>JAJGRX010001436.1:0-718123 GCA_025461125.1 Carex kokanica
TTCCTTTTACCGATGGAGAACCCTTTCAAAATTTGAAAGCTTTCATATTGTGAAAGCTTGCATATGGCTTCCCTTTCGCTTCCCTTTCGCTTTCCTCTTCCACGCTGGCGGAGAAAATCGGTCGATCAAGCTAAACAATCTTTTCGAAGACGCCTTCGTCGCTGCTGAGAGCTTGTTTCCTAAACGCCTCCATCTCCGTCTCCACCTCCACCTCCACCTCCGCTCAATAAACTTCGCCACCGCCTCCACAGGACGCCATCCACCGCCTCCGTCTTCGCCAATTAGATTTTTTAGAGTAAGAAGAGTATTATTTTAAACCACTAGATAAAAAATTAATTCTCACATAGAGGTTAAAACGAATCTAGAAAGAGACCAAACAGTCAAATTAGTTCTGTTTATGAGATTAAAAAAGTGGCTCCCTCTCCTTGACAAATTTAGCATCTTTTCAGTTATACAAATTCTATGTAATAAGTTTGTTATTTTCATATTAGTGAGTAGTTCCAAATGTTATGAAAGCACCTAAGATTACTATCATTATCATATCATGAGCATATTATAGGACAGACAAGGGCTGCAGTGAAACAAAAAAGGTGCTGCTAACATTAGCATGAAACAAATGGGGGGTCCCTGAAAGGTAAATAAAATTTAATTACCGAGGAGATATATATATTTTTACTTATATATATTAATTACGGAGGAGATATATATATTTTTTACTTTGTTTCAGTGACGTTTCTATTAAATATTAAAAATGATTTTTATTACGGATCAATTGTAAATGTTGAATTTTCAATTAATAGAGAAAATAAAATAAATTGTATCTAACTATTTTAGTTTAATATGTGATTTGATATTTTTTATAAATAAATTAAAGGTGGAGATATAGTGGGAGTATAAATGTAGACAGTTGAACCATCCTTTTTATATTTTAATTAAAAAAATTAGTTAGAAATAAAATGAGAGGAAGTACACAGGTCTCATGTCATGTGAAGTTGTGAACCAAATCCAAAAATATAAAAACATATGTTGCATTGGTATGTGGTCATAGAGTATGGTCTCTTCTCTTGTGAACTAAATCCAAAAAATAATTTATGGTGCAAAATTTGAACTGGTATAGTTGCATCTAAATTTTTAATAACGTGAAAACTACATGAATCTTTCAGTATCTGCAATGATAAAAATATACAACAGTGTCGGTATCGTTATGAATATTCATCTCGGTAAAATGATACTCTCGAAAATATAATTTTTGTCTTATTCTTGATAATAGTCAATTGTTGATAATAGTCATTTTTTTAAACTTGCAGACAGTGGCAAATTCTTGTAGATCAACACAAAATAATTTTATGTTAATTTAAATATACTAAGTTACAATGTCTATATCTATAGCATTTTAGTTAAAATATTTATTTGACAGTAACAATTTAAAGATATTGTTATAAAGAAATTGGAGTCAATTGAGCCATACTGAGCATTATTTTTGCTAAAAATGGAAGAAAAAAAAAAATGAACCCATACTTTTTATCTGTATCATCTTCTCTGCAGGTGGTAGGATAATTCCAAGACAATCACTGTCTGATAAAAGAAGAAATGTTTTGACAGACAATTAATTTATACAATAAATAACGTATTCATGAAATTAAAAATTATTATTGTAGATGTGCTTTATATATATATATATATAGAGATGGGCTATTGTGCTTTGCAAAGTAAAGCCATCGTTTTACTTCGGCTTACTTTTTGGATTTTCAAAGTCCAAAACGTCGATCCGACCGTTCAAGTTGATCTACATATTGAAATGTGCTTGCAGACCAAATTTTACATTTTTTGGAATTTTTTTGCTATTTATTAAGCCACTTTGAAAATTGCTGATCACATGGTCCAGAATTTTGTTGCACTGTTTTTTCTGGACCATGTGATCAGCAATTTTCAAAGTGGCTTAATAAATAGTAAAAAGATTTCAAAAAATGTAAAATTTGGTCTGCAAGCACATTTCAATATGTAGATCAACTTGAACGGTCGGATCGACGTTTTGGACTTTGAAAATCCAAAAAGTAACTCGAAGTAAACCGTTCACTTTACTTTGCAAAGCACAATAGCTCATCTATATATATATATATATATATATATATATATATATATATATATAGGGATGGGCTATGGTGAGCTATGGAGTGAAACAAGTTTTTACTCCACGCCTCATTATTTTCATTTTGAAAATACAAACAACCGATCCGAACCGTTCAACATGATCTCCATATTGAAATGTGCTTGGAGACCAAATTTTACATTTTTTGGAATTTTTTTACTATTTATTAAGCCACTTTGAAAATCGCTAATCCATTGGTCCAGAATTTTTTACTGTTTTGCTACTGTTCACCCGGATCAGCGATTTTCAAAGTGGATTAATAAATAGTAAAAAAATTCAAAAAAATGTAAAATTTGGTCTTCAAGCACATTTCAATATGGAGAACAACTTGAACGGTTCGGATCGGTTGTTTGGATTTTCAAGATGGAAATATGATGTGAAGTACAAACTCGTTTTACTCTATAGCTCACCATAGCCCATCCCTATATATATATATATATATATATATATAGAGAGAATGGCTAATATCAAAACGTTTGTTCCTGGGCTCAGGAACAAAAGGTTCCGTTCTCCAATTTCCAAAGTTCAAACAACAAATTCAAACCGTTAGATGTTCAATCTATATTAAAACGTGCTTGGAGACCAAATTTTACATTTTTTGGAATTTTTTTACTATTTATTAAGCTAGTTTGAAAACCGCTGTTTTTCAATGCTGCGGAAATTTCATAAAAACAGCAGTTTTCAAACTAGCTTAATAAATAGTAAAAAAATTTCAAAAAATGTAAAATTTGGTCTCCAAGCACATTTTAATATAGATTGAACATCTAACAGTTTGGATTTGTTGTTTGAACTTCGAAAATTGGAGAACGGAACCGTTTGTTCCTGAGCCCAGGAACAAACGTTTTGATATTAGCCATTCTCTCTCTCTCTCTATATATATATATATATATATAGAGTCCGACTAGGCTACTCCATGGAGTAAAACGACTTGGTACTCCACGCCATATCTTCATTTTCAAAGTTCAAATAGTCGATTCGAACTTTCCAACATGTTCTCCATATTGAAATGTGCTTGGAGACCAAATTTTACATTTTTTGGAATTTTTTTACTATTTATTAAGCCACTTTGAAAATCTGAAAATCCTTATGAACAGTAAAAAACAGTAAAAATTTCTGGACCGCCGGATCAGTGATTTTCAAAGTGGCTTAATAAATAGTAAAAAAATTCCAAAAAATGTAAAATTTGGTCTCCAAGCACATTTCAATATGGAGAACAACTTGACCGGTTCGGATGGGTCGTTTGGATTTTCAAAATGGAAATAATGAGGCGTGGAGCACCAAGTCGTTTTACACCATGGCTTAGCTAAGCCCAGCACTATATATAGTGTTGGGCTTAGCTAAGCCATGGTGTAAAACGACTTGGTGCTCCACGCCTCATTATTTCCATTTTGAAAATCCAAACGACCCATCCGAACCGGTCAAGTTGTTCTCCATATTGAAATGTGCTTGGAGACCAAATTTTACATTTTTTGGAATTTTTTTACTATTTATTAAGCCACTTTGAAAATCACTGATCCGGCGGTCCAGAAATTTTTACTGTTTTTTACTGTTCATAAGGATTTTCAGATTTTCAAAGTGGCTTAATAAATAGTAAAAAAATTCCAAAAAATGTAAAATTTGGTCTCCAAGCACATTTCAATATGGAGAACATGTTGGAAAGTTCGAATCGACTATTTGAACTTTGAAAATGAAGATATGGCGTGGAGTACCAAGTCGTTTTACTCCATGGAGTAGCCTAGTCGGACTCTATATATATATATATATATAATTTAGGTTGTGCAATGTATTTGGTACTATTTTGAACATTGCCAGGTCGCCCTTTAATTGTCAATAAGATTAAATTGTTAATTTTTCAAATTGCTCCATGGATAACAAATTATTAAGTTTAAAATGTCATATTAATTTAAAGTATATAATAAAACAATAACAACGACAACAGGATAACTACAACCATAATTACAATATGAAAAACAAAAACGATGATAATGATGAAAAATATATAATATATATATATAATAATCGTGATTTCACATATCCCTACTTTGTTATATTTTAATATTTTAGCCTCATTTTGACAATATTTTAAACTGAAGTTGCGTTATTTCACTATTCTATATTGTCAAAATATAAGCGGAATGAGTTAAATGGTAAAATAGTGAATTATATCACCTAACGTATCTTATCCTTTGAGCTTGAATCCGGCCCATTCATTATAAATTGAAACGACTCTTAAAGCACCCAGTTAATAATCCGAATTGGCTCTGATTCAGATCAAATGGTCCGATTCTAAACTCACCAATTATATTAATTTAGAGAATGCAAATTTCTATCGCGCTATCAAAATATACTATTTTACTAATTATAAACAGTGCATTTTGTGAAAAAATGGTACATAATTTGCGAAATGTTCCATTTTTATTTGTATATGCATAACACTGGGGTGTCAATGGCACCCTTTTATTCGTTTATCCGACCCGTACCGTATCTGTCTGATAAGACATATATTATTAGACAGATATGGGTAAGATTTTGTTTTCATAAAATTATCGGGTACGGGTACGGGTAAATTCTTTTTTCATTATCTAAAAGGGTAAGGTTTTACGGGTAAAGCCTATTTTGTACCAGTTACCCGGATAATTATAAAAAAAATTATATATATTATATATATATTAATAAGTATTGAAAGAATACTTTAATTTGTTTACTTGCACTTAGCATGATCAGAAATTTTTTTTTTTCAATAAAGTACTATACATGTATGAAATGAATATATATGTTTTAATGTATTATTTAATAAATAATAAAAATAATTATTATATTAGTATTAGTATTACTCGTTATTTATCTGCTACTGTTTCATTATCCGACAACCATAACGGATAAGAATAGAGTACGACTAAGATAATTTGTAGTGAATAAAAATAAAATATAGATAAAAACAATTTGTAAGAGGTACATGTATGTAGATAATCCATCCGATACTTACCGTACCCGTTGACACCCCTACACAATACCTTATTTTAAATTAAAGTTGACAGGGGCATTTGCTAGCGTTATGGACTTAATGGCTGTTCTCAGTTTGACTGCATACTTTTTTATTTATAAAAAATATTTAAAAATAATATAAGATAATAGATAAATTGTCCTAAGATTTTGATCTCATAGACGAACTTTTTTTTTTTTAAAGGAAAAAAAAATTTGATTCAGTTCATTTAGTTTAAAAATTGTAATGATACGCTGAATTTTAAAATAACCGAAATTTGTTTTGACAATTCAAACACAATATTTCTACAGAATTAAAATTTCCATCAAACATTAATCTATTATCTTATATTATTTGATATTATTTCTATAAATAAAAAAGAAGAGTTTGACTGGGGCTTTATTATGCTTCTCCAGCAATGACATCCCTGTCTTTTTCTCCTTTTCCTCGTGTCTCTCTGACTTACGTCTCCCTTTCTCTGCTTTCGCACGAGAGAAAGAAAGAGAGAGATCACTGCTCACTGATGAGAGAGAGCGAAAGAGAGAGAGGAGAGTATTAAATTGCACTGGATGTCTGGTCGGAGAGGTTATTAGAACAAGGAGAGAGACCACTTGACAGATCAGAGATAAAGAGAAAGAGGAATTGGTAAGAGCTAGAAATAGTGAGCCTTTCAAGAGCAAAAAAGAAAGAGCTAGAAATATAGGCTCTCTCTCTCTCTCTCTCTCTCTCAAACACACACACACACACTCAAACACACACACACACACACACACACACACACACACACTAGTGTGAACAGTGCTCTCTGGTTACATGGAGATCAGAGAAAAGAAGAGAGAGAAATGGCTTTGTATTTGGCCAAATATGTTTCTTTCTTTGGCAATTGTCTCTTTACTTGCTCTTTCTCTTGTCGCCATTCCTCCCCTTGCAAGAAGCTTTGGTGTAATTCAAGGTAAGATTTTCTTAATTTCAAATTATTTGCATTGTGTTGTGCCATTCATTTTTTTTTGGCTCTTTGTTAGGGTTTAAGATACAAATGTGCTATGTGCCCAGTAAAGTTGTCTCAAAAAATCTTGTTCATTTTATTTGTAGATGGTTTTCCTTTTCATTGTTTAATCTAATTGATTTTCAATTTTGACTTGTAATTAATTTCTTCACATTTAATTTATTTGACATTATTCCTTTACCTTTTTTAGGTGTAAGAAGTCTAAGAAGGAGATCAAGTCCTTATGTGGAGGTACTCACTCATTCTTCTTTATTTTTATTTTGGTTTAATTTATATTCAAATTTAATTTATTGACAACTATTGAGATTAGTGTTAAAACTCATCAAATTAAAAATAAAATTATGCAAATATTGTGTGCTTTTTAGATCTATCAATTATATATGAAGTTTGGTATAATCATTTAGGTAACCCTAGTTTTGCAATTTTGATAAATAAAAAGTTATCTAAGGCTGAAATTTATAATCAATTAATTACTTTTGCTTCAGAGAGTACCTTTCATTTTAAATTTTACCTTTCCCCAAAAAAAGTAACAAACTGGTGTGGTGTATTGTATACTTCAAAAAGATAGAATCTCATATTGAACTGATCAGTGCATTAAACAATTTGACATCTTTCCCCAAAACAAGGTGATGAACATTGAAATTCAGACCAAGGTGCCTAAAATTGCCTGACACCTCATCTATTTTTAATTCTGTTGATGATTGGATAAAAAATAAAATAATTGGATATGCATAGAAAAATACAACTATAGAACTAAAATCTCCCCTAGGCTAGGCGGCGGTGCACGTTAGCATGCTAAGTCAGAGAACCAAGCAAAATTAACAGCTGGAATGCATCCCAATGCCCTGGGCTAAAATGCGCCTACTACTGACTGTGGGACCCGCCAACCAGAACTTTTAGAAAGTCTCTTTTTATCTGACAAGACCTACTAGTGAACTTGTATCATGTACGCACGGAACGTGTACTATTTATTGTAGTAGATTTTTTGATAATTCAATTAATAATTTAATATGACGAATTATTTTATGAGTTTGATTTTTGGTTGTGTTATACTTTTGCTTGATTAAGTTACTTTCATGCATATATAATATATTACTTTTGTTATTTATAATGTTTTTAATGGTCAAGCAGAATTTGCGAAGGTATCCAATCCGTCGGCGGCTGAGCTTTGGACCCGGTTCGTACCCACCGCGATGCATGTACAAGTGTGGCCGGTGCGCACCGTGCTACCCAGTTCATGTACCGGTCCCGCCCGGTAAGTTATATTTCCCGATGGAATACTACCCGGAGGCGTGGCGTTGCAAGTGTGGCAACAGGCTCTACATGCCTTGACATAATGCAATTGTTTGGTGAAGAATTAAAGAATCTCTGGAGATGGCATAATGCAACACTTTTGTCTCAAGTTTCAAATGGGAACTGTTCACTGTGCAACTCGACTTACAGCTTTTCCACTTGCATGCAACTCGACTTGCAGATTTTCCATTTGCATGCAACTAATGCAAGTTTGTTTGCTGGCGAGATAATGTCAATGCAAGAGTGTAACCATACCATGTAAAGTATGGTGTCACCTACCCTTCAACAGTGATTTGTTTAGATCATTGTTCAGAGTTCACAGGCAAGAGAGAGAGAGAGAGAGAGATTGGCACAGTGTAAGAGGTAAGAGGAATGGAGACAAGTAACATGGGAGGCTGATATCTGCACTGCATGGACCTATCAATGGAAGGATAGCTTTTTAAAATTTACAAAAAGTTAATTTGGGACTACATTCCAAGGAGAACTTAGTATGGGAACTGAGATTATTGGAGCAAGGAAATTTTCAGATTTCAAATAACAAAAAAAAATGGGAGTAAATTCCAAGGAAAATGGAATGGGAACTAAGTCTTGTATGTTGTACATTTTGGCAATGGTTTGGTTATGTTTATTGAGAGAAATTATTATTTTCAGAACATGTTCAATTCTTAATATGATAAATTAGTTGCTAAATATTTTTTAAAAACTTGTTTGTCGAACAAGAAATAAAATTTGGATAATTTTTATGTTTTTATCTGAGCCATTAGGCATGTATAATTTGAATTTGAGCATAATTTACTTTTACCGACAAAATTATGATGTGTTGTAAATGCTCTCATCTGCCTTAATTATTAATAATTGGTCAATTATCAGGTATAAATTACTCAAGTGGCAAATATTGTTTGAGTTCAATCCCTTATCCGTTTCCGGTTCAGATACTAAAGACAAGGATTTATTGTGGTTGATTCAGTGAATGAGAATATAACAAAAGTAGAACTAGGTGTTATTAAGTTCATCAATTACATTTGTGAACTCAATTCTACAATCTATTAGATTGACTTTAAAATGACGAATTCGGACGGTTGAAAGTCATTTATCTTCCTGAGTGATGTCTACATGTGAAAATTTTAAACTTTCAAATTAATATAGTATAAAGCAAGGTTTTAAATAGCGTTTATAGCGTTGTAGCGGGAAGGCTAAAAAAAAAGCTATAGCGGAAGCTATTCCAAATAGCGTTTTTTTTTATCATTTCGTATATTTAATATTTGTACTAAATATCAATATTATCTAAAGTCTCATAGAACAATAAATAACACCAAAGTAATTAAGAAATTATAATATTCATATTGAACCTGCACAAAGTCCAAATTGCGGTTCAAAATATCCATAGTAATATCATAAACTATCGATTTTTCCTATTAAAAATATCTTAAGCATCATGATTCATGACATAATCTATTTTTTTTTTCTATTCAAATTTTAATTTCGGTTTGGACTTTTTTTCTATTCAAATTTCAATTTCTATTCTCAATTTCAAATTGATTTATCTGTAGCAAGTAGTAACAAATTCAATTTCGGTTTGAGATTTTTTTATCTTTATTTAAAACCCATATAAATTGCTTAAAAAAAAAAACCCATATTGTATAGCGCAAATAGCGGACCGCTATAGCGTTGTAGCGGCCGTAGCGCAAATAGCGCATTTTGATGTCATAGCGTAGTGTTTGGGGTCCAAAAACGTTGTAGCGGCGCTATAACGCGCTATTTAGAACACTGGTATAAAGACAAGCGGTCAAAATTAGAAGGTTAAAAATTAATTTTAATGCATTCATTTTTTTAAACATATTTTGGCCACTTGACTTTATACAAAATTAATTCGAAAATTAGAATGTTTGGATTCGTCGTTCGAAATCATTTCGATATGTTTTAGAATTTAGTTCACAAAGAGACTTGGTGAACTTAAGAACACCCTAGTTTTACTCAGAACAAGTATAATTTGTGAAATTCGTATTTGAATATAATAAGAATATACTTTAGAAATAATATTTCTGTTGCAAGTAAAATATTCTGAAAACAAAAAAAATATAATTCAGGGAATATTTCCGGTAGGAGTCGTATATTATTGTAAAATTTACAAAATCAGTTAATAATACATATATTAGTCAACTTATTCATGTATTTTAATTATATCTTTTGTCGAAAGAGATGTTTAAAAAGTATAATATGAATATTGGAGCAGAACTAGGGTGTTCTTAAGCTCCCCAAGTTTCTTTGTGAATTTAATTCAAAAACTCATCGGATTGGTTTCAAACGACGCATCCAAACTGTTGAAATTGATCTATGAATTTACATGTCAAGTTTCAAAATTTTTGAACTACTTTAATATAAAGTCAAGCGGTCAAAAAATAATGAAAAATGAACACATTAAAATTAACTTATAAACCATTTTTTTTTACCACTTGACTTTATACTAAATTAGTTCAAAAATTTATAAATTTGACATGTAAACGAATTACTCGTGAAGTAAATCGGTTTCAATAGTTTGAATGTATCGTTTGAAGCTAATTCAATAGGTTTTTGAATTAAGCTCAGAAAGCGACTTGGGAGAGCTTGACACCCTAGTTCTTCACTGAATATTGTTCAAACACTTTTTTTGTAATAATTTGTTTAGGTGAGTTGTTTTCTTCAGAGGTCATACTTGATAGCATATCAAATCATACCATCTGTTGTTTGTTCTTTAGTTCTTGTTACGTGCCATCACAGAGCATTTCCGTTGCATTTCAGTACATGTTAACACAGTATGTACAAGGTACATGTACTATTAGTTAGGGCTCAGATATTAAAGTGACATTTCAGTTGGTACCATCAAAAATAAAATACACAAATATTTCAGTTAGTACATATTTAAATTTCTTATACATACGAATTTCAACGGGAATCAAACGGATTTTGATCCGATATCAGTTGAAAACCCCCATGTCCCTTTTGCGTAACTTTCTTAGGCATTATATATGTCGTCGGGGAGTCGGGGACTGACTGTCCCTGACTCACCACACGGAATATTGCATTGTTAGAGGATCCGGAGTGACTTGAGGGGGTAAGGGTAAGGGTTCACTAGTGGCGCACGTGCATGATAGTCAATAAATGGTTTTGAAAAGGAAAACAAATGCAAAAGTTGCTATTAAATATTAATTGACAAGAAGACCATGGGGGTTCTGGGTTCATGAAGCGGAGCATGGTTTGGTGAGAATTCAATGAGACAGTCCTTCCCATTTGGCCCTACCACACCCTGCCAGAGAGAGAGAGAGAGAGAGAGAAGTGGGGTTGCCTTGGCACTTGGCAACTGCTGCTGAATTCGTATCCTCTGCATTAACTCAAAAGAGAATCTTTTGAGTTACTGCATCTCGACCATCCGATCTGTTTTAAAGTTCGTGCGAACTAGATCTGCACTAATATTAAAGAGCCCCTATGTTATAGGCACGAATTGGCTCCGTTTAAAATCAGACGGTTAAAATTCATTAACTCAAAAGATTCTCTTTTGAGTTATTGCAGAGGAAACGGATCCGCTGCTGCTAAGTGTTTCCAAAGAGAAAAAGGAAAGAGAGGGAGAGAGTGATAGATTTCATGTGCCATGTTTAGTTTTCTCATATCATCCTCATCAGTAGGATCATCATGATCATGATCATAATTGTTGCTTTTTGTAATTAAAATGGATTGCACATTGTTGCTTATCCTCTTGAGTCATGAGTTCGGATTTAGTTAGGCACCGCGCGCAAGATCTGAATAGTAGTAATGAAGATGGCAAAATAATATGTTATGCTAATTGGAACACTGGGCCAAGACTTATGAACATAATAGGTCCATCAAAATTTAAACTTAATGGGCCAGATTAGATATATAAAATCCCAGTAATATTTTGTGAAATTGTTTGTTTCTTGAATGGGCCAGCTAAATGTTAGTTTTTCATAATTTAATGTTTTCCTTTTCTTTTAAAGAAGCTATTGGGCTTATTAGTAGTTTCTTCCTATAATGGGCCTAATGGCTAAGATCCATAAATCCTATAATTGAATGCATTTCGGCCTAATGGATAACATAGCCTCACTGGAAACATAATATATAGAGAGGTAATTCAAAATGATTCAAAACCTTTGGAAGATTTGTCATGTTTGGACGCTATTTATTGTCAAAATGCAAGATATGAAAGATATAAAGCCTTTGGGATATCTTAAATAATCTATTTTTTTTCTTAAATTCATTAGTAAAATTTTACTCTTTTTTTTTTTTTTTTTTTGTATCTGTTGGATTTTATAGCTTCATGTCTCATAAGATACGCCACGCCTAGAGCCACATTGCACGTTCCAACCGATCTTTTATGTAATGATGTATGCATAAGGTTAATTTATATAATAGCCAAAATGCACTTATGCAATTACCTTTTGAATACGAGTTGTGCACTCACTTTCATAACATTAGGGCCTGTTCGGCAGGCAGAGGGGAACGGGAATGAGAATGGGATTGAAATTTTTTTGAACTGTCAATTACTGTGCGCGTGGGACAGAATTTGCGAAGTCTGAGTGAATTTTTTTTTCCCACGCGCACAATAATGAGCCGAGCAAACCCTTAGAAAATATTGATGACTTGGGAATGTTATGCTTTGTTTATTCATCTCAATGATTCTTGCAAACAAGTTTTCTAGGTGATCAAGAGTTGTATTAATTAATGGCTAGTTATTTATGAATTCAAGAATAGCCCAAGAAAAACGGTTGCTTCTCAAAATATATAATTACATGGGGAAAACAATGCAAAAAGAAGAACCTTCCCCACATTTAGTCAAGATACATTGGAGTAACATGGCTATGTTTATTTTCTTGTTTGTTTTTCCATTCCCCCAACTGTTAGTTCTGTCTTCTTTCTTTATTTGTCTTTTTGGGGGCAAACATATGATCAATTGAAAGTAATTGCATTGAACCTACCCCAATTTCTAGTGTAGGTACTTGAAATGTCCATTCTATCTTCAATAATGATGTAATTAATTGTTTCTTTTGGAAGAAAAAGTTATGTACAATGGGTCATTATATGTTTCAAGTAACTAAACCTCTAATTAATCATTGTTCATTTTGAACCTATCAGTCCTTTAGTCTAGATGCATGCAAATGCTTTGCACTTTTGAGTTGAGATGATCATAAAGAGTATACTTCTTTGTAGGGGTGTTTTTTTTTTTTTTTTTTTTTTTCCCTTTTGTGAAAAGTTGGGGTCGAGTCTGTTATTTTTAAGATAATAGAGATTCATGCATGGCAGCATAGTCACTCAATTATTTTTAAAGATAAAGATGAGAAGCAAGTTACTCAGTTTTAAATATTCGTAGATGATTCCATATAAATTTTTAACTTGCAATCTATCACACAAAGAATATTGTCTTTAGTCATCAGATTAAAAAATGATTCTCTACAACAAAGGTGTAAACTCTATTTATATTCGAACTTGTATCTGAATATCTGTTTCAGAGATCCATTTATCTCTTTGATTTGGACTTTGAAAAAATAATATGAAGTTATATTACAAATCTAATTAATATATGAACTATATTCGTATTTGTATATGTATCCATCCGAATTTTTTATTAATATCCAAAAAATAAATTAAATTACAAAAAATAACCATGTTGGGGCAAAAATTCGGAATTTACCTAAACCGGAAAAAAAATTTCCGAACTAAACGTCTAAGTTCGGAAAATTTTTTTCCGGAAACTCAAATCCTAATTCCGGAAAAAAATTTTCCGAACTTAACTTTTTTTTTTTTTTTTTTTTTTTACAAATTTCGGAAAAAAATTTTCCGAACTTAAATTTTTTTTTTTTTTTTTACAGATTTCGGAAAATATTTTTCCGAACTTAAATATTTTTTTTTTTAACAGATTCCGGATAATTTTTTTTTTTTTTTTTCTACAGATTACTGAAATTTTTTTTTCCGATCTTGACAAAGTTTTTTTTTTTAAGAAAAAATAGCTAAAATACTGAAATCTAACACTAAAAAATCGAATTGTTTTTTAAAAATTTCAAAATAGTGTAGAATAATTTAGAAATTATCAAAATAGCTAAAATACTGAAATCTAACACTAAAAAATAGAATTGTTTGTTTAAATATTTGTTAAATTTACACTGAAATACTGAAATACTAAAAATGCGCATGCGTTCGGACTATCTTCGCCAGTTTTCTGAATTAAGAATCGCCAAAAAACAAAGAGAAGAGCCTCAAAACTTCAGCTGAAGTTTCCGATTAAGATTTTCATTTATATTATTCAATCTACGTAGCTCAGTAAATTATTTATGTAATGAACTTTTAGAATATCAATTTTTATTATTTTTGGAATTTTTATTTTATTTTTTATGATTTATGAAAGATGCCACAAAATAGGCCCCATTCATACGTAATTTAGCGTAATTTATCGTATTTTAGCATAATTCTACATAATTATTGTAATTTCAGCATTTTAGTAAATTTACCGTATTTCAGCACAAAAATCGGCCCTATTCGTAGTAAAAAAATAATTCGATTTTTTAGTGTTAGATTTCAGCATGTTAGCTATTTTGATAATTTCTAAATTATTCTACACCATTTTGAAATTTTTTAAATTAATTTAACAAATATTTAAAAAAACAATTCTATTTTTTAGTGTTAGATTTCAGTATTTTAGCTATTTTGATAATTTCTAAATTATTCTACACTATTTTGAAATTTTTAAAAAACAATTCGATTTTTTAGTGTTAGATTTCAGTATTTTAGCTATTTTTTCTTAAAAAAAAAACTTTGTCAAGATCGGAAAAAAAAATTTCAGTAATCTGTAGAAAAAAAAAAAAATTTTGTTAAGTTTTGAAAAAAAAATTATCCGAAATCTGTTAAAAAAAAAAAAAAAAATTTAATTTCGGAAAAATATTTTCCGAAATCTGTAAAAAAAAAAAAAAAAAAAAAAAAATTTAAGTTCGGAAAATTTTTTTCCGAAATTTGTAAAAAAAAAAAAAAAAAAAAAAGTTAAGTTCGGAAATTTTTTTTCCGGAATTAGGATTTGAGTTTCCGGAAAATTTTTTTCCGAACTTAGACGTTTAGTTCGGAAAATTTTTTTCCGGTTTGGGTAAATTCCGAATTTTTGCCCCAACATGGTTATTTTTTGTAATTTAATTTATTTTTTGGATATTAATAAAAAATTCGGGTATCCATATTCAGTTTAATGTTTGATGAGTATCCATATTCGTTTAATATCGTCTACCATCCATATATATCTGAATATGTTCTCAAATTAATTAAACATAATTAAGATGCAAATTTGTTATTATTTTATTATGCATCCTACGAAATATATAGTAAATAATTCTTATATATGTTGGATAGAGGCGCTGGTAAACATTTGCAAATGATATTAAATACATGTTCATTTGCTTGTGCATGGCTCGAAACTATAGATAGAATATATTAATAAAAGAATTTCACTGATATATATCTCTGGACAAAGAGTAGTAGTGAAAGTTTTGTAAAATGAAAATAAAGTGCCTGTGCATATTTTGTTGATGCACATATAATTATTTGATTCGAGAAACATAAATTTTCATGTTTAGCACGTGTAACTAGCTCCTTCAATTGTTATATCGATGAGTGGGCACATTGGCATATTTTAGTCTAGGTGCTTATATATATATATATATATATATATATATATATATATATATATATATATTGTCGTTTGATTATATGCATGAGAACTATACACAGGAGAGAAGGAAAAAGATAAACAAGAAATAAGTTTTGATCTTCTCTTGCAGTCTAGCTATTAGGTTCACGGAATCACAACATTAATTAATTGTCAATTCAAATGATCAACACATGCATGCATGTACATCCAATGACATATAAACTAGCTTCCACGTGTCCAGCTCCACATAACACAATATTCTCGATTCTACTTTTATGCAACATAAAGTGTCGGTGCCGTGTCGGACACAGATATCGAGTCAGAGACGGACACATCATGTATTAGAATTTTAGATATATATACCATGTAGTCGTTGTGTTATGTATTACGAGGATCATGCTGTTTCTGTTTAAAGTGTTATTTACCTTATGACTCATTTGGTTTTAGAATAACTACCTAAAATTTTCAATGTGAATTTGTTCATATATAGGATTATCAATGTGTTTATATAATGAAATAGTATTTTTTTTGGGAAAGTATTACAATGTGTTTATTTAAATTGTAAAATATAGAACAAATTAATGTTTTATATTGTCCGAGCTTGCTGATGAAATTGTTGATTGGAAGCAATATTGTACACTAAAGATATGTATTTGCATTTGTGGCTTCTACTTCTAATTAAAACAACTGTTATATATATATATATCCATGTTCTAAACATATATGCAAGTTTCTCTTCTGTATCTTAATGTATTTCATTTATACAAGGTTGTTTTCCGGAATTTGATTAAAAGATATTTATTGAGGAAAGAAAAATATTTGAATGGAATCCATTATAGATGCTTTGGAATATAACAAAACTTGTTCCGGTATATATGATTCGCACATCTCCAATTCGATCGCCTCATAATTCTATATTATTCTAGGTCTTACGATTCTATTATCTTTAAAAAAATTTAAAATTATTAAATTCTAATGCTGGTTTTCATTAACATCACATGTGAGTTGTTAGTCAAATAATAATCTAAAATGAAAATGACATGTACGGCAAGCAATAAATTCCAAACAGAATAAATAACCTTATTGTTCATTAAGTCATTCATAAGCTTAATTAATTAATTATAATTCAACTTATCTTGGTATATTTATCAGCAAGTAGCTAGTAGTTTAAATTGCTTGATTCATGTATGAAACTGAGAACATGCATGTAATCTGGTTGCCTTCATCCAATGGACCTAGCTAGCTACACATCAATTTATGTTTTCCTATGTATATACTTTCACATGCTCTTATCAACAGGCCAGCTCATATGATCTTATCTTATTTAATAATTTCATATTATTATCTGAATGATATCACTGCATTTCTAGCAGTTACAATAATGCCCTTTACCAAAAAAATAAATATAAATAAAGTCTCTCAATTATGTGCACTCATCATATACTGTGGATAAATGAATGATAATTTATTTTGGCTGCCAGATAAATTATTATTCATTTCACTTTTGGGCTTTCCATATTTATTATTTTCTTTTTAATTTTAGGCAAGTATTCATGATATAATGGTTTACCAATTTACACTCCAAAAAGGTATATCATGCTGATTCTGAAACTGAGCCCCTTGCCTTGTATGATTCACCATGAGACATGCATTAATGCAATTAAAAATTTGACAAATGTGTAATTAAACTAACAAAGTTTCGAAATATTAACATTTAATCTAGTAGTTAAAATAATGTTCTTGGAAATATTCATAAGTTGGTAAAATAATGTCAACTTCTAATCCAATTTTAAAAGTTGGGTTACTGGATTACTTGATATTAAAAGTATCAAATAATCCAAGTTAAATTATTGTGTTTGATTAAAGTTAGATTATTGGATTATTGAATCACTTGATTAAAAGTTGGTAATCAAACTTTTAATCTAGTAGTTACAATAATGCCCTTCCAATCAAGTAAAATAACGAGGATTACAAAGTTCCGAAATTAAAATGAAAAATCTCGAATATTTAAAATTGAATTACTTTAACTAGATTTCTAAAAAACAAAGTTGTAGATTAACCAACCTTACTTGATACAATTTGTGCATGTTCTGGTACTGTAAATATTATAAGAAAGTAAAACTGAGAGAGTCTGATGATGAACCAACTTTCATGTTGTCATAACCAACCAATGTATAAAATTTTTTACAGTTCACCTACCATTCTTCTTTTATTTAATGTATATAAATATAAATTTACTTTAGATTCTTCTATGATATGCCACTTTAATTTGATCGTAAAGCATAAGCATTATTATTTATTAATGATCAAATACGACAAAAACAAAATGTGTATGCTCCATAGTAATGATCAAATACGACAAAAGGTTCAATTTCACCTTGGCTCTTTGGAACATATATAATTACAATATTTAAATTATTTCTTAATAATTTTTTTTATCCAGAAAAAAATTTCATACATGTTAAAAATTAATCAGGAAGAGATTCACAGAAAGTGGAAAAGTAATAATTAGAGGAACCAGTGGACTTTCAAACATGTTAAAAATTAATAACATATCTAGAAAAATGAGTAGGGTTAAAATGCACCGTTGGTTTTGTATCCCAACCATACCCCACATCTATATCTCCGTTTTCAAAGTTCAAACAGTCGATCCAAACCGTTCAACAAGATATCCATATTAAAATGTGCTTAGAGACCAAATTTTATATTTTTTGAATTTTTTTTACTATTTTTAGATAGGTACAAAATCACTGTTTTTGGATGGCCCATAAGCAATGATTTTGTACCTATCTAAAAAAATAGTAAAATATTTCCAAAAAATATAAAATTTGGTCTCTAAGCACATTTTAATATGGAGATCATGTTGAGCAGTTCGGATCGACTGTTTGAACTTTGAGAACAGAGATATAAATGTGGGGTATGGTTGGGGCACAAATCCAATGGTGTATTTTAACCCTACTCTAGAAAAATAGGGGCACATGTGGAATTTCATACGTAATAATTGGCAAGAGGGTGTGAAACTAATAATATAAAAAAAGAAGGGGTATTGAGTATATTGACCAGACAGGAGTCAGGACTCAGGAGAGATTTGATGGAGGGGCGGATTGTGAATTCCTTTGTGTTACATTACATCATTGTACTGCAATTCTACAAAGCACACTTGACAACTTGTGATTATAATATAATTCAATCCGCCGACTTATTGGATATTCTGTCTAGTTACATCATTGTACTACAAAGCACACTTCACAACTTGTGATTATTAAATAATTTGGTAATATTTTAAATTCACGATATAATTTGGTTATAATTTATTGTTTGACTGTGAAAATAATATATAATAATATTCATATTTTTCCAAATAAATAATTTTTTTCTTTAATTTCATTAATAAATGTTTGATAATTAGTATGTTGTCCGTTTGATTTTTTCAAAATAAATATACTAAACAGAGATCATAGTACGAACCATTCAAAATTTCCATTTTGATGTCTCTCTGCGTTGTTTCTATTTTTTTTTTATCTTTATTATTTTTTATTTAATATTGTGTAACAATTTACTAATTTACTAAAGCTTATGCTCTTGTGCGTTGTGCTAATAGAGCCTTAATTAATTAATTAATTAATTAATTATAAGAGTTTGCCTCGGTCTAGATAATTAATTATCTAGGTATAAAAATACTGAAAAGTTTCATATGCAATAATTTGCTGAGATTAATAATGCACTTTTTCATTGACATCACATTAAACTGCTGCTTTCTTTGTCTTATCATTATTCATTAGAGCATCTACAACATTGATTTTATTTTATTTTTTCAATTTCTAACCTGACGTGGATAACTTTATTTTAGTTGCATGGATGTAGTCCGATTTCTAAAAAAACAAATTTACTTATAAAACAAACGATTTCTTTTAAACATGATGATACTTTCTCTCTTTCCTATTGGCTCTGACCCTTCGTTGTATAGAACTAGCATTCAAAAGAAATTAAAATAAAATTTCTGGAATGAAGGGGTTAAAAAATTAAAAGGAACTTAATTTTTAAACAATACTTTACGGATGTTTTTAATATTTTACAGATTGTTAGGTTGGAGATGCTCTATTGTTCTTATATGAAAATGACATCAACGGCTAGTAGCCAATTCCAAATTGAATTAGAGATTTTTTTAGTCATGAAGTCAATCTGTCAACCCCCGCCGCCAGGCTGAGAGTCGTGACAAGAGAGGCACCATCGCATCCATCATTCATCTCATCAACCTACGTCGCAAGCAAAAACAGAAACAGAAACAATATAGAGTCAGCTACAAAGCTTAGTAACCGGTTATTTAACGACACGCTTCTCTATAATTGGTTTAATTCAACAGCCATTTCAAATAGTCTGAATTAATCCACACAAATTCACATCAAATTATGCATGCATATTTAACAGCGATAACACCTGAATCGAGGTTATCAGTAAAACAAGTCATACAGTATCCATATCATTTCATTCCATCCAATCATATCATTCACAATTCTCAGTACACAGTTTCATATCATTTCACAATTCAAATTCGAACCTCAGACCCGCTATTCTGTTAAATATGATCTCATAATCCAATATCCAATTCAAATATTCAATTTAACCACACAAATCGAAAACACAGATTATAGAGAAGTCTGGTTACCTAATAGCGATCAATTCAGAAATTCAATTTGAATTGCAATGACTGTTCAAAATCAATGCAACGTAGTCGAAATTCCAATCGAACTCACAATCCAACAAATAATCAATATCAAAAAATATTTTATCAAAATATTTGCTTTATTTCTTTCCAATTCACAATCTCAGTTTCTCTCTTTAAACATATTTTCTACTTGATTTTTTTTTCCAGTATAGAGAAGATAGGATTCTATTTAGAAGGGGTCAATGGCGGTTTTGAAATTTACTAGACGCATTTGCCGCGTAGCAAGGTGCCACGTTGGCCCTTTTTTAAAATTTTCATATATTAAACTTAGAGCATCTCCATTCCAGCAAATGTTTAGCAATTAATTTGTTCCACGTCACTAAATTTAGCAATTAAAGACATTTATAATTTTTAAAGCACTCCATCCCAGAAATTTAATTAGAATTGCAATTAATGCTACGTCAGCCAAAAAAATAAAAATTGAGCGGTACAGATACATAGAGAGAATTTTAACCAAATTTTAACCAATCAAATCAAAAAGAAAACGTTTTCTTTTAAAGAAAATTTGCTAATTTAGAAATTCTGATACATCCCAGTAATTGTATTAGCAATTGACACATCAGATTAGCAATTTAATAACAATTACCATTGGAGATGCTTTTAGACCTTCACTTTTTCAAATATTGTAAACAAGTGCACAATAAATTTAAAATATCTATAAAATAAAATTTACCGGGTGTTCCACAATCGTATGCTTATTCAACTTATTTTTTTTTTTTTAACAAACAGTCATTTTTCCAAGGAGCATGGAATCTTACATTTAGAGCCAAACATTATTAGAAAATTTGTGAAAAGGTACACATTGCTAACAATCTTGAAAATTTGTGGGAAATCACAACTCCCACAAGAGTGCAAATTTTCACATGGCTTTATAATAAGAAATAGAAATAATAGTAATTAAATTAGAGCACTCAAAATTAATTAGAAATTACCACGTTGGATTAGAATTAGAATTAATAGTTCAATAAAGAATTAACAATTAACAATTAGCGAATGCAAATTCATAATGTTGTCAACGTTAAATTTATAAAGTCATTATTTTTAAAGAAAACTTGCTAATTATGAAATTCTAATGCGTCCCAAAAATTAAAAAAGAAATTGTCATATTAAATTAGAAATTAGGATATAAATTTCCATATAGATGTTCTAAAACAAACTTAATCCGAAGAGGTTGATATCTCATTAGCTATTTCAATATATGCCAAAAAGATTATGAAACAACAACACACATCTTCACTAATCACTTACTGCTATTTAACAACAACAAAAAAAAAAATCAGAGCACAATTATACTAACATTATGTCCCAACAAAGCCTCCCTGTCTCCAATTCTAAAATCACATCATATGGGGCCATGGGGGCAATTTTAAAAATAGATTGAACTTCACATGTTTAGTATTACACAGAGAGCGTTGTGCTTAGAATCTCAAGAAGAACCATAAAAGGATATACTGAAACTACTATGGAGAATTGGAGATAACCAAAAGATGAAGTCACCATTTCTCCATCATTGCAAAGTGCAAACCCATGTCCTGTACCACTGTACCATTTCAATTCTGACCCGATACCATACTGATCAGAAACATTTTGTTCTACTCACAACAACTGTGAAATTCTACCGAATTCAATATTAAAAAAATTATGGGTTCCATTGTTTCTATGATTACCTCTCAAATGGTGAGGTACTGAGGTCCTCTCTATGTATGGGAGTGTTTTTTTTTTTTTTTTTTTCCATTTAATCAAAAGATATTGCGAAGTTAATTTTTTTGAGTAAAGTCAATAGGATGCTCAAGCTATCCAACTGTTTTAATATTCATACGAGATTTTTCATCTGAATTTGAATATCTGATCTTCTATGTACATAGGACATTATTTTTGTCACTAGACGAAAGACTAATTATCTCATGTTATGAGCTTGTACAGTGTAACAGCTTGCAAGTACAGTCGTCCCCGGACGGATAAACTAATTATCTAGGGTTATTTATTAGTATGTGTTAAATTGATTAAATCAGGGAAAGAGGTCAATGTACTGTTACTGTCAATTTGAATAATTTGGGGTCATAATGAATGTAACCAACAATAACTTTTGTTTTGATATCTATTACACATGCAATGATGAAGGCCAGGTCAGATGATCTTATCTTATTCAATAGCCTAATTTCTTATTTAAAAGATACCGTTACTTTTGTAGGGAATCTTTTTTTGTTCCTTTATGGTCTAATAGACTAATATACATGCATAAAAATTAGAAAAAGAAGTTACAATTACAAATCAAATTAGTGAAAGATGTTGAGGAACTTGATCTGAGATGTTATATATTAGTGTGCAAAAAAATTATGCACTATATATATATCATTCTTTCCTTCTAAGTTCTAAAGCATACAAATTATCTGAGTTGACTGTAATTAAAATTTCTAGTATAATTTGATAATGAATCTGGACTGTTAATTTCGGTCGGTTGAAATTTCAAAGAACTTGATGTAAGTAAAATACTTACTAATTAAAACTCGTTACTTTTTACAGAGATGATATGTAGGATGATGAAATTATGTCTACAATGTTAGATTACATTTTTTTTTTTAAGATAGTCAAAATTATCAAAATTTAAAATAGTCAAGTAATTTCCCTCAGTAAATTTTGTCTATTATATCAATTTTCAATTAGTTTCAACCTTTCCAAACAATTATAATTTTTTTATTTTTCAAACAGTTAGAAAAATGAGGATCTCGGGTGACTCACCATGAAGAAGAGCATGCAATTACAAATTGACACGTGTATAAAAATAACAATAATTTCATGTAGCATGAACCCAAAAAATTAACAAAGGGGATATGTTGACACCAACGTACCTAACTTTGTCTTTTTCTTTTTTTTGTTTGTTAACCTACCTGTCAATAAAAATTTGATGTGCTTACCATCTGAAACATAATTATAAAAGTTTGTACAATTAGATGATCAAATACCTCATATCTCATATCTGATTGTGTCTCATATTCTATATTACTGTTTTCAAAAACAAAAATACAAAATATAAAGCATAATGAGATATAAAACACATGAAGCCAACCTTAATTTACTACATGGATTTACTCTAGATTCTTCTATGTATAATGTATTACATTGATATTAACGTATAATAATCATATATGATGGGACCAGTAGATTAATTAAACCAGAGCTAGCATCAATGGTCCATGCTCCATACCAATAATACACATACATTTTTTAAGTAAAAATTAGAGTTCAAATCATTCAACAATTTAATATTCACAAAAAAAAACATTCTATCCGGATTTCAATCATGTAGCTTCTCATATGAAAAATATTATAACAGATCAAAGACTGATTCTTAGTAAATATATTTATTTACTAGTTCTTTTGAGGATGAAAAATTTCCCTTAGAACCAGAATTACATAATTAAACTATACATTCATAATTTTATCTTTTCCACCAAATATGATTGTTCATATAATAGTGTGTTTTCTATTATTAATTACTTGTGTGAAAAATTGTATTTACAAAAATACCAAATAAAATAATAATTTAGATCTGTGACTTATGAGAGAGATAACAATTGGTATAGTGGAACGAGGATGAATTAAGAGTACGTGCACGTGAAAAATGATAGGTTGAAAACGGTAAATACTATATTGTGATATTTGCAATTTTGTAAAGGTTGACTCTGTCATTTTGTATTTTTATTTAGTAAATTCTTAGAGAAGAACTACGTACATATGATATATCGAAGCATACTTTAATTTTCTAACAACCAACCACTTGTTATTTATAAGCTCAAGAATTAGGAGGTCAAATTAATAGATTTTTAGTATATAATAATATATATTGAGGAGGGATCCAATTACACTATTTTTTTGACACATCTTGACATTATTTTTTTTATAGGCTAATTTTGCGATTTCAAAATTCAAACAGTCGATCCGAACCGTTCAACATGATCACCATATTAAAATGTGCTTGGAGATCAAATTTTACATTTTTTTTGAATTTTTTTTACTATTTATTAAGATGGTTACAAAATCGCTGTTTTCCAATGGTCTGAAAACAACGATTCTGTAACCATCTTAATAAATAGTAAAAAAATTAAAAAAAATATATAAAATTTGATCTCCAAGCACATTTTAATATATCAATCATGTTGAACGGTTTGAATCGACTATTTGGACTTTGAAAATGATAAGTGTCAAAGTGTGTAAAAAAAAAGGGTGTAATCCGATCCCTCCTATATATATTATAAGCTCATTCTTTGCTGTTATATAGTTTAGTTGCCAAAATAAAAGGATGGAGAGACTTGATCCAGTTTGATCTTCACTAAACTTCGCCCCCTACTGAATGATACATATAGCATCATATGCGGAGTAGAACTAGGGTGTTCCTAAGCTCACCAAGCCTTTCCGTGAGCTCAACTCTAAAACCTATCGAATTGACTTCAAACGACATTTTCAAACCATTAGATGTTCAATCTATATTAAAATGTGCTTGGAGACCAAATTTTAAATTTTTTGGAATTTTTTACTATTTATTAAGATGGTTTGAAAATCGCTGTTTTCCAATGGTGCAGAATTTTAATAAAAACAGCAATTTTCAAACCATCTTAATAAATAGTAAAAAAATTGCAAAAAATGTAAAATTTGGTCTCCAAGCAAACTTTAATATAGATTGAACATCTAACGGTTTGAAAATATCGTTTGAAGTCAATTCGATAGGTTTTAGAGTCGAGCTCACGGAGGGCTTGGTGAGCTTAGGAACACCCTAGTTCTACTCTCAGATGCGTGCAAATAATTAATATATGCACCAATAAATTTTTTTTAAAGGAATTTCATGTTTCAAATATATGTAATTGCTCGACTTATTTTAGTAAGTAACTATAAGTAACCGACCATTAATTCTTGATCGAACTAATAAAATTCACTACAAGAATGAAACAGTATTCACGAGAGTAAAAAGTGACTATCCACGAGAATATCTGCGAAGGTATACCGACAGTATCTCTCGCGGATACTGTCCCATAATTATAGTGTTGTTGTAGATTACTCCTAAGAGTAGACTCTTATTTCTCACAAAATTAAACCATAATAAATATAACTAAATACCAACTCCGAAAGCAATTTTGGGTACCTTTCAATTAAATTTGAATATTTGGTTGTGCGTAGTGTTAAACGTGGAAGACTGCATACCTAATTTGTAAATATTATAAATCAAGATGATATTTACATAAACCACCCTAGAAGCCATACTCTAAATTAAGGTATGTTTGATGAAGTTGTAAAATTAAAGAGGGTTTTAATTAGTTATTTCAAGTTAAACATGTTTAAGCTATCATTAATTAGTAGAGGTTTAAATCTAAAAAATTCAAGTACGTTAAGCAAGACAGATGGAGCAGATGTCACAAATATATTTAGTTAATCTCTTAGATATATATATGATTCATCTTAGGTCGGACTAAAGTAGGCTTATGCAAAAGCATTTCGTAAAAGAACGCGTAGAAATTAAATTATAATATAAAAAAGAGAGATGATAAATGATATTGATTAATTATTGAGACGACAAAGATGTGAATGGTATTGATTGGCTGGAGGCTGGAGCGTCCCTTCGCCACTTCTCATAGAAGAAAACGACGCACCAATCACAGCGACACAAAATTCCAATATAATTTCTCTCCCTGATAAAATACAATTAGGGTAGCGCTATATTCAGGGCAATTATTGTAATTTTAAGAGCTCACGCAATTTTTTTCTCTAAATACCTATGCTACCCTTTCACTCTCTTGTATCTAATTAATGAAAGAAGTTAATAAAGGAATGTATCTAATTAATGAAAGAAACTAATAAAGGAAAGTAATCCCTCCCTTTCTAGAGGAAAAATCTCACGTCCCAAATTCTTCTTGTACCTAATTGCAAATGTATTCCCAATATTCCTCTTATTTGCATTGGCGTATAATACACAAATACCACCTCAATTGTTGGATTATGCACACGGTATACAATTTGCTAACCCAAGTGCAAGAGTTGTTTCTATTTTTTGTTCTTTCAGCCCCATTTATTAATTGCTAGAAATATTTACGGGATCGAGTGATTTTCACTGAATCTACCGTGCCACATTTATCCCAAAAAAAACAACACAAGTAATTAAGAATCTTTATTGGCCTACGGGTTTCTACTAAATAAAAAAAGAATCTTAATCACTGCATGAAAACTGAAAAGTCTAATTTTGAGTATACTCTGAGATAAGGTGAAAAAGAAATAATAAAGTGCAAAAGAAAAAACTTTATGCTAATAACAGCTTGTTAAAATCCAGCTCCTGAATCTGTTTGTATACTTAGAAGCTAACATTTTATTTCTCGACATAATGTTGAAGTGTTTCATGAAAAATATTCAAGTCTCGTATACTGATAAATGCCAAAGGAAAAAAAAAAGACAAAAAGGAGGATCTACATGTCAAATTTTATCCCAGTGGTTACTGATAACTATTAAAATGCACGGTACGGAAAAAAAAAACAATTAATTGTGTAAATTGGAGCAAAATAGTTGTCAGGGCTGTAACTAGGGAGGAGAAATGAGATATGAGATAAAAACCATTTTTTTTTCTTTATTAACCTTTTCCTTAAATAACATTGTCATTTAATAAGACATATATTAGAGAGAGACAAGGAGGTTAAAACAGGTATTTAGAGAAAAAAATTCTCTCAGCCCTCAATATTGTAATAGTTGACCTCAAAATAGCACTCCCCTACAATTATTATCATACTACAAGAAATTCATTATCAACAAAGACAACCAACACAGTTGCAGCTGCATTATTTGTAAGCATTAATTGCAACTCTCATTCCTGCCTGCCCAGAAAGAATAAATTAAATGTGATCATTATTGCATCTATAGCCCTCAAAGGTTTTTGTTTTAGCTTGACTGAAGCACACATAGTTTTTGTCTTTCCAAACAATATAATAATAATAATAATAAGAGTAAAAAAAAACATAATTAGTGATGATATATAGTAAGGGACATTCCTGTTCGACCCCTAAAAGTTCCTTGTATTGCTAAAGATCTTCTACGCTACAACTACCAAAAGAAAGGTTATTAAAAGAAAAAAAAAACCACTAGCTAATTAACTACCAAGTTTAACGGGTGTACAATTAATAAAAAGGTGGTGCATCAAGTATTATCAACACATGCTATGTATAATTATCAACACTACTAACGGATCGATCATATAGCTTCATGTATCATAAAATACACCATATAGGGGCTACATTAATTGCATGTTCTAATTACCCATCTTTTGCGTATTAATGATGCATATACATAAGGTTACTTATATATAATAGCCCAATTGCACTTATGTAACTACCTTTTTAATGAAGAGATGTGCACTCATTTTCATAATTTAGAGAATTTTGATGACTAGATTATTTATCTCATCAATGACTGTTGCAAACAAATTCTCTAGGTGATCAACAGTTGAATTGGCTAGAGCTTTATAAATTTAAGAATAGTCCAAAAAAAAAAACAATAATTTCTTAAAATAGTTACCCATGCATGATGAAAACAATGCAAAAGGAAGAACCTTCCTCATATTTAGTCAAGGTACATTGGAGTAACATGGCTGTTTATTTTCCTGTTCATATTTTTGTTTGTTTTCCCATGCCCCCAATTGTTATTTGTGTCCTTTCTTTGTTTTTTTTTTTGTTGGGAAAACATATGATTAGCTGAAATTAATTGCATTGAGACTACCCCAATATCTAGTGTAGGTACTTGAAATGTCCAATCTATCTTCAACAATGATGCAACTTGTTTCTTTTGGAGGAAAAATTATGTACAATATGTCATTATATGTTTTCAATAGTTAAACTCTAATCAATCATTGTTCATTTTGAACCTATCAGTACTGGTAGTCTAGATGCATGCAATGCTTTGCACTTTGAGTTGAGATGATCATAAAAGAGTAAATTTTGTTGTAGGGTTGTAAACGGATTGGACATTATTCATGTATATCTAAATTTATATCAGGATATTTTTTTTAAGGGTACGTATACATACTACAAGAATGGGACAGTATCCGCGAGAGATACTGTCGGTAATACCCTCGTGGATACTCCCGTTGCTAATAGAAAAAATACCTTTCTATCGATATCGTACCCTCACAGATAGTCACTTTTTACCCTCGCGGATATTGTCACTTCTAGTGTATACTGATATAATTTTAAATTCGAAAGCAGATAGTTGCGGATTAGGAAAATTATCTACAAACAACATTTTTGTTGAATCCGAATATCCGTTTTACAGACCCATATATCACTTTTATTTGGACTTTGAAAAATGATACAAAATTTTGTTGCACATCCAATTAATATATATCTGAACTATATTCGTAGTTGTATTAATATCCGTTTAATAATCGATAATATCGAATCAATTAATATTTAAGACTATCTGTATTCCAATCTGTTCTTAAAAATTAAAAATGAATAACGATAGAAATTAGTTATTATTTTCCATCAGTATTACATCCCTACGAAATAGTATAAATGACTCTAGCTTGTATATGTCGGCTAGAGCTGCGAAGCATTTTGAAAATAAATACATGAGCGACATTTATAGTTTTGTCATTTTTAAAACTTGCCATTCTGAATTGTTAGGAAAAATCGTGTTGTTCTTGAACCTACCCATTTTTCTTGCCTGGGTGCATGAAATCGAATCATATATAAGTTAATTAGCTTATTAATTTTGTTAGCTAAGATGAAGGTGTTAATGATTATGGTACGGAACATATTTTTTTGTGTTTGCATTAAATTAAAATTAATCTTGTATATATTTTATTTATATTTGGTAAATAGTAATATTTAGTGAATACAAAATGATTCTGACTGATATCCATGCACTTTATACGAAAAATAAGAAAAATAACTGTTGTCGATCGAGAGTAAACTGATAGAAGTAATTAATTATTTTAAAATATATTGCTATTAATTACGGGCGGAATATCTAAAAAGTACCGATATTGTTAAGCACTTTAATTTATTCACACAAATAAAATAGATTATTGTAGTTCATGGAATAATTGCATTGTCAATTCAAATGAGCAACACATCTGATGTCTGATGACATATAAACTTCCATGAGTCAAGGACCCAAGTGTCCATCCAGCTCGACATAACACAATATTCTCGAGTCTACTTTTATACAACATAAGTGTCGGTGAAGTGTCGGACACAGATATCGAGTCAGAGACGGACACAACATAGATTTAGGTATACTATATAGTCGTGCTGGGCTTAGCTACTTCATGGTGTAAAACGACTTGGTGCTCCACGTCTCATTATTTCCATTTTGAAAATCCAAACGACCGATCCGAACCGCTCAAGTTGTTCTCCATATTGATATGTGCTTGGAGACCAAATTTTACATTTTTTGGAATTTTTTTACTATTTATTAAGCCACTTTGAAAATCACTGATCCGGCGGTCCAGAAATTTTTACTGTTTTTTACTGTTCATAAGGATTTTCAGATTTTCAAAGTGGCTTAATAAATAGTAAAAAAATTCCAAAAAATGTAAAATTTGGTCTCCAAGCACATTTCAATATGGAGAACATGTTGGAAGGTTCGAATCGACTATTTGAACTTTGAAAATGAAGATATGGCGTGGAGTACCAAGTCGTTTTACTTCATGGAGTAGCCTAGTCAGACTCCTATATAGTCTATTTAATTTACATATTGACTTTATTTCGTACCAGTATTAATAAAAAAAAAACCTAAAATTTTAAGTTCTTTTTTCAATCGAAAATGATGACTCGGATACGTACGTATAAAAATAAGTAAATAGAACTCATATATATCATTGCAAAAATGAACTTTTCACTAAGGCATCATTATAAAAAAAAGAAAAGATAATATTTGAATGGAATCCATTATAGATGCTTTGGAATATAACAAAATTTGTTCCGGTATGATTCGCACATCTCCAATTCGCCTCATAATTCAATCTACCAAAGAGCTAGCTTCCAATAAACTAGGTTTTTTTAATTCACCTTCTGTTCGTCAATAGCATTGTGGTTGGAATTTTTTTTTTTCTATTTTAGAAAAAAAAAAATGGAGCTCTAACTTTTTAAGTTTCAACATTTACAAAGAATTTTTATTCAAATTTCAAACCCATGACTTTCTACATTATCGGTGTTGCCTTTTGTCACTAGACTAAAGATTGATTCCACTGTGGTTGGATTTTAATTTTTTATTTTAGTATGTTGTAATTTAGTATATATATAATATGAATAAGGCTAGCGTGCTACCTGTAGTATAGTGACATGTCGTGCTACCTCTAAAAAAAATTATTAGATATGTTTAACGGCGAATCCAAACTGTTGAAACCGATCTATTTCATGAGTGATGTATTTACATGTAAAGATTATAAATTTTTAATACATTTGGTATAAAGTCAAGCGGTCAAAAAATGAAGAGCTATAAGTTAATTTTAATACATTCATTTTTCATTATTTTTTTACCGCTTGACTTTACGCTAAACGAATGTAAAAATTTATAAATTTTATATGTAAATACATCACTCGTAAAGTAGATCACTTTCAACATTTTGGATTCATCGATTAAAATCTATTCAATAGGTTTTTGAGAGAGGTAGTACGACATATCACTATGCTACAGGTAGCACGCCAGCCTTTTCCATATACTTTGTGAATTGTTAATTGTTAATTGTGCCTTAATTATATTATCCGAGTTTCTTTCTAGGTCTTATGATTTTATCTTTAAAAATTTAAAATTACTGAAATTCTAATGCTGGTTCGCATTAACATCAGAAGTTAGTTGTTGCTTTCTTGATCATGTTGTTAGTAAAATAATAATCTAAAATGAAAATGACATCCACGGCAATTATTAAATTTTCAAACAGAACAAAAGACCTTACAATTCATGAAGTCATTCATATATGCTTATAATTCAACTTATCTTCAGATATTTATTATCAAGTGGTAATTCTGTAGTAGCAAGTTGTAGTTCTAAACCTGTGTAAGAACCGAAAATTAATGTATGAAAATGAGATCATGTAATATTGCATATATTTGAATAATTTGGTTGCCTTGATCCAGCTCATATATATATGATCATATCTTCTTCAATTAATAACTTACTAGTATCGTACTTGTGCGTTGCAACGGGGCATATTATAAGATTTAATATAGAGAGACAAATAATAAATAATAATAAAAGAAACGACAACAAATGACTGTTTTAATACAACAACATTCTTTGTATGTCAATGCATACACAATTTTTACGTTATAATTCAATTAAATTAAATGTGGAAAGCTGCTAGAGAATAAATCAATAATATGCATTTTTTGTTCTCTTCCAAAAATGAATAAGAGGTAGGAAATTCGGAAATAAGATATGTTATCTGTCTAAATGGGAAATTAATTTTTTTTATGCACCAATTAAAGCTGGAGAGATATGGTAATAAATATTTAATACTAATTTCATTTGCTCAATTCTTGGTATTACTTGTAACGTATCGTGTGGTAGTACGTGTGGTGAATATGTTTTTAACTAAATTTAGACTTCTACACATAAAACATATGTATTTAATCAAAAGAAGACAGATTATGTGATTGGAGGGCTGAGATTAAATTTGAAATTTCATCTTTCAATCGTAGCCGTTGGCGGATCGGACACCCAACGTGCTTAATAATGAAATGGAGATATATATATTATTTGAAAGATATCATTGCATTTGTTGGACATTTTTTTTATCCTGTTATGATCAAATCCATCTGTCTAAGATTCATATATAGTACCAGGAAAATAACAAGGTAGTGCAAGTTATCATGAAGACGTGAATGCAATTACAAATTAATAAATGGATATATAAAATCATAATACTTCAAAAAACCAGTCCTCTATTTAAAAAAATTGTGATCTAGTAAGTTTGAAAATCAATAAAAAGGTCGTTGTAAATATCTAAAATTACATGACTTCATTTGATCTTTCGTGAAAAATAAAGTGTGAAAATAAATAAAAATAATAGATTGACTGACCAATTACCTAACTTGATACCACAAAGATAATAAGAAAATCGATATTTTTAAAAATACCCTTGCCCAGAAAATGATAAACCGAAAGACCACTAAATCATAAAAATTATATTTTTAACACGTTTGCAACTTTAAATGGCGGACAATTTTTTGGTGTCTGCAATCTCAAATGGTGGACACCAAAATTGGTTTGCCATTTGAAATGGCAGACAGTCAATTCGTTAAAATTTTGGAATTCCAAAGTTTGCCGCTGTTTAAAAGATTTTTTTGTTAATTTTCAAAAATAGATGAAAAAACTTATAATTTTAATATTTTAGAAGGAACATCAAACAAAATAGATAAAATATCTTATAATTTAGATGAACTAGAAGTACTACGAAATATTTTTCAGGCATGATTTTTTGCGACTGTAAAAAAATTAAACTATTTTTTGGTTTGTTATTGGAAAAAAGTAAAAATATTTTGAATCTCAGTTATTGATCCTGGTTCAAAAATCACTTCTGAGTATATAAAAAAATTATAGTGATTCTTCTAGTGCATTCAAATTCTATGGTACTCCATCTATTTCTCTAAAAGTGATTCTAGAAATATATTAAAATAGATGGAGTAGCTTAGAATTTGAATATATTAGAAGGACCACTATATTTTTTTTATATATCCAGAAGTGATTTTTGAACCGGGATCAATAACTCAGATTCAAAATATTTTTATTTTTTTTCCAGTAACATACCAATAAATAATTTAATTTTTTTTACAACTAAGAAAAATCCTACCTAAAAAATGTTTCATAGTGCTTCTAGTATATCTACATTATAAATTATAAGATATTTTATCTATTTTGTTTGATGTTCCTTTTAACATATTCAAATTATAAGTTGTTCTTTCTATTTTTGAAAATTAACAAATGGAATAACCTTTTCGGCTCCTGTCTAATAAAAAGAAAAAGAAAACTGTCCGCCATCTGAGGTAGCGGACGTGCGAAAAATGAAATTTTCAGAATTTAGTAGTCTTTTAGTATTTTTTTTTTAACAGGAGTATATTTAAAAACTTCGGGAGGAAAATACCGAAAAACGGTATGATAATGAACCAACTTTCATGGTGTCAGCCTCTGTCTGTTCGCCAACCTACCTGTAAATAATTATTTGATGTCATATTAAAAATTTCTTAATTAATATAATATAAATAAATTTACTTTAGATTCTTCTATATATAATATTCCAATTTGATCCTGAAGCCTAAGCATAATCATCAAATACGACAAAAAACAGAATGTTCATACCCCATAGGCCCATAGCAATCATACATACATCTAGAGCCTGTTCGGCTGCATAGTGGGTTCGGGAATGGGTACGGAAAATAAATTTTTTTTAACTGAATTTTACTGTTCACGTAGGAAAAAAAAATTCACTCTGAGTGAATTTTTTTTTTCCCACGTGAACAGTAAAATTTAATCTGCAGCCGAATAGAGCCCTATTGTTTCTTTTGGAAAGGTGAAGGAACGAATGACGAAAAGATCTCAATGCCTCCAATTTGATTTTGATTTCCTGTGGCAGCCGTATTTCAAATTTTCCCATCATCGGCCTAATTTAAAAAAAAAAAATTGGATCTGAAGCATTGAGTCCGATCCATAAATAGTTGGATCGGCCTCAATGCCTCCAATCTTACTATATTTGTCAAAAATGAGATACTTATTCTATTTTCGTACATCTAAAATTTATAATTTCTATGAATAAAAAATTTCCGGTATTTAGTATTGACCTCATAAAAATTCTAGTTGATGGTTATAGAAGGGTTTCAATGGATATGAGATCAAATTCGGTCTGATATCTAATATGAACCATTTATTACGCGTCAAAATTTGCATGTCTGATTTACCTAATTTATATTTAAATTTGTAATGTTTAAATCAGATATTTGATCGAATTTGATCCACTGTCCATCGGAATCACCCTGCTCCCTGTAAAATATCTCCAACGAAGAATACCTTGAAAATTTTGAAATAGGGGCACATGTGGAATTTCATACGTAATAATTGGCAAGAGGGTGTGAAACTAATAATACAAAAAAAAAAGGGGTATTGAGTATATTGACCAGACAAAAATTGAGAATTGTAGTGGATTTGATTGGCTGGAGCGTCCCTCCGCCACTTCTCATAGAAGAAAAGGACAGCTGACTAACCAGCAAGGGAACTCTCTCATGGCTGTCATTGACATTGACACAGCACAAGTGTTAATACTTAATACACATGATTTCTGCTTATCCACATGTGCATAGTTTTGTCATCTCCTCGACATGATTTATGGTTGTGAAAAACATGTCTGGATTCTCTGTTTTTTTTGTAACTTGTTTATGATTGATCTGACTCGGATCAAGATTAGAGATATACAAATTATATTATGATTTTTTTTAGAAGAGGATTAGGATCAAGTCATTTTCGAACTTGCAACCTCACACACACAGAATATTACATATTGCCACTAGATTAAAAACAGATTCTCCAGATTATAAGAATTTGATAATTTATATTTTTTTCTTAAGCATTTTGCTTTTGTTTTTTTTTTTTCTCAAATATCTTTCATCAATATTTTATTATAATTTATCTAAATTAAAAGCATTGTTCTAAAAAAAAATATAACGCACGTGATAATACATTTGAAATAATAATTGCAATTAATTGTAGTATATCTTAAAATTAAATATTATTTTATCAAATGAGGAGTTAGATCCTCATTTTTATTCAAAAAAAAAAAACATTTGCAAGGGATAAATGTATTAGGATTAGGGAATAAGTGGTCTTTTATTGTTCTATAGATGGAATCAAGAGCCTAATTATAACAAATATTAATTTCTATTATAAGTATATATATTAGCATTACGTTGGATATTTAATGCCATTATTCTTTTTTTTTTTTTGAAAACCTTCGCAGAGGTTATGAAGTCGTGAGTAAGAATTGAACTATCGACATTTGGGTAACTAATAATTGTAGGACTTTTTTTTCTAGCCAACTGTGCTATCTCCCCTTTCTGTAATGCCTTTCTTATGATTGCAATTTGTTGGTTGTTAGAAGTTATGAGGATCTTGCATTTGCAACCAATTATTATTGCGTGTTATTTAAAGCAATGGACAATGGTCATACACGTAAAACAAAAATAAAGTTCAACGCTTTGGCATGCAAGTTTCATATTATCAAAATTTACTCGGATAAGTACTCTTCACCAAATCATCACAAAAAAATTAATATAACACAGATAATTATTAGAATGATAATCCCTATTGTGTATGTCTTCTAGTAGTTGCTTTCAAGATAGAACAAAAGATCCTCTAGTACAATTAACACTTTTCCAATTCGCCGCATATATAATTCAACTTGAATTGTACTTAGTTTGACAAGTTGTGATTATTTAAAATTCAAGATATAATTTTGATATAATTTATTGTATTGTAATTAAAATAATATATTAAATTAAATATTGATGTTTTACAAATAAATAAAAAGTTTCAAAAATTTCATCATAAATATTAGATAATTAGTGCGTTGCCCGTTTAATTAAAAATAAATAAATATATTGAACTGAGGTTCATATATCCGTTCAAATTCTCTGTTTGATGAGTTTCTGTTTTTTTTCTAATTAACTCAAGTTTTTTAATAGAGCCTTAATTAATTATTTATAAGAGTATGCCTCAGTCTAGAAATTAATTTATCTGGGTATGAAAAACTGAAATGTTTCATGTGCAATAATTTGATGATATTACTAATGTGCTTTTGCATGGACATCACATTCAGCTGTTGCTTTCTTTGTCTTCTTCTTCTTCTTCTTATTATTATTATTATTATTATTATTATTATTATTATTATTATTATTCATTGCTGTTGTTATATGAAAATGACATCAACGGCTAGTAGCAAATTCCGAATTTAATTAGAGAGACCTTGTTATATTATTCATGAAGTCAATTGTATGCTTATTCAACTTTTAATAAACAATCATTATTCCAAGGAGAGCATGGAATCTAACATTTAGATTAAAAATTATTAGGGGGGTAATAATGAATATATATGACCAACATTAACTTTTGTTTAGGTATCTATCACACATGAAGTGATGAAGGCCAGGTCAGATGATCTTATCTTATTCAATAGCCTAATTTATTATTTATAAGATACCATCACTTTTGTTGGGAATCTTTATTGTTTTTTTGGCCAAATCTACATGCATATAAAATTAGGTAAAAAGTTACAAAACCAAATTAGTGACAAATGTTGATGAACACAAAATTATGCACTCTATATCGTTCTTTCCTTTCAAAACACAAGTAGGATGGACAAAAAATTAACAAAAGGGATATGTTGACAAAATTAAGTTTGTCTTTTTCTTTCTCTTTTGTTAACCTACCTGTAAATAAAGCTTTGATGTCATTGCCATCTGAAAATTAATAATGATTTGTACAGTATGGCGGTATAGCCAACCTTAATTTACTACATGGATTTACTCTAGATTCTTCTATGTATAATGTATTACATTGATATTAACGTATAATAATCATATACGATGGGACCAGTAGATTAATTAAACCAGAGCATCAATGGTCCATGCTCCATACCAATAATACATACATTTTCTTTTTGAAAATGTAAAAATTTCCCTTAGAACATAATAAAAATATTTATTCTACATATTTATTATTTTATCTTTTCCACCAATTATGATTGCTCATATTAAACTTACATTTCTATTATTACTTGCTTTAAAAAATAGTATTACAAAAATACCATATAAAATAATATTTTAGAAAAGGACGGCAATTTGCAATTTGAAATGAGTTTTTATAGAAAAGACAATAATAATAAAATTTAGAAGGGTTAATATGATAATATGAATTTTAGAAGGAATAAAAAACACAAAATTTTAATGTTTTTGAAGGGTATAGGTGAATATAAATTTGCCCTTGTCCCTAAATCTAATACTCTAATAATACAATACTTTGTAAGGAGTATATTAGAAACGACATAGATATATATAGATGTGGTTGGTATTGAATTATTGATTGGCTGTAGCGTCCCTTCGCCACTTCTCATAGTCGAAAAGGACCCACCAATCAACACAAATTCCTAATTGCTCTCTCTTTGCTTTGCTGTCACTGCACCTTCGTTTCAAGATTCCAATCTCTTATCCACATCACCTGTGACTCTACACGGTTTCTACTCCCTATTCTCTCTTTCAATATCTATGTAACCACACCAATTACCACTTCATAATTCATATCATTCTATAACCACACAAAATTAAAGATTTCCACTCATTGATTAGACTTTCCATTTTAATTTCTACTCCAACATACTAATTTTTAATTAATTTTTCAAAATGAAGATGCTATCTTTATATGTTAAGGTTGTTTGTAACAGAAAATCAGCATTGTAAATGGCATATGTGTCAGCTGGTGAACTCCTCTAGAATGTACAGCTTTATAATTTGTAAGCGCCTAATTTTGTTTTCTTTTGCCATGACAAAATAACGTAGTACTATTTTATTAAAACAATTTATAAAAATAACTGAATATCCACTCAAAAATTTAAAATAAAATTTATATATGAAATAGTTAAATAGCCACAACGAGTATTCAAATGTTTGGTATTCATGTCTCTACTATTTCTCATTTTTTTTTAATATATAGAAACATTTTAATACTAAAATAAAAGAATGACTAAATGAGTTCTATTGATATGTGCGTATTTTGTTTATTATTATTATTTTCATTATAAAAAATATAATTCTAACTAATTAATATTAATTGGTCGATTTAAAAAATTGATATGCTTTTATGATATAAATTTTTAATTTTATTTTTACTGATTAAGTATCTCTAAATAATACTATTTAATATATATCTCGTACATTTTTAAATGTTATGTTTATTAAGTTCAATTAATAAATGTATAAGATATAATATTTATCACACAATATTTTAATTTAGCATTTTCATAAAAATATATACTCCACAATAATTCGATAAATAGATAAAGTACCATTGAAATTTCACACCAACTCAAGATGATTCTACATATTGAATTTTAGAGGACACGTGTCTCAATGACGGGCACGACTTGTAGATGAGATTGCCACGGCTTGCGGTCCCTTCAAATGATGACAACAAACCACTCAATGTTAGGAATATTTTGAAAATGACACATTTGCAAGGAAGTCCTTCAAATGATATCAAACCAAGATTTGTTTCCATCTTAGAGTCTAAGAAAAAATCAAGGGAGAATTTTACGTATACCCCTCAAAAACTTCAAAATTACATATTCCCCCCTCTAAATTTTGAAATTACGCATTTCCCCTCTAAACTTCAAAAAATCACATATTTACCCATTTTATTGTTTTTTATATTAAAATACATTCTAAATTCATAAATACCCATTTTACCCTTTTTATTAAAAATCATAAAACGTCCATCTGACTCCAATTTGAAAGGTTCCTCTATCGTCAAAATTGCTTTACGATCTGTGCGTGCTAGGTCAGCACGAACCTTGAAGCGGAAAAGCACAAATATTGAAGCAACGTGCACAAATCTTAATGCAATGCACACGGATCAAAATTGCTTTAAAATACGTGCGCGCTAGATCAGCACGAATCTTGAAGCGAACACACAAATCTTATTGCTATGCGCGCGGATTGGACGGTAGAGGAACCCTTCAGATTCAAATTTGAGTTCGATGGGGCGTTTTATACTTTTAATAAAGGGTAAAATGAGTATTTTATAAATTTAGAATGTGTTTTAATATAAAAGACAATAAAAAGGGTAAATATGTGAGTTTTTGAAGTTTAGAGGGGGAAATATGTAATTTTAAAATTTAGAGGAGAACTACGTAATTTTGAAGTTTTTGAGGAGTATACGTCAAATTCCCCCAAAAATCAATGTCAATTTAGACTTTAATTACTAGCAGACAAAAACCGTTTTTGATGATAAAACTTGAAATATTTCGTCATTAATGTTAATTGAAGAATAATTATTTTTATTTTTGACGAGTGAAAACAATATTTAGAAAAAAGGAATCAACGTAAGATGCTATTTTTAATTTTATTTTATTTTGCAATTTTGTAGTTGAAGCTATGTGTTTGTGCCTTGTTCTTGTGAGAATAGTCACAAGATTCGTGAATAATTCGTTTTTTTTGGTGATGCTGAACCGAACGCCGAATTATTCGGTTGATCGAACTTTGACCGAATTATTTGCAAATAATTCGCGAATTTTACGAATTTTTCCCGAATTTTACGAATTATTCACGAATTTTTCTCGAATTTTCCCGAATTTTTCTTAGAATTTTTTTTTTCTTTTTTTTTGCTCCCTTGTAGGATTGAGATTTTTGGTCCAGATAATTCCGAATCATTTTTGAATTATTTCCTAATTATTTCCGAATCACGAATTTTTGACCTTGCTGAACCGAACCCGAATAATTCATTTGTCACTATGCTTTGTGAGTGATGTGTATGGAGGTAGAAGATTTGCACGTCACACAATACAACATGTGTAAGGACACGTTGAAAACAAACTATCAAAACACATTGAACACATTTGGACATGGTATGCATGAACATGAGCTATAAAGTGCACCTAGTTTGCACTCGAAAATGTGAGTAGAACTAGGGTGTTCCTAAGTGCACCAAACCTCTTTGTGAACTCAACTCTAAAACCTATCGAATTGGCTTCAAACGATGAATCTAAACCGTTGAAATTCTTCTACCTTACGAGCGATGTGTCTACATGCAAAAAAATTAAAAATTAAAAATAATTTTGTATAGAGTCAAGTGGTCAAAAGACGTCCAAAAATGAATGCATTAAAATTAATTTATAAACCTTCTAATTTTGACCACTTGACTTTATACTAAATTAATTTGAAAGTTTAAAATTTTCACACGTAGATGCATCACTCGTGAAGTAGAAGGATTTCAATGGTTTAGATTCGTTGTTTGAAGCCAATCCGATAGATTTTAGAGTTGAGTTCACAAAGGGACTTGGTGAACTTAGGAACACCCTAGTTCTACTCCGAAAATGTTATGTACTTTGAATTCTGTAAAGTGTTGGAAAATTTGAAAAATTAGAAAGTGATATGGAAAAAAATCCAAAAAACATTGAAAACAAAAAAAAATGCTTAACTTTGGTTGTTCACTGTTTGGGGTGACAAAAAATGGAAATCTTATCTGAAACTGCCAGAAATTACTTCCAAATTTGTTCAATATATTACTCATAATTAGCAAGATTTCTTCTTTTAATGACATTAATAGTAATATCTCAATATCGGATTTTATCTACAAAATTGACAAAAGGACACCCACCATTATTTCCTCATTATAATTTTACTATTAAGTTAATTAGAAATTTAATGATTAAAGAAAGCATTCTATTTTCATTAAATTGCTTATTTCCCCACTAAATGTCTAATTTTCTCAGAAAAAACTTCTACATATCCATATTTTCATTCAAAATGTTAGATTAAAGAAAATAAAACTGAGATATATTATTTGTTTTTTGTGGGAAAAAACTTGTTTTGATGGGAAAATTAAATATTTAGAAGTTTTTAATGGGTACAACAAACAATTATCTCATAATTAATAAACACTATTCCCCTCTTTCAAGTTTTATGATGAGTTGATTTAAAATTTTACAATTACAGCAAAATGGTGGACTCAAATGTAATATTAGCTCCCAACATAATGAGCATTTTACCGAACTTGAACCGTACTTGTTGTCAAGTTGTGCTAGAGACAAGACTAGCTAAAAAGTGAAAACAAAAATGAGATGAATAAAAAAGGATATACATGGCTAGATTCCTCGTTAGCGCAAGTCCTTTCATAAAAAGTATAATTGCATATATTTTGGGACATAACTGCAAATTGTACCTTCTATGATTAGCATTACCTTCTATCATTCTATGGTTTCTCAAACTTATCCGATCGGACGGGATTACAGATACATGAATTTATAAATTACTTTATAAAACAATAATTTATATACGATTGAGAATATGCTAAAGTAAATATTTTTGCTGTATTATGAAAAATAATTGTGAAAATAATAATTTGTTTTCAAAAATATGTATTTATTTAATTTTTCTTATTTATATTAACATTAAATATAGTTCATTTTTAGGTTCAAATAATAAAAATACCCTGAAAACAATTTTAATTGTAAAAAACAATAAAAAGAATCCGGAGCTGTGGGCCTGAATTTTTTTAAAAACCAAAATTAGAAAAAACAAAATTAGCAAACCAACATGATTAGCCGGGTTTTTACAAAAACCATAAGAACCGAATTGGCAATTCGGGTCTGACTTTTTTTTTTCCTTGGACCCGAAATGCCAATTCGGGTTCCCCCATTTTCCCAGTTTTTCCGCAGCACAGAAACGGTGTAGCTTTTGGTGTAATGCCTTGGACCCGAATTGGGATTTCGGGTCCCATTACTTTTTTTTTTTTTTTTAGAGACAAATAACTAAAATGATGAAATATAATACTAAAAAATTGAATTTTTTTTTTCCCTTTGTCAAATTACTTTTTTGATAGCATATTTATACTAAAATACTATAAATTACTTGAAATTATATTAATTTATGTTGATTTACACTAAATTACTTGAAATTATGTAGAATTATGCTAAAATACGGTAAATTACGCTAAATTACGTATGAATAGGGATGATATCTTCACTGAGAAGGCGAAAAACGACGACGAAACTTCAAACGGTCATAAAATGGCGCTCGAGTGTTCGATTTCAGCAAATGACCACTTTTCGGAAAACTTGCGAAAATGCACATGCGTCCGAACTTGCTTTGCCAAATTTCCAAATTCAGAATCGCCAAAAAACAAAGAGAAGGGCCTCAAAACTTCAGTTGAAGTTTCCGATTAAGATTTTCATTTCTATTCTCCAATCTACGTAGCTCAGTAAATTAGTTATATAATGAACTTGTAGAATACCAATTTTTATTATTTTTATTATTTTTACTATTTTTTATGATTTATGAAAGATGGCACAAAATCGTCCCTATTCATACGTAATTTAGCGTAATTTACCGTATTTTAGCATAATTCTACGTAATTTCAAGTAATTTAGTGTAAATCAACATAAATTAATATAATTTCAAGTAATTTAGTGTAAATCAACATAAATTAATATAATTTCAAGTAATTTATAGTATTTTAGTATAAATATGCTATCAAAAAAATAATTTGACAAAGGGAAAAAAAAATTCGATTTTTTAGTATTATATTTCATCATTTTAGTTATTTGTCTCTAAAAAAAAAAAAAAAAAAGAAGTAATGGGACCCGAAATCCCAATTCGGGTCCAAGGCATTACACCAAAAACTACACCGTTTCTGCGCTGCGGAAAAACTGGGAAAATGGGGGGAACCCGAATTGGCATTTCGGGTCCAGGGAAAAAAAAAGTCGGACCCGAATTGCCAATTCGGTTCTTATGGTTTTTGTAAAAACCCGGCTAATCATGTTGGTTTGCTAATTTTATTTTTTCTAATTATGGTTTTTAAAAAAAAATTCTGTGGGCCTTGGGGCCTGTTGGTTCACGAATATTCTAAATTTATTAAAAAAACATTAAAAAGAACAGAAGCATAATCTCTCCTCTAGGAAATTGTAATATTAAAAATTTTCAGGGGTAAATTGTAAAATAAGACATGCTCTCGCGGATAAACTCTGGAATCGCCGCCTTGATTCTTCCCAATCACTGTCTAATTGGCTTTTAATTATCTAAATTAAGAAAAAAATTAACCCAAAATTCGAGTATTTAAAACCCATAACCCTTTTGAAACCCAAGTGGAAAACAGAGCACCCATATCTCTCTCTTTCTCTCCTCTCTTTCTCTCTTCTCCAGGGATCTCTCTCTCCCGCTCTCATTTTGCAAAGGTACTTTGCTCCTCTCTCTTTCTCATTGAAATATATTTCAATATTGTAAGAATTGGGGATGGCTTAGGATTGTTCAAATGCTTCATTTACCCCTTTTTACCAACAGAAAATGTGATTTTGTGGCTTTTGTTTGAAACAAACTCGTGGCTTGTTGTTATTCTTCGATGGAGTTAATCTCCTCTTTTGTATCAATTGGGGAATTGTTTTGAACTTTTGGGTTAAAATGGTATTATTGAATTCGATAATGCCTTGAGATTCAGATTTCGTTAAATTATAAAAGGCTCTTGTTGATTCTGAGGCTAGTTATCTATTTATTTTTTTCGGAGGGGAAACTAAGTAAATATTGTGTTGGTTGTAATTAATTAATCTGTCCAACCTTGCTTGATTTTGGGCGAGTTCTTTAAAGATTACAAATTTTTTATTTTTGTTCGTGCTTTTGCTCAATGCTTATATACCAACAATGTAATGAAATAGAACCCTGGAAATAATCCTTGTTAAAAAATACTACTATTCATAGCTGGATTTTTATTTTTTTTAAATGTTTACAAGCTAGTCCTTTGTACTTTCTCAAAAAGAAAAAAAAAATGTTGTTCCTTGTGAAACTATAGAACTCACTGTTTCTTTGTTTTTGTTTCAGATAATTTTCTCACATCAACTGGGAATGCTGAAAGATGTGCTTTCTCATTGAAGCCACCCCTTGTAATGCTATCACCAAAACTACGCCTCGAACTGGACACTCCATTTCATTCTCTTATGAGACCAACAAATTCTCCCTTTCTGGACCCTCCTTCCAATTTCTCAGATTTGATGAAGCCATCAGATTAATCACAGAAGAAGGCGGTTAATTAATAAACTTCGTAAGTTAAAGCAGTGTATTTATTCATTGCCTATCTATATAGTAAAAGATGGAGAGCAAGAGTATTCTGATGGGGAAATATGAGGTAGGGAGATTATTAGGTCAAGGCACTTTTGCCAAGGTCTATTTAGCAAAAAACCTAAAATCAGGCCAAACTGTTGCCATAAAAGTATTCGACAAGGAGAGGGTTTTTAAGGCCGGTTTAACCGAACAAATAAAGCGAGAGATATCTGTCATGAAAATGGTGAATCACCCGAATATTATTGAACTATATGAAGTGATGGCCACCAAGAAGAAGATATATTTTGTGATAGAGTACGCGAAAGGTGGAGAGTTGTTTCAAAAAATCGCCAAGGGGGGAAGGGTGAAAGAGGAAATTGCTCATAAATATTTCAGGCAGTTAATCAATGCTGTTGATTTTTGCCACAGCCGAGGTATTTACCACCGTGATTTGAAATTAGAGAATTTGTTATTGGATGACGATGACAATTTGAAGGTCACTGATTTCGGGTTGAGTGCACTTATCGGGTCGGATCACCAAGATGGGTTGCTGCATACAACTTGCGGCACGCCTGCTTATGTGGCACCTGAGGTGTTGAGTAAAAAGGGGTATGATGGGGCTAAAACTGACATTTGGTCCTGTGGGGTTATTTTGTTTGTTTTAGTGGCGGGTTATCTCCCTTTTCACGATTCAAATATAATGGAGATGTACAAAAAGATCCAAAAGGGGGAGTTTAAGTGCCCATTTTGGTTTTCATCCAGGCTCAAGAAGCTTCTCCGTAAGATTCTTGACCCAAATCCATTAACCCGGCTTACTGTTGAGGGGATAAAGGGTATGTCTTGGTATAGAAAGGGTTTTGACAGAGACCAAATTTCCAAAGAGACGAAAAGTAAAGAACCTGTTACTGGTGTGAAGAAGGATAAAAGAGAAAGGATGCGAGTGGCAAGCATGAATGCCTTTGACATAATATCTCTCTCTAGTGGTTTCGATTTATCGGGTTTCTTTGTAGAGAAGGAGAACAAAAATGAGACATGGTTTACAACTAGGCAACCCATCTCTCTCTTGGTGGCACGGTTAGAAGAATTGGGTAAGAAGTTGAAGCTTAGAGTGAGAAAGAAAGAGAACGGGGTGGTGAAAATGGTGGCTAGAAATGGAGGGAGAAATGGAGTGGTAGAGATTGATGCAGAGATTTTCCAAATCGGTGCCTCAAATTATATGGTTAAGATCAAAAAATCAAATGGCGATACTTTGGAGTATCAGAAGATGCTGAAAGAGGAGATTCGACCAGGTCTAAAGGATATAGTTTTGACATGGCAAGGTGATGATCTAGTGCAATAGCAAATTTAGTTTGAATTCTTTGTATGTACTTGTTATAGATGTCCGACGGACTAGTATTATAGCGGTTTTTTCATTATCATTTTTGAGTTTTTTTCTTTTTTGGCAAGATTTTGTAAGGATATTTTTATGCTTGATTGTGTTTTGAACTAGTTCTAGAGCGGGCATGTAAAATTGCATAGGCCAACTTGTGCTATGCTTGAGAGTTTCTGAGTTGTGCATTTGATGTACTGGACCAATTTAAGGTTGAAGCTTCATTTGATTGTCAGGCTCTTCAATTTTTTTTTATTACTTCTATTTTCTACTGGTAGATCAGTTTTTTTTTTTTTATTTAAATGAAGCAGTAGTTTTGCAATTTTAATTGGATATATGTACGATATTTGAAACCCAGTCTAATTTACAAGTAACAGAAACTCTTTACTTGAGTTAAGATTTAATTTGCCAGTTACCAGAATCCTCTGGCTTCTCTGAACCGTATATGGATCCACAAAATTAACAGGTAAGAAGGGAATTAAAGTACAAAACAAGGATTTTTCAATATGCTCGAATTTCTGTAATGTAATGGTTCTTCTAACCCGCTTATGGGCATCTCGATACTAGGATTCAATAAGAAAATTTGACACTATTACTAAATAATTGAGGGAAGAATAGCTTAATCATTGCTTGATTCATGTTTTTAAGCTTGTCTGTCACTCCCTCTATTCTGGTACCAGTAAATACCAGTGCAATGCCTACTGTTGTGTAATAAGTGAAAACAAAGTACATCAAAGCTTAGGACTACAAAACCTACCTACCTAAGCACCTAAGAATAGGCAACTATTGATAATACTAATGAAAAGTCTTTCCTGCCCCTGCGTAGATCGACGCCCACATCTTGTAGTCTCTATCCACTATTGCTCTTCATTTCTGTTGGAAGATCATGCAATACATCAAAGCTTGCAATCTGCTTATGCAAATATATCATACATTTAACAGTATCATTTGCAAATTTATCATAACTAAACTTTACAACTCTAAAGACGTGTACACGTGTTCTTAAGTAACTCATGAATTTGTTCATGTTTAAGTTCAACATCACGAAGGCGTGCCTGTTTAAGAAACTCAATAACCAGCTTCCATTCACTGGGATCAGTTCTATCATTCATTGCTCTTCCAACAGTAATTAGATTCAATGGCAATCCACCTAATTGCTTTACAAATCTCCACCGCATACTTCTCTATGAGCGAATGCGATACGATGGTCTCCTCCGTCACTTTCTCCTTCAAAAGATTCCATGCCGCATTCCAATTTAAAACATCCACCTTGATCTTTTTCTCTACCTCCATTAGTCCACATACTTTAGTTGATCTTGTGCTGAGTACAACTTTGCCTTTGTGTTTGCTGGTAAGACTTGATGGGTTAGGGATGCCGATCATTTCGAGATCGATTCTGTTTCGGAGATCATCCAAAATCAGCAAAAAGCTCTTTTTCTTTAAGAAATTGAAGATGGTGATCTATTTCCGTTCAATGCTGTCGCTACTATTGAGGCCGAGTTTATCGATTATTTGATTTTGTACCTTTTCTTCAGAACACTCTTTGGAGCATGTTAGAAATATCACCACATTGAAAGTACTATCTTTAATCAGCTCATTATTGATCTGCTTCAAGAGATGTGTCTTTCCAACACCTCCCGTGCCATAAATACCAATGGTACCGTGCACAACATCTTTAATGTATTGAAGTGCTAATTCTAAATTTGCCGATTCTGAGGATGATATTGGCATTTCTTGTGCAAGTGAAGGTGGTACATGCATAATCACAGAAATAGTTGATCTCTGATCACACAACCTCTTCACTTCACAAAGTTTCTCCACCGCACTTTTACCGATCGCGTAATTTGACCAGATCGACCAGTGGCATTTACGGTAGATTTCCATAATCTCCTTTGTTTCCTTTTCAATAGCCTTCACCTTATTCAACCATTCTTCAACTTGCTTTGTTGGAGCACTATTTTCTCTCTCGGCATTCATAATAATTGTTTTCACATCCTCCTTCATCGCCACCAAATCTCGGGTGGCCGACACTAATTCTCTTATTTTATCCTCGACTTGGAAGGGATAAGCCGCATGCTCAACAATTGCAGCAACAGCCAGAGAGATGGTTTCATTGACAGCATTCTTCAGGAACTCCATGGATATTAGAAAGAAATAAGGTAAGAAATTGGAAGAATAAATTGAAATAGGTTTTTTTTTTTCTTTTCTTTTCTTTTCCTCTTGTATGTATCTTTGTCTAACCAAAGTTTGGACTTTGGATATGTGAGGCATCCATATCAGTATGCAATTTGCTGGCATTTTATCATAGGAAATTTTTGGTTGTCATTCACAAATTTTTTTTATTAGTATATAATATTCATATTAGTTTGAGTTGGCTTGATATGTTCAATTGTAAATAAAAAATGCCGCTTACAACTGGAAAGAGAAAGATTAATTTATAATAAAAAATAAAAAAATGGAAACAAAACGGAATCAAAGTTTGACTTTTTTTTTGGTTTAAGCATTTAGCGTGTTTTATGCGATTTTCATTTTTTTTTTCTGGTACCAGCCAAGATATTAATTTTAATTTGTTATAGATTGCATACCCCAACCAAAAGAGAAAACCTATGATAACCCTCATGCATGTTGAAACTTATCGCTCTGGATTAACCTGTTTTTTTTTGCTATGTTATTTGACCATGAATTTTTCTCAGTTTAATTTTACAAAATAAATAAAATTCATCACTTACCAAACATCTAGGAAGAAATTTATATGATCATGGGCGGATTTAGTCATTTAGGTTAGAGAAATGAAGTGCAATATCTTTCATATACTTTTATAATTGTACAGTTATATATATGCGGTAATTTAATGTTATATTTAAGAACTTTCCATAAAAAACACTATATTTGACTCCACATATATAAGAATTGTGCTATTGTGATCCTTGTAGTTATAATTTTATAATATTGATGCAATTTATACTGATATCAAAATTTAATATGATTTTTGACCATCATTTAAACAATTTATGGCTCTGCTATGTCTATGATACATGTTTTTTTTATATGATTTTTGATGCACTATTTTCATTGTTAGATGTAAAACAATCTTATTACGTTGAAGGTAGATAATCACTTGTTTAATAGTAGAAAAATTCTGAATTAAATATTTTGAAAAATTAGAAAAATATTTCGGAAAGTAGGAACGATTTCTTGTAAAAATGATGCACCAGTACCAGTAGTCATTGCGAAACAAAATCTTAAAACAAATGCAGTATCCAAAAAGTAAGCCCTCCTTAGAGCCCCACGAATCGGTGTAAATATGAGCCCACCAGATCCAGCTACCATATATCTGGGCCTAAAATTTCTTGTGCCATAACTTTTATTGGGCCTGGTTCCCCTCTTGCATCTGTTTCTTATAATCATGGCTGCTTGCTTCGGGTTATTTAAATCCTTTTTTAAATTCAGAAGATACGAATTCCATTTACTTGATAACAAAACAAATCATGATGATAGCACGCAGATTGCATGGCAGCATGGTCCTCTCTGCCAGCAATATATATATAATATATTTGAGAGTTTTTGATCGTTTAAGAGCGAGATGTCTTGCGATCAAATGGTCGACAAAATAGAATGCATGTGCGCAGTGAAGTTTAAGCCATGAGCATGTTCTGTTTTTATTAGTTGCTGCTGTGTCTGAAGCTACGTACCTGCTATGCTAAAATATTAGTGTTGAAAATAAAGAAGAATCATAGAAGAATTGATCTCAGCCATCCATCATTGATCAATTTAATAAAAAGAAGAATAGAAACTGTACAGTACCAACGGTACAAAATATAACTGTTAGAACTCTTTTGTATAAATAGAGCATAGGCTAGATTGTAAAAAAGTTACGCTGATAATTTCAATAATTAATCTCCTCAGAACTCTGAAAAACAACATGGTATCAGAGCCTATCCGATAATAATACCCGATAACCCGATAACTGATATTTACCAGTAAACTGGTAAACTCATAAACAGAAACAGAAACAGAAAAGCCACAGCAGAAATTCTGTAATCAAGCAACATCAAAATGGATCAGTGGGGGCAGCAAACTAGTGAAGCTACCAACCCATCCAAATTAACTCCGACATTGCTCAATGGTATGAATTACCTATCATGGGCTAAATCTGTCACTATTTCTCTGAGTGGTAGAGATAAAATTGATTACATCACTGGAGATAAAGAAAAACCAAAACCCCAAAAGCCAGAAGAACCAACAGAGGCCGAGAAAATTCAAATCCGAAAATGGCAAAAAGAGGATCATACTGTTATGGCTCTCTTATATGGGTCTATGGAGCAACAGATCACCGACCTATTCCTCCAAAGCTGCAATTCATCAAAAGAACTATGGGAGGAAATTCATTCCTTCTATGGCCAACAAAAAAACCATTCTCATGTTTATCGCCTTCAAATGGAAATTCAGCAAGAAAAGAAGGGAACAAGAACCCATTTGGAATATCTTGCCTCTCTCAAAAAGAAATACGATGAACTTGATATCTACCGGCCATTCACAACCGATTCTAAAGAACTCAAAAAACGAAGAGAAGAAGATCGAATCTTCTCGTACCTTGCGGGCTTTGATGCGAGTTATGAGATCATTCGATCACAAATTATCCGAGCACCCGACCTTCCATCCTTCTCCGAGGTGGTCAATCAAATTCAGCGAGAAGGCACACTGCGAGAAGTCATGGGGGGCCCACAAGCCAGCCAAGGCGAAGGGCACGAGCCCCATGGCCATGCAGTAAGAAATTCCCAAAACCCTAACTCTCAACTTCATCAAATTCGGCCAAATTCGAGAGAAAAGTGCTCTCACTGCAAGAAAGAGGGTCACAAGGCCGAGAGGTGCTATTTTCTGCACCCAAATCTTAAGCCGAAGTGGTGGAGGGAGGCAGAGCCGAGGAAAGGAGGAGGCGGCGGATGGAACGAAGAGAAGAGAGAAAGGTCGCGTGGGGAAGGGGGAGGCTTCTCTGCCCAGACCGAGAAAAAAGAAATAAAACATGATCAAACCGGTTCGGGTGAACCGGGTTCAAGTGCTGGAGGGTCAAAACTGGGCGCTGGCGGGTCTAGCGGGTCAGGGGATCAAATGCAACAGATACTCCAGCAGCTTTCCATGTTGCTTGCTCAAAATTCTGCTAGTTCATGTGGTATTGTATCTCACTCAAACAATTTTAATTTGTACAACCAAATAATTGTAGATAGTGGTGCAACCGACCATATGTTTGGAAATGAAAATTTCCTTGAGAATTTAAAATTAACCGAAAATGACCAATATGTGACCGTAGCAAATGGTATGAAAGAAAAAATTCATTGTGTAGGCGAAATTGTTTTTTGCAACAAAAAAATCAAGGATGTATTATATTTAAAAACCTTTCCTATAAACCTACTTTCGGTTAAAAAATTAACTCAAGAGTTTAATTGTAATGTAATTTTCTCGCATGAAAATGTAATATTTCAGGACCGGGTAACCGGGGACAAGATTGGTGAAGGGTCTCTTAAAAATGGGCATTATCTTTTGGATTTAGAACAATTGAAAATTTGTGCTTCGGCAAGCTCAATTAATTACGATAGATGGCACAAGAGACTCGGGCATCCCTCCAACAAGATTTTAAATAATGTTTTAAATTTTCGAAAGACTAGTTGTATTAATTGTGATATATGTAAATTGGCAAAGCAAACGAGACGTCCTTTTTCACTTTCCTCTAGTAAAAGTGAGGCCTCGTTTGATTTGGTTCACTCCGATGTATGGGGTCCGGCCCCAATTAATTCTTATAATGGATTTAAGTATTTTGTAATATTTATTGATGACTTTTCTAAAGCTATATGGTTATATTTACTTAAATCAAAAGATGAGGTATTTATGTGTTTTAGAGAATTTCTATGTCTTATAGAAACTCAATTCAACGCTAAACTTAAAATTTTTAGGTCGGATAATGGAACGGAATTTGTAAATAAAAATTTTGATAATCTTTTTAAAGAAAAAGGAATTATACATCAAACCACTTGCATAAACACTCCCGAACAAAACGGAGTGTCGGAAAGGAAAAATAGACATTTATTAGAAATGACACGCGCACTATTATTTCAAAATAATGTTCCAAAAATTTATTGGTCGGATGCCATCCTTTGTGCTACACATCTAATTAATAGACTACCTAGTGTTATTTTAGAAAACAAAAGTCCAACCGAAATTCTTTATCAACAAAAAAAGAATTTAGATTACTTAAGAGTTTTTGGTTGTGTATGTTTTGTTCATATTAAAAGAAAAGATAAATTTGATTTTATGTCAACAAAAGCTATTTTTTTGGGGTATTCACCATATAAAAAAGGTTACAAGTGTTATGATCCAATTAGTAAAAAAATGTTTATATCTAGAAATGTAGTATTTTGTGAAGATGAACCATATTTTAAAAAGGATAAAATAGATAATAGATCACTTGAAAATTATCAAGATAGGACAATATCTCCTCTCTTGAACAATTTCGATTTTATACCAACCGAGGATTATGAAACCGAATCCGATAACCATGAAGAAGAAAATAATGATAATAATAACAATAATGACGATAATGATCATGATAACGGTGATTATGAAAATAATGAAGATGAAGAAAATACCATAGTGCGAAGGTCCATACGAGTGTGTCAACCTTCTACCAAACTTAGAGATTTCATAACCTATACGGTCCAATATCCTATACAAGATTTTGTATCATATGAGAATATTTCACCCGATTATAATGCATTTCTTATTTCCATTCAAAAAGAAATAGAACCAAACAATTACCAAGAGGCAATAACCAACCCGGTATGGTGCAAAGCCATGAAAGATGAATTGATGGCTTTAGAAAAAAATGACACATGGGTAATTGTACAATTACCAAAAAATAAAAAACCCGTAGGATGCAAATGGGTATATAAAATAAAATATAATAGTGATGGTACCATAGAACGGTACAAAGCTAGATTAGTGGCCAAAGGGTATACTCAAACCTATGGTATAGATTATAGCGAAACCTTTGCACCGGTAGCAAAAATGAACACCGTTAGGATTTTGTTTTCTATTGCAATAAATAGTAAATGGAACCTCTACCAAATGGATGTGAAAAATGCGTTTCTTCAAGGAACACTTGAAGAAGAGGTGTACATGACCTTACCACCCGGCCATAAAATAGAGAACAATGCTAATCTAGTTTGTAGGTTGAATAAATCAATCTATGGATTGAAGCAATCGCCTCGGGCATGGTATGGCAAACTTAGCTCTTTTTTAAATTCGTGTAATTTTAAAACTAGTAGTGCCGACCACTCCTTGTTCACCAAAAATGAAGGAAAAAACATAACTCTTATATTGGTGTATGTAGATGATTTAATAATTACCGGAAACAATTTAGAAGAAATTAAAAAAATTAAATCCCAATTAAAGGAGAAATTTGATATCAAAGATTTAGGCTATTTAAAATATTTTTTAGGAATAGAAGTAGCCTCCTCAAAAAATGGTCTATTTATTTCACAACGCAAATATACTTTAGATTTACTAAAAGAAACCGGTAAGTTAGGTTGTAAGCCGGCCTCTACACCAATTGATACCAAATATAAATTAAATACCGAGGATGGTGAACCGTTAGAAGACATAAACCAATTTCAAAGACTTGTAGGAAAACTAATTTACCTTACGGTAACCCGTCCAGATATTTCCTTTTCTATAAGTCAAATTAGTAAATTCATGCATTCCCCAAGAACACCTCATTTGGAGGCAATAAATAGAATATTAAGATACTTAAAGAAAAATCCCGAAAAAGGCATAAAAATGATGAATCATAATTCTAATGAAATATGTGGCTATTCCGATGCAGATTGGGCCGGTAGCTTTGATAGAAAATCCACCACCGGTTTTTGCACATTTGTAGGCGGGAATTTAGTCACATGGAAGAGCAAGAAACAAAATGTCGTGGCTCGATCAAGCGCGGAAGCGGAATACCGAGCCATGGCATCCACCGCAAGCGAGTTGATTTGGATCAGACAACTACTTAGAGACATGGGCATAGAATCTAATCAACCTATGAAGATGTATTGTGATAATAACTCCGCTCGACATATCGCATCAAATTCGGTGTTTCACGAAAGAACAAAGCACATTGAAGTGGATTGTCACTTTATTAGAGAGAAAGTCCAAGCTAAAGAAATAGAAACACCGTTTGTGAAAAGCAAAGAACAATTAGCGGATGTTTTTACCAAAGGATTGGATCCGACGCATTTCGAGACTATCACCGACAAACTAGGATTGTACGACATATACACTCCTAGCTTGAGGGGGAGTGTTGAAAATAAAGAAGAATCATAGAAGAATTGATCTCAGCCATCCATCATTGATCAATTTAATAAAAAGAAGAATAGAAACTGTACAGTACCAACGGTACAAAATATAACCGTTAGAACTCTTTTGTATAAATAGAGCATAGGCTAGATTGTAAAAAAGTTACGCTGATAATTTCAATAATTAATCTCCTCAGAACTCTGAAAAACAACAATTAGGTAAAACACTGACACATGCAGCTTACACCCTCGAGCATAAAATGCACTGCAAGAATACAAACCAATAAATAGGGCCAAGACAATGCCAGAACCAGACCTTGACTCTTGTTCAATTTAATTATTTATGTTTAACAAAGATCCAAAGTTTGATGAACAGTACTTATGATTCAAACTCAACTGATTCGAAAAATATTGACTTGATCAACTTCTTCCTTTCCTCATTCGGTTTACCGAATCCGTCACATCCTTGATAAATGCAGTGTGAAATACGTGCGAGATTCATGGCGGCATTTGCGAAGGAGCGAGGGAAGGGTTTAGTACTGCCTAGGGCATCCATGTTGATCTTTTTCCATATCTTGATGGTTTCCTCATGCATAGCCAAGCGAGCATCATGCTCGGTTGTGCCATTCTCGCGCATGTAGCAAGCTATGGATGATGGAGCATCACCTCTCTCCAACTCCACCTAAGGATAATTCATTATTGCAAAAGGTAGTTAAGATTAATATTATTGTGCGTTAATTAATAAGCAATAAAAACTTCAAATTGAAGGGTATAATTCGAAAAAAAATGCTCGACTCTTAAAAAACGAGCCCTAAAAGTGTATCATGCTAATAAGATAGAGAGAATGCTACAACCTACTCTCCTATTCAATGAGGAAGAACTCTCACAATACAGAAAATGAGTTTAATTCAATCGATTACCCACACATTTTCATTAAAACACAGATTATAAGGTAATTAATTACATACCGAATGTGTAGCCATGTCATTGCAAAAACGGAAGATCATAGAACAAGATTGAACAAGGCTCGAGTAGTTCTCTTGCTTAGACAGAGCTTGTGCGGTTGATTTCTCGCCTAGCGTGGCGAATGCATGATGCAACAACATCCCTCCCGATGCTGACCTCCATCCATTTTCTAAATACTCATTCAGAGATGGAATAGTTGAACCCTGATGCCACTTTGCCTCTGTTAGGAAGGCTTTGCACAAAGCATACCACTGTCATTGATATCATGATGAGTTAGAGACAATGATATATATAGGGGATCCCATCCTTCTATTTTGAGAATATGTTGTGACAATTCATTCGTGGTGTCTAAAATGGTTGCATATATCTGTCTGTACTCGGGCAGTTCTTGCATAGCATCAAGGCTCCATCTAGATATAATCCAGACAGTAAATCACTTATAATTATTGGCAGTTAGACAGATGCACACATATAGTCAGTTTTGAAATTTAATTCATTATTTTATTTTTTGAAAAGTATTACGTTAATTTCAAATTTGATAATTATTAAACCTAAATTGTTATCATCAAGTTTTTACTCACAGATGTGTCTCATGCTTTAATTGTTCACACAAGACTAATATTTCATTTGACAATAGTAAACAAAATATTTTAGCTAGAATGTACAATTGTTCCAATAAAAATGAATACTTGGAATCTTTTTAATTCAAAACAACAGTTGCCACAATGTCTTCAACCAATGTAAACATTCATTTTGAAACCTCTCAAGAATCTCCTAAACTTGATGTACTATAACTATTTTAAGCTTCTCTAAAAGAACAATTTTTCAACTACATATTATGAATACTTAACTCTTATAAACTATACACTTTTTTAAACTAAAATGAACATCCTGTTAATTATATTTCAGTTCAGAAATATGTATCAATAGCTATCAAAATGGTCAAATTTCTTTTTAAAGCTGCTTTGAGCCTTCAAACGCAATATTTGAATTATCTAACATGTATGTATATTTCTTTCAGCTACAATAATTTTTTTTAAAACTCTTTAAAATGTACATTTCTTTGAGCTAAAAGGAACATATTTTTTCAATTGGAACTCACACATAAAGTTATGCTGATTCGAAAACCTGCCTAATCTTCGTTTTGTTTTAGTAGTTAATTTGAGAAAAAGTGTGTGAAACGACAAAAACGTATTAGTAACGTAAACACCAAAAGCAACACATATATTTCAAATTCATTACTTGTTTATGATGAAGGAATAAAATAAGGCATATGGAAGTATCTCACTTTCCGATAGCGTCTGTAAAGAGAACAAGCGAAAGGATCCATGGTTCCATATATGTCATAAACATCATCCAACAGTCAGAACAAGGTCATGAGTAAAAAACAAGCGAAAGGATCCATGTTTATGTTAAATGCCACTTATGTTTATTTTGTTTTGTTTGTTTATTTTTCATTAAATTAGTACACTTGAACATGTATGGTTGTTACCGTATTCCTAACCATGTTTGTTGTAACTGCTTTTGAACCACTTTGATTATTGTTGTAAGACTATTGTTTGTGAAATTAATGTGACATTTGTAAATGTTATTGATAATATATGTGATGTGTATACGTCTTACGTATAAATAAGTGACGGGTTGTCTCAGGGTATGACATGCACTTTATGACAAGATCACCTTGTTGAGATTTGTGAGCTATATGCCTATATATTTGAAATAATTGGGTAATTGAAAAGTAATATTATATTAATAAAGATGTGAAATTAAAAAATGTATAGAGATTTTTTTGTTAAAGAGGAGTGTTGGACGCAAAAATATATAGTGGAGCAATATGAATATATTGCTCATCATCGTATAGAGGTTTTGGTAGTACTAACAATATATAGAGGTTTTGCACTGGGGGAGGATCAACGCGAGATTGGTTCTAGCTCAGTCTCCGTTGATTTTGATTATTTAATTTATTCTTCAATATATTACCTGTAAATTAGATATATCAGAATGACATTACGAGTCTGATTTGCACTGGGAGAGGATCAACGCGGGAATCTAGCTCAGTCTCCATTGATTTTGATTATTTTAATTTACTCTTCAATTATCTGCAAATTTTCAAATGCCTCATCGTTTTGGTGTCTTTTTAAAATCTAAACAGGTGATCTGAACCACTTAACATGATTTTCTAATTAAAATGTACTTCGAGATCAAATTTTATATTTTTTAGAAATCTTTTAGTAACGCCACCAAAATCAAAATACTAAATTAAGGTACAGCATAAATAATGTATATATTTGTTTGTCCTTTATGTCAATTTTCTTCTTTCATTCATTTAATTTAACAATTTCAAGTGACCAAAATTATTACCTCCTGGAATATAATTAAAGTTGTAGTCCGGTCGATACCCGTATAATATAACATATATAAAAGTTAGTATATATATATTTATAAACTGATTGAATTAGTACATGGTTCGGCAGACAAAAATTCTATTAATAAAGAATTACTCAAGTGAAAATAATAACTCCTAAATATAACCACCCACAATTAGCATAATCGTCTCAATTAGCAACTCTCCACAGATAATATAACTAACATCTACCGTACGTATCCAGGGCTGCTAAAATACAGAAGCCCTGTTCAGGATCGGACCCAGATCAAAATTAAATGGTATAAAGCCCGTTCATGATCAGCCCGAAATCACATTTTCCAAGCTCATGATTGGCCCGTTCAGTATTGTTCAAAACTGAGTTCTGTTCAGAATTGAGCCCTGTTCGAAACAGGCCCGTTTCAGCGAACCGGGCTGAACAGTGGACAACCAAGCAGTCTTATTTATGAACAACCAATCGGACCTATTTATAAATAAACAAACAAAATCAAAACAAACTCCGTTCAAATTTGCTGGAGCATAAATCGAAGCAACCCATTTTTAATTTATATTGCACCATACTATCATCCATTAACTCCATAAAATAATAACGGGGTCCACAGTCTCACTTTTAAACATGTATTGAGAAGAATTTAATTTGCAAATTGCTGCAACTGTATTGAGTAAAATCCAATTTCAAACATTAGACAAAATGATCCTAGATAAACAAAATCTGAGTTCATCTCTTTCAACAAAATCTAAGTTCATCACTTGCAGCCCCTACATACGCTGAAAAAAAAATACATTACAAAGTCAGCATTTACATGATAATTAAACTCCATTAGAAGTTTCAAAAAAAATGATGAAACCTAGTACCAAAATTGGTACAATGCAAATGCAAATATTAGTGACCTTGTTCACCCTTGTAGCTTTCCATAAAGCTTGATCATTTGTAAAATCTTAGTAGCCTGCAATTATTAAGCAAAAAAATTTGGTTTAAGCAAGGAAACTCTTCAAATTCAAACTTTGCATACAGCATACATGAAAAAAAAGGTTTATTACCAAAAAGCTGTACTGTAGTTTTGGTACTGTAATCGAATTAATCGAATTATTTGCCATTCAATTTGTTTTGGTACTGTACTGTAGTTTAATTAAGAAAGAAAGATAAGAAAAGAAAGATTCGTTGCTCACCAACAGACCGCATGAATGGACGAATTTTGTCCAAATCGAAACCTTCAATGTTGCCAAACCAGTCTTTTGTGCAGACGAGGGCCTCAATGATTTCAGCGTTCATCGAGTTGCGCAAGTGATCTGTTAATCGACCCGCTGCACTAAATGCCGACTCTGAAGCAACGGTCGAGACCGGAACAGCCAGAAAATCCCTTGCCATTTTTGCTAAAGTCGGAAACAAATCCAAGTTTCTTCTCCACCACCCCAAAACATCGAATTCTTCATCCTCGGACGCCACCAAGGGTTCTTCAAGATAACTATCCAACTAGCATTTCTTTTGTCGCAGATTACGGTTCTCAACTTGAAACTCAGAGAATCTCATCTCAAACTTCTTTTTGGTAAGTATTCTACTTTCTACTTGTGGGGACTGACTACTTGTCGCCCGGTCCGTATTACAAGACATCCTCTCATACTCATCATAGAATTTTCTAAGTTCAGATTTCACATCTCTTACCTTTTCATTGTACAAATCAGTCCCTTTTCCATATGCATCTTCGAAAAAAAATTCTACACAAACCATCTTTCTCCGAGGATCAAAAACACATGCCAATGTGAGGATCAAATTCGGACTTTTCCAATATTTGTCAAACTTTTTTTGCATCTCCTTCGATAATGTTCACAAGTGTGTATTGGAACTCATATCTTCCTCCAACAATACACTCCGAACGGACCACACCTCCTTCATATAACAATTTGAAGATGGACGCCTCACGGTTGAGAAAGTATTCGTAGCATCTAGGAATACTTCTAAGAACTTCGCCATCTCTTCCGCCTCCTTCCACTTCTCCGCACTAGGAACTTCCATTGAAACGCTATCACCAAACCTTAACAAAGCCTCTTTGTATTTCAGAGCTTCAGTAACCACCTCAAAAGTGGAATTCCACCTAGTTGGACAATCTAGAATCATACCCCTCTTAGATGGCAAGTTAAGATCTTTTAGGATATCATTAAACAATTGAAGTTTGGCGCCACTCGATGATATATTCAGTATTAAATCTCTAATTGTACGCAAATACGGCTGAATAATCTTCATACCATTTTGTACCATTATATTCAAGATGTGTGCCGCACATCTCATATGCATGTATTTCCCTTCAAAAATGGACCTGTCCCAAAATTGCTTCTCTAAAATCCCAATCGCCAAATCATTCACCGCACAGTTGTCTAAAGTAACCGTGAAGATCTTACCCTCCAATTTCCACTCCAATAAAATATTCCTCATTAAACCCGCAACATTTAAACCCGTATGTGGATAAGGAATTTGCTTGAAGGAAATGATCTTCTTTTGTAAATTGAAGTCCTTATCTATGAAATGTGCTGTTAGGCACAAATAACCTAAACTCACGCTCGATGTCCATATGTCACTTGTGAAAGAGACACGTGAATCCAATCCTTCAAACTCCTTCATTAGCACCCCCATTCCAGTTCTAAATACTTCCACGCAATCATTTCTAAGCGTTTGCCGTCCAACGGCTCTATATTCAGGTCTCAAAGATCTCATTGCCGGTTCCCAAAACCGACTTTCAATCACATTAAATGGTATTTCGGCATCAACAAAAAGCAAAGTCATCAAACTACGGGTCAATACGGGATCAAACTTATAATTAGGCGCACCAAATAAATCAAAGTCTTTGCCCAATACAAACCTCTCTCTTTCTACTTCACCAATATTTGGGCAAACAGGTATATGCCGAAGCAAGTGTGTTGTTCCAGAATTAGAACCAGCAACAAACTCCATGGAACAGTATTTGCACACTGCTTTTTTTCCTACAACATTAAAATGGGGCCACGCTCGTGATCTTTTTCGACTTCGTTTTGATACGGTCGATCCGCTCTCAGACTCAACAACAATATCATGATTTTCGTGCGTCTGGGACTGCGACATTATACTCTACAAAAAAAAACAATCAATAGATCCGAGTTAGGCACTAAGACCAAATCAAAGTTTAGCAAATCAAAGTCAGTACAAGTCTGGATTACTTCTCAAATCCCACTTTTAACATGGTCTTTAAAAAAAAAAATCAGATAAATTGCAGCACAGTCCTCAGAATTAGTAAAATTTAGAGAATACATGTAAAGTAAAGCACAAAGATGTACAGGTTCCATTAAATTTGCTTTCTGTTTTCGGTACTATTATTCTTTTCACAAATGAACTATAAATATGAAAAATTTGATGGCTTCCCTACTTGCTGGGTTGATCTTCAACCTCTAATTCTTGTATATTTTGTCCATGCTTTACATGTAAATGAGTACTAGTGCTAAGATATATATATTAGTGCCAAAACAAAATGCATCCTTCTTCTTTTTAATTTCTTTCTTATGTTTGTGTTATACTTGAATACTATATTTCTTTCAAGTCTCGTACCAGATTTGTAATTAAGTCATCATGTGCATTAGCTTTTCTTTATTAAGATTGTTGGAAAAACTTGGGCTGTATGCTAGAGGCTTTGCTGGTATGTCTAATGGTAGACTTTCTGGTACATTTTCTGGTACGAAAAACAGAACACAATCCTCTGTATTGCAATCTGATAAACAGAAAACTGTGGTAAATGGAAAACTTTTTTCTCAAAACTGCACAATTGTATTTCTTACACCTTGCAATTAATTACATAACATGCTTACAGATTTATAACAAATATATTTATCTAAACTTAGAACCCACTACTTTCTATAACTACACTACGATCTAAATTTAACCTCTATTACAATAAATAACCCTGCTGACCAGAACTGCAGTTCATGCTACTTCATGCACATGATGCCTCTAATATCTGACTTCGCTGCAGTTCATGCTACTTTATAATTTACAGAATTCTTGGACATGTGTTGTGTCAATTTCAGATATCAGCACTGACTGGACTGACCAGTTTACCCTTTCCTGACAGGCAGATTTCACCTTTTTGACCAGTTTACCCTTTTCTGCCCTTACCAGTATACTGATATATCAGTATTCAGTACATTTGCGATTCTTGTACCATATCTGTACATTTTGGGTTTCTGGTATACTGACATAATTATTGGCAAAGCATACCAAGTATCACTGCCCTCTTAAAAGTAAAAAAAATCAACGTATTACTTGAAAATATACAAAAAGCAACGTATTACTTGAAACTCTATTTATACAAAAAGAGGAAAGAATGAAAAAAGATGGTACCTTGGCCTGTTGAGGTGGCGCGACAGGGGAGAGGTGGCGCGACGGAGAAGAGGTGGTGCTGGCGAGAGAGAGGTGGACTAAGAGTCAGACACTGGCGGCGAAGGGGGAGAGAGAGAGAGATCAGACTAGGAGAGAGAGATCGGAGTCATCGGATTAGGGTGAGAGAGAGAGATCGGACTAGCGGGAGAGAGAGATCGGACTAGGGTGAGAGTCTGAGAGAGATCTGTTCAAAATCTACTCAAACGGGCTGCTCAAAATCTGTCCAAACGGGCTTCTCAAACGGGCTGCTAATTGAACATAATAATCAAACTTTGTTCGGGCCCTGTTCAGATTTGATCCACCAATAAAAATTATATTGAACCTGAACTGAACATTGAGCCCGTTCGTATTACAACTCGTTCGAACTTTGTTCAACGATTGTTCAGCCCGGTTTGTCCACGGACCAGCCTGTTCAATTAGCAGCCCTATACGTATCTCTCTGTCTCTCTCTCCGCTTTCTTCACAGAAGGTTAAGAAGAAAAAAAAAAGGGGGTAAGACTTATACATTATCAATCCTCCTTCATTCATCACTCCTGTTGGAATTGCAAATTGAGAAAACAAGGTATTTGATCTTATGTTCGATTATTTGCATGCATAGTAACTATTGATCGTCTGTTTGATAAGAATTCTCATAGATCATATAAACGGTTTGATCATATAGTATTCTGTTCAATTGTTTGATTTGACAATATTTTATATTCACCCATTTGATAAGATTTCTTATACTTATTATTCCATATAATTTCTAGGTTATATTTATTTATTTGATATTTGATAAAAATTCTTGAAAATTAAATAATTTCTGAAAATTATTTATATTATGAGATTCATTATAATTACTATTTGATAAAATCTCTGGATCATATAATCGGTGGAATTTATGATGGGTTTCGCTTGTCAGAAACTTATGGAATTTAAGATGGGTTTCGATTACTATTTTGTGTGCATTTTATTTATTTATTTTTAGAATTGTGCATGTTGAATCGAACGATCCATTTGGCTTGTTTAGAAATACAATAGGGTTATTTATATCGATCATGAGACTTGTAAGTAGGATGTGTTGAGCATGACATTGTGTAGTGTTAAATGAAATGAACATGGAAGGTAACAGACAAGTTAAAGGAAAGGGGCCAATGTGTGTTGAACGTACGTTGGAATGTATACATTGGGTCTGGGTTCGACTAGACCCCTTGTTAACGTGGCGTTGGTTGGATTTCCCGTCACTGGTCAAGATCTAGCGTATGATGGATTCCCCATCTAGTGCGATAGCCAATATCTAGCGTGGGGTGGATTCCCCGTCTAGTGAGAAAGTCTCTCGTTGTTGGTTGGATTTTCCAATGGGTTGGCAGTCTTCCAATGTGGATGGATTTCCCATTAGATTGGCAAATAAATGAATTAACGGAAAACTTGAAAGATAACTAAAGAAGTGTATGTGTGTGCGTGTGATTTAAATATGCATTAGTAAGATTTCATGTAAGGATATAATTTCAATATCATGTTTGTGTTAATAAGTCAATTTGACAAACTTCGGGACTGGAACTAAATCTCGTACTGAGAGACTATTTGATCTCTCACCCGTTCCACTTTTATATGGGTTCCTATAAATGATGAGGCCGACGAGGAGCACGAATAGGAGGGATGCGGATCAGGAGGTCAACGAGCGGACGGCTCCAGTATCTTTTTATTTTCTTTTAGTTAAATTTTAATTCTCTCTTTGAAAGTGGATACATTGATTGACATGGCAATTATCGGTTTATTTGTCATAATTGTCTTGATCTCACGTTGAATGTATGTTATGTACTTGAACTATTTGTGGTGTTAGAAGACTTTGTTTGACTTTAAAATTTTGCATGAGTATTTATTATTGATAATGTATGTGATGTGCACACGCCTTACGTGTAAATACGTGGCGGGTTGTCTCGGGGTGTGACAACTAAGTTGGTATCAGAGCCAGCACATACAATATCAATAACTAACCACTAAGAGGGAGCATACTAAGGTCTGGTCTTTAGAAAACTAATCCATAGTACTATGCTACATTGTAGAAAACGCATCAGGAATTACAGATAGCCAAACCGAAGGCGCACCGGAAGAACTACGTGAAGGTAGCTAAGAGGCTAGACAGAATATGTGACTTAGCAGAGATATCGGTTCTCACTCACATCTCAACAAGTAGGAGACGCTCGTACCTAACACCTGAAGTTACGACAGGAGCGGGATTCACGATCCACAAAACAAGGAAGGTTCATGTATTCTGAGTCCGAAACCAAGAAATCAAAGAAGATGAACTTTTCTGCCCAAACCTCTACATCAACACACATAACGGCTTATGGTCTGTAGATCCTATCGTAGGTTATGCCGGGAACTAAGAATTAATCTTAGGACTGGATTGGCTAAAGGAAAATAGTGTTCTCATAGACGTCTTGCACCATCGACTTAGGTTTAGGATGTGAGTTTAGAGAAGCAGCATTTAAACAGGAAGCCAGCAGCATGATGGTACTCCAGCCCATTGAAACCTTACTTGATGTCAACATCAAGGAATTATTGGATGAAGAAGATTCTGACATAAGTGCAGAGTTAGAACCGTCAGGCGGAATAAGATCTGCACTAGAAGTGGAGCCGACGAAAATAACCAGCCCGATTACCACTAGCAAGGATGAGGGAGCAAAAGAACTATCAAGGCTAGATAGACTGTATGGAAACTACTATTTTTCATGCTACTACTCAGTTTCCATATAGTCTATTTAGCCTTGACAGTTCTTTTGCTCCCTTAGCCTTGCTAGTGGTTATCGGGCCGGTTATTTCCATCGGTTCCACTTCTAGTGCAGATCTTATTTCGCCTGACGGCTCTAACTCTGCACTTATGTCGAAATCTTCTTCATCCTTGATGTTGACATCAAGTAAGGTTTCAATGGGCTAGAGTACCATCATGCCGCTGGCTTCCTGTTTAAATGTTGTTTCTTTAAACTCACATCCCGGTATCCTAAACCTGAGTCGATGGTGCAGGATGTCTATGAGAACATTATTTTCCTTTAGCCAATCCAGTCCTAAGATTAATTCTTAGTTCTCAGCATAACCTACGATAGGATCCACAGACCATAAGCCGTTATGTGTGTTGATGTAGAGGTTAGGGCAAAAAAGTTCCTCTTCTTTGATTTCTTAGTTTCGGACTCGGAATACATGAACCTTCCCTATTTTGCGGATCGTGAATCCCGCTCCTGTCGCAACTTCAGGTGTTAGGTACGAGCGTCTGCTACTTGTCGAGATGTGAGTGAGAACTGATATCTCTGCTAAGTCACATATTCCGTCTAGCCTCTTTGCCACCTTCACGTAGTTCTTCCAGTGCGCCTTCGGTTTGACTATCTGTAATTCCTGATGTGTTTTCTACAATGTAGCGTAGTACTATGGATTAGTTTTCTAAAGACCAGACCTTAGTATGCTCTCTCTTAGTGGTTAGTTATTGATATTGTATGTGCTGGCTCTGATACCAACTTAGTTGTCACACCCCGAGACAACCCGCCACATATTTCCACGTAAGGCGTGTGCACATCACATACATTATCAATAATAAATACTCATGCAACATTTTAAAGTCAAATAAAGTCTTCTAACACCACAAATACAAATAGTTCAAGTACATAACATACATTCAACGTGAGATCAAGACAACCATGACAAACAAACTGATAATTGCCATGTCAGTCAATGTATCCACTTTCAAAGAGAGAATTAAAATATAACTAAAAGAAAATAAAAAGATACTGGAGCCGTCTACTCATTGACCTCCTGATCCGCATCCTTCCTATTCATGCTCCCCATCGGCTTCATCATTTCCAGGAACCCATATAAAAGTGGAACGAATGAGAGATCAAACAGTTTCTCAGTATGAGATTTAGTTCTAGTCCCGGAGTTTGTCAAATTGACTTATTAACACAAACATGATATTGAAATTATATCCTCACATGAAATCTTACTAATGAATATTTAAATCACACACGCGCGCACACACGCACACACACCTCTTTAGTTATCTTTCAAGTTTCCGTTAATCTATTTATTTGCCAATCCAATGGGAAATCCATCTAACATTGGAAGACCGCCAACCCATTGGGAAATTCAACCAACAACGAGAGACTTTCTCACTAGACGGGGAATCCACCCTACTCTAGATATTAGCTGTCGCACAAGATGGGGAATCCACCCTACGCTAAATCTTGACTCGTGACGGGAAATCCAACCAACGCCACGTTAACGAGGGGTCTAGTCGAACCCAGACCCAATGTATACATTTCAACGTATGTTTAACACACATTGGCCCCTTTTTTTTAACTTGTCTGTTACCTTCCATGTTCATTTCATTTAACACTACACATTGTCATGCTCAGCACATCCTATTTACAAGTCTCATGATCAATATGAATAACCCTATTGTATTTCTAAACAAGCCAAAGGGATCGTTCGATTCATCATGCACAATTCTAAAAATAAATAAATAAAATGCACACAAAATGGTAAATAACAATTTGACAATGTCCAGGAAACCCATATCTATTGTCGTGGGGTAGTTCCCTCCTGCATCTACTTTACTTCTTATTTCAAAACTCGGACCTAGATCATGTAACACGGTTTCCAAGTTAATATTTATACATATTTATATTTAGACAAGTTTGTTAATGAACTAATTTCTATTCAGTATAAAAATCCGAATATCAATCATAAGATTTAAACAAAATTATTTTTGTTACTATACGATCAGACAAATAAAATGAGAATTGTATTTCATGAGTAATAAAATTAAGTTATTGATAACTTTTTAGAATATACTTATTTGGATTTTCCGTCACGGGTCAAGATCTAGTGTAGTGTGTATTCCCCGTGTAGTGCGACAACCAATATTTAGCGTAGGGTGGATTTCCCGTCTAGTGAGAAAGTCTCTCGTTGTTGGTTGGATTTCCTAGCGGGTTGGCGGTCTTCAAATGTTGGATGAATTTCCCATTGGATTGGCAAATAAATAGATTAACAGAAAACTTGAAAGATAACTAAAGAAGTGTGTGTGTGTGTGTGAGATTTAAATATGCATTAGTAAGATTTCATGTGAGGATATAATTTCAATATCATGTTTGTGTTAATAAGTTAATTTGACAAACTCCGGGACTGGAACTAAATCTCGTACTGAGGACTGTTCGATCTCTCACCCGTTCCACTTTTATGTGGGTTCCAGGAAATGATGAAACCGACGGGGAGCACGAATAGGAGAGATGCGGATCAGGAGGTCAACGAGCAAACAGCTCCAGTATCTTTTTATTTTCTTTTAGTTAAATTTTAATTCTCTCTTTGAAATTGGATACATTGACTGACAAGGCAATTATCGGTTTGTTTGCCATGTTTGGTTTGATCTCATGTTGAATATATGTTATGTACTTGAACTATTTGTGGTGTTAAAAGACTTTGTTTGACTTTAAAATGTTACATGAGTATTTATTATTGATAATGTATGTGATGTGCACACGCCTTATGTGTAAATACATGGTGTGTTGTCTCGGAGTGTGACACTATATTTTTAGATAGATACAAATCACTAGTTTTTGAATGGTTCTGAATAGTAATCTTGCACTATATAAAAAAATAGTAAAAAAAATTATGTATATAAAAAATAAAAAATGGTCTTCAAATACATTTCAATACAAAGATCATATTGAACGGTTCAAATCGGTTGTTCAAACTTTAAAAATAAAAATAAGAATATGGAACATTTATAATTGAGACACTAAATCCATGTGGCGTTTAAGCCCTTTTCATTTTAAATATATATGTATCTCATCCCACCACAACTGAAAAGATAATGTAAGATTCATCACTGAAAATATCATAGATCATGTGTATCTATGTAATTATCATGTTAAATAAATTCTTGTGAAGTCAGACACAATTTTTTTAGATGTTTTTTCCCGGAATACAAGCATGCATTAATTTCTTAGCAGATAAGTAATTATTAATTAATTTTATAGACATGCCATCGCATCTTCGATCATGTATATGATTTCCCTGTCTTGTATTACATACTCTTCTTCTTAATTAGTTTAATAAAAAATTAAAACACACTTAAACTGCTTCCGAAAAAATACCAAAAATATTAATTAATTGTGTTGGCCGGGGGGGGGGGTAATCAGGCATGCAAGGGCCGTCCAGACTAAACTTTTTCTTAAGCTAATCCGATAGATAAACGGAATTTACATTATTATATAGCTAGGTGCTAAAATTCAAGCCGATCTGATTTGAATCTAATATGATCAGATCAAAATTTGTAAAATAATTAAACTGATCTCAAAAGTTTTTGAAAATTTGTCCTAATTCTGGGTCGATCTTTGATGTTAAAATCAATATGCCGTTTTGCATTAGAATATTGCTGGGCGAGCTGCACAATTATATATGTGTGTTTCTGTGTATGTATACCTCCTGTAACTAATATATATTATTCTTTTGCATGCCTACCATTGTTGCAAGGCTTGTGTTTGTGTTTGTGTTTGTGTTGTCATCCAACACATATATAAGAGAGTAAGTATTTGAATATGTGCTTAATAATTCTCATACTCCAATCAGCCTTCCAGAATTGAATGTGTACACACCACTACGTGTCATAAACACAATTACTTTTTTAAATTATTCATTTTTAAGTAACATTATTAACCAAAAAAAAAATTAGAACTCCGCCTATGTTATTTTATATACATAGCCGGTCCCATGCTCGGAATAAAAGAGGAGAGTAACTTTGAAATAATAAAAGTATATATGATAAAAAAATTTGTATTATTTCATCTTAATATTTATTTCGTTACAAATTTGTATTATTTTGAACCTTAAAACCAAATTACTTTACAAAACTAATTACTTTTAAAAAATAACTGAATTACTTAAAAAAAACTAATTATTTTGATCTTTAAAACCAATTTATTTTCAAATAATAGATTTAAAAAAAACCGAATTATAATGATATAGTTTGTTTTTCTTTTAAATTTATTGTTTGAAAATAATTCGGTTTTAAAGATCAAAACAATTGATTAAAAAAAAGACCGAACCAACTCAGATGGACTGGAACAGACCGGACCAATCCGTGGGGGTTTGGACCATGGGTGATGGCATGAGTTTGAACCATCTCCTATTAAACCAGTCCGCCTTACTCGGACCGTGCCAACCCGTGGCCCGTGCCGGATTGTGGACTGGGAGTTTGGACCGGACCGGACCGCTCTGTTTTCAATTCACTAGTTATCGAGTATGATATTTTAAATTTTTTTTGGGTATTCATAAAATTAAATTTACGGACTGTCTAAATTTGGCGGTCAGGCTCAGCTATATACTGACAAATTGCCCCCACTTTGTACCTCCGCTCTTTTCCCCGCTATTCTTCGTTCTTCTCCCGTCTCTTGCTCTCCCAAGCCAAATCAGGTTCTTTTTCCTTCCTCTTGTCCGAATAGAGATTGCCCGGCCGGTTCTCCGATTTTCCGATCTTGAATCTCTCCGATTTGCAGTATCGCTTTTCATTCCCTTGATTTTATCTTGTTTAGTCCAGAGCGAGATCGATTCCGTTCAATCTCCATTTGGAGTACAACGCCTCCTCCCGAGCCCAATCAGCCATGCTCATTCCCAACAGGAAACCCGCTTTTATGATTAACCGCTCTCTTTAGATCTTGATCTTGCCTCGCCAAACTCCTCTCACGACTTCTATTTTGTTCTCATGATCTGATCAGCTCTTGCTCGCTGAAGATTCACTCCATCTCTTAACCGTGTACCGTATCTCCTCTCTCTCTAATTTGTGGCACTTTGTATCAATTTCGTGTGTATCTTTCAGAATTCACGATTCATTATGATCGAGTCATCTTCGATTTCAATTTATGAGTTCAAAGTTCTTGAAATTTGTAGTTCCGATATATTTCTTTATTTTTAGTTACCGAATTTTAGGACTATACTAGAGCAAGTTGTTTATTTGAAAGAAATATTTATACTCATAAAGTCCTTCAATATAAGTTAGATACTTTAGGTTGGTTTTAATTGAAAATTACTTATAAAGAAATTAGTTACAAGAAATCTATTTAATGCAAGTCAATGTAATGCTATATGAAACAATTTATTTGTTCTTTTTCTTTCTTTCTAATATTGCTACTTTTCTTTTATGTTTTTGAAGTTATTCCTTATCCATGTGCTATTCCTAAAATAGGAGTGTTTAAGAGATTCTTAAGATCGGCGGCATGTTGCATTCTATTTCTATACCATGGACTGAAGAATCTATGAATATGGTCTTTTTGCAGATTCTCGAGGTATGTACTTTGTGATATTTACTTAACTCAATTAATCATATATATATTTTTACTTTTTATTTTTCATAACTTTTCATCCACATTCTTGATTAATTTTGTGTCTATTTAATTTATTATGATTTACATTCAGGCCATGCATAGCAATATTTAATTGCTAATATTAATATGTCTATTCAATAATTTATTAATAATATGTAGAATTAATTATTTGATACGTCTTTTCTTTCAAATCAGGCTCTCAAGGATTCAAATAAGACATATATGGCTTTGTGCTATATTAACCACTACATGGCAGACGCAAAATATGTCTCTCTCTTTCTCAATTATATTTTCATTTAGTTATATAGATAATTATTTTCCTACTTACAATACAGTTTTTTGTGTTTTTCAAAAGAGGGCTTCGTCAGGAACACAAGAAAGCTTTTCCCTTTTTAAGGTGTATGATTAATATATTGTGTAATGATTAATTAATATGTTTCGTAAATGATTTCTTATAACATGATTATGTTTTGTCTGCATCTTAAAACTTAGACAAATATAGTTGAAGTAATTGATGCAATTCTGTGCATTCAAGAAAGTCTTGATAAGAATCATGAGATACAGGCGTTAAAATTCTGCTATTTACTATGTTAACTATTTTTTTTAGTTGAGTTAAACTGTTAGTTGTAGCTATTCATAATAAATGAATTCTATTTTCAGGTTTTACTATTTTAATGGAAATTGGCCTCTTGAAAATTTAGACATTTTCATTTCTCGAATTGTAAAGGTATGATTTTATTATGAATTTTTGTTTTCTCAATATTCTACTTATTGCTAACTTTGATTGACATTATAGATTTTACTAGCAAGTCTTCCTTGTGTGGAAGATGATGATGCACTATCGAATGTTCATCTGTCTGAGGTGGAAAATTATTTTCCCTACAATGAGGCAAGTGTCGAAGTCTTTCCTCTTCTTTCACTTCTCTCAACTTTTGAGTTTTGTTCAACAGCTTGATAAAAAGACTAAAGAAAAAAATAATATAACGCAAAATTCACATATCGGTCCAATATATCCTAACAACGCGAAAATGATCCGGCTGAATTTTAAAATGATGGCGCTCCTTAAGGAAACAGGCGATCCTCAAGGCGATTCACACACATCACTGGAGAAGACCACTACTAACTCGACGGCCACTACGACCGATAACCTCACCACCAACAACAGTCACAGCAACCCACACACAAACACTGTACCGACCATACTGAAGAGAATACAAAAACCACAGAACTTCACACCACAAATAACACCCACACAACCAAACAACATTAATGGAACCTCCATTAATGCACCTGCAACTCAACTCAACCAAAACCCAAAATTCTCCCAAGGACCTAATAACACCTACACTGTCACGTATCCTACTCCAGGAGACAAGCCCTCAACAGCAGATAAATCCAGCTGGAAAATAGTGCAACCGCGCAAGAGAAGTGACAACTCAGTGAAGAAACCACCCCTGCCAAGCAATAAATTCCGAAACACACCGCTGCAGGCTACCTACAATAGAGTTTTCAAGGAAGGGAGATGTCTTAAATGCTTGGAAAAAGGTCACAGGAGAATTCAATGCAGAGACCCGGTTAAATGCTTCAAGTGTTTTAAAACAGGGCATTACTCATCCAGGTGCAACTACCAGGATATAAGGAACAAGGCCAAACCAAACAACCCTCACCAATACCAGAAAATTATCCAAGGTAATAGAACATACGCCCAAGCAGTATCTACAGAGATACCAAAACCGACAATGAGTCAATCCAGAGATTTTTGGGAAAGCCGACCAGACTTTGAAGAAGTGTTTCTACCACCAAGAACACAACTCCGAGAACCAAATCGATACCTGGGCAGAACCGGCTTTGTGGTTTTACTCAGGGGGGCCATGACTCCGGACTTGCCGCAGGAGATTGCAACATGCCTTGCCACAGAACTAGGAGGCCATCCGCGAGACTACGACGTGCACGACACAGAAGCTGCACCTTACAAAATTATCTTCGCAAACAATGACCTCAGATTCATGGCAGTATACAATAGCCCTTACCTAATACCACACCTAGATGTTGAGTTTGGTTTGGAAGAATGGACTCCAAGATGGGGCCTGTCATATGAACCGCTCTTACATGAAGCTTGGATCAGCCTTATTGGAGTTCCCTACCAGGTGTGGAATGGCGAGGAAATTCGCCGCGTAACAGCACGAATCGGCTACCCGATTGAAATGCTACCTTTTGGACTGCACGCGCGGCAGTTCACACACATTACCATACGGCTAGCATGTCACCACCCAAGCAACCTGCCAAAATTCTTGAAATTCAGAGAGGGAAGCATGGCACGCATGGTAGAGGTAAGATTGATACTTTGGAGGGAAAGACAAGGGGGTCATTTCCCACTTAACTACGAAGGCGACCCTTGGAACATAATATCAAATGAACAAAACAATGGTGCACAGCAACAGCAACCACCGTCACCGGATTCTTCAGCTGCTGAGGATCATCACAGTGATGACTCTCATGCCTCGGCGGACATGCACCCACCCAATGACAACTTGCACAGAACCTACCGACGCAACCGGTCATCAAACACAAGAAGAACTAGTAGAAAGTAGGCTAGCAGACCAAAAAACATGTGGGTGCCTAAGAAGAAAACAGAGTTCGTTCATGGCAGCACCGATCAAATTCCCATAGAAACAATACCTCAAACACATACAGCAACACCAAAGACCACACCACAAACCGGATCAAATGAGGCACAAAAAGAACCCACCCTAAATCTACAAGGACAGTCTAGTAAAGGTACGGAGGAACAGGCTATCCATTTAATGCAGGGAGACAAAATGGACTTACAACGGCTCTCTGAGTCTCTAGCAGCACAACTCTTACATGAAATGGGAAAGTTGACACTGCATGCTGGGTACGATGCAAACAGAGAATTAAATGCGCCTAGGCAAATCATACACCTAGCAGTTCCTCAGTGGATGCCACCCCTTCAAATCTGCACGCTAGCAGATCCCACACAGGACGAGGGTACAACATTCTCTCACGCAACCCAGCCAATAAATGAGGTACAAAACACTCCCATCCAGGGTGGCGGTGCAAATCCAGACAATTCTGAAGGAGAAAATGAAACTCAATCAATGGGCCAGGCCTTACACCCAGAAGTACATGCGACAACCCAAGAAGAGATATTGGGCTCAAACCAAAATCAGGAGCAGATCCCAAGCCAACAACCCAATGGAGCCTCAATTGAACAGATGCTAATTGACGGGCCAGAAATTCTCAACACCACAACACAAGCCCAAGATGCTGACCAAACTTATTTAGAGATAGCAACATCGCTGGGCCAAGAGGAACTACTGATGACTACCTCTCAAACAATTATGGGGACGGACCAGGATGAAATAACACAAGATATACCTCCGGGCTTTGAACAAAGCAGTATCATCCCAACATTTACTGAAACACACACAAGGAGGAGTCCGCGCTTGAGCCAGAAAAATCAAGGTGAATACGTAACAGCTATGGAAAAGGCGCAAAGAAGGAAGGAAAATAATGCTATGTCCAAGAAACGCACCAGGAGGAATAGGGATCGATCTTCACCTCAAAAGAAACCGGATACCACCTATCTGAAGGACCACAACCCGCTATCAAAAGAGCAAGCTGAAGCGGTGATACTCACGGCAGGTGTCGATATCAGCGACGAACTGAGTACCAAAATCGAAAGGGCGGTACTGGCCCAAGAGCCGATCAGCGAAATGCAAAATGACATGGCAATGGCACCGGCAGACTCGGCGGTGGCGCCGATAGTAGCGGTACTCTAGATCAATTAGTGGTCAGGAATTAGGGGAGTTTTTACAATCCCATGTATCTTGTCAGTTGTTTAATTTTCGCTTTTAGAATGGAGATAAAATTTATTTTAATAGAGAAGTGGTGGGAGACACATAGGTTAGCAGTAAGGGAGGAGTTCTGTAGGGGTGCGGCAGAAATGCCAGTAACCAGTGTATCCATCTATCTTATCAGTATTAATGGAAAGTGGTGTTTGATAGATGTTGAACCTTTACAAGATTACAATAATCAGAAAATTCATAAACTATCCCTCTACTGGTTCGAATTGAGAAAGGAATGCTATTTGGTCTTAAATGAATCAGACAATTCATAACATCAAGCTCAAATTCCTAACATGGAATGTCAGAGGCCTTAATGAGAGATCCAAAAGACTTTCAATAAGGCAAACGATGCATTTGGAAAGACCAGACATAATTTGCTTACAAGAAACAAAGATTCAACACATGACAGATATTATGGCAAAGGAGATATGTAGTCGAAGGTTGGATCAATACCAAACATTACCGGCTATTGGCACTAGAGGGGGGATCATCATTGCTTGGTCATCCACCAAATTCGAAAAATTAGATGTTCAACAAGGAATCTACACACTTACCATAAACTTTCAGCACTCTCAAGATCACAAAAGGTTCCAATTCACCGGAACATACGGCCCCTGCGATCGGGGTCAGAGAATGCTATTTTTCGAAGAATTAAAGGACACAAAACCGCAAGACCGCAGACCTTGGATACTATGCGGAGACTTTAATGCAACTGTGCATCAAGAAGACCGCAATGGCAACCAACATAATTGGAGAAGCACTGTGCGGTTTGCAAATCTGATTTCAGATTTGGGATTGTTAAATATGACACTGCACGGAAGACAGTTCACGTGGTCGAATGAACAAAGAGATCCGATTATGGCAAGACTCGACAGATTTTTGATATCCCCAGAGTGGAACATGGTATATCCAAACTCAATACAGAAAACTCTTCCAAACACATCATCCGACCATTGCCCGGTTCTATACACAGCCAAAACCAAATACAAACAATCTAAGTTCTTTCGCTTTGAAACATGTTGGTTTCGGTTCCTCGAACTGCTCGACATGGTCTCACATACTTGGGAGACCATGCAACGCCCCTCTACACCGGTTCAGTTCCACCAATGCCTCACCACACTTCAAAGCAATATCAAACAATGGACGGCAAACAAAATAGGCTCAATCAGGAATCAGATTATGGCATGTAGACAATACATGGGCTGGATAGATGCGGTGCGAGAAACCAGATCACCAACACCTCTTGAAACACTCGTGGCATCGGTCGTCAAAGAGAGATTCACCTTCTTATCTGTTCTAGAGGAAGACATTTGGAGAAGGAGAGCGAGAACCAATTGGGAATTGCATGGCGACCGAGGGACAAAATATTTCCATGCAATCGCCTCATGCTCAAAAAGGAAAAATACAATTACACAAATAGAGTACAATGGTCAGCAATTTTCGGATCAACAAACCAAGGAAAAAGTATTTTTTGATTTTTACAAGAACCTCACAGGCACAGAATCGACTCAGCTACCCGATATACATTGGTCAAACCTCTACGATTCTAACCATGACCTGTCATCCCTAGCGCAACCGATAACCATTCAAGAAGTGACGAAAGCAATCCATCAATGGCCCAACAATAAAAGTCCGGGCCCAGATGGCTTTCCGGCCGAATTTTACAAAAAATTTGCAGACCTATTGGCACCCGACCTCCTCACAGTCTTCCAATATTCCACACGCGAAGGAACCTCACTCCAACCTCTAAACACTTCACACATTGTCCTAATACCCAAGAATGAAACCCCTCTCCGACCAGGTGATTTCCGACCCATCAGCCTACTACACGGAGTGCAGAAATTTTTTTCTAAGATACTAGCAAACCGCCTTGAGGAGAAACTACCCGAGCTCATAGACAATGCCCAAACTGGCTTTCTCAAAGGAAGGAAAATCACAGAAACATACGTATATGCTCAGCAACTATTGCATTATTCAAAACAAAACAAGATGCCGTTTGCGCTATTTAAGGCTGATATCAAGAAAGCCTTTGATACTGTTGGGTGGTCTTTTCTCATAACGGTTCTTCAGAATTTGGGATTTCCGACTATATGGACACAATGGATACAAAATATGGTCATGACCGGCACCTCGTAGATCCTTATCAACGGCCTACTGGGGAAAAAAATCATGCTCAAACGCGGGGTCAGACAGGGTGACCCGCTATCCCCTCTAATCTTCATCTTAGCTATGGATTTTGTGGTAAGATATTTTAAGAAACTTTCCTTTAGCGGGGCCATAAGAATGCCTTTTCCGGACATGAAGCCATGCTTACTGTACGCCGATGACGCTTTGTTCTTCATAAAACCAGAAATACAACAAATCCATGCCCTTAAAATAGCACTATTGGTTTTTGAGAAAGTCTCCGGACTAGCTGTCAACATGGCCAAATCAGAGCTCCTTATATCACACCCAGGCACACAAACAACATCCGAACTCACAAGCATCATGGGATGCAAGGAAGGAACATTCCCCTTCACGTACTTAGGCCTTCCACTTTCCAACAAAAAACTCCCCAAATCAGCATATCTACCGCTGTTAACGAAGATGAACATGAAACTGACCGGATGGGCAGCCAAGCACTTATCGATTGCAGGAAGAATAGTGCTACTAAACGCAGTTCTCTCTGCCATACCGACATACTTTATGTCGGTACTTCTATTGCCGACATGGGTAATAAATGAAATTGATAAAACACGGAGACACTTCTTGTGGCATGGAACAACACCACAATCGAGTAGACTAAGCTTGGTCAACTGGGACCTGGTATGCACTCCGAAAAAACTGGGGGGATTGGGAGTAATGGATCTAAAAACTTTCAATATGGCGTTACTAATGAAATGGAGATGGCATTGGGAGAAACCAAATTCGACAATTTGGAAACATATCATTATTGCCACTGCACAAACAGAGAACTTCATACCACAGACTACATTATTCACTCAACTCAAAGGAACACAACAGTTTTGGGCAATCTCGGTTTCACACATACCGGGTACGGCCACGAAAATCTCACTATGGATGCATGATTGGGGTTTTGGGATACTAAAAAACCGATTACCTAACCTCTTCACCCATGCCATAAATGAGAGTACAACTCTCAGGCAGGCAATAACCTCGCAAGATATAAGGGACCTTTTCGTGCACTCTCTATTAGTACTAGCAGCCCAAGAATTGCAAAAGCTTCACCAACACCTCCACAGCATCACAATCAATCATCACGTACAGGATGACATAACATGGAAATGGAATTCATCTAGACAATTCACTGTCAAGTCAGCATACGGGGCAATTAAAGACGGACCAAGGGTCATACGAAATCGACACAAGATCTGGGATCTAAAGATACCTCCGAAGATCAGAGTTTTCGGGTGGCTGACATCACTTAATAAGATCCTGACAAATGATAATCTGATTAGAAGGGGATGGATTTTGGTCAACAGATGCCCTTTGTGCAGATCCGAATTAGAATCAGTACACCATTTATTCAATGCATGTACCTACACACTCAATTTCTACCAGGAGCTACAAACGCATGGGATACTGAATTTACCAGTAAACAGGGTACCTACTGGAGTTATATTGGATGACACTATTCTACTGAAAACTAGGTCAATCCTAATGATAACTCAGTTCTTAATATGGAAAGAACGATGCTCCAGAATTTTCACAGAGGGAAACAGATCAACATTGGAACTGAGGGCTGATTTGCAAACACAACTCAGTTCTCTCACCTTCTCGTAAGCATTATAACGAAGCAAAGTCAGTTCAAAAGAAAGACCTCCAGGCACTTCTTATCTCATTTTCTTAAATTGCGATTTCAGCTGAATTTTACTTCCTGTTTTAGCTTTTTGTTTACGTACAATTCAAGCTCAATTGTTTTGAGCTAATTGAGTTTTTCTTATGTAAAAGCTACCCTCTGAATAGCTTAACTCAGTGATTAATAGAATATGGGCTTGACCCATGTTTTTCTTCAAAAATATATCCTAACAACGCCACCTATCAATGTACATATCTAATCTAGTTGCTATAATTGTTAGTTTTGAGTTAAAATATGACGCTAATTAGCCAAATATATTTGACAATAACTAACCCTGACAATACTTATTTATACGCAATATTAATTATATATCATACATCATTACCAACCTCCGTAACAAGCTGCGTTAGCTGACAAGGCTTACCACTTCGTTGAAATATTATTTTAATGTTTTTTTTTTGTTTCAGTTTTGCTAATTTAGAATTTTGAACAGGAATGCCCTTTGTTTATGACAGTGCGCGAGTATAGTGCTTATTGCCTGAGTAAATTAGCTAATGCATTTGGCAACAAAATCATTGAACCCTTGATACCTTTGATTGAGGTAGATGTGAATCTAATATTGGAAAATACTATGACTTTTAATTTGATTCAAGTGAATTAATCTCTTTTTCTCTCTAGAGAAACATTATGGACACAAATTGTGCTGATTGGAAGAAAGAGTCGGCCATTTTAGCACTGGGTATAGTTTCAGGATATTGCATGGATGGTCTGGGCCCACACCTTTCAGAGGTACCAATAGTTTCTCAGATAATCTAAGATTTTTACGTAGACATAGTGTACATTATTTTGTTTCTCTTTACAAATGTTAGTAGACTAGTTTCTATTTCCAGTTTACTTTATGAGTGAAGGGAATCAAGGTTTCAATAAGATTTGGATCAACAGTACAGAGGCTAGGATATGTTCTTAATTGATGTATTTTGTTAGAAATTTGTATCATGGGTTTCCATTGTACCCTCCCTTTTGTAATTTATGTATGGCGTATTGAAGAGTGACCATTTGATGTCAGATAAAGAACACTTAATGTTGACATTTAGAAGTTGTTCATTATCATCTAGGGTTAATATTCAAGTACTATAAATATTGAATTTCGCACTTATTATCTTCTTTTTTTATATATTATATTTTTGTAGCTGGCTCCTGCTTTGATGCTACTATCAGATCATCCTTTTCCGCTTGTTACTAAGACTACAAAGTGGACGATTTCTCGGCATCCATACTTGAGTTCTCTTACTCAATTGGTTTAATTCAAAAAGGGGCAAGATAAATTGCTAGTATAACATCTACAATGTAACTCCTTTGTTTCTTTTCAACTCTTTAAGTTTTGCAGGCTTGTTAATTTTTATTATCTTTTGTTGTGTTTAGTTTCTTATTTCAATTTTTTTTCCTCTAGCTCGACTGTTCTGAGATGCTTTTGCTTCTTTTCTTTTTTTTCTTATTTTAAATAACAAGTTTAAACCCTTGTGAAATGGAACTAAGTTAATTAAATAGGGGTCTGACTAGGGGTGTAAACGGAGCGGATAATGTTGATACCAAATCCGCATTCGCCTTTTAATGAACCATTACAGAACTGGCCAGTGGGTCCTCCAATATCAATTCTGTATGGAGGATAATTTGCTCGTGCAATAGCAGGGATGTAATTGTTATTGCCATTGTTGATCAGCGAGTCTCCAATATGAACAAAGCCAGCGATCTCGCACTGTCTGATACTTTCGAAAATCCTCTGAAAACAGCAATCAATAAAATTAGAAAAAGCAAGAACTTGTTCCTTGCATCTCTTCCTTCCATTTCTCATAAGAATTTTGTGCGTTTAAGGTGCATAACAAGTGAACATGAGGTAGCTAAAGGAGCTCATTAGGGCGTGAATTATTTCTTGTTTTTCTTTTTGGAATTAAAATTGAGAGCATGGGAATGAGGTAGTTGCATCTAATTATCGCCGTTTCACCATTTCAACAATGACCTAGCTAAGAGGGAGTTGATTAATTTGTATGGTCCGGTACACGATCCAATGCACATTCAGCCTTGTTACAACTTTAATTGCCGCCGGGTAATTAATGTAGCATGATGGCGAGGTATTGATTGAGGTGTGTATATACTGTATGCTAATGCCTAATAATAGTTTTCGCATGTAATGTCTAATTATAGTGTTATTTTTAATTATTTCATACTAGGGGTGTCAATGAGTGTGATACGGGTTGGGTGGAGGTATTTTCATACTCATACCCGCATAGAATTAGTCTTACGACCATACTCTACTCTTACCCATCAAGTTGTGGTCTTATCAATACTCTATTTTTACACGTTAAGATAACGGAACAAATAACGGTATTTCTCGAATGATCATTTCTTATATATTGACAATGAGATGTTGAGCATTACAGTGAGTGACGCTATATGGTAATTTGTAAAATGCGGGTAAAACACGGATTCATATCTTTATTTTCAAAGCTTAAATGGTCGGATTCGAACCGTTCAACATAATCTTCATATGAAAATGTACCTTGAGACCAAAATTTATATATTTTTACAATTTTTTATATTTTTTAGGTAAGTAGAAAATCGCCTGATTTAAAAAATTTCAAATCATCCGAAAATAATAATTTTCTACCTACATAAAAATTAGTAAAAAAAATTCAACAAAAATATAAAATTTGATCTCTTAATATATTTTTATTTAGAAATCATATTGAATGGTTCGGATTGACTATTTAAATTTTAAAAATAAAAATATTAATTCATAACACAGACCGATCTGCATTTTATAAAGTATCACGACCTCACTCCATTATAATTTTATTTTATTTTAGCACACCCTCCTCTCACCTTCCTTCCTCTACCCTCTTCTGAAGCACATACTTGTGGAAAAATAAACATCAGTTCAGATTATCCGCAATTTAGTTCTGAAGATGTATTATTTTATTTTCAGCTTTAAAATTAGTTGTGTATATTCGAATGTTCTAAGCTATGTTGCACGGATACCTCAAAATAGTCAGCGTATCCGTATCAGACACGTATCGGACACCGATACGCCTCCGATACAGCCCCGATACGTATCCGATACGCCAGCTGGCGTATCAGAGTACGTGGCGTATCCTAATTAGTAAATACGGTCAAGATACGGCGTTGAGGATACGTTTTTTTAGCGAGATACGGGCGGGATACGTGAATTTAGGTCTGCCGTCTGCCTCTCACCCTCTTCTCTCCGAACTGAAAAGAAGAAAAATAGAAAACAAGACGCGCTGAGTCCGCTCCGGCTCTCCGCCTGCTCTCCGCCTGCGCTGAGAAGAAAAACACCCCTCTCTGACGGCTCTCCGCCTCTCCGCCTCTCCGCTAGCCTCTCCGCCTGCCGCTCTCTTCGTCTCTCCGCCTGCCGCTCTCTCCGCCTCTCCGCCTCTCCGCCAGCCTCTCGGCTTGCCTCTCCGCTCTCTCCCCTCTCCACTCGCCTCTGCCCTCTCCGTCTCTTCGCTCCTTAACTGGTACGGTACTGTTCTGACTTCTGACTTCACTTACTGTTCTGACTGGTACGGTACTGTTCTGACTGGTACGGTATTGTTCTGCTGGTGCTTGGCTTGGCTTTGGTTCTTGACTTCTTGTTGATTAATGACTTTGGCTTTAGTTCTTGAGTTTGCACTTTGCACTAACTATATACCAACAATTTATAAAGAGTACTGTTCTGCTGGTATGGTATTGTCCTGTGCTGGTGCTTGTACCAACAATTTACAAACCAGACCTCTCTAAATACCCAAATTGTATGAATTACACCATGGTCAAAGCCAAATTTTGATAGTGGCATAGTTACAGATTTTTGGCTTTAAAGCACCATGGCTATACTACAACACAACAGTAAATTTGGATTATCTATTTTAGATATCAGAGATCGATCTGATTGTATATATAAGATATAACAGAATATCACAAGTCACAACTATGTTGTTGCTGATTTGTATATCCCATATACGGCTGATTTGATTATGGTTCTCTAAATAGCCGTATAATTAATAATATAAGTGTTGAATTAATAATATAAGTGTAATTTTTTTATTTTTATAATACAAGTATGGAATTAATAATATAATTAAAATAATAAAAAATAATATATATAATAGCCGTATCGTATCCTTCGTTTTTGAAAATTGCCGTATCGCCGTATCCGTATCGTATCGGATACGATACCCGTACCCGTATCCATGCAACATAGGTTCTAAGTAATTGGTAAATATGCTTAGTTTGTTCTATCTGTTTGACCATTCAGAACACTATCCTAGCAGCAATTTTTTTTTTTTTTTTCAAATTTCTGTGAGTTTAAATTTTTTTTAAATTTTCTTGAGTTTTACAGGCGTTTTGTAAGCACCGGAAAATCGAAAATTTCAGACGGCGCAAATTAAACAGCGGGAAAAGAACACTGAAGCGCTGGCATTTGCTTTTCCCGACTCCTTTATTCGCGGCATTAAAGGAAACGCCGTCAAATATCTCTAGCGGCGTTTTTTGAGGCCTATAGTGATGTTTTTAAGCACTGGAAAAGGCTAGTATTCTTGTAGTGATATTGGTTGTCTTGCTAATTATTTAGGATATGTTATGTTACATTTAAATTAATGGTTTATATATTTGAGATCAAATTTTCATGTGTTGTTTACATAATGTTTCAAAGATTTTATTAACTTATTTTCATGTTAATAATTTAAATTTAAATTTTAGTTAAATGTTTCATTTAAATTAAAAGCTTTAATTGGTTGCAAATTTTAATTATCTATTAAATTTGTTTTTTAATTTACCACTAATTATGATTAATAATTTAAAAAATGTGGATTATTACAATTTCAGTGCGCAATGCTACGTCCGAATTTTACGCAATTGTGCTATGTTGCACATAAGTTTTGTCTGTCGCAATATTAGAGTAAAACAACGAGTGATAATTGCACATCTTTTATATATCCCTTACCAACATCTCTAGAATAATCATATTTTCCACGAAAGCTATTTATACTTGATGATAAATATGTTTATAACTTATATTACTAATTAAACAAATTTTTAGCAAATCTTTAACTTAAACAAATGTCTTGAAATAGAAAATTTAAAATTTTTGTCTTTCGTGTGAGAGGTCGCATATTACTCATTTATATGCTTCAACATACTGCTCAAGGTTCAATATTGTATATCTTAGCATAATCTCTTCTGTAGTTAGTATGTATTATTACATTTTGATTTATGAGTGCTGCCAATTTTTGTCAAGCTTGTTTTAGTTAGGTTATTTAAAGCACATATATAACCGAATTTACTAAAGACTAGATTTGAGGACCATTGGAATTAAGGAGAAGAATTAGTCTCAAAAGTAATTAATGCAAGGAGGTGACAGCTGATTCCGAGAGGGAAAAGTTTGAAGAAGATACATGATGAATATATATATCTTCCTTGAAAAACAAGGTAACGTAGGGTTCCTTTACTTCTTATTAGTTTTATTTATTTGTACAATTTAAGACAATTGTTGTTCAAGATACAGTAAATCGGAACTGTAATTTCATTTGGATTGTAATCATGGATAGAATCCTCTATTTTTTTTCCTTAATTATATGATCGATGCTTTACTATTTTTTTAGATTAGTAGAATAATGCTCCCCGATTTTCATTAATCAGAAACCATTATAGTTTTGACAATATAACTGGTACCACCTCTGTAATACCTGTACAAAACAGCAAGCAAACAGGCATACATACATATATACACACTCACCCTAATATCCTTACAAAAAAAAAAAAAAGCTGAAAAAAATAGCAAATATAACCTATTTATTACAGCCCTATAGAATCAATAAAACAAATTTTCAGGGTTCCAAATATCATTCAATAACATGAGATCTTCATTAGAATTCCTCAATTCTGCCAATTCTGCTCCAGATAGTGGTTAGGCCTTTGTTGCCTCCAAATCTGCCCCTGCCAAATCTTTTGTATCACAAAGTACGAGGGAATGATAATCCACTGTAATATCTGTTGACGGAAGCAAGTGCACACAGAAAATCCAGCAGGCTGGAGGGGCACAATCACAGCTGTCTATTTGTTTCCTGTTTATGTTATCAAAAGATAGAAAGGAAGATATGCAAAGATAGGATTAAGGATGCTAGATTATTTGTTTCTGTAGTTAATTTATCTCTTTCCTTTTTTCTTATGTCTCATCTTCCTATTTGTAGAGGAAGTCATTCTTCGGATTGTAACACACAGAATTATATATCAATAAAACAAGGGTGGGAAGGGAGTTTCATGGGAGTATTGTGTTCCTTTGATTTCATTAATTTCATCATGGTATCAGAGCGTGGTTGCCTGGTGGTATAGCTAAAGAAATTGTTGCCCTTCTTGTCTTTAACTTCAATTTCTTGTGCTATATCGCTCTAAGGAGCTATCCATCCTCAATTCAACAAAGATGAACACATCTCCTGAGAAACCTCAAACTAATGGAGCTGTAGACATAGCAGCAGTATTAGAACAACTCACCAAATTGGTGACCCTACAACAAACACAAATGGCGGCAATACAAAGCACAGCCATCACAGAGCCTCCACCGGCACGAAACACAGTTCAGCCTACTGTCATGACCGAAGGAATCCTCCATCCAAACCCAATCGACATCAGCAGGTGTATTTCAGCCCTACCTCGTGCAGCAACAGCAGCAAACTCACATATCTACTCAGCAACAGCAGGACACAACAGATGCTTCAGCTTGTCATACCCTTGCAGCTTCAACTTGCGACTCTGACGGTAAAAATCTAAGTAAAGGTAAAGGGACAAATGAAGGTATAACCTTTTTTATTCTAAAAATTCTGATTGGATCATAGACTTAGGAGCTACCGATCATATGACCTTTTCTCAGGAAGATTTGGTAAATCATATGAAACCGAGAAAAAATCGAATTCTAAATGCTAATGGTGACAAGTATCCAGTAACTTGCGCAGGGGATGTGAAAATCTCTAAGGAATTAATCTTGAAAAATACTCTGTTGGTACCTTCTCTGTCAGCCAACTTACCAAAGATCTTAACTGTGTCATACTCATGTTTCCTGATTTTTGTGTATTTCAGGATATTCTCACGAAAAAGATCATTGGCCGTGGTATTAGGCGGGAAGGATTGTATCATTTAGAAGAACTAGAAATTGGAAATGCATCATTAGCAAAGGGCATGTCTACAAAATCAGAGGAAATGGTTTGGTTGTGGCATAAACGCTTGGGACACCCGTCATTTGGGTATATGAAACTATTATCTCCTTCCTTATTCGTGGGGTTAGAAAATAAAAGGTTTGAATGTGAGACTTGTGTTAGGGCCAAAAGTCATCGTGTATCTTATCCTATAAGTTTGAGTAAAATTTGGTTCCTTTTAATCTGGTTCACACCGATGTTTGGGGTCCATCTCCAATTAGCTCTAAATCTGATAGTAAATGGTTCATTTTATTCACTAATGATTGCACTCGAATGACATGGCTATATTTATTGAAAACTAAAGATGAGGTTCCTCAAGTTATTAAAGAATTTCATAAAATGATTAGTACCCAATTTGAGAAAGAGATAAAAGTGATTAGAAGTGATAATGAAACAAAATTCGTAAACAAAAAACTACAAGAATTTTTTAAAGAGAAGGGAATTTTGCATGAAACCTCGTGTGTCGGATCCCCTCAACAGAATGGTGTAGCAGAAAGAAAAAATCGACATATATTGGAAATTGCTAGGTCTCTCTTATTAGAAAATAATGTACCACAAATATTCTGGGACAATGCTGTATCAATGGCAGTGTACTTGATCAACCGAATTCCATCAAAAGCAAACAACTTCAAAACTCCCTTACAAGCCCTATCTACGTACACTACCATCCCATCGATCCTCAACCTTCCTCCAAAAATTTTCGGTTGTGTGGCATTTGTCCATATACAAAAACACCTACGATCTAAGGTCGAGGCTCGTGCTGAAAAATGTGTTTCCTTAGGGTTTGGGGCCCAGAAAAAGGGGTACAAGTGCTATAATCCAGCTACACGGAAATTTTTTGTTACAATGGATGTAACATTCTTTGAAAATGAGCCATTTTTTTGTCAGTCTAGAACTTCGATTCAGGGGGAGACAATTATAGAGGAATCATCGTTACCTGACCTACCACGTGAAAATTTGGCTAGGGAAGGGGTGGTATTATATCAGGATGAGTCCTCATTAGAAGAGCGTGGATCTGGACCAGACAAAATGCATCAAGATCTGGTCCGAGCTCCAGTAGAAGAACTTGAATCTGCTATAAACCAAAATTTGGACCGAGCTGCTGAGAGGGAGACAATCAGTGAACCAGGAAGTCAAAAAACCCAAGTGTATGTCCGAAGAAAAAGGTCGAACGAACATAATCTCACAACCGAGTTGAATCCTACTCGGTTAGATGATAGTGATACCGAGAAATCACTGGGGGGTCAGCTTTGGATTCAAATCAATCCTGAAGAAATGATACAATCCAACCCGATACCACAAGGCCTAGCATCTTGTGAGAATACTCCTCTAGTAAGTTCTCCTACTCTTGATTTTATTTCTCATACTAGATTACCTCCAAGAGCTAATCGGGGTATACCACCTACAAGGTACGGATTCCAATCAATAGGTGAAACAGATATGGCAAGTGAATAATTGCTAAGTATACCTCAACAAAGAACTTACTAGACCCTTTAAAAGAATTTGCAAATGAAATTACTTCCAGTATAATACCCGAGAGAATTGAGGATGCTATGCGAGATCCTAAATGGGTAGAGGCAATGGAAATTGAAATGAAATCTCTCGAGGAAAATTGCACTTGGAAGCTTGTTGATCTACCAAAAGGTAAGAAACCAGTTGGGTGTAAATGGGTATTTACTATAAAATATAATGCTGAAGGAAATATTGAACGATATAAGGCCCGATTGGTTTCAAAAGGGTATACCCAGACATACGGGATCGATTACCAAGAAACTTTTTCACCAGTTGCAAAACTAAATACAATTCGAGTACTCTTATCCCTTGCAGCAAACTTAGATTGGCCTTTACACCAATTTGATGTAAAAAATGCATTCCTTCATGGAGATCTAGAGAAAGAAATTTACATGGAACTTCCGCCTGGATATGGACACACGAGTTTAGCTACTAAAGTGTGTAAGCTTGAGAGATCTTTGTATGGCCTGAAACAGTCACCAAGAGCTTGGTTTGGAAGATTCTGCAGTGCAATGAAGAGTTACGACTATACTCAAAGTGACTCAGAACACACGATATTTGTTAAGAAAAGGCAAGGTAAGATCACTGTGCTAATTATTTATGTAGATGATATGATTATTACAGGAGACGACAAGGAAGAAATTGAGTCACTGGAGAAGAAGTTGTGTAAGGAGTTTGAAATGAAAAATTTAGGAGGCTTGAAATATTTTCTCGGTATTGAAGTAGCAAGGGGAGAAAGGGGAATCTTTCTATCTCAACGAAAATACGTGCTGGATCTTCTTGCAGAAGTTGGAATGCTAGAATGCAAACCAGTAGAGACACCGGTAATCCAAAATCAGAAACTGGGACTGGATCCGAATCAATCTCCTACAAATAAAGAGAGGTATCAAAGGTTAGTTGGAAAATTGATTTATCTATCTCATACTAGACCTGGCATTGCTTATGCAGTTAGTATGGTAAGTCAGTTCATGCACACCCCTACTGAAGTACACATGGAGGCTGTGATGCGTATTATCCGATATTTGAAGGGTGTACCTGGCAGAGGGATAAAATTCCAAAAGAATGGACACATTAAAATTGAGGGCTATACAGATGCCGACTGGGCTGGGAGTGCAACCGATCGTAAGTCAACAGCAGGATACTTTACATTTGTAGGAGGAAATCTTGTCACATGGAGGAGCAAGAAACAAAATGTGGTGGCTCTTTCAAGTGCAGAAGCAGAATTTTGAGGAATGACAAAAGGGATATGCGAATTGTTGTGGCTGAGGAAACTGTTATTAGAACTCGGGTTTGAACAAGAGGGGGAGATGAATCTTTTTTTGTGACAATAAAGCAGCAATTGATATCTCACATAACCCGGTACAACACGATAGAACGAAACACATAGAAGTTGACAGACATTTCATCAAGGAGAAGCTAGATTCGAAGGTCATCAAACTTCCATTTGTGAGATCTGAAGAACAACTTGCAGATATGTTAACCAAGGCTGTATCGAGTAAGGTCTTCAATGAATCCTTAGTTAAGTTGGGTATGGAAGACATCTATGTGCCCACTTGAGGGGGAGTGTTGACGGAAGCAAGTGCACACAGAAAATCCAGCAGGCTGGAGGGGCACAATCACAACTGTCTATTTGTTTCCTGTTTATGTTATCAAAAGATAGAAATGAAGATATGTAAAGATAGGATTAAGGATGCTAGATTATTTGTTTCTGTAGTTTATCTCTTTCCTTTTTTCTTCTGTCTCATCTTCCTATTTGTAGAGGATTCTTCGGATTGTAACACACATAATTATATATCAATAAAACAAGGGTGGGAAGACAGTTTCATGGGAGTATTGTGTTCCTTTGATTTCATTAATTTCATCAATACCTAATCCGGATAAGTTGATTACACTACAGAATATTTGAATGATCGCAACATACTTCATTATATAGTTTGCGCCTTCACAGAGACTTCATTATTATTTTCATAGGAATTGCCCTCACATAAATTGTCCCTTCCCACCAAATATCCTTTCAAGAAACAGTTTTTTTTTTGCATCAATTTCTCTTTCTAAAATGAGGAGGGCTCAAATACGCCATTGCTTTCATGTCCCAATTATACTTCACATTTTTCTATCCGATTAAAAATGTGTTTGGAGACCAAATTTAATATTTTTTGAAATTTTTTTACTATTTTATAAAATAGGTAGAAAATCATTGTTTTTAGATGATTCAAAATTTTCTGAAAAACAGTTATTATCAATTCTACAAAAAAACAAATACCAACAATGAAGAAGACGGCGGGCACGTACGGTATTTTGGCTTCAGATTGAGAAGTACTAGCTACTGACCGACAACGTACAAGATCTAGGCTTTTCTCTTAGAACTTCCTGTCATCTGGCGCAGCAAAGTTAAAAGGAGAAACACAAACAAGCAGGAGAGCTCCTAACTAACAGCCGCGTAACTATCGTTCAACCCGGCCTCTTACAAGCAAAGGCAAACAACACAACAAGAAGTGTTCCCTTTCACAGGAAGGTTGCTTTCTCAAAGAAAAATAATAATTAGAAAATAGAAAAGGTTGCTTTCTCATATGATACTGTCTTCTGCGCAATTCATCTCCATCCCTCCACCAGAATTTCCTAGCTTGTTTCATCTGGTTTGCAACTTTGTCTCATGTACTTAATTTTAAAAGCACTAAATCTGAAGCAAACATCAATCTCGATTTAGACTTACTATTCCAAAATAAATTAATAAAGGAATAGGAGGAAAGAGATTATCAACTTTGACGGTTGATTCATGATGAGCTCGTGCATCGCTTGACTTTAAATAAAAATCAGGCTTTTGTTATGAGAATGCTAACAAAGATAAGATCAGATTTAGAAACCAAAATTTGGTGCGATTGATTGATTTATTGATGTCTAGTACCAGAAAACATAACAACGGTCAAAAGAATATATCTTTCTGCGGTTAAATCTTAAATTCTTAGTTCCAGTCTACGATATGAATATACATTGCCCTTTCCTCGGTGGTACATATATGTTGATGGTCTAAGGTTAATATGGGAATGATGATAACTGCAATACTAGTCTCTTATGATCACTGGACTAATATAGGAAAAAGGTTCAAAAAAGGTAGAACTATTTGGTTTGCGCAGTATAAAAGTTTTGCTAACCAATTTGGTACAGTACCAAAATCCTGATGATCTAGACAAGAGACAACCTGATTAAGATACGTACAAATTACAAGAAAATCTACGAAAAATAAAGAAAATCAAGGTAAACTTGCAATTGCATCAGTTCGGAGCTGTATGGTATCATTTCATTAGATGAAACTAAGGAAACAGTTGGGTAATTAAGCTAATAGGATAAGTAGGAATAAGTATCGATAAACCGCCAATTTTCTAGTTAGAACACACAATAAGTCCTAATGGAATATAACAAGGAATGCTAACCCATGCCACATCTCATCTGCAAACCACATGCATTCCCCATCTACCCTATTTAAAAACAACAAAATTTCACAAACCTCCTTCAAAATAATGCCAAATAAACATTCAAAAAAATAATAATGCCAAATAGCAAGGTACTCCCATGAATTAAATTCTACAAGGCACTTATATTAACCTGAAAATAAAATTTTCTATTGAAGTAGTTGTGCTCATACTTCACTACCTCAAAGCCCCAGAAGTCAGCTGCTGGCACCTCATGAATGTGGTTGACAATTTCCCTTCTTTGTTTGTTTAACATGGTCGGATCAATTCTGAGCTCCTCTTGATTCTCGTACAACAGAAAGAATTTCATATTGAGTCACAGTCAATAAGTTTATTTCCACTAATTCCTAGTATTAGTAAACCCTGCCATTTGATAACACCTCCTTAATTAGTACACATATGTCATGCTATTTTTCTCTCTCGCGCAACTTCACATCGGCTTTTTTTTTTATCTATATTCAATTATGATAGATTTTTGTTTAACTAGAAGAAAATTTCAAAAGCGTTGAATTAATACTGTTTTCATTAATTTATTTCTTCACTTAAACTTTTTGTGTTGATTGTTTAATTGAAGATATCAAATCTAAAAAACTCATGCAAGAGGATTTGACAAAGTTTGGTTATTAATTGAAATTGCACTTTTTACGACTTACTGCATTTTAATTAGTATATAATGTATTAACTCATGGAAGTTGACTTGTTAATTTAATGGCTTATTTTTATGGATATGTGATTTTCTCTAATATCTAAATAGTATATAATGTTTTTAAAGTCAATAGTATTTAACTAATTTTGGAATATAATGTTTTTTAAACTCACAAACGATTCAATTTTTTTTCTCTCGATATCTATAGTAGTTAAGCTATTTACTCCGGAAGCCACAAAAAACATGCATAAAAAATACGAAGTGTGTGAAATAGGAATATAAGGAGTGATTCTTCATTGTATATGTGTGATAATTAACCTTCTTTTTCCTTCACTCAGTGAAGATAACATTATCTTACGTAATTGTAAACAAAAGAATACATATTTCTATGCATTCTATAGGAGGAATTGGATGTATGCTCATAAAAGAATGTATAATTTGAAAATGTTCCTATATATCAATTCTTCAATATTTAACATATGTCCCTATCTTAATTTAAATTCTCATAGTTACCCTTATATAATTGATTATGCTAATTATAATTAAAATAAATTCAATTTAAAACTAACATTTCATAAATTTTAGAAATAACTATATATTATATTCTTTCTCTTTATCAATTTTTCTTTGATTCTTTGTAACTCATGTATATTTAAGAACTATCGTTCGTTTTAATATATCAATGAAATCCTTATTTAAAATAATCTTTCTATTCACTCATCATCAGTCCTTGTTTATTTATCTAGTTATTTATTTTTATTAAAGGCTTTAGTATACTCTAGTATATTCTAGATGTTATTATCAAGAATCTAATTATATATCTAACTGTTGTTAGGAGTCCTAATCAATCAATCTTGCTTGCTCTATTTTAACATGGTCAAATCTTGTTTGATCATGTTGACTTGATCAACTCTGTGATTCTTCTAATAGAAATGAATGTTAGACCAACAAATTTCACAAATGAAACTACTTTCTCACTATAAATTAATAGAAATGAATGTTAGACCATGCATGTAGGATATGTTTGGATGAGAGCTAGAATAGTTAGAATAGTCAAATTTGAGATTAGTAGGTAAGAATAGAGAAAAAAGTGATTTTCAAATTAGTGTGAAACTGGTGCTATTAGGATTAGTAGAAACATTGTTTGGATCGTACATTTGAAATAGTGAATAGCTGTAATCGAGAAAAAATAGTGTTAATAATGTGTTAATTAAGAGGAAAGATAGGCAAGTGGGGTCTCAAATGAATTGTTACGATATGGAGATAGCAGAAATGACGTCATCTTTGTTATTTCAGCACTGTGTTGGCGGAAATACGAGAAATAAATATTTTTTTTTCTCTATTCACACTTTCAAATAGTAGTTATTCCAACATTTACACAATGAATAGAGAATATCAACTATTCTAGCTATTTCGAATAGCAAAAATATTATTTGAATACAAATTGCTATTCCTAATAGAAAAAAATATTTTTTGAATACACATTATTATTCCAAATAACTCATATTCGCCAATAGCTACTATTCTCCGAATTTTTTATTTATATCCAAAAAATAATGGAAATTTCAAAAAATACCCATGTTATCTTGAAAATTCGAAAAATACCCAAACCGGAAATTTTTTTTCCGGATTTGGCATCTAAATCCGGAAAAAAAATTTCCGGACTTAACAATTTTTTTTTTTTTTTTTTTTTTTAGAGTTTCCGGAAATTTTTTTTCCGGATTTAACATATTTTTTTTGTTTTTTTAGAGATTCCGGAAATTTTTTCCCGAACTAAATAAATTTTTTTTTTAAGAGAAAAATAGCTAAAATACTGAAATCTAACGCTAAAAAATCGAATTGTTTTTTTAAATATTTGTTTCATTAATTTAAAAAATTTCAAAATGGTGTAGAATAATTTAGAAATTATCAAAATAACTAAAATACTGAAATCTAACACTAAAAAATCGAATTGTTTTTTTACTACGAATAGGGCCGATTTTGTGCTAAAATACGGTAAATTTACTAAAATACGATAAATTACGCTAAATTACGTATAAATGGGGCTTATTTTGTGGCATCTTTCATAAATCATAAAAAATAGTAAAAAAAATTCCAAAAATAATAAAATTTGGTGTTCTAAAAGTTTATTACATAACTAATTTACTGAGCTACGTAGATTGAATAATAGAAATGAAAATCTTAATCGGAAACTTCAACTGAAGTTTTGAGGCTCTTCTATTTGTTTTTTGGCGATTCTAAATTTGGAAAACTGGCAAAGCGAGTCCGGACGCATGCGCATTTTCGCAAGCTTTCCGAAAAGTGGTCATTTGCTGAAATCGGACACTCGAGCGCCGTTTTATGGCCGTTTGAAGTTTCGTCGTCGTTTTTCGCCTTCTCAGTGAAGATATTATCCCTATTCGTACGTAATTTAGCGTACTTTACCGTATTCTAGCATAATTCTACATAATTATTGTAATTTAGTGTAATTCAGCATAAATCAAGTAATTTGGCTTGCTTTAGTATAAATATGCTAATTATATATAAAAAAATGTAATCTAGCAAATATTTAAAAAAATAATTCGATTTTTTAGTGTTAGATTTCAGTATTTTAGCTATTTTGATAATTTCTAAATTATTCTACACTATTTTGAAATTTTTTAAATTAATGAAACAAATATTTAAAAAAACAATTCGATTTTTTAGCGTTAGATTTCAGTATTTAGCTATTTTTCTCTTAAAAGAAAAAAAAATTATTTAGTTCGGAAAAAAATTTCCGGAATCTCTAAAAAAAAAAAAAAAAAAAATTTGTTAAGTTAAATTTTTTTATCCGGAATCTCTAAAAAAAAAAGAAAATGTTAAATCCGGAAAAAAAATTTCCGGAAACTCTAAAAAAAAAAAAAATTGTTTAGTCCGGAAATTTTTTTTCCGGATTTGGAGTTCAATTTCCGGAAATTTTTTTTCCGGATTTAGAGGCCAAATCCGGAAATTTTTTTTTCCGGTTTGGGTATTTTTCGAATTTTCAAAATAACATGGGTATTTTTTGAAATTTCCATTATTTTTTGGATATAAATAAAAAATTCGGTACTATTCTTGACACATCCAAACATATCTACTACATGCAAGACGTATCTTGTCTGGATAAAGGACCTAATTAATTATATTTGTTACAGACTTAAATAGCAGCACAAAGATGTCAAACAACACTTTTGAATCCATAACCAAATACACATTTGATGAAAATAAAAAGGCAAGTAATCAAATAAAAGAAAAATGAAAGAAGGATAATTAAGTTGTCCACTCAAACGGATTGACTGCGAGTTTGCTTTACTTGGAACCAAAATGGGGCACCAATTTCAATTTGCTGCCACTTTTTGTTTCGCATTCAGCTTCAGCATCCCCGGTTGTTGTGACGGACGCCACCCAGCAGCACAAGACCACTCAAAATTTCTGTTATTATTTCGTTCTCAATTAAGCACTTCACCTCCGGAAGTATCTTGGCTGCCTTCCTACTGATGCTGTAGTTTGTCCAGATATACCTGTGCAGTTGCGCATAGCTTTCCGCAATGGCGTCTACTTCTTTTGTGATTTCATCTACCTTTCTAATCTAATCATCCACTACATGTCCTCCATCATGAATCTTGTTAGTCACATCCATCTTCCTAGCCAGCAACTCTTCCAAAGCCAACTCCAATGCTCGAGCCTTATGTTCGCATCAACTTTGAACGGGTAGGCCACATACTTGCCAATGCAGATAAAAGGAGCAACCGCAGCAGGGGCCATAGAAGACTACATTAATTTAAAGTTAGGATTTTAATTAATAAAAGGAAAATGTTATAAAATTCTATGGATAAAATTAAGGCACATTAATTGTTTGTTTCTAGGCTTGCTTTGTGTGGTTCAATCTGTCAAATTAGAACCAGACGAACAAGGACAAAATTAAATGCAACCACAACTGGGGAATCTTTACTCTTTCTTAATGTTTTATTCATTTTATATCCTATTTCATAGTTTAGTTACACTCAGAGCAAACTCTATTATAGCGTAGCCGTATAAGTGATAACGGACATTGTGACAACAGATTGAGATTTTTAATTTGTTTTTTGCTTTCTGGCTGGCGTTCGTGATTTCTTTTGAAGGAAGCTTGGTGTGGAACAAGACCGATAAGCATTTTATGGGATTAGTGAAATACGTACTGGATGGAGAACCAACTTGCTCAATTAAAACTATAACAGATGGTGAGAGGAGAAAAATAAGAACAGTAGAAAGAAGTACGTACCAGTAATTCAGGTGACATTTTGATTACTTTTTTTCTTGATGATATATATATTTAGTAGGAGTATGATGTGTATTGATCAATCGCACTTTAAGTCGTACAAAGGATCCAAGTTTTTCTTGGTCTTATAAAGTGGAGCATCAAGTATGGGAGCATTATATATATATCCTCTCCCGTTGGACAGGGTCAAGAAAGCTCTCGAACACATGTATATATAATATTAATGCCTCATCATTTGATATAGAGGTTTTAGAAGACTATGTCCAAATTCCGAAATCACATTACCAGTCTGATCTGCACCGGAGGAGGTTGAATTTGTTACCCATTAATAATTTATTGACATTGATTATTTTAATTTTCTTTTTAACTACCAGTTGACAAGGCCGGTCAAACCGTAAGCAAAGGACCCCGTCTTCACAGTTTTCTCTTCTTCTTTTTTCTAAAATTAGTAGTTTTAAATACCTACTAACAATATTATTCATAAAAAACAATTTACAACGAATCAAATAACTCTAATTTCTAAATCTACTTTTCTATTCTCATGAAATTTTCTAAAATACTCTCAACTATATTAATCTCCAGATTCTACTTATATAAAGTTTTAATCACTCTAATAACTTAATTCACATCTCTCACCACGACTGGATTCGTTCTTTCGACCGTTGTCGAACTCCAACGACTAAATTTGCTCACCATCACATTCCGATCAAGATGAATATAAACACTACACTCTGAGCTCTGATAATACCGCACTCTCGACTTCGGTCCCTCTCCCCCCTCTCTCATTCTCCTCTCCGTTCTAAGAGGTAGGGTAGATAGTGGGAAAGAATATTGTATTGAGACTAAAGTCTAGAAAGAGCGGACTGAGATTTGGGGGGGGGGGGGGGGGTGGGGGGGAAGGTGACGGCTGCTCTAGGGTTTTGAGTCTCTCATAAATCGCCTTCTTGCTGGGAGCGTTTTTTTGTCTCTTGAACCAAACTTCGTGTCCAATCCTGACAGTTTCAACTCCAACTTTAACTTATTAATGTAAGTATATATTAGAGGTGTCAATAATGAAACTATTTCAATGATTTATCGTATCTGTAACGTATTTGATTAAGTGGGTATGGGTAAGATTTTTGTTGTTAACTTAAAAAACTTAATAAATATGAATATGAGCAAGAAAAAAAGAAATATTTGTTAAATTATTGAATAAGAGTATGGGCAATAACTATTTTATACCTTAATCCTATCAAGTAATTCATAAATATTAAATTACTACTGATAAATTACATATATACATATAATATTTATTTTTCAGTTTGATGACAAAATTACTAATCAATAAACATTCTATATATATTTTATCCAACATTTTTTTCAATTAGTAATTTACCACGAAATTGATTTGTACAATATTTTATATCATTATAATTGATTATCAATTAATAATTTTTGTAAAAAGGGATTAAAAATATATAATTTATATTTTATGATATTACGTATACATGATGTGCTTAATATATATGATTATTTGTCGTTTCTTAATTTAATTATATAAGCTATTAATTTATTTGATATTATATTTGCTATTTGTTTTGTTTTTTTTTTAATTTGCAAAGTGCTATTTATTTTGTTGTCTGTTATTAATTAATTAATGAGTAAGAATAGAATATTGATAAAATTAAAATTTAATAAATATGAATAATATATGGATAATACTAATTCTGTATTTAATATAATATGAAAATTATGTCTCCACTATTCTATCCATTGACACCGTACCTTGGTGCATGCATCCAAATTATAGCCCAGCATTCGTAGAGGTCAATATTTTTTTAATAAAAGGGACAGGGTCGATATACAACTCTCCAATAGATAATTTGTGTAATCCAAAGTACTTAATATATAATAGCTACTTGCGCTGTAAGGTTTTTAAATATTAATCTTTGCCTTACTGCACCTCTGTACCTTGCTCGGTTTTTGGCAGACACTTACAGATCATGGTTGAAATGGTCAAATTAGATTTGTCTAAACGTGTTGTTTTTTCAATTTGACTGAATTTTGGATAGAAAATGATAATGTCATTATATAATTAGCATCTTGGTTGCTTTGATTGTGAGAGGAAGAAAATCAATGTTCAAAATGTTTTAATTAATTATGACCCATGAAAATATATATATATAGTGTGCATATATTTGACAAATTATTAACAAAGTAATAAAAATTCAGCACGTACTAGACTATGCAAATGTTTGAGCGATTAACAAAACTTTCATTAAGTACAAGAATTAACAACAAATTGTATTAATTTTTTAATAATATGTACACTTTATATGTATAGTAACAGGAGTATAATGGACTTGTCCAGTTCAAGCCAAAATGGACAACAAGATGACAAAGAAGTAATTCAGTTAGCCAACGTATGAAGCTGCATGTTAGAGAATTCTGTTATTCAGATATAGATTGTAATTAGAAGCAACATGCTGTAATCCATTTTCTATATAAATTAAGCTGTTGATGTACAATGTATTAGATGCGATCTTGCCACCACGACTGAATAGATTCGAAAATAAAAGTAAGATTCATGACTTATTTTGTATTATTGTCAGATCAAAGTTCGGCGCGCAAAACATCCCATACCCTTTTTGTCTTAAACATCTTCTCTCCATAGATTAGATGCGCATTGACTTTTCTTATACAATCACTCAACACACATGTATGAGGTTATCAATAATCACATTGAATTATTGATCAAAATAGTTTGGTCTATGCGTATGTAATCGATAGTATTTTTTTTTTTTTTATAACAAAACTCCCGTAGGCTTGTTACATAAATACATATATTTGCCCTTAAAACCTGCAACATTGCATCATACTTCCATTCAAAATTAGAAACTTCAACTTTCTAATTCTACCAGGCCTCATCATCTCATTCGATCCATTAATTGTTGAAGTTGAACTGCGCCTTCTTTTGCCAATTTAAGTCCATTGTTTGTATATATGATTGAATTTCAGTCCATTGACTCTAACTGAAGCTCTGTCACGTTTGCAGCCAAAAGATTCCCCGGCATTCGTACATACGATCCAATATTTTTCAACAATAGGGTCATTAATATACAGGTCTGTGTAATCCAAAGCTGTGTATTTGTATACATTAAATTTTATATCAATTACCTCCAACTGTACCATGTGCATGACACTATGTCCAAGAGTGAATGGCTAAAGCATACATACATACATACACACATAAAGCGCTGGGACCAATATATACCTCTATATATGCCCCAGGCTCCCAGCGCTCGTATCTTAGCAAACATACATAGAGAGAGAGAGAGAGAGTTGGGCAATTGTATAATAGTAAATAAAATGAATCTACTTTCTTATATACAGTAAATAAAATGAAATTTCTGTTATGGAGCACACCATGCATATATATATGCTACAGAACGTACCCGTGAGGATGGAAAGCAAATAAACAATTGGAGCCAAACAACACATTTGTGTCAATATAACCAAATACAGTTTTCATGAAAAAAAAATGAAGCAACGCAAATAAAATTTAACTAAAAAAAATACTAGTTGTCTAAACAATTGGAGTGACTGTGAGGTGGCATACTTGGATTACTTGCCACCAAATTGGAGGCAACATCCAAATTTCCAGCCACCATTTGGTTCGTATTGAATTTCAAGACCCGATGATTTTTGTGGCGCCCGCACCCCAGAACCAAAAAGTTCTTTTATCAGTACATTATCACGCAAGCGCTCCACCTCGGGAAGTTTTTTGGCTGCCTTTCTACTGATGTTGTAGGTTGTCCAGAAACACTTGCACCGTTGCGCATAGCTTTCCTCGATGGTGTCTACTTCTTGAATAATTTCATTTACCTGTCTAGTCCACTCCTTCAATTGATGTCCTCCAGATCGATCTGTAATGTTCAAATTCATGACATCCTTCTTGATAGCCTGCAACTCTTTGAAAGCCAACTCCAAGGCTCTCATGTTCGCACCAACTTTGAAGGGGTAGGCCACATACTTGCCCATGTAGATAAAAGGCGTAATCGCAGCAAGGGGAATAGATGCCTACAATAATTATCCATGGATTCAAGCAGTTAAGTTGAAATTAGGATTTTAATTAACAAAAGAAAAATGTTGTAAAATTTTATGGATAAAATTAAGGCACATTAATTGCTTGTTTCTACGCAAACTCTATTATAGTTTAGTTACTCTCAGAGCAAACTCTATTAGGTCATGTTTGGTTGTGGAGTAAAGTTAAACCGGTTTAAATTGCTTACTCCAAGCTAAACCGGAGTAAGTTAATCATGTTTGGTGGAGTAAGCTAAACCACCTCTCTAGGTGGTGTAAGTTACTCCGGTTTAGCTCAAATCTTACTCCATCTTAAACCGCCTATGTTACTCCTCGTTTGGCTCCTTAACCGTGGAGTAAGGGGTTTAAACCACCTCTTACTCCACAACCAAACATGGCCTTATAGTTTAGCTGGACAAGTGATGACGTACAATGTGACAAAATATATATGTGGATTTAATTTTAATTTCTTTTTTGCTTTCTGGCTGACGTTACGTTTGTGATTTCAGTTGAAGGAAGCTAGCTTGGTGTTGAAAAAGAAAGATAAGCATTTTAGGGGATTAGTGAAATACGTACCGGATGGAGAACCAATTTTCTTAATTAAAACTATAACAGATGGTGATTGGTGAGAGGAAAGAATTAAGAACAGTAGGAAGCAGTACAAGGTGGATCAGCTGACATTTTGATTTCTTTTTCCTTGATGATATATATATATATTCAGTAGGAGTATGATTTGTATTGATGAATCGCACTTTAAATCGTACAAATTAAAGGATGCAAGTTTTTCTTGCTGTTATGAAGTGGAGCTGGAGCATCACCTTTGGGAGCATTATATATCCTCTACCGTTGGACCGGGTCAACCATGATCTCAAGCACTTGTATATATATATTATATGCATGCCTCATCGGCTCATCGCACGATATGGAGGTTTTGGTTGACTGAGTAGGATTTGGACTAATTACCAGTCCGAGATCTGCACAGGAGGATCGATGAATTAATTAATTAGTAATTACCCCCACCTTCATTATTTTAATCTTCTCTTTAATTAACTACCACTTGACAAGCCCGGTCAAAGCGTATGCAAAATACCCCGTCCTCACAGTTTCAACTCCAACTTTAAGTTATTACGGCCGGTAAGCATGTATTAGACGTGTCAATGGAACTATTTCAATTTCAATGATTTATCGGCTGCTAGGGTTAGCAACTTAGGATTGCTGTTTCTCTTTTTTTTCCCTCTGGATAAAGGAATAAGAACTTCATTAGAATATGTTCCACCCGTAAGATTAAAACTTAATGAATAAGAATAAGATATAAATAATACTAACTCTAGAATAGAGGTTGTTCTAGAATAGAAATTATTCGGAATAGCAATGTTCATCCAAAACAACATATTTGCTATTCAAAATAGCTCAAATAGCTACTATTTTTTATTCCTTGTAAATGTTTGAATAGCTACTATTCAGAAGTGTAAAAAGAGAGAAAAAAATGTTTCATTCTCAGATTTCTGACAACACAGTTCCAAAATGACAAAGTTGACACAACGTTTACTATCTCCAAGTCGTGATAATTTATTTAAAACCTCACTTACTTATCTTTCCTAATAATTAACATCTTATTAACACTATTATTTCTCATTTACTGTTATTTGTTATTTTAAATGTACAATCCAAATAACATTTTTACTAATTCAAATAGCACTATTTTCATACTAATTTGAAAATCACTATTTTTTTCTATTCTCATCTATTATTCTCAAATTTTGCTATTATAGTTATTATAGCTTTCATCCAAACATACGAAATTTATGTCTTCACCCTACCTATGTTCTATATATCGACTCCCCTGGAGCATGCATGCATGCATGCATCCAAATTATAGCCCAGCGTTCGTAGATGGAGGTCAATTAATTGTTTTCAATTAAATGGACACGGTCGATATACAACTCTCCAATAAATAATTTGTGTAATCCAAACTACTTATAATATAGCTTCTTGAGCTGTGTAGTTTTAAATATTAATCTTTTGATAATAAGATGAAGAAAATAATTCACATTATTCAGCACTATGCAAATAAGTTAGCAATTCACAAACTTTTCATTAATTAAGTACAGGAATTAACAACAAATTTTTTAAACTTTTTTTGTATAAGACATATATATTATATGTATCCCAATCTTGGCACCGCGACTGAATAGATTCAAATATAAAAGTAAGATTCAATGGCTTATTGATTAGCAATTACGCTGTATCTCAAAATTAAAGTGGAATAAAAAGTGTCAGGCTGTTAGAGTTCATTATATGTAAATAAAATTCCACTGCAAATGCAAATCCCTTCTAAGAGCTCCATCAATTGGGACTTCAGATCAATGCGGTACCGTACCGTGTAAAATGAGATTTGCATCATCAACTTTAACTTGGCACAAACTTTAAAGCGGATCCTCTATTATTCAAATAGGCACAGAAATAATTTTGTCTTGACTACAAGTTATTCTACGCGGTAATGTACCACAGGGGATAGTCACCCATCATTTGGTGTGCCACCACAAGCAAGAATTCTAACTACGATATATGAGCCCAATAGATCCACCTACCATATAATTTGGGCCTCATACTGCTTGCGCATATCTCTTATTGGGCCTGGGCCTTGTTTCTATGTTGCATATATCATGGCTGTTTGATTGGGGGTATGAGCTCCATATTTCCAGTTTTTTAGTTCAGCCTAACAGAAAGCTAGCTTAACCTGCCTTTGTTTGCATATTAACATATGGAAATGGGTTTTTTCCAAAGTGCTAATGGAAATTCTTCATCCAAAGCCTAACCCAAACAATCCAATCTGCATCGAGATTTGTGTGAAAGATTTGAAACTTTAAATTTAAATATATAACAATTCCGTGATTCTAAACCGTCCACTGCAATTTTTAATATCGATCGGACGGATTAAGCCCGGCACTAGATATGACTTTGTCCAAAGTCCCTTGGACACCCCCCCCACCCCCCCAACATATATATATATGAAGGTGAGAGCTGTGTATTACATGACTCAGAGGCGAAAGCTGGTGAGTAAAGAACGAACGGAACTTCGATTAGGGTCAGAGAGGTAGAGAGGTAGACCAACACTGCTGCAGTGGAGAGAGCAGTGAGATCTGTTAATCAAGCGGAAATCAAAATCATATCACCGTCCGGCTGTTCCAGCCTGACTCGGCTGAGTCAACTTGGAATCGGTCGATTCTCAAAATCATAATAGGCACTCTTGCTTTATTGGATTCAGCAATTCTACCGTAAAACAATGAGTGCTTTGTGAAGCTCTTTCTCGTCTTTTTCAAACTATGATCTTTTAAAAGGAACCTAGCTATAGTGACTAGGATAAAAAAAATTACCGCGAAATCCCACATTTTAAATTCAATTGCAAGATTTTTTGTAGATGTTTAAAGTTGAGATACTTAATCGTCATCTTTATCTTAAGAAAAATAATGACATCTTTAAATTGAAAACATTTTTGAAAATCATGAGTTTTTTCTCAAACGCAAAGTGAATCATCTAGCTCTGTTTCAAATAATTCTTTGGTGTATTAAGCAAACGATGTTCTTTTTATTTCAAATACAAAAGACACTTTCAAAAGGAAAAAATCAAGATACTTTTCTTTGAACTTTTTCTAGAAATCTAAATTAGTTCTTAAAATCAATTTGCTTGGCCAGCACAGCTATTTTTCTAGACTACTAAATCAATCAAAAAATTTCTACAAGTAAATTAATTTTCCTTTCCACATCGAAACCATTTTTTTATATTTCTTTTAACAGAAGAATTCTGTACGGCATGCTGATGTGGCAAACTGAAAAAGCCACTTTATCATAGCAGTATATTCAGAATTTTTTTTAAAAACCATAATTAAAAAATAAAAAATTAGCAAACCAACATGATTAGTTTGGTTTTCATAAAAACCATAAGAACTGAGATGCCAATTCGGTTCCCACTTTTTTTTTCCCCTGGAACCGAATTGGCATTTCGGTTCCACCCCTTTTCGCAGTTTTTCCACAGCGCAGAAACGGTGTAGCCTTTGGTGTAAGTGGGGGAACTGAATTGGGATTTCGGGTCTTTTTTTTTTAGAGACAAATAACTAAAATGATGAAATATAATACTAAAAAATCAATTTTTTTTTTCCTTTATCAAATTACTTTTTTGATAGCATATTTATACTAAAATACGCTAAATAGCTTGAAATTATGTTAATTTATGCTGATTTACACTAAATTACTTGAAATTACAATAATTATGTAGAATTATACTAAAATACGGTAAATTATGCTAAATTACGTATGAATAGGGATGATATCTTCACTGAGAAGGCGAAAAACGACGACGAAATTTCATGCCTGCCTGGCGAAAAACGCCAGTAGACCGTACGGGGCTCTCTGAAGAAGAGGTTAGCCGTTTGCCCGAGGATTTGCGGAATCTCCATGCCTGCCTGGTTAAGGCACCAGATTATATGGAGCACGTAATGTTCGATATCCCCCCCGAGGTTCTCCTACACGAAGGCAGGACGGTCGTGCTGCCTTTCAAAGAATTCAAGGACTTTCTACATGCCTCATCAAGCGATAAATGGCTCGATGTGGAAGTCGTCACCGTTTTCCTCTTGTTAGTGACCAAAAAATCATATATATCATGTGTATAGCACTCAAATATATATTCTAATGTGAAATGATGATTTTTCAGGATGATACAACGAAAACAGTCTGTGGCTTGTGGGAAAGATAAGGTGAACTCCTGTGCATTCTTGGACCCCGCTTTTACTAGTGGTACGATGGTGCAATATCAGGAGAAAGATACTGTCCAGTACATGTGTTCAGCGATGCACAAGGCTCTTTCGGGGAATAAGAGATTTGTTCTCGTGCCATACCACCAGAGGGGCCACTGGTGTTTGATTGTGATTGTGCCACTTGAGAATTTGGTTTTCATCATGGATTCTTCACAGCCCGAACCGGGCGTCACTCCTCAGGACTCCAAAATGATCTGCATTCCAATAAGAAAGTAAGCAATAGTAATTCACTTGGTTTGATTTTTTCCCAATTACATATAACAAATTGTGGAATTGCTAATTACATTCACTCAATTTTGTAAGGGCTTTTCTGCAATATCTTAAAGATGGAGGAATGCAAAGCACGAATCCGAAGCATAAAAATAAGTTGTGTTTCAGGTGGCAGCCGGTGAGCACATGCACTATAATTTTTATAATTTCATATTTTTTGTTCAAAAATTAATTGTCATTCTAACATAGGCCGCTAAATGAAAATTTCAGTGCCCGCAACAGTTGCAGGGTTGGGAATGTGGTTATTACACGATGATTTATATGTATCACTTTGTTGAACGCTTACAATTCGATTGGCCAAAATATCCGGTATGTAATTCATATGTTTGCCTTGACTTGTCCATATAATTAATATTGATTTCCTCTAATATTTTATTCTACTAAATTGGTTTTATTAGTTGCATTGTTATAATTACAATATTTATTTTTATAAAGCAAAACAGAGATGCAGTTGTTATATTGTATTTTTCTAATAACCTACATATTTTGAATTTTTGGCAGCATAAATCGAACAAAAAGGCAGGGCATTACAGCAAGGAAGATATAGATTATTTTAGATGTATGTGGGCAAAGTGGTTTCAAAATGAATTTTGTAAACCAGAATATGGATTTGTATAATTTAGTGTGCATGAATTTTTGATATATTTAGTGTACATGAATTTTGTTTAGGGGTTGTATTCTGATATATTGGAAATTCTTTGTTTGAAATTGATTTTTAATGGCTAGCAAACTGGAGGCTAGCCAAAACATAAAATAAAAATTGAAAAAAAAATATAACCATTCTACACGGATGTTTCACATAAGTCCGTGTGGAAAGTCAAATAAAGAGCAATAAAAATATAAGATAGGTACACGGCTGCTTATGTAATGATCCGTGTAGAAATAGTTATTCTACACAGATATTTTGATAGACATCCGTGCAGGAAAATGATCGTACACGGCCTTTTAGTTAAATATCCGTGTATAGATCTCCACTAATGTACACGGTTGTTTATGTAATAAAGGCGCCACCCAAAGTGAGAATTTTCCTATGGCTAGTGATACAAAACAAAAACCTCACGCAGGAAACATTAACCAGCAGGGGTTGCACAGTACAAGCTGGTTGCCGACTCTGTAGGTCAGCGACAATAGAAACCAGAGATCACTTGTTTTGGTAATGCCCCTTTGCTAGGAGCTTCTGGAGAGGGTTATTGCCTCAAATGAACCTAGCCGTAACGGCAAACCCAGATGACACAATTACGGATATCTGGTGGAATGGTCGAGGAGGGATGGGGTCGGTACAGAGACATGAGGCGTGGGACTCAACATGGGCGGCAGGTCTGTGGACGCTTTGGAGGGAAAGGAACAGAAGAACCTTCACCGACAAAGCCAAACCAGTGCATCTTTTAATAAGTGAGGCAGCAATTGATATTCACAATTGGAGCTCTTTTGGGTAGAAAATATTTATGCAATTAACATAGCATAGGATGTGAGGCGGGCGGGTCAGACACTGACCTTGTAAATAATAATTAAAGCATATGAGAAGGGTATGTGAATATAGTCTAGGACTTGTAAAACTTTTTATTTGTCAATCAACATGTTGGAGCTAAAAGCTTCCAACCTTCAAAAAAAAAAAAAAAATGAATCTACTTTCTTATATACAGTAAATAAAATGAAATTTCTGTTATGGAGCACACCATGCATATATATATGCTACAGAACGTACCCGTGAGGATGGAAAGCAAATAAACAATTGGAGCCAAACAACACATTTGTGTCAATATAACCAAATACAGTTTTCATGAAAAAAAAAAATGAAGCAACGCAAATAAAATTTAACAAAAAAAATACTAGTTGTCTAAACAATTGGAGTGACTGTGAGGTGGCATACTTGGATTACTTGCCACCAAATTGGAGGCAACATCCAAATTTCCAGCCACCATTTGGTTCGTATTGAATTTCAAGACCCGATGATTTTTGTGGCGCCCGCACCCCAGAACCCAAAAGTTCTTTTATCAGTACATTATCACGCAAGCGCTCCACCTCGGGAAGTTTTTTGGCTGCCTTTCTACTGATGTTGTAGGTTGTCCAGAAACAATTGCACCGTTGCGCATAGCTTTCCTCGATGGTGTCTACTTCTTGAATGATTTCATTTACCTGTCTAGTCCACTCCTTCAATTGATGTCCTCCATATCGATCTGTAATGTTCAAATTCATGACATCCTTCTTGATAGCCTGCAACTCTTTGAAAGCCAACTCCAAGGCTCTCATGTTCGCACCAACTTTGAAGGGGTAGGCCACATACTTGCCCATGTAGATAAAAGGCGTAATCGCAGCAAGGGGAATAGATGCCTACAATAATTATCCATGGATTCAAGCAGTTAAGTTGAAATTAGGATTTTAATTAACAAAAGAAAAATGTTGTAAAATTTTATGGATAAAATTAAGGCACATTAATTGCTTGTTTCTAGGCTTGCTTTGTGGTTCAATTAATATATCTGTCAAATTAGAACCAGACGAACAAGGACAAGATTAGATGCAACCACAACTGGGAACTGGGGAATCTTTTCTCTTTCTTAATGTATTATTCATTTTATATCCTATTTCATAGTTTAGCTGGACAAGTGATGACGTACAATGTGACAAAATATATATGTGGATTTAATTTTAATTTCTTTTTTGCTTTCTGGCTGACGTTACGTTTGTGATTTCAGTTGAAGGAAGCTAGCTTGGTGTTGAAAAAGAAAGATAAGCATTTAAGGGGATTAGTGAAATACGTACTGGATGGAGAACCAATTTTCTTAATTAAAACTATAACAGATGGTGATTGGTGAGAGGAAAGAATTAAGAACAGTAGGAAGCAGTACGTACCAGTAATTCAGCTGACATTTTGATTTCTTTTTCCTTGATGATATATATATATATTCAGTAGGAGTATGATTTGTATTGATGAATCGCACTTTAAGTTTTTCTTGCTGTTATGAAGTGGAGCTGGAGCATCACCTTTGGGAGCATTATATATCCTCTACCGTTGGACCGGGTCAACCATGATCTCAAGCACTTGTATATATATATTATATGCATGCCTCATCGGCTCATCGCACGATATGGAGGTTTTGGTTGACTGAGTAGGATTTGGACTAATTACCAGTCCGAGATCTGCACAGGAGGATCGATGAATTAATTAATTAGTAATTACCCCCACCTTCATTATTTTAATCTTCTCTTTAATTAACTACCACTTGACAAGCCCGGTCAAAGCGTATGCAAAATACCCCGTCCTCACAGTTTCAACTCCAACTTTAAGTTATTACGGCCGGTAAGCATGTATTAGACGTGTCAATGGAACTATTTCAATTTCAATGATTTATCGGCTGCTAGGGTTAGCAACTTAGGATTGCTGTTTCTCTTTTTTTTCCCTCTGGATAAAAGAATAAGAACTTCATTAGAATATGTTCCACCCGTAAGATTAAAACTTAATGAATAAGAATAAGATATAAATAATACTAACTCTAGAATAGAGGTTGTTCTAGAATAGAAATTATTCGGAATAGCAATGTTCATCCAAAACAACATATTTGCTATTCAAAATAGCTCGAATAGCTACTATTTTTTATTCCTTGTAAATGTTTGAATAGCTACTATTCAGAAGTGTAAAAAGAGAGAAAAAAATATTTCATTCTCAGATTTCTGACAACACAGTTCCAAAATGACAAAGTTGACACAACGTTTACTATCTCCAAGTCGTGATAATTTATTTAAAACCTCACTTACTTATCTTTCCTAATAATTAACATCTTATTAACACTATTATTTCTCATTTACTGTTATTTGTTATTTTAAATGTACAATCCAAATAACATTTTTACTAATTCAAATAGCACCATTTTCACACTAATTTGAAAATCACTATTTTTTTCTATTCTCATCTATTATTCTCAAATTTTGCTATTATAGTTATTATAGTTTTCATCCAAACATACCCTAAATATAGATACGAAATTTATGTCTTCACCCTACCTATGTTCTATATATCGACTCCCCTGGTGCATGCATGCATGCATGCATCCAAATTATAGCCCAGCGTTCGTAGATGGAGGTCAATTAATTGTTTTCAATTAAATGGACACGGTCGATATACAACTCTCCAATAAATAATTTGTGTAATCCAAACTACTTATAATATAGCTTCTTGAGCTGTGTAGTTTTAAATATTAATCTTTGCCTTACGGCACCTCTGGACGTACCATGGTCGGTTTTTTGAAAGACACTTAGAGATCCTGGTTGAAATGGTCAAATTAGATTTCAGTCTAAACGTGTTTGTTCAATAACTGAGGTTTGGATTGAAAATTAATGATAGAATTCATTATTAGCATCTTGGTTTCTTTTGATAATAAGATGAAGGAAATAATTCACATTATTCAGCACTATGCAAATAAGTTGGCAATTCACAAACTTTTCATTAATTAAGTACAGGAATTAACAACAAATTTTTTAAACTTTTTTGTATAATAAGACATATATATTATATGTACCCCAATCTTGGCACCGCGACTGAATAGATTCAAATATAAAAGTAAGATTCAATGGCTTATTGATTAGCAATTACGCTGTATCTCAAAATTAAAGTGGAATAAAAAGTGTCAGGCTGTTAGCGTTCTTTCACTAGTGGAAAATATGGAATCAAGATCGGTTATATATGCATATTAGTATCGGAATACAACCGATTCTGATGAAGGCGATACTGATACTTACAATAATCTGGATCGGTTAAATAACCGATCCTGATAGTAACTATCAGGATCAGTTTGTTTGAAACAACCGACCCTGATAGTTACTATCAGGATCGGTTTTTTGAAAAAACCGATCCTGATACCTTTTTTTTTTTTTTAATGTTGGTTCTGAAAAAAAGAAAAAAGAATCAGGATCAGTTTTTTTGAAACAACCGATCCTGATGTTATATTGGATCTAAAAAATTTTCTTTTTTATTTGGCCAGCTTCCATATATATTTGCTGGCCAGCATAATTTTTTTTTTTTATTTACCATTGATTTATTGGAGCTCAAAACCAATTAAGAACACAAAATAAAATTCATGAAACACAAAAAGAAGTACAATAGTTGAAGAAATTTGGTGCAATAGCAAAATAAAATTGAAAATACAAATGAAAAAAGATAGTTGATCGGCCGGATGATTAAGATAAATAAAAAGATAGTTTCAAAAAGCCTTGCTCAAATGAAAAAAGATAAATAAATAAATTGAAAATACAAAAAAAAAGTGTTTTAAAAGTATAATAATGAGAAAATTAGATAAAGCTAATACCGTGATAGTTGATCGGCCGGATGATTAAGTAACTTGAGCGAGATGTCCTCAAGACTGAAAAACAATATACAAACACCATTAATTAATTTTTGAAACAATACAAAAAATTAAAAATTGACACAATTGAGCCGGAGGTTCGAGAGGCTCGGCTTTGAGAGGGAGAGACGGAGACAGAGAGAGAGAGACACGGAGGAGAGGGAGAGATGAGACGGAGACAGAGAGAGGAGAGACACGGAGGTCTGAGGATTTGAAAGGGAGAGACGGAGACACAGAGAGAGAGAAATACGCTAAGTTGAAAATGAGAGGCGCGAAATGAAAATAAGAACTAAGCAGGAGTTATCAGGATCGGTTATTTCGAAATAACCGATCCTGATTGTTTTTGTAAGTACAAAGGCGCGAAACAATAGCATTAGGATCGGTTATTTCAAAACAACCGATCCTGATACCTTTTTTTTTTTTAAGTTGTTTCTGAAAAAAAAAAAATCAGGATCGGTTGTGTTGAAAAAACCGATCCTGATACTTTTTTTTTTAATGTTGGTTCTGAAAAAAAAAAGTATCAGGATCGGTTCTGTTGACAAAACCGATCCTGATACTTTTTTTTTTTAATTTTGGTTCTGAAAAAAAAAAAAGTATCAGGATCGGTTCTGTTGACAAAACCGATCCTGATTTTTTTTTTTTTAATGTTGGTTCTGAAAAAAAAAAAAGTATCAGGATCGGTTCTGTTGACAAAACCGATCCTGATACTTTTTTTTTTTAATGTTGGTTCTGAAAAAAAAAAAAGTATCAGGATCGGTTCTGTACACAAAACCGATCCTGATCCTTTTTTTTTTTTAATGCTGGTTCTGAAAAAAAAAAGATAAAAAAAAAAGTATCAGGATCGGTTATGTTGTAACAACCGATCCTGATTCTTTTTTTTTCAGAACCAACATTAAAAAAAAAGGAATTAGAATCGGTTGTTTGTTAGAACCGATCCTGATACTATTAGGGTCGGTTTTTACAAACAACTGATCCTAATATGTGTTCCATTAGGATCGGTTGTTTGTAAAAACCGATCCTGATAGTATCAGGATCGGTTCTAAAAAAAAACCGATTCTAATTGTTCATAAATTAGGATCGGTTAACCATAAAACCCGATCTGAATAGTTTTTAGGATCGGTTTTCTTAAAAAAAACCGATCCAGATAGATATTAGAATCGGTTGTTTCATATAACCGATACTATTAGGCCGATCCTGATTCCAGTTTTTCCACTAGTGTTTTATATGTAAATAAAATTCCACTGCAAATGCAAATCCCTTCTAAGGACTTCAGATCAATGCGGTACCGTACCGTGTAAAATGAGATTTGCATCATCTACTTTAACTTGGCACAAACTTTAGAACGGATCCTCTATTATTCAAACAGGCACAGAAATAATTTTGTCTTGACTACAAGTTATTCTACGCGGTAATGTACCACAGGGGATACTCACCCATCATTTGGTGTGCCACCACAAGCAAGAATTCTAACTACTATATATGAGCCCAATAGATCCTCCTACCATATAATTTGGGCCTCATACTGCTTGCGCCATATCTCTTATTGGGCCTGGGCCTTGTTTCTATGTTGCATATTATCATGGCTGTTTGATTGGGGGTATGAGCTCCATATTTCCAGTTTTTAAGTTCAGCCTAACAGAAAGCTAGCTTAACCTGCCTTTGTTTGCATATTAACATATGGAAATGGGTTTTCTCCAATGTGCTAATGGAAATTTTTCATCCAAAGCCTAACCCAAACAATCCAATCTGCATCGAGATTTGTGTGAAAGATTTGAAACTTTAAATATATAACAATTCCGTGATTCTAAACCGTCCACTGCAATTTTAATATCGATCGGACCGATTAAGCCCGGCACTAGATATGACTTTGTCCAAAGTCCCTTGGATAACCACCCCCCCCCCCCCCCCCCCCCCACTCACCCACCCACACACACACATATGAAAAGCCATTTATTTTGACTTCCCGTATTTACTTCAATTACATGTGTGTAAAAGAACGATAAGGTCAAGCAGAGAAGGTGAGAGCCAGGGGCGGACGCAGGATTTCTGCCAAGGAGGGGCAGAAATCGGGTTCAAACCCATTAGTTAATCGGGTACTAAATTTATTCTTATTTATCATTAATAAGCCTTATTATTGTTCTACTACATGACAAGAGAAATTCAAATTGAAGAAAATCAAACAAGCACAAAAAAATTTGGAAGTTATCGAAAGCTCCAATCGGATGAGACCGTGAGATTCAACTTGAAGAAGAGAAGAGAAGAGACGAGATTCGACTGCTTCGATCTTCAAAGATTCGACGAAGAGTGATTTCTACTTTTTATTTTATTTTATTTGAGGAGGGATTTCAAATTTGCGAGCCTAGATTAGCAGCGCGAGCGAGTCAGAGAGGAGCAGCAGTAGTTCTGCCGTCTTTTTTTTAAAGAGAAGCAGCAATGAAATCAAACATTCTTTTTGTAAACTGATATGTTGTGCGTGGATTTATCAACAGGACTTGGCCCGTTTTTTATTGTTATTTTTTATTAGAGCCTAGCGGCAAAACAACAGAGATTTGGACTTGGCTCGTGATTTCTTTTAAAATTATTTTTTGGTTAAAAAGGCCGAAAGCTCGGTTTCATTAAGAAACGGTTGTTAACTTACATTCTTTTAAAATGTACTGGAGCTAAAGAGGTTTGGGCTTTCAGGGAGGGGCAAATTATTTTTCAGGAGGGGGCAAATATGAACTGGGCCTATTGTTTCTGTTGAATTTCAAAATCCGAGGGGGGGGGGCAATTGCCCCCTCTGGGCCAACGTGGGTCCGCCCCGTTGAGAGCTGTGTATTACATGACTCTGAGGCGAAAGCTGGTGAGTAAAGAACGAACGGAACTTCAATTAGGGTCAGAGAGGTAGAGGGGTAGACCAACACTGCTGCTAGGGCTGGGCAAAATTGCTCGAACTCGTAACTCGCTCATTTATAGCTCGCTTTAACTCGCTCATTTACAACTCGAGTTGGCTGACTCGTTTAATAAATGAGCTGAGTTTGAGCTGAGTTGGCTGACTCGTTTAATAAATCAGCACCTGTTAAACTGGTTAAATGAGTTATAAAAGAGTTGTGAGCTAACTCGAGTTGATAATGAGTTGAGTTCGAGTTGGCTCTACAGCTCATTTACCATCCCAACTCGAGTTGACTCGCTCATTTATCTAATGAGCTGAGTTCGAGTCGGAGGTAACTCGCTCAAACTCGGCTCATTTACAGCCCTACTCTGCTGCAATGGAGAGAGCAGTGAGATCCGTTAATCAAGCGGAAATCAAAATCACATCACCGTCTAGCGGTTCCAGCCTGACTCTCGATCAGCTGAGTCAACTTGGAATCGGTCGATTCTCAAAATTATAATAGGCACTCATGCTTTGTTGGATTCAGCAATTCTACCGTAAAACAATGAGTGTTTTGTGAAAGCTCTTTTTCGTCTTTTTCAAACTATGATCTTTTAAAAAGAACCTATAGTGACTAAGATAAAAAAAATTACCGCGAAATCCCACATTTGAAATTCAATTGCAAGATTTTTTGTAGATGTTTAAAGTTGAGATACTTAATCGTCATCTTTATCTTAAGAAAAATAATGACATCTCTAAATTGAAAACATTTTTGAAAATCATGAGTTTTTTATCAAACGCAAAGTGAACCGATTTTTTTATTAATATCCTAAAAAAAATACAAAATATCAAATCTGCCCTCGGTTTTTTTTTTTTTAACTACCCTAACCGCCCCATAGGGGGCGGTACACTTTGCCAACCAAACCGCCCCACAGGGGGGCGGTCCAGGGGCGGATGCAGGATTTCTGCCAGAGGGGGGCAGAAATCGGGTTCAAATAGTTTATCGGATGCAAACCCATTAATTAACCGGATACTAAATTTATCATAATCGGGTAAATCGGTCGGAGCCAAATCGAATCGGAAATTCAAATTTTTTTACCATCAGCTATTTTGTACTTAAAAAAAAGAAAAAAAATATAAAAAAAAATTATGTCAAATAATTATGTTGGTATTATTTTTCTTAATTAAATCATTTTTAGTTTTTACTATTAGAAAATCTGAAAATAAAGAGGAATAAACTATTATTATGCCTCAAACAATCTTGTCATTGCCTACGTTGAAGCCTTTTGTCCATCAACTAACAATTTAAAAGGAAAATAAGTATTAAATAATAATATAGGCCCAATAAATTGCGGCTCATTCACTTAGATTAATTGTCCCACCTGTCAGAATCTTCTTCTTATCTAATTTCGTTGTTTTTAATTTTCACGATACCTAGGCTGCTACTCAAAGACTTAAACCACAAAATCTCGAAACAAAAAGCAGAATAGCCCATCTAGGAGAGAATCAGTTCGATTTGGACAAAAACTTAGTCCAGAGAAGGACAAACTAATTTCCAGGGGGTGCAAAGAAGAACCGGATCTATTTTTTTTTCTACTAAATTTCAAAATCCAGGGGGTACACCCCCCTAGACCAACGTGGGTCCGCCCCTGGGGCGGTCCACCATAAAACCCTATAAAATAGGTTTTTCTCTCTCTTTCCCCCTCACAATTCACTCTAACTTCCACCCTCAAATTCTGCTCTTTCCTGTTGGCGATTTCCAGGTTTTTTTTAATTATATTTTTATTTAAATATTTTTTTATATTTTTATTTATTCATATTTTTATTCATATTTTTTTTGAACGAGAAGAATGGACAGTAACAATCGAGGTAAAGAGAAAGAGAGCAACCGAGGTAGGTCGTCCTATCGTGACGGCCTAGTAATCGAGGTAAAAAACTGAGGTAGAGTCAACTAGTGATCGAGGTATAAATAAGGGAGAAAAGAAATATAAATAATACGTTCCTATCAATAAATATTACGTGTAGAATGAAGGAATATATTAAATCTGTACGGCATATCAGCATGAAATTTCAGACGATGACTTTGTGAAAAACCCCTACGGCTACCTATCAAAAAAGGAAAAGGTTGATCCAGAGCCTCCAGCATCGGACGATGAATTCGTTCCGTGTACTTATGCTGGTAAAGTTTCCACCCCGTCTGATGTGACTAGTTCAGATCCAGCAGATTCCGATGATGATTTTGTTCCATGTACTTTCAAGACTCGTTGTAAGTAGTATTAATTATTAAGAATTTATGTTGTAGACTTTATTCCATGTAATATTTATTCCATCAATTTATTGTTTATTTATATTTTATGTTGTCAATTTGTGTATATGTAATTACGTTTCATACGGCGATACATGACCCGAGTTTCGGTACCCCGAGTTGTCATAATCCGAGTTGTCATAACCTGAGTTGTCAAAACCCAAGTGGTGGTGCACCGGGTTATCATAGCCTGTATTGTCTCTAGAAGGTCCAACCCCGGATTGACACGGAACATTTCTGGAATATAACTCCATTATCAGGGTACCGTTAGACTCAAAAGTATTGTAAACACATCTCCATAAATTCTCATCTGTTATTGGATACCTTACATAGTAAGGTCTACCACCCCCCCCCCCCTTCCTGTGTCAATCCGAGTAGCTAAATCTATGTCATACTGGTTGGGATTTACACCAGTCTTTTCGTATACATTTTGCTTAAGTTCCAAAAATGAGGTGTTTTTATTAACCTCAAAGCCGCGGGCTGCATCTTTCGTGTAATGTGCTCTCTCCACACCCTGAACGAACTTTCCGCCCACATGCAGTGCAACTAATATTTTGAGAGCTACATTAATAAACAAACTTTTATCAGTTACAAAATAATAATACAAAAATAAATTATTAATAAACAATAATAATAAAAAATATTAATAAATAAAAATATAAAAAAATAATAATAAAAAAAAACATGATAGTCGCCAACAGTAAAGAGCGAAAATGATGTGTGGAAGTTAGAGAGTGAATTGTGAGGGGGAAGAGAAAGAGAAAACTCATTTTATAGGGTTTTATAGCGGACCGCCCCCTGTGGGTGGTTAGATAGGGATAGTGGACCGTCCTCCTGTGGGGCGGTTTGGTTGGCATAGCGGATCGCCCCACAGGGGGCGATTAGGGTAGTTTTAAAAAAAAATCGAGGACAGATTTGATATTTTGTAATTTTCTGAGGGTATTAATAAAAAAACCGGCAAAGTGAATCATCTAGCTCTTTTTTTTTTTTTTTGATGAAAGGCAATGAAAATTGCCCGTTCCAATATATTGAAACTGCTAGTTAAATTACAGCATCAGTGATCAAGTACGATATCTAGTTCAACAACTAAATGCAGGAAGTAAACAGCAACAAAACACAAAAGCACGCCGTTTAATCAGCCACCAAAATATTGTAAGAGAAAATCTACTTATTAACTCTAAGACACACAAGAGGCTAGTATATGTAAACGCTCCCACCCTTGGAGCCATACAAAATGATGGAGGAAACTTCATTTCTTCAAACCACTGTTGCACCAGCCTCATGTGCAGGGGCAAGTTGTCCATCTCCAGCTTCGAAAGCCATATTCTCCCCTGTGTCCTCCATGCCCTGGTAGGGTACCACTTGGGTATTAGTAGGATCCCATATCCTCAGCGGTATGGCATTGAAGTCAGCAAGCACCCACTCCGCAGCAGCGTCTTTAACTTTTTTATGCATGTTACCTGACCAGTAGGAGAAGACAGAAACAATTAGTAGGATAATAGTTCTAATTGTTTTACTGGTGCCGGATCGGAAACATATTTCATTCCTATATTTCCATATTGTCCAGCACACCGCGCTTACAATTACTAAAAACCCTTTTTGTTGATCTGAGGAGAATTTGGTAGAAATATAAAAAATGTCATTGATTGTATTCCACTTAGTAAACAACTCTTGTGTTGGTCCCAACCAAAACCAAATTTTTTGGGCCTGCTGACACTTGAGAAAGAGATGCTTGGTATCCTCAATTTCATGACAAAAGTGACATTGTACCGAGCCCAGCCATCCCCTTCTACAGAGGTTACTTTTAGTGAGAATCTTATTATTTAGAAGTAACCAAATAAAAATTCTAATTTTGGGAGGAATAGGTAGTTCCCAAACAATAGTGTATCTATTTTCGGTGATACCCCTAAAATTTAAAAGGCCATATATTGATCTAACCGTAAACTGCCCTGAGTGTTCCCATCTCCATGCAACCTTATCTTCATGATGTGTAAAACTAGAAGAACTTATGATTGTTAAAATTTCATTCCATTCAGAAAGCAAATGCCACTAAGTAATCTTCTAAAGTGGAGAATATTACCTTGAGAATTGATGACTTCCGAGAAGAAAACAAGTTTATTTGTACAAATACTATATAATTGAGGGTATTTTGTAGACAGAGCACAATTTTCATACCAGATTGTATTCCAAAATGCAATATTAGAGGTAGTACTTGGTGTATATGTAACACTGAGTTTGCCTAAGGTATCTAGCTTCCAAATTTCTGCCCAAAAAGGAGAATAGGGGATATGTGAAGAAGTGGAAGAATATTGACAGAGGATAACTGTTTTCCATAAGACAAAATATTGACAATTGTGAAATTTCCACCACCATTTTAACCGTAAAGAAATGGAATCATCTAGCTCTGTTTCAAATAATTCTTTGGTGTATTAAGCAAACGATGTTCTTTTTATTTCAAATACAAAAGACACTTTCAAAAGGAAAAAATCAAGATATTTTTCTTTGAACTTTTTCTAGAAATCTAAATTAGTTCTTAAAATCAATTTGCTTGGCCAGCACAGCTATTTTTCTAGACTACTAAATCAATCAAAAAATTTCTAGAAGTAAATTAATTTTCCTTTCCACATAAACCAATTTTTTATATTTCTTTTAACAGAAGAATTCTGTACGGCATGCTGATGTGGCAAACTGAAAAGCCACTTTATCATAGCGGTATATTCAATGCTCAAGTAGTGGGTTAGGGTTTTGTTTTAATTTACGTGGATGTATATATGCACATGCAGCTTGTTGCATGAGGGTTAGCTGGTACACATGGTAGTATGGTACTAGCTGTTGTAATGCTGTTTATTTAATGCAAACCACTTGATAGCACCTACCAAGCTTTCAAATAAAATGAAAAAGCCACTTTAACAAAATAAAGTAATGTTGTCTTTTTAAGGATTTCTGTGAATTCTGATGTTGCTTGCGAGAATTATACCTGCTCTTTTTTTTTTTTTTGGTAAAGAGCCAAGACCCATGAGTGGCCATCACCATCAGAGCTAGATGTACAGTTCACCAAGGTACCGCTGTTAGTTGATCAAATTGAATGAACGATTTAACTCGGCTCTTTTACAAAGTTCTGAGTACCAATTCTGCTTATATAACATGTTAGATACTCAAATTGACAGAAGGAATATCCGAGCTTTTTTCAAAATTTGATCCTTTTGGAAAGTCCAACGACCAACGCCGATATTTTTATTAATAACCTAAAACAAAAGAAAAATATCAAATATAACCCCGATCTGAAATTATTTTCAATCTAACCTAACTGTCCAAAAATGGAGCGGTCCAGGTTGCCTACCAAACCGCCCCACTATGGGGCGGTCAGCTGTGGACGCTAAACCACCCCACAAAGAGGCGGTCCGTTTTTTTTTTTTTTTTTCCTTAGATTTGAGAGACAATATTATGAATGAAATTTAATAATAAAAATTTGAATTTTGTTTTTAATATTTGTTAGATTAATTCTTTTGATGTGTAAACCGACATTTTTAAAAATACCCAAAGTTAATTAAAGATTAATAAAAATGCCCAAACCGGCCAGTTCCTTGACTAATTAAATAACTAAAATGCTGAGATATAACACTAAAAAATCGATTTTTTTTAAAATATTTGTCAAATTACTTTTTTGATAGCATATTTATACTAAAATACACTAAATTACTTGAGAATTACTTGAAATTATGTTATTTTTTTTAATTTTTGTTAAGAGACAAATAGCTATAATACTAAAAAATTAAATTGTTTTTTTAAATATTTGCTAGATTACATTTTTGATATATAATTAGCATATTTATACTAAAACACGCTAAATTACTTGAAATTATGTTAATTATGTTAATTATGTTAATTTATGCTGAATTACAGTAAATTACACTAAATTACAACAATTATGTAGAATTATGCTAAAATACGGTAAACTACGCTAAATTACGTACGAATAGGGATGATATCTTCACTGAGAAGGCGAAAGACGACGACGAAACTTCAAACGGCGAAAAAACGGCGCTCGAGTAGCCGATTTCAGCAAATGACCACTTTTCGGAAAGCTTGTGAAAATACGCATGCGTCCGAACTAGCTTTGCCAGATTTCCAAATTTATAATCGCCAAACTGAAGTTTTGAAAATACGCATGCGTCCGAACTGAAGTTTTGAGGCCGTTCTCTTTGTTTTTTGGCGATTCTGAATTTGGAAATCTGGCAAAGCTAGTTCGGACGCATGCGTATTTTCACAAGCTTTCCGAAAAGTGGTCATTTGCTGAAATAGGCTACTCGAGCGCCGTTTTTTCGCCGTTTGAAGTTTCGTCGTCGTCTTTCGCCTTCTCAGTGAAGATATCATCCCTATTCGTACGTAATTTAGCGTAGTTTACCGTATTTTAGTATAATTCTACATAATTGTTGTAATTTAGTGTAATTTACTGTAATTCAGCATAAATTAACATAATTAACATAATTTCAAGTAATTTAGCGTGTTTTAGTATAAATATGCTAATTATATATCAAAAATGTAATCTAGCAAATATTTAAAAAAACAATTCGATTTGTTAGTATTATATTTTAGTATTTTAGCTATTTGTCTCTTAACAAAAATTAAAAGAATTAACATAATTTCAAGTAATTCTCAAGTAATTTAGTGTATTTTAGTATAAATATGCTATCAAAAAAGTAATTTGACAAATATTTAAAAAAAATTGATTTTTTAGTGTTATATCTCAGCATTTTAGTTATTTAGTCAAGGAACTGGCCGGTTTGGGCATTTTTATTAATCTTTAATTAACTTTGGGTATTTTTAAAAATGTCGGTTTACACATCAAAAGAATTAATCTAACAAATATTAAAAACAAAATTCAAATTTTTATTATTAAATTTCATTCATATTGTCTCTCAAATCTAAGAAAAAAAAAATGGACCGCCCCTTTGTGGGGCGGTTTAGCGTCCACAACTGACCGCCCCATAGTGGGGTGGTTTGATATGTAACTTGGACCGTCCCATTTCTGGGCGGTTAGGTTAGATTTGAAAATAATTTTAGATCGGGGTTATATTTGATATTTTTCTTTTGTTTTAGGTTATTAATAAAAACTAGTCGGAGGCCTCGCGTTGCTTCGGCAATTTCTTTTAAAGGCATGAGTAATTGTACTTATAAAGTTTATATATAAGTACATCTGAATTTCAAAAAGTTTTGTAGGCATTATAAAAGTTACACAGCTATGTTACAAAAGAAGTTAGAAGTTTACAGCCTAACGTAGCAAAAACTGTACAATCGACATATTACAAAATGTGAATTTAGAAAGTTTATATTTTAACGTAACAAAAACTATACAACAGAGAGCATCTAATATTAGATTATATCTATGTTTGGAAGAGGAATAACGGCTTTATTGAAGCATGTTATCCCTTTGTGACAAATCTTCCAAACACAGTTTTTTGTATATACAAAATAGGTGCTAGTGCTTTTGTCCTTGAGTTTCGCCAACACAAAATTATATAATATTTATAACTAACATAGTATGTGAAAGTTTTTGCACATCTATTATCTCATCATTCTTCTTTCTCTTTTTCTTTTGCTTTGCTGCAATATCCACTGCACAAAAAAGAGAATTTGTTGCGTTATTGTTTTCTTTTTTTGTGAAACCTCTTTAGTTTGTTATTAAAGGGAGAAAGCAAATATGTGAACACTAATATTAAAAAGTTCTTGCGTCATGCAAACCAGTTGTGGAATTTTTGCCAAATATGTAGGATTTTTGAAATGGTGACCATGCCAAAGGTGCTTCTCTGAAACTTACTTCTAATATCTTCTTTATTTAATACTGGAGATGTCCAGCATACGAAGAAGAGGGATATAGGTTACGACATTAAGTTCACCATATAAAAATCATCTCATATAGACTACATTTCTTCCGTTAAGGAGGTTAGAACTTAGAAGGAAACTTTATTGGAGTCTGAGCTCCAAAAGGATTAAATTCGATTAAAAGAGGAAAAATCTAGTTTGTACAAAAGAAGGCAAAAGTATAAAGAAAACAAACCTCGCAACAGTCTTCTATAGAGGAAGGAAAGATAAAATTGCTGCTTCAATCGACTCGAAAAGGAAGACCGAGAAAGAGAGAGAGCGACAATGGAGAAGCTGCTTCAATCGCCTCGAAAAGGAAGACCGAGAGAGAAAGAGAGCGACAATGGAGAAGCAAGAACGGAGACTTGGGCAGCCACTGCTAGATTTAAAAAATAAAAATAAAAAGACTTGGAGAGAGAGGAAGAAAGAGAGCGGAGAAAAAGAAGAAACTGGAAGACGTGCTCAGAGATTTGGGAAAAAATCTGAAAGAAAGAATCACTGTTACAGTACTGTAGCAATTGAATCTGAAAGTGGGACCCGACTGGAGAGAGTAATTTATTAGATCTGATCGTGGAACCCACCTGTCAGCCTCACTGTTCATATTACTGTAGCACTCCTATCAAGAATTAAGTATATAGTATAGTATAGGATATCGGCGACCAACGCAACAATTCGAATTTAAATTTGGGACCAACTAACTATCCCCCATCTCCCATCCCCCATTCATCCCCTAGTCAATAACTGTCTTTGTTGACTGCTAATTAAGAGGGGACTACAAATTTCAGTGCTAAAAGACAAAACAAAACGTGTCATTATCGCAGTGAGTGCAAGTATTCATATATAATACATCAAGTATTCATATATAATACATAAAGTATTCATATCTAAGATATCAAGTATTAAAAAAAAAACTGGACACATCATTCACTCATCTTTTACACGTTTTTAGAGGTGGGTTTTTTTCTCCGTTCACTCTAATCAATATTTCTGACAATCTAGTAGGAATTTTGCAAATATAAAACCACGAACGTTTTCTACAAAATTTTCTCTTTCAAATGAGATCCATGATGACATACTTTCGAGTTGTTCGTTGCACAAGTATTCATACCTTGTCATTCAAGTATTCATATATCATCGAACAAGTATTCATACCTCATCAGTATTTCACAAATAAAAAACTAGACACATAATTCACTCATTTTTTACCGATTGAAATTTCGTTACCACTCAATTACTGGAAGTGTCCAGTACACTCTATCTTAGGTATGAATACTTGTTCGACGAGGTATGAATACTTGCTCGACGTGGTATGAATACTTGCATGACGAGATATAAATAATTTTACGAGGTATGAATACTTGCGCGACGGATAACTCAAAAGTATTTCATCATGGATCTCATTTGAAAGATAAAATTGCGTAGAAGACGTTTGTGATTTTAGATTCGCAAAATTCTTCACAAATTGTAAGAAATATTAGTTAGAGTGAACAGAGAAAAAAAAATCACCTCCAAAAATGTGTAAAAGATGGGTGGGTGATGTGTCCAGTTTTTTTTTAAATACTTGACATCTTAGATATGAATACTTAGTGTATTATATATGAATACTTGATGTATTATATATGAATACTTGCGCGTCAGTTATAAAAATTTTCAAATATAAGTGGTCTCCCACGTAATTAATGATTGATATACGTTTTCTTTTATCTTTTTGTACTTGAAGTTGTGGCCCCCTACATAATTAATGATTGGGGGATGAATGGGGGATAGGAGCCGGAGGAAAAAAATCTTTATCCTTTAAATTTTAGAAATTGAGAAAATCATATAGTATAGTCTTAGGAGCTCCATTTCTGAACAACTTTGGGCCGTGAAACAATATCAGGCCGGAAAATCTCAATTGAATGAGCCCAACGAAACAAAGGTAAACATCATTAGGCCTACAGCTGCTGAAATCAAGCCTAGTTAAACCATATTTCAACATCTTTTAAATAAAATCTCAATTGAATGTAGCCCTAAAAAGGTATCTATATATTTTTCTTGTTGAACTTCAAAGCAAAAAAATCCCTATATAGTCTCAAGAAGTTGTATATTGTACTTTGTTTCACTTCAGCTTGCTTCTCTGCTGCTCATCTATTAATGTCATTCGACCATGTGTCAGCAGACTGATTCAATAGACATCGGCACCTTTGCTGATAGTTTGCCATGATCTGCTCTGCTTCTTTTTCAATGATCTCCACTTGGCTCAGTCACTCTTCTGATTTCCTTTTGGGAACACCGTGCTCTCGCTCCGCATTTCTTATGCTAGTCATTAAGTCAAGGCATCCTCTTTTACAGCCACCAAATCTGTTATGTTGATGCCAACATTGTTTGAAATGGTTGTTTCAAGCTAAACAACCATTGGAACAATAGAGATGACCATAGGGCTCAGACACTCCATGGATTTTATTTGAAAGTTTGCTTTTCTTTATCAAAGGGATTTTGGTTGATTGTGGAAATGTATGGTGTTATTTCTGTGATACAAAAATTAATGAAAGCAGACAATGAGAGTAATAGTACTGGGATTCTGTGTTTTCTGGATTTTGGATTTCTTTTCTGAATGGTACTGTAAAGCAGTTTAAATATTTGGGGCTAATAAAAGGAAGTTATGAGCAAGACAGTTTTTCTTTCACTCAAAAAAGATAAAGATCTAGAGAGAAAAAAAAACAAATAAAAAAGTACCAGAGATTAGAAAAAGATAGATAATTTGAGAAAAAGATAAGGCCTCTGTACTTTCAACTTCGTTGTAATAAATTTAGCATGAAGAGAGCACAAGCTAGAAAGAGAAACTATAAGAAAATGTAGATCAAACCTCAAAGGTTGGAAATAGCTCAAAATTGAAAATATGGATTTCTATTCTTTGCTCCATCTATGAAATTCTTCATCTTTGCCAGATGGCCAGATCAGCATAGAACAAGCATCCCCAGTTTATGCTTTTCCTGATACTGGTAGAGCATTGATCTTCACTTTATTACACCTTTAACCTTTCAATCAGTCAAAAATCGTATCGGATGGATCCATTTGGCCATTAATATCATACAAGTAAATCGGCACCGTTAAAACCATGATTCACACATATCCTTTACCAGGTCAGATTTTGTTATTTCAGACTGTTACATTAATTTCCAACAAATTTTATTACAGTATCATAGACAAGCTGGTCCTACCACGTTTTTTATATTAAGAAGGGCTATATTAATTCTCATGTAACCAAACATGTCAACAACTACAGTAGATACCAAGTTACAACAGCAAATGAGAAAAATAAGCGGATTAAATTTTTTTAGTACAAGAATCTTTACACGAAATAAACAAATTATGTTTTAGAGAACCACACACTATTCTCAAATTTTTGTAAATTCCCTGAACCCAAAATACTTGAACCAACAGAGATCAGAAACATCCCCCACAGTTAATATCCATTGTTTAATAAATTGAAGAACCAGAAACTAAACAGTAATATAAATAGAATAAATAAGAAGCATAGATTAGAATGCTTCCAGTACACAAACAGACACATGTAGTTCTAACTTTATTTTATTTACTTTGCTTTTCTCCAACTGATGCTTATCAGCAGTAGTTTCTCCTTTAATTCCAACAAAAAAAATCACCAAACTAAAATGAGAAATACTACACCATTCGTGTATCTCGTATATCATTGCTTCTTTTCTGAAGCACTTGCAGGTGAGACGAGAGTTCTCCACAAGTACCGGCCACTCGCCATGTCTACTAATGTCCAAAAACCGCCACAAATTGCAGATCCAACCTGATAAATATATTGTGGTACAAATCAGTACTAATTCATAATTACAACAAGCTGTACTGCGAAAAGAAAAAGATGAATAGATACTGCTTTATTTTGCTTGTGGTAATAGCAACAAAAAAGTAGGCTTCAAATACTTTGATAAAGCTAGACAACAACAAACTGCCCAAACACTCCTCGAAAGTTCTAATTTAGGAAATTAGGGTAAAAATTGAAGAAATGGTGATCATTCATGGTTTCTATAATTATACATAATGAGCATTCATCAATACTAAGGTATAACACCAAGAATAAAATGAGAAACATTTACTTGGTAAATGCAGCTAACTATATTTACATAGTTGCGTATTGACTACTGAGATCACTAAGAGATCATAAATTCACGAGGCTTCACCCTTAGGTCTGATGCTTTTTAATTTGGAAAAAAAAACTTGATTGGCTTTGGTTATTATAAAAGACACAATTTATTGTTATTTAAATTGGGATACCTTACTTCAGGTCCGGTTTTAAGAAAAGATCTCCATACAAAGATACAAGCAAGAGAAGTCTTTCTTAAAGTTTCCTTTTTATCAATATTAATAATTAAAAGAAGATATTTATAATAAGTGGTTCACCACCACTCAAGATGACTTTGGGTTTTGGTATGGTAGGTAGGAACCCTGTTAAAGTGGTACAAGGTCTGGACATTGAAATCAGGGTCTCGTACCAGTTTGCAAAAAAAAAATTGTGAGTTGATAATCTAAACTAATATAGAAAATGTGTTTTTTCTTCTGTTTTGTACATTATATAGATGAGAAAATTGTTTTCAGCTCACCATGGCTCATTTGGGAGGTTAGAAAATAGACATTGACTTTAATGTAATAATTGGTACTCCTTGATTCATTGCTTAATTTCAGAGAAAAAAATATATAATTAATCAAGGTTATTTTTACATATTGGAAGGGCATATGCTAATTGGACACTGGTAAGGTTCAATTTAAGTGTTTATCTGTAAATTAAAGTTCAGTATACCTTCTAAAGCATTTTTCTTTTTCAATTTTTTCCTTTTTTTTTAAAAATTTTCGCCTACTAAAGTGGAAACATAAACAAGAAAGAAGTTTCCACCTTAGTTCTAAATAAGAACTGATACCTACACTTGAATAAATGGGCAATTTTTCACTTGGTCAAATTAAAAAAAATTCCGAGTTTACTTCCTTTGAAAAAAAAACAAACTATTAACTACACAGCTTCAGGTTAGGTTACGTACAAAATCTTAACTTTCCGGAGGGTTACATCATATTTGGTCACATTCCAGAAAAATGAAAAGAAAATTTAAAAAAAGAAGATCTAATTTTCAATTCTCACCTTGGCAGAAAGGGGAAGCTGCTCTTTATCATTATTTTCATCTGTTTCTTCCTGATTGAAATCAAACTCAGGCTCTGATTTGATGCCTCTAAGTAAGAAAAATCCAGCGATTGTAGCTGACAGAAAGATCAATATAACCCTCAATGGACACATTTCGCCGCCCTCTTTCAAAATCGAGAGAAAGAGGGATCAATTAACGGTTCAAGCAGAGAAAATCGGGGGCTTTTCCTGATTTTGAGTTGATTTGGGGATTTATTAAGAGAGACGACTCTCCTCTCTCCTCTCTTTCTCTCGCTTGCTTTATCTTTCTCTCTCGGCTTATTTTTTTTCTTTGTCGATTTGGATGCATCACCAAACCCAATATAAGGCACATGAAATAGAAAGAAAAAATATTTATTAAATAATTCAGAAAAAGTTAAAGGGCAATTCCTAGGCTCCTAGCTAGAGATTTAACGTGGTTTCCAACTTTCCATTCCAAATTCCAGTCATTGGTTTAGTTTCTCGTTCTTCAGTTTCATTCTCTCTATTTCCGACCATGTAACGAATCAGTACGACACAATAATATAACTCGCTGCATATTTCTAATCATAATGTTACGTCACAGAACCTATGTATTAACGGATTTGATTGGAATGTGTCGGGTGCACACGCGAATTCGTTCAAAGGTGGGACCCGCGACGAATTAGTCTCTAGGTGGATGACAACTGGGGTCCTGACGTGGAGACCGACCCGACCCAATAAGAGGAAAGACCGGTCGCCATCGCCACCAGCTACATCCGTGTGGGCCAGACCTGACCCATTCAAAATCAGAACCGTTCGTACATAGCTATGCACACTTGGCGTTATCTTTTGGAGTTTTGGATGTTCAGACTTTCTGTTTCCTCCTTCATAAAGTTTATATTTACTTCAATTAGGAAAACTGTAATATCAAATATCAAATATTTATTTCGTATATCGCTCGCAGTGGTATAAGTTTCAACATACATATATATTACAAAAAGGAGAGTATAAAAGCCTGTTGAATATTTCATAGAAATTGAAAGGTTCATTAAATAACATTTTGGGTTGTTAGGACTCTCCATCTTATATACAATTTGCAAAAAGCAATTTCTTCTATAACAGACATTGACAAACTCCATGTATATATGCCTATATGTCCAATATTTGTTTATATATTAGCTACAAATGCTTATCATGTATATCCCAGTGATGCAAGAAAAGTATATTCATGCAATACTCCTTGAATAATTTTTAATTTTTTGTAGTCGTTACAACTAGTCAATTTGTCTCCATTGGCAGTTGAGCTTCAGCACATGGGTTGTTGAACTTCTCCAATCGGACGTTGTCACTTGTCAATTATATATTTGACTTTTTTTGGAGCTATCTAGAAATGTCAGGAAAGTATAATACAAAATGTTATCTGGATATTGGTGTAGTGATGATGCTTATCATTATTTTGCTTTCTAAGTGGAGTGCCATTAAAGGCAGCATTGTTTCTTGCATTGATATGTGCTAAGATTGCCCCGGTTTGTGGGTTGTTTAGGTGCATTACAAGTAAGACTTTTTTTAATTTGTCATTTCATTTCTTATTTGGTTTGACTAATAATATCTCACTATTTTCTTAATCAAAAGGTGAGTTGGATTAGGTTGGATTTCATTTAGAGGATTTATAATGGGGCGGCTAAAATTAGGAATGACAAAAAATCCCATGAATCAATCGGTTCGATCCATTTGGTCTGTGGGAGTTAGTGGGTAGGGTCGCACGAGTCCGTATTCTCTGTGAGGGTGAAAACGGTGCGGATAGTGGTAAAACTATATTCATATCTCTTTTTTATTTTGCGGATACGGATACAGAGCGGATATCAGACATATCAGATGGATATGGATAAGGGTCCGGATCATATCGGATTTTTATTAAAATAATATAAAAAAATATTAAAGTTCATAATATTTATCATGATGAATAACGTAAATTTTTCATAATATATATTAAAATACATGGTATATATCTACTATCGGATACGGATAATTGAAATGTAAAACCATATTAGTATTCTTATCCACACGAATATTCAGATATCGATTATCCACATCTATTTTTGAATATGAATCGGATATTATCCATACTGTTTTCACCCCTAATTCTCTGAGATATCTCAAATTTTCAGTTAATCTAAAATCGGGTTAAATTTTTTCCGTGCTTATTCGAAATGCATGGGCCAATATTTATTGTATGCTTTGAGATTTGTGCAGAAAGTATTTGAACAGTCCGGATTTTCCACATATCAAATTCAACCCTATCCAATTCATTGACATCTCTAGATGGAATATACATTAATCATGTTTTTGACATAGTCCATGAAGATTAAAATATTAAATCAAAAAAAGGGTGAAGTATATAAAAAGTACAAGTGGTAGAGGAAATTACGTATAAATAAGGTTACAATTATTTCCAAGGATTCAGCAAACTAACAAAGGAATCAATCACAGACGGTGTTACACATAAAACGCCACAGGAAGCTCAAATTCTACGCATTAAAAAATCACATCATATATAACATTTTAATACTTAATATAAAATTAGAGGAGGGTTCAAATGTACCATAATTTTTGTGCTCCAATATGCTCAATATCATTTATCTCTATTTTCAAAGTCCGAACAGTCGGTCCGAACCGCTCAACATGATCTTCATAATAAAATATGCTTGAAGACCAAATTTTATATTTTTTAGCATTTTTTTACTATTTTTTTAGATAGGTACAAAATTACTTTTTTAAGAAGATTCTGGACCATCCGATAAAGTGATATTGTACCTATGTAAAAAAATAGTAAAAAAATTCTAAAAAATATAAAATTTGGTCTCCAAGAATATTTTATTATGAATATCATGTTAAGTGGTTCGGACGACTGTTCGGACTTTGAAAATAGAGATAAATGATGTGGAGCATATTGGAGCACAAAAATTATAGTCCATTTGAACCCTCCTCATAATATTAATAGTATATATATTATTAATTTACATAATAATGTCAATGTTAGATTAATGATTCAATATGTGCCACTAAATTGTTAGTTTTAAGTGAGAGGGTCAAATCACCCAACAGGCCAACACCTTTTTTAAACATTTGTTATAACAATAAAAAAAAATTCATCCGAATTCGAACTCATGATCTCAACGCATAAACTGACCATGCAAACAACAATCAATAGGATCATTGTTTTACTTTAAAATTTGCACATTGTTTGTGACCTGTTTTCCTCTCATCTCATGTGATTCTGAATTTGATTTCGGACAAACATTAAGAAAGGCCAAAGGAAATAGACATTTCAGGATGGTAAATAATTAATCATTACTAGATCTATTCAATGTGTAAGACATTATAAGAAGCAACATTTTCTAGTTATTTCCATTTTTTTATTTTATGTATCTCTAAAAAAATCTCAAAATTATGTATTTACCCTTCTAAAATCTATAATATCATATTTACCCTTCTAAAATTTTGAAGTACACAAATTCACCCAATATACTGGCATTTCTATTAAAACTCATTTTAAATTTACAAAGTACCCATTATACCTTTTATTAAAAAAGTAAAAATATGTAATTTGGGTAAAAAAAAAAAAACAATCATCTAACTAGTTAGTCTCCGATGGCAAATGGTTCATTTCTCTACTATGAGGTGTACATAATGGCATTTAGACATACACTTAGATGTGTGTCACAAGTAGAGAATTAATTATTTTAATTATTTTAATAAGGGTAAAGTTGGTACTTTAAAATTTTAAATGAGTTTTAATAGAAAAGTTAATAAATAGGATAAATTTATGAGTTTTTTATGATTATATGAATTTTAGAGAGGAAAATACAAAATTTGAGATTTTGCAAAAGCTGCGAAGTCGTGAAGGAGAATCGAACTCTCGACCTTTGGGTACAACAGTCCTAAGGACTTTTTCCTAATCAACTGTGCTACCTCCCCTTTTAAAATTTGAGATTTTTGAGGGGTATAAGTGAAATTCCTCTTTTTTTAAATACAAAAAGTAAGAACAGCCGGGGGCGTTGTTGTGCGGCAGCTGGCCTCAGCCCTCACCAAATAAAATAATTAAAGATAAAGTCAAGTCAGAGTAATCTAATCTATGATCTATCGCATGTTGATTGCTGAACGACCTTTTGTTTTTTTGTTTTTTTTACGAGGAAGCTGGCAAACACCATACTAGTTTTTCATTAACTAAAAATAAAAAAATATTTACATGTGATAGCTTACAGAGTGGGTGTTATGTTACTTATATACATGTTGAAAGAATAAAAAATTAGGATATACAGGCGCACACTATTTTAAATTTTAGCCGTGTATAGCTCAATTGTTATTACGCTTCTTTGTGCCGTATCTACTGAGCAAGAATTATATACGAGTTCATGTACTTGAATATATGTTCGGTTTTACATTTCCTTTATTTTTGAAATATTCTTACTTATTATATATTTCTTATAATTCAAAATATTGGAAATCTGCAATTATAAATTAACTTGCACGTACATTATATCTACAATTTTCTACTACATTATTAAATGGTCTTCCAATTTATTTTCTTTTTAAAAATTGGCACGGAGAAAATTAGTCACACTATTACTGGTTCTGTCAAGACACACACATCTTGTATGTCGGTCATGTGATGTGTTCATTCACGTGACGTATCTTTTTTTATCAAAAATATCACGCCGTGTCATGTCACATCATTTGATACGTTATGTGATCAGTTTTTCTAACATTGGTTTTTTAAATTTATTTTGCAATTTATTCATATATTTTATCATTTTAATCTTATTTTTTTCCAATGAACTAAATTAAAATCCGAAAAAAAAATTAAAGGTGACTGATCATATCACGTTTGACTACACGTGGCATGACCATTTACAACGTGACTGTCGTACATTATTTTTGTCATGTCATATAAAAATATTTTTTTTCACGTAATGTGATGTGACATAATGAAGTCATAATTGTTGTCCCTAATGGCACCTAGAGGGGGGTGAATATATATGATGTCTTAAAGAATCTTAGACGTTTTTCGTGTTGGTAGGTAATACAAACAAACAACCACATTCAATTAATAATATAAAATAAATAGATAGAGTAAGAGAGATTAACACGCGGGATATTAACGAAGTTTAGTTTAAAATACCTACGTCTCCGAGGCATAGCAACCTTGTCGGTGCGTCTTTCCTATTACCCAATGAAAGAAATGATACAACTCGTGACACATGAGCCCAACTCACGTGAGAAGTCACAACCTAACTCGTGTAAAAGGTTGAGTCTAGAAGCTTGAGTTGAAGAGTCCTACGAAGAGGACTGTCACACAACTATGGATATATGTAAGCACAAATGCTCGAGCCGGTGAGCTCTTAATGTCCTATAAGCGGGAAGTCACGCGGCTATTCGAAGGGAGCACTAAAGTAGATCTCCATGTTGTCCCTAATGGCACCTAGAGGGGGGGTGAATAGGTAGTCTTAAAGACTTATAGTCGTTTTTCGGTTTAACTCGCTAAATTATCAAGTTAATCAATTCAACAAGCAAGCGTGTACAGATAAAGTAAATAGAGTAGAGTTAGAGAAATTTGACATGCGGGATGATAACAGAGTTCGGCGTAAAATGCCTATATCTCCAGGGTAGAGCAACCTCGTCGGCACCCATTTCCTATTACCCAAAAAGAAATGATACAACCCGTGACACGTGAGCCCAACAATAGTAGGAAGTCACGGCCTAACTCGTGTACAAAGTTGAGCCTAGAAGCTCGAGCTGGAGAGTTCTAAGCAGAGGATCGTCACACAACTATATTTATATGTGAGCGGAAACGCTCTAGTCGGCGAGCCCCTTAATGCCCTACAAGCGAGGAAGTCATTCGACTATGACAAGGGAGCACTAAAGTTGATCTCCACACTATCGAACAAGAACCAACACTCTAACTAAATCTAGAGAAGTTTTGTCAAGTGGATTTAAGATTATCAATGGAGTTTTGAAGTTTAAGCTCTCTCAAAGAAGGAAGCTCTCAAGAACACATAATTTGTATTTTTTGAAATTAGAGGTGGCTTACTTAATTCTGAGGTGGGGGTAGTAACTCTATTATAAAGAGGGCTCCAAAATTAGGTATTTGAACTCTTTCGTTCAGTACGGTAATCTTCCGTACTTAAATGATAGTTCAAATGTATTTCAATTTGAATTTCGCATTTGAATATTACACTGTCCGTTTAGTACGTATAGTACAATCTATATCCGTTCGGAACAGATAGTGCTATCCGAGAAACTCTCTCATTTTTTACAGAACCTTCCGTTCCGAACGGTTTGTCAACCGAAATAATTCTTCCGTACCGTACGCTTCATACCGTATCCGTTCGATACCATTTTAATACATTCCGTACTGAACGGTTTGCTTTCATACTGAACGGATGTTCATGAAATCAATAATATCAAATTTACTTTACTAATGTATTTAATGTTACAATCTATATTCTTGATCTTCTTAAAGTCTTGTTGATTCTATTGGTTCTTCAACTTTAATCTTGCAATTATAATGTTCTTAAACCTACAAATTCACTCATATAATAAAATCGTTAAATTCAATCATTGTATGTTTTGCAAATTAGTCAAACACGGTAATTAGAGAATTGCATAGAACAACACTCCACACTATAGAACAACGAACCAATACTCTAACTAAATCTTAAAATAGATTAGTTAAGTGGATTTGAGATTATTAAAGGAGTATTGAAGTTTTGATACTCTCAAAGATAAAAGCTCTCAAGAATACAAAATAAGTGTTGTTTGAAATTTTGAATCGGCAAGCTTAAATCTAAAGTTAGAGTTTTAATTCTATTTATAGAGTGAGCTCCAGATCTAGATATTTGAACCAATCTGTTCAATACGGTGATCTTCCGTTCGAACAGATAGTTAAAATATAATTGAAATTAGGGTTTTTGCCTTTTTGAATTATATACTAATCGTTCGATACATTTATTTCCGTACATAACAAATAGTATATTTCATCCCAATTATATGTAACTTGAATAACGTATAGTACGGTTAGCATTCGTTCAGAACAGAGACAATATGGGGAATCCCTGTTTGGAACGGAACCTTCCGCTCTAAACGGTTACCAACCGAAATAATTATTCCGTACTGAAACGCTTCTCTATCCGTCCGGTACCATTCAATACATTCCGTACCGAACGGTTTGCTTCCGTACCGAACGGATAGTTCCAGAAATCAACAATCTGAAATTTACTTTACTTCTATATTTGATATTATAATATATAATCTTAATTTTCGTAAAGTTTTGTTGATTTTTTTGTTCTTCAAACTTAATATTGCAATTATAATATTTTTGAATCTGCAAACTCACTCATACAAATAAATCGTTAAATTCAATTATTATATATTTTATAAATTAGTAAAAAAAAAACAAAATTAAAAGATTGCATAGATCAACAATAACATATTAAACTCACGTGATGTTTTTTCTTTATTATTCCCGGGTTAGTAATGTAACTTTTGTTTGACTATGAGACTATGAGGAGACGAAATTGCATATAGTAGTAGCCGCCTGTCATAAATCACCTCAGTGGAATCGGACCTAACGCAACTCACCATTTCACTAGAGCAACTTATGAAATATAATAAAGAAATTAAATGACCACTTAAAAATTCCAATTCTAATGTGTCTATCATTAAATTTCCTTAAGAAAGATTGTTAGATCAAGTGCATTCCCACTTCATGCAACTTTTTAAAATTTTCGTTTTTTTTGGCATATCAAAGACGAGTCCGAATCTGTTGCGATTCCAAGAGGGATCGCAGGATTCTAAAATTTCAAATCAACGGTTCAAAATTTTTCGTGCGCGGATCTTGAAAACGTTTTGAAAAAATAAATTTTCATACACACATCTCGAAAAAAACCGACAGTTGAGATCGGAATTGCAGGTCTGTGATTCCCAAGAATCACAGCCGATTTATTTTCATCAAAGACATGTATTGCCTATGGATAATGTTTTTTTCAAGAGGAGATCAGAATTGTCAATAGATATCGTTCTGTGAATTGACATAAAGGTGGTTCTTTCCCAAAAAAAAAGGGCAAAAAAGAGGATGAACTTGCTTTGCTTGTCAAATAATTTTGCATTTTGCTTGCTAAATTCAATTTCGTTTGGGCAAAACTGGATACAATATTTTTAGGTAAATCAAGTTTGAGAAAATTGTAGAAGAAGTGAGAAAAAGGATGATCAAATCTGTCTAATTTAGGACTGTAAATGAGCCGAGTTTGAGCGAGTTACCTCCAACTCGTGCTCAGCTCATTTAGTTAATGAGCGAGTCAACTCGAGTTGGGATGGCAATAACGAACTGTAAAGCCAACTCGAATTCAGCTCATTACCAACTCGAATTGGCTCACAACTCGTTTATAACTCGTTTGACCAGTCAATTTCCTTAGTTATAGTTATATATTAGTAAGAATTTATCTCACTACAAACAATTCAAATAGCTTAGTAAGAGTTTATAATGCAGAGAAATTTTTTTTGTTTTTGTTTTTATAATGCATGCTTCTATATACAGGGTGAACTGCATTTTTGTGTGAAGTACTTTCGATATGCATCAGTTGATCATGGCAATGCAGCTTGCTAGAGTGGAAAAAATGTGACCTGCCATGACGTACCGTGACGTGACTAACACATCATAACTTTGATCTCGTGCCATGCTGTGTCGTGACCAAGTTAATTTTTCACGTGTCGTGCCGTGCCGTGATCAAAATGTCAAGGGGTGGTCACGGCACGCAAATGGTCACGCCATGTGAGTCACGCCGTGCCTAAACGTGCAGTGACCACACGTGACTCGCGTGACCATTTAATTATAATTTTGGTTAGTTTATTAAAGATTCACCATTAAATCAATATCTAATGGTTCTAATTACACGTGACTAGCGTGACTACGTGCTGTGCCGTGCCGTGACTAAATCTTTCATGTGTCGTGCCATGCCGTGCCAAAGTTTCAAAAGATAGACACGACACACGAATGATCACGTCATGGGACACGCGAGTCACGGCAACTGACACGCGTGCCGTTCCGTGACGAAGCCGGCTCCGCCGTGCCATTTTTCCCACTCTACAGCTTGCATTGTTGTTGTATTGTCAAATGATGATTAATTTGTGCATTTTTGTTTGTAGTTTTGTAGGTGGATAGCCTAATATAGAAGTTTATTTAGCAAAGAAAAACAATTATATTTTTTATCTAAAAAATAAAAATGACAGATTTTACTAGAACTGTTTAAAAATAATTGATCATAAATGACGTAGATGGTATTATATAATAATTTTCTATTGAAAATTATTATACATAATAACTTGTACTATATCAAACATTTTCTAACAAAAATGATTATATATAATAGCTTCTACTATAGTCCGCAATTTGAATTAATTAAATTAATTAAACAGATTGTCACGGACATTAACTGCAATTTAAACATTTTCCTATGTATCTTGTTTTTTTTTTTTTAATGAGAGGACACAATTGTTGGAAAAAAATAAATAATTCTTTGATTTTTTTGTTTTTTTTAGGTAAACGATTAAATATTCTTAACTATTCCTACGAAAATGGAAGAATATCTTTGCTAATAACTTTGTTAGATAGTACGACAAACTCAAGTCTAAATAATAATTTGAAACTTTGGATATGTTGACTATGGTTTAGGCTGACAATATAAATAATGTTTTCTATAAATCAAGTAAAAGAAAATAGAAAATAAAATACTGCTAGTCTTATAAATATATTTTATAATAAGTTTTTTTTGTTGTCAATTTGAATGGTATTTGATATTCAATTTAAATGCCGTTAAATGTGATCCCGAATTTTTTATTAATATCCAAAAAATAAATTAAATTACAAAAAATAACCATGTTGGGGTCGAAATTCGGAATTTACCCAAACCGGAAAAAAATTTTCCGAACTAAACGTCTAAGTTCGGAAAAAAATTTTCCGGAAACTCAACGTCTAAGTTCGGAAAAAAAATTTCCGAACTTAACATTTTTTTTTTTTTTTTTTTTTTACAAATTTCGGAAAAAAAATTTCCGAACTTAAATTTTTTTTTTTTTTTTTTTTTTTTTACAGATTTCGGAAAAAAATTTTCCGAACTTAGATTTTTTTTTTTTTTTTTTTTAACAGATTCCGGATAATTTTTTTTTCAAAACTTAACAAATTTTTTTTTTTTTTTTTTACAGATTCCAGAAATTTTTTTTTCCGATCTTGACAAAGTTTTTTTTTTAAGAAAAAATAGCTAAAATACTGAAATCTAACACTAAAAAATCGAATTATTTTTTAAAAATTTCAAAATAGTGTAGAATAATTTAGAAATTATCAAAATAGCTAAAATACTGAAATCTAACACTAAAAAATAGAATTGTTTTTTTAAATATTTGTTAAATTAATTTAAAAAATTTCAAAATGGTGTAGAATAATTTAGAAATTATCAAAATAGCTAACATGCTGAAATCTAACACTAAAAAATCGAATTATTTTTTTACTACGAATAGGGCCGATTTTTGTGCTGAAATACGGTAAATTTACTAAAATGCTGAAATTACAATAATTATGTAGAGTTATGCTAAAATACAATAAATTACGCTAAATTACGTATGAATGGGGCCTATTTTGTGACATCTTTCATAAATCATAAAAAATAAAATAAAAATTCCAAAAATAATAAAAATTGATATTCTAAAAGTTCATTACATAAATAATTTACTGAGCTACGTAGATTGAATAATATAAATGAAAATCTTAATCAGAAACTTCAACTGAAGTTTTGAGGCTCTTCCCTTTATTTTTTGGCTATTCTTAATTCAGAAAATTGGCAAAGACAGTCCGAACGCATGTGCATTTTTGCAAGCTTTCCGAAAAGTGGTCATTTGCTGAAATCGGACACTCGAGCGCCGTTTTATGGCCGTTTGAAGTTTCGTCGTCGTTTTTCGCCTTCTCAGGAAAGATAGCATCCCTATTCGTACGTTTAGAATATCAATTTTTATTATTTTTGGAATTTTTATTTTATTTTTTATGATTTATGAAAGATACCATAAAATAGGCCCCATTCATACGTAATTTATCGTATTTTAGCATAATTCTACATAATTATTGTAATTTCAGCATTTTAGTAAATTTACCGTATTTCAGCACAAAAATCGGCCCTATTCGTAGTAAAAAAATAATTCGATTTTTTAGTGTTAGATTTCAGCATGTTAGCTATTTTGATAATTTCTAAATTATTCTACACCATTTTGAAATTTTTTAAATTAATTTAACAAATATTTAAAAAAACAATTCTATTTTTTAGTGTTAGATTTCAGTATTTTAGCTATTTTGATAATTTCTAAATTATTCTACACTATTTTGAAATTTTTAAAAAATAATTCGATTTTTTAGTGTTAGATTTCAGTATTTTAGCTATTTTTTCTTAAAAAAAAAACTTTGTCAAGATCGGAAAAAAAAATTTCTGGAATCTGTAAAAAAAAAAAAAAAAAAAAATTTGTTAAGTTTTGAAAAAAAAATTATCCGGAATCTGTTAAAAAAAAAAAAAATTTAAGTTCGGAAATTTTTTTTCCGAAATCTGTAAAAAAAAAAAAAAAAAAAAAAAATTTAAGTTCGGAAATTTTTTTTCCGAAATTTGTAAAAAAAAAAAAAAAATGTTAAGTTCGGAAATTTTTTTTCCGAACTTAGACGTTGAGTTTCCGGAAATTTTTTTTCCGAACTTAGACGTTTAGTTCGGAAAAAAATTTTCCGGTTTGGGTAAATTCCGAATTTCAGTCCCAACATGGTTATTTTTTGTAATTTAATTTATTTTTTGGATATTAATAAAAAATTCGGAATGTGATCCGTTGTAATTTTAGAGTTCTTGGCATACGTTGAAACTTGCATAAAAATTTATCATTTTTCATATGTAAATGTGTGTAAATTAAAAATTATTTTCTACGATTATCAAAATTTTATATTGAGCTAATTCATTGACAACTGAGCAGCTCTTAATTTAATTGCAATATTCAATGAGCAAAAAGGATTATATGAGTTCACCTAATTGAATACATACATACATACATTTCTTTTGTTTTTCTAAATATTATTAGTTATTGTAAAAAAATAATTCTTTCCATTAAAAATAGCGATAATTCGATAATTCAAATCTTTTAAACCAGCTAGCAAGACGCGTGATGCGCGGTCTACCAAAATTGATACTTACAAGTTACAATAAATGATACATAGTTATGTAATCATTGAGGAATAACAATAAGTGTAGCACCACCTAATATACATATTACATATACATATACATACAGGTTTCTGTTATTTTAATTCCAATCATTCAACTTTGTTGAGATTCGTGTGTGTAAAAATTTCTCAATTGAGGTGCGCGCAAGGAAAACTTGGAATGGTTGGAATCGGAATAACGCAGTTTATTTCCGTGAATCCGAGTTCTCGAACCCAGGAGAGAAAGCAACTGATATGTGGGACCCTTTCAGAAGGATATACTGTGTGGCTCACTGCCAACCTGGAAGACTAGACCCACTGAAAATTGAGAAAAAACAGTTTCCTTGTATTTATCTTGGGTCAAGCGCGCATGACAGAAGCACTCAAGCACCAAATTCAACAAAAATAAAAAGATAATGGTTACAAAACGGAGCATATATTAGAGAATAAGAGGTTTTTAAACTCAAACATTTAAGAATAATTAATGCCGACATTTTTAATAATACCCCAAGTTAATTAAAGATTAATAAAAATACCCACGATTCCCGAAAAATTTTAAAAATACCCAAACCGGCCATTAAATGGCCGGTTCCGAATTAATTGCTCAACCGGCCATTTAATGGCCGGTTCTGAAATTTTTTTTTTTTTTTTTTTTTTTTTAGAAAAATAGCTAAAATACTGAAATCTAACACTAAAAAATCGAATTGTTTTGTTAAATATTTGTTAGATTACTTTTTTCATAGCATATTTATACTAAATTACACTATGAATAGGGACGATTTTGTGCTAAAATATTCAAAATTACTTCAAATTATGTTAATTTATGGTGATTTACACAAAATTACTTGAAATTACAATAATTATGTAGAGTTATGCTAAAACGGTAAATTACGTATGAATATGACGTATTTTGTACCATATTTCATAAATCACAAAAAATAGTAAAAAAATTTCAAAAATTTCAAAAATTGGTATTCTACAGGTTCATTACATAACTAATTTACTGAGCTACGTAGATTGAAGAATAGAAATGAAACTCTTAATCGGAAACTTCAACTGAAGTTTTGAGGCTCTTTCCTTTGTTTTTTGGCGATTCTGAATTTCGAAAACTGGCAAAGCAAGTCCAGACGCATGCGCATTTTCGCAAGCTTTCCGAAAAGTGGTCATTTGCTGAAATCGGATACTCGAGCGCCGTTTTATGACCATTTGAAGTTTTGCCGTAGTTTTTCGCTTTCTCAGTGAAGATATCATCCCTATTCATACGTAATTTAGCGTAATTTAGTGTATTCTACCATAATTCTACATAATTATTGTAATTTAGAGTAATTCAGCATAAATTAACATAATTTCAAGTAATTTAGCGTTTTTTAGTATAAATATGCTAATTATATATATAAAATGTAATCTAGCAAATATTTAAAAATAAGTTCAATTTTTTTAGTGTTATATTTCAACATTTTAGCTATTTGTCTCTTAAAAAATAGTTAACATAATTTAAAGTAATATAGTGTCAATAAGCATAAATTAACATAATTTCAAGTAATTTAGCGTATTTTAGTATAAATATGCTATGAAAAAAGTAATCTAACAAATATTTAACAAAACAATTCGATTTTTTAGTGTTAGATTTCAGTATTTTAGCTATTTTTCTAAAAAAAAAAAAAAAATTCAGAATCGGCCATTAAATGGCCGGTTGGGCAATTAATTCGGTACCGGCCATTAAATGGCCGGTTTGGGTATTTTTAAAAATGTTCGGGAACCGTGGGTATTTTTATTAATCTTTAATTAACTTGGGGTATTATTAAAAATGTCGGTAATTAATGCATCAATGACGCCACCATTTTTCGCATCTATATTTTTTACATTCTAAATTCAAACTCAAGTAATAAATTAAAATTGCTAGATATTATCCAAATTATTTTTTTAATGCATGCATAAAATCTTATATTATTTCAACATCACTTTTATAAATATAATTTTTTTAAAAATCAAAGTCTACAAATTATGAATATAATAAAATTTTACAATCTATAAAAGTTCTAGCACTATAAAAGTTCCAGCGTAAATTGTGGTGACGTTTTATACCTAATTCTCTGCTCAAATGCTCGGATAAATTAGGAGCATGCAAAGAGAAATGGATATTGATTTGATGGGGACAAAATATGAGATAAGATTATAGGGCTGTAAACGGATATGGATATCCGCTCTGAATCCGGTTATAATTTAAATTTGAATATAAACGGATACAGATATTTTAGATAATTATTAAATACTCAGCGGATATCTGGACCCATCCGGAACCCAATAAATATGGGTCTCTATTATTGACCCATCCGGAACCCAGTAAGTATTATTTCGGATCCGCTAGTATAAAATAAATTATTTTACCTTCAAGGGGATTTGAACCCATGTGTTGGGAGGTGACGATCTAAGCAACCAAGCAACAAAACCACTGCACCACACTATCTTTTGTTATCACTTCTTTATTTTGTTTATATATTATATCAATGAAATATCTTATATCTGATCTTTCCAACATCAATCTCTCCATCAAATTACAATTATTCATTTATTTTCATATTTAAATTTTATTAATTATTATTTATATCTTAAAGTTCATATAACTCAATTATCCGACAGTTATTTGTTTTGTATCTGTATTCGAATCCGTATTCGTAGATTATCTGCTTCGTATCCGTATCCGTTTAAGGTGGATTTGGTTTTACATTTTGATATCCGTTTACTATCCGTATCTGTATTCGTATCCGCTCTTTAAAATGTGAATATGAATATAGTATTACCACTATCCGCTCCGTATCCACTCTGTTTTCACCTCCAGGTTAAGAAGCATATTGAAGAAAAATTGAATTTTCAATAATTCCATCATGATTCAGTCTGTCAAATTTGAGTATAGGGTATAATGTTTATATCAGCCTAAACTTTGATAGAGGACAAAATTTTCTTTATAAAAAAAGAAGACTCATTATTAACTTATATTGGTAATAAATAAATAAAAACAAAGGGCCAAAAAGTCAGAGGTTGTATCAAAATTACTGATATGATATTTAGTGTTCGTATGCGGCAAGTGAATTTAATTTGACAATAACTAATATTCCAAATCTATTATGTTCAAACAAGAAACAGTCTGTGTGATATGAAAAAATTCCAATTATATTTAATTTTATTCTAAAATTGAGAGAATTTGATTTGACAATAACCAATATCCCAAATATAGTTCATTTCTAGATATGCTAATTAGAGTAATTTAACATAATTTCAAGTAATTCAGCATATTTTAGTATAAATATGCTAATTATTCATCAAAAGAAGTAATATAACAAATATTAACAATAAAAATTCAAATTTTTATTGTTAAATTTCATTCATATTGCTCTCAAATCTTAAAAAAAAAAAAAAAAAACTGGACCGACCCCCTGCGGGGCGATTCAATATGCAGCTGACCGCCCCATGGGGGGCGGTTTGGTGGGAAGAGTGAACTGCCCCCCATGGGACGGTTAGGGTATATTTAGAAGAAAAAAAACCCGAGGGCATATGTGATATTTTTTTCTTTTTTTGAGGGTATCAATAAAAAAATCGGCCTCATCTGGCAAACCAGTGGGGTAAAGATTTTAACATTGCGGTTTTGGCTTTCGGCGCACGAATTATAGAACTGAAACGATGATGCATATGATTTTCACGCTGCATGAAGTAATAAATGCTCTGTTAAAATCTTTACCCGAACTAGTGACTAAACGCATGAACTGAAACAATAAAGCAAATTTATTGGAGCCGTTCATCAACTAAGGATTAAGAATAAAGTATTAAGAGCTTAAGGAGCGCTAAGGAACCGATGTTCGGTTGTCTTAATCCGTAGATAAAAGCTAAGGAAGCTAAAGGAAGAGGTAGAGGTGCCTTAAGGTCCAGGTAGAGGATTAAGATCCGGACAAAATGAGGCTAAATGAGGTGTTCTTAATTCGCGCTAAGGAACTGATGTTCGGCAGAATTAAACGACTAAGAAAGCTAAAATAAGCGGATTAAGTCTTAAGGAGACATAATCTCTTGTTGCCGAACAACCCATTAAGATTAGGACCAGAAAATTTAAATTTCGTAGTTTGTGGTTCGCTTGAGATCGATTTATAAAAGATTCGTAATTAGTTTTTTTATTTTAATTTGACTCATCCTGAGTCGGTTCAAGTTTGATTAAGCTTGATTTGTATTAACTCGATTATTGTTTACTTTATTGCAACAAAAAATGTGGTTTTTTTTTTTTCTGAATCTTTCACCATTCCCTCTCTTTCATGTCCATCATGAAAGGATGCAACTCATAGTAAAAAAAAAAATCAATTCTTTTTTTATTTTTCTAATCGTGATTTATAGGCAACTCACAAATCACAATACCAAATTGAAAAAAAAATATTTAATCTCTGTGGTTCACAACATGAAGCAACAGGCTCGTCAGCTTGACTCGTAATTGGCTCGACGAAAGTGAGAATCAGCTCGAGTCGTTCTGACATGAGTCAAGTTCAAAGTTTACACAGCTCAGCTCGTTTACATTCCTGATTGAGGTTCTTCTTTTTATGTTCAACTGCAAAAAGAAAGAATCTTCAATTCTACATACATTGCATCATAGGTGACCACAGAGAATCCTATAAAGAATTTACGGATCTTGCCGTAAATTCGGATCTTACAACTTCTGAACCTTTCTCTGCACTGCAGCGTCTGATCGGAATAAAAATTAACAAGATTAGAATTCAATTCAATAGAAAAGAATGGAAAATACTTCATTTGAAATTGAACTTTACTGATTGAAAAGTGCAAATAAAATGAAAGAATTTATCGCAGGAGAGTAAAAAAGGAATTTAATAACACACTTAATTTACATTTAATGCCACTAGGTCAGCTAAAGTAAGGAAATATACGGGATGGTGGTTCTGATTTACAACAAAATTAAATAAAATTATTATGTCATTTGTGGCTATTAAGATCGAAAAGAGCTAAATTAGTTAATTTGACTAACCTTCAGGTGTTGTAGAGAGTAAAAAAAGAATTTAACAATATACTTAATTTACATTTAATGCCACTAGGTCAGCTAAAGTAAGGAAATATACGGGATGGTGGTTCTGAATTTCTGATTCATAGCAAAAGTAAAGAAAATTATTATGCCATTTGTGGCTATTAAGATCGAAGAGAGCTAAATTAGTTAATTTCACTAACCTTCAGGTGTTGTAGAAAGTAAAAAAATTAATTTTAAATCTCAATCTACTAAACTTCTGCTTCTCTTAGAGCTAGTCTGACAATAAATCTTCATAAAAAAAAGAAGTCAGAAAACAATACAGAAATAACAACTTATTTTTATTTTTACTGTTACAAAATTATTTCACGTCACATCTCTATCTTTTTTCTTCTTGGCCTCTCCAAATCGCGCCAAATCGCGCCGACTGAAGTCTTTTTCTCTTTTCTCTTGCTTTCGTCGCTTCCGATCACAAACTTCGACACGAATTCCATTTCTATTTCCCGTTTGAGCGGTTTTGGCATCGTTCTGATCAGACCCAAAATTCAGGGTGCCAATTCGATCGAAGGAAAGGAGATAAGCGAGAAGTTGAAAAATCTCAGCAATGGAAGCGTTAACCAAAAGCCCCATTTCTTCTCTTCCTTCTTCTCCCAACCCTGTCCCATATTTCGCACTCAGAAAACCTACTCGACTGTTCCCTCGTTCCATTGGAAATCTTTCTCGCCATATCTCGATTAATTGCACTAGTTCAAATAGGGAATTAGTTACGCAAAGAAGCTCAAGTAATAGAATGGAAGATTATAACACCGCCATGAAGAGAATGATGCGAAATCCTTATGAGTACCATCACGACCTTGGTTTGTTCATTAATCTCATTTGGATGTGTCAATATGTTGTCGCTTTTTTACTTCCTGAAATTGAGCTTATCAGAATCAAAGTTGAGTTCTTTTTTCTTCTTCTCTGGTGCATGTAGGTATGAATTATACAATTATAAGAGATAATTTAATTGTGGGATCGCAACCTCAGAAGCCAGAGGATATAGACCATTTGAAAGAGGAAGAAAATGTCGCATATATACTTTGCATACAACAAGATAGTGATATTGAATATTGGGGCATTGATTTTGATTATATTCTGAATCGGTGCAAAGAGCTCGGTGTACACCACATGAGATCACCTGTAAGTGCTGGAATTGCTTCTTACCTGCCATTGACTATGTTTTTAATTTATTTATTAGTAGGTTAATTAAGGAAAAATTGGAATGGGATGCAGCTCAATTTTACATGGAGATTGAATTTTGGTTTTTGTTGCATTAATTGTATGGTAACTCGGTTAAATTGAGGTTTTCAATTGTATGATTTGGGAGTGCTTACTGGTGGGAACCATATGTTTTAGGATTCTATTTACTGTTATCAAGCAGCAGCATGAAGTCCATGGATTATCTTTTTTAATTTAAGCTCACATACTTCAATGATGTATATGCAGACTATAGTCAGGGTCAAATTTGTAAATAATTCTTAATTTAAATTATAATCCTCTGAAATTTACTTTTCTACTGTAAAATAGGCAAGGGACTTCGATCCAGACTCTTTGAGGAGTCAGTTACCAAAGGCAGTATCAATGCTAGAGTGGGCCATATCTGAAAACAAAGGTCGAGTTTATGTACACTGTACCGCCGGCCTAGGCAGAGCGCCAGCTGTCGCAATTGCATATATGTTCTGGTTTTGCGGCCTGAATGTAAGCCCTGTGAAACCCAATCTATCTCTGGTATTTTATAATGAGTGAGGCTATGGTATTATGCATAGCGCACTTTGTTCCATACTATGAATGCATATCTCTATTTACAAAGTCCAAACAGTCGATCCACTCTGATCAACATGATCTCCATATGAAAATGTTCTTGGTTGCCAAATTTTACATTTTTTAGAATTTGTTTACTATTTTTCTAGATAGGTACAAAATCATTTGATCTAAGATTCTAGACCATTCAAAAGTAGTGATATTCTACCTATCTAAAAAATAGTAAAAAAATTCTAAAAAATGTAAAAGTTGGTCTCCAAGTACATTTTCATATGAAGATAATGATGAACGGTTCGGAGTGACTATTTAGACTTTGAAAATGAAGATATGAATCTGTAGTACGGACCAAAGTGCACTATGCGTAATACTGTAGCCTCACTCTTATATAATCTATTTCACTTGTTTATTTACTTTTGTATGTATGTCATTCTAGCTTAATGATGCATACAAGGAACTAACATCAAAAAGGCCATGTGGGCCCAACAAGAAATCCATCAGAGGTGCCACTTATGACCTTGCGAAAAATGACCCATGGAAAGAACCCTTTGAGAACCTTCCGGAACATGCTTTTGAGGGTGTTGCTGATTGGGAGCGCCAATTAATTCAAGACCGGGTGCGGGCTCTCCGATCAACATGAGGCGTGAACGGTAATTTGCATTGGTTGTTGTGTTAAATTATACCTTTTTTCTATAGATATGAGCGGCTGCTTCTATGGCATATGTACTAGGTAGAAAATAATCGACAACATATGTAAGTAGCTGATTAGAGTTGATAAAAACCTTTAGTGGTAATTTGGTGCTTGTATCAGAGCTATCCCTAATGCAGAAATTGATCCAGATATGTTTATCTTTCATACTATTCTCAGAGTTCGCAAGTACAATTTTGCTCAGAAATGTGTTTAATGAGGTACTATGATGTTGAATATACCAATGTTGTATTGAAAGATTTAATGTCTTATCATTAAGTTGTAATATAGTGATATTAAAATTTGCCAACAAAAAATACTGCGCCTATAGTTAGGTCAATAAAATTTGTCAGATTTGTGCTTTGCATCATACTAGTTCGATTTCTTATTTCACAAATAATTACTGTGACATCTTGCAGCCGTGAGCATTAAATATGCCAGTAGGCAGCTTATGGTCCAGAATTCTGATATTTATTTCTAATGACTCTTAAGAATACCGAAAATTAAGGGAAATTTTACGTAGTGTCCTTCTTTTTTAAAACATAGAACAAAATACGCTCATTTCAAAATTCTTAACAAAATACTCTTGTGGACCCACATTTTCCCCCTCTTCCCCTCCTCCCTCCCTTCCACTTCTCCTTATTTACTCCCCTTTATTATTATAAGCTTACACTTTTGTTTTATATATCCAATATTATCCGTATGAAATATATTAATTCTTACATACTTAGACATATTCGGACCATTTTTTATTACATGTTATCTTATGAAATATGGTACTGGTTCGATAATCGTATGAATGACTTACATAGAGACTTCTATCAACTCCTTGTTCGTTTCATTTAGACTAAAATGTCAATGTAATTTACAAATGTAAACAAGAAACTGTATAGAAACATAGCAGGATAGCGAGGGATTCTAGTCAAAATAAAACTAAATAATTGACCTTGATACAAGACCATCTCGTAGTGCAAGAAGATCGATATTTGATAGTATATTACTTGTGATATAAATGGTTACTTCAAAGGGCTCATTTTAAGTCTTATTATGCCTTTAATTTTAATTTTTTTATAACTAATACATTGCAACAGAATGATAAAATAAGGCTATTAAAGTTGGTCTATATTGTTTTTTTAATGCACACAAAAGTTATAACATTTTTGTTTTAATGAGAATCAAGAATCTGAAAAAAAAAAATTATATTTGCATAGGACATTGTACTATGCCCATACAAAAAGGAAAGTTTAAATGTTTTAATTTTATATTTGTAGAGATAAAATAACATAGATTACATCTAATAGTTTGTGGGAAAGGTAAAATAAAATGAGTGAGGCTATGGTGCTATGCACAGCACGGATGGCTAGTGTACTACGGCTCAATATGGTACTTTTTAAAATCCTAACGGTCGATCCGACCGTTCAATGTGATATCCATATGAATATGTACTTGCAAACTAAATTTTATATTTTTTCGAATTTTTTTACTATTTTTTCAGATAGGTAGAAAAATCAGTGTTTTTTGAAAATTCTGGACCATCAAAATTCTACCTATCTGAAAAAATAGTAAAAAAATTCGAAAAAATATAAAATTTAGTTTGCAAGTACATATTCATATGGATATCACATTGAACGGTCGGATCGACCGTTAGGATTTTAAAAAGTACCATATTGAGCCGTAGTACACTAGCCATTGGTGCTATGCATAGCACCATAGCCTCACTCAAATAAAATTATCAATCTTTTCAAGAAAAATGGATTTGTGCATTCAAAGTTGGATTATCCTGGAATTGTTCACCAATCGTAGTGTACTAATCATCACCAAGTTCATCAGCAAGACTCAATAAAGATAAATAATTAGCAAATTAAAGAAAATAATAATATTACATGAAGCATATTACAAAACCACATTCTTAAATTAATAATACAAGCCCGAAAACTAAACTTTTTATGTAATGCCTGTGTAAACGGAACAAAAGAAAGTTCCCACCTAATCCAGCTAATTTTTATTTTGAATAAAACATGACAGCACCAAAAAAGAAAAAAAAGAATTTCACAAAGTATTCAAAATGTACAGCAGATATTTTACCTAGGAAGGAAAGAGAGTGTAAAGATATCATTAAATTGGATCCGAATCTGATTCATGTTCGTCGATGTCGGGTGCACCAGAAGCAGAAGCAGAACAAGCACCATCAAGAACAGAGACGGGTGAATTAGGTGAAATCGGTGACTTCGGCTCGATTTCTGTTCGGAGCCCATGAAGTGCCGGCAACAATTTATTTTTCCAGAAATAGCACCCATATTCCTCTTCCACCTCTCCCTTCTCAATTTCAATTAAAACTATATCTTTATTCAGCCTGTAAATGTCGACCCAGGCGAGTGAACCGCCGGTCGAACTGTGTACCACTGCCACACCCCTACCTTCGTTTCCTTTTCGTTTTAATGTATAAAACCCTTCTCTCCTTCCAACCTCTTCTACTTTGTCTAATACTTCTTCTACAGTGCCTGATGATGTGAGCCGCTCCTTTTTTGCTTTCTGTGATACAAACAAGCCTGATAGATCAAAACCCAATGACAGAGAGATCAAGTCGAAAGCATTCAAATCCCTTTTTTCTTCTTCTCGGTCAATTTTCAATATCCGATCTTCTATTTCAGGTCGATGTAGCATTAGGTCATCAATTTGATTCTGATTTAGACCATAGCGAAACCACGGGTCATTTATGATCCCATCAACTGTGATACGTGTCTCTGGATTGGAATCTAACATGCGGGATATGAGTGTTCGAAGATCAGGTGAGATCCATTTTGGAAAGCGGTATTCTGCCTTGTAAATTTTCCGGTATAGCATCATAAGGTTTACATCATTAAAAGGAAGATAGCCTGATGATAAAACAAAAAGAATCACCCCACATGCCCATAGGTCGACTTTTGCGGCATCGTATGGACGCCGACTGATAACTTCCGGTGCAACATAAGCTGGTGTCCCGCATAGTGTTTTGAAGAGAATCGGCTGGTTCGAGAATGATGTGGGAGATAAAGCCGAGAGACCAAAATCGGAGACCTGCAGTGAAAGTATGTTATCAATTCAAGCATTGATATCAACAAAAAGAAATTCTAGAAAATTGAAAGGCAGAGAACTAGGAGACATGAAAACATAAAGAATATTCTGTTGCAAGAAAATGCTTCCCACAACTTTTTTCCTTCCTGAGAATTTTAGATGGGTCAACTCAGAAATGCATGATAAAGTACAACTGGATGAAAATATGAAACCAGTATAATGAAATACCTTGAGCTTTCCAAATTCATCCAGCAACAAATTCTCCAGCTTGAGGTCCCGATGAAAAACACCACGAGAATGGCAAAACGCAACTGCAGATAGCAGTTGCCTGAATAAATCTCTGGCTGAATCCTCGTTCAATTTCCCTTTGGTACTGATTCCTCGAAACATCTCCCCTCCTTTGATATACTCCAGCACCAAATAAATCTTCGACTGCGATGCCATCACGTCGATCAGCTTTACCACATGAGGATGTCGTATCCTCCTCATTGAAACTATCTCCCTTCTTACATTGATATACATGCCTGATTTCACGATACGCGGTTTGCTGAGGACTTTCAGTGCCACACTCTGGCCCGTGGGAACTTGACGTGCATGGTACACTTTTGCAAAGGCGCCGCAGCCGACCATCTTTCCAAGCTCGTATTTGCCGAAGAGGAGTTTGGCCGGGCCATTGGTGCTGCTTAAAGTTTGTTCTCTTGTGAGTGCCACACCATTGGCCTTGGAGAATGGGTCCGGCATGGAGCCGGCTACGGTACAGTTGAGACAATATTGTTTTTCTTTTTTTTTCTTGGTGGTGTGAGTTGGAGTTGCAGGAGTTTATATTGGTAAGACTAATTATAGAAATTTGTTAAAATTTTGTTGAAAACAGGGAGGAGAGGCAGTTGAGCCAGTTAGTGCTGTCCTTTGCCTCCATGGGGAATGCTCTTTTTTGGTTGGCTCCATACATGATTTGTTGTGGAAAATCTGCAAGATTTTGCAATGTGGACAATTTTTTTTTTTTTTTTGGAATATTCCTTATTTATTTCCCTCTCTTCAAATTTATTTTTAGGCTCTTTAGTATTTCTTCATTCTATAGAAGGCAATAAATCCAACCACGTATATGCATCTGAGAGCAAATTGCCTAAGCAGAAAATTTCCCGAGTTGTTTAGAGTTCCAAATATGATTATAATAAGTAATATATTATTTCCTCAATTTGATGATTTTATAGATATTGTGTGCTATCAATTTAATATATATGATTATATTCTGCCTTCTCTGAGGTAGGACTTCTTCACAATTATTAAGCTACTTTATTTCATTAGTTTGCACACATATTTATATATAGTACGCATTATTAGAATTCACAAAAATAATCTCATTTAAACAAATTTCTACTAAGCAAACAAACAGTTCTTAGGAATACTACATAGATTACAGGTTACTATTAGCAAGTATAAATCCGGCTTTTAATATACTATGTACTAATCATTTTTGTGATTATTGAAATTTTAGCGGTCAATTAATGCTGAAATTATGAGTACGTATATCCACATGCTTGGCAACTCGTCTGCTCTCAAGAAGAAAAATATAGAGCACTATAAATTAGTAAAAATGTGTCAAATTACCCAAACGTCTTTCTAAATTCCATATGAATGAACGACTCAAATTTTAGCAGTTGGCAAGAAAATACAAAGAAAAAAGAAGTATGTGAAGGACTTTTACATTATTTGCATTCTACCATTTAAAGGCCAATAGATTATAGAATCACTCAACTGTACATGAAGTCTTTGATATAAAAAAGAGAAAAGGAGAGTATATTTCACAGATATGAAGCCAAAAGCACATCCAAGACAACAAAAAAGATATCTGGAAATGAGATGTGAAAATACTAAGTTGAAAATAACTAGGGTAAAAGATGAGGTCAATAAAAGGCAATCAGCCATTGCCAATGTAGCAAATGCTATGATGATGGGGAGAGAGGCTGAAGCTTCGCAAGATTTGATTGGTACCGGCCCAAATGAAATGCCGTTACAAGCCATATGAAGCATAACTAGTGTTAAAAAAACACAAAAAACCAAGTATGAGAAAACATAATTAATTAAGTACCCATATAATATATAAGCCCAATTAGAATCTGAATTACACAAGACAGACACAAAGATGGCCCATACCGGTAGTGCATAAAGGGAGACCTTCGATGATTTTCCATTTTGATTACCAAAAAGTAATTTGTACATGCCGGCTGCTGTTGCATCTCCAAGCCTTTGAACAATTACATCTATACAAACCTAAAACAAGACTCACATTGTTTTAACAGAGTTTCTTTAGTCCCAGGTGAAGTATTCTTGATAAGAAAGGCCATCAAACAATGACAATTACCTTGGCTTTGTACTTCTCGTCTTGTGAGACAACAGTAAACAATAGTTCTCTTCCTGGCCTAGCTAAAACGTATGTCGTTACCTGGCATAAACAAAAAAAAATTATCAAAACAAATCTCAATTCTGGTATGAAGCATAGCTTACTAACTGGTACTATAATATGGAAAACCACCTTGCGAGTAGTTTCAGATGCAGCCACAGCAACCCATGTGGGCCACACTGCAAGAGCCACAAGATTTACAATTGCAACAATAGGTGCTGAACTAATAGCAACGGTCACACCAGCAAGTGTAAGAATGCGACCCTGTTTTATTTCATTACTTGAATTACATAAATTGATAAGAGAAAAGTAAAATAATCAGATTAAAAGGGAAGTTATAAGGAAAAAAATTACCGTAAGAGTAAGTTGGCCAGCAAGGATAAAAACAGCAATAAAACTATTTATGAGAGCGAACGATCTCCTCCTATCCAGAGCACTTGCCACTGTCATGGCTATTATAGTAACTTTCTACATTTAATAAGCACGCACGTTACCTATTCTGTGGACATCTAATACAGTGTTGACAAAAATAAGGGAAGGAGAAACAGAAAAAAAAAATTACTACCTGGAAATAAAAGAAGGATGACACAACAGCACTTAGCCAGAGAAATAAGGAGACGGCAAGCAGGTAAGGAGAGGAGACAATTAGCCAAAACCCTTCTAACAGAACCCACGGATCAGGTTTTGCTTTATTTGTAGGTGATCTAGTAGGAGATGATATAAGAGAAGAAGCCTCGTCTCCCTTCTCTGTTTCTCTACAAATATAAAAAAGTGCCAAAAAGAATGTCAACTTGTCATATTTACATTTTGGAGATTCTCTGACTGAGTAATAAATATATGGTTGCATGTTTTAATTTCTTCCTGTCTTTAACAACTGCATGTTTAACAACTTTGATGTGAAAACCATATCATATTAATGTACTATTATGGGTCGGAATGGCAAGGTAAGTCCAGGTCAACATTCTCTCTAGGTTTTACCATTTAAAGGCAAATTCAATTATTCAAGACATATTGACCCGGAGCATTGGCTAATCTATTGGTTAAGATGGTTTTCACTGACTTGCTTGGTCAAACATACACTGACATATTCCTCGCATACAAATTGGGACCACAGCCTTCTAAAGTTCCCATAAGAAATTGGAAAAACAAGGTAAGGAGGCACATTGGATCGTAACGAAACCCCAAGACCCAAAACCTATCAAACCTAATGAAATACCTACAGGACAATAAATCCTAATGAAGACCCAAAACCCATCAACCCGTCAGAACTTGTTTTAGTTGTGGCTCTTAAATAAGTCACTGCCACTGCTAGCACCACACTACACCCAGTATGAATACCTGTCAGAGGAGAGCTCCAGAGAGCCATGGTGTGCGTCATGCGTAATTCCTTTTGATGCTTGTGCGGCAAGTTCCATCAAAACAGCTGAAATCAGTAGCAGGTCTGAAACAATGCAATACAGGGATAAGTCAGAGATGAATCTTTTGAGCAAATTCCTGTGTAAATGGTGAAAGAGTCATGAAGTTATAACATGCATACATGGACCTAGCCACGCCATGCTTGCAGCGAATAAAGACCCCAACAGCTGTCCAAATGTAGCACCAGCACCAACAAAGCCGAACAGTCTTGAACCTGACTGAATATGAAGAGAGATCAGACATTCTGATATTTACGTAATAGGAGGTCATTTGGTTATCATCTTTTTTTTTTTGTTTCTCCTAATTGGCTAATTCTTGGAACTTCATTTAACTTTGATCAGTGCCCAAAGGAAGTACCTCATTGTTCATGACATCAATTATCCTTGCCCAAGTTGATGAGATTGTAACAAGATTTAGCAAAGCAACCTTCAACAAAAAAATATTTTAATCGTATCAAGTACTGTACAAAAAAAAAAAAAATTTTAATCGTATCATTGTTCTTTCTAATTTTTGATGTAGGAGTTTGTTTCATATTTAATGAAACAGGTTCTCTGCACATTTTTTATTAAAAAAAAAAAAAAAATAGAGAGTTCATACCCATAGAAACAAGCCTAGTCGAACAATGATGTAGAACCAAGTATGTTTGCTCCAGTCCATGGAATCATTTTGATCATCTTCAACAGGATTAGACTTTCAAAGGAACATTTTAGACAAGTGAGAATAAAAACAATAATTATAAATTCTTTACCCTTTTGGTAAAAATACCAACTATGTATTATTATTTAGAGAAGCATGCCTGCTTTTGAGTACTTGCAGGAGCACTCAGTTTTTAATCTAAAAGGAATTTTTTTAGTTTCTAAAAATGGTGCCTTTTGTTTGGGACACTTCCAAAACAAAGAAAACCACAATTTTAGGTGGTTATTTCAATTAACAGCTAGCAATGATAAATAATAAGTGTATTGTGCAAAATTACCTAGTTGCACTAGGGTTATTTCTTACCTTAGTTCCAGATGGCAATTGTCCAGGGGAGGACACATACCAAAGAACAAAGAATACGAGAAGAGAGATGCTAAAAAATCTGTGTATGATTACCAAAGCCTGAAATTTCAAAAATTGATAACATGAAAATGAACACTCACTAGCAATACAACTAGATTATGGTCATTGTACTGTAGAAATGTAACTTCAATTGTTTAATGTATAAGATCTATAAGAAAGCTATCCTATGATAATTGATGCAAACAATTTCCATCCATACTCGATGTAATGATGGTAAAAAATACTTAGTAGAGACATTGAAATAAGTTAAGGGCCTTTTATCACAGCACACCTTTGATTTGGACAAATTAGGTAGAGAAAAGATCAATGTTGAAATTGGGGCTGCTATCAAGGTTAGAACAAGAGAGCCGACAAACAAGCTGGGCAGATTACTGAGCCCGAGTGATATAGCGCCTTCATCCCTTAGTGGTAGAATCACAAAATATGCACTTAAAACCTGAAATACAAATCATTTTTAGAGTCAATCAATTTATTAATGGAATGTGATATGGGCATAGTACTGGTACAATGTGATACTGATTTTTAGTACACTTTTACTGTGTTTTAGCTATATTTTAGTGTCTAAACCTCAACCGAGCTCAGTGTTAGGAGCCTCAAAGAGAAATTAAACAACAAACAAAGATTAATAGGGTAGGCTACTACTAATTTTACTGATATTCTCTTCTAAAATCTCTAATACTCCAATCAATATCGCAAATACAGCCTCTCCTTTGCTCTAATCTCACTTTAAATCCATAATCTTACAGTTCATCACAGATTTGCGAACAAGGTTGTTGATTCAAAAAAACAAGATAGAACTGAGGCAAATAGAACAGCTTACGAAGAAGAAGGTGGACGCGGAGTGGACGAGAGTTGGTATCTCGTGCGGATGTACGGTCACGATCGCTTGGATTATCGCCTCAGTACGAGATCGGAGCAACATTCCTTGGTAAAAGGAGGGTAAAAAGAAGTGGAACTTTTCAAAGCAAATAGTACCAGGATTTTGATCTCTCATCCTACGACGATGAATTCCTATCACCTGAGGTAACAGAAATTTTGAGAATAGACCCGGGTCGTCCGATCTTCTTTCACACGAATATTAAGGGCCCCGTGCATTCCACCTCGGACACGGATTCTGATCGCACGGTACGGATGTAAATTTAAATATTCTATTACCTCAGAGGATACTTGCTCGTCAACGACGGAGCGCAGAACGGAAAGAAAGGACATGGTTGAATCAGGTTCAGGTTGTGATTCCCAAACGTTCCCGAAAACCGGGTCAGATCAATTAGACTACTGGAATCCTCTAGCTGGTCTTCTAATGGTGCCTGGTTCAGGATGGGTCACGGATGAGAAGGAGATAAGGCAAACCTTTATCGCTCATTTCAGGGGAATATATGCAACAGGGACCCGATCCAGCATTCATGAGGTCTACAGCTCAGCTCTGTTGGAAGGCTTACCTAAGATACCAGATTTAATTGCTTCCACTCTTGACTCAATCCCATCACACCTGGAAGTTCAAAATGTGGCAATGTCCTTGGGCCCGCATAAAGCTGCTGGGCCTGACGGTTTTAACGCTTTTCTCTTGCAGCAGCAATGGGCACTGTTCGGCCCAATTGTTATATCTGAGGTCCAAAGGTTCTTCACCACTGGGGTAATGTCGGCCTCAGTTGCAAAATCTCATCTAATCCTAATCCCCAAAGTAAAGGACCCGACTCAAGTAGGTGATTACAGGCCCATCTCGGTATGTAATGTTATCTATAAGATCATATCGAAAATTCTTACCACCCGACTTAAGCCCTATGTTGCTGGCTGTGTCTCGCACTCTCAATCTGCTTTTATCCCGGGTCGCGAAATTTCTGAGAATGTTATCCTAATCCGAGAAGTACTTCACACTTTCAAGGCAGCCTCCCACTCTAGTTCAGATTTTTGCTTGAAAGTCGATTTATCTAAAGCTTTTGATCGAATGGATTGGAACTACATTGAGTCACTCCTTCCGCTTTATGGGATTCCACCAAAAATGAGAGGCTGGATCATGGCTTGTGTGAGGTCGGCTGATTTTTCTGTTGTCTTAAATGGTGGTAGTGAAGGGGGATCTTTTAAACCGAAGTGCGGGCTTAGACAGGGCTGCTCTCTCTCTCCGTACCTCTTTATTCTAGGTATGGATCTTTTATCTAGAAGCCTGTCAAAACTTGTCACTGAAGGTCAGCTACAGGGGGTTAAAATGGCGCCTTCTTGTGAGCCTCTTACGGATATCTTATACGCTGATGATTTACTGCTGCTTGGCAAAGCCAATTCCCAGGAAGCGCATCTCATTAAACACTCCCTGCATATTTTCTCTAAGGTCTCCGGACAACAAATTGGCCCGGCAAAAAGTTCAATATGGTTCAGTGTTAAAACAGGGGCTGAAGAGAGGAAGCTCATCTCTGACATTCTCGGTGTTAATCAGGAGGTTACCTCGGTTTCTTACTTGGGTGCCCCGATAACCACCACTGCCCAAGCTTTTGATTTCTTGGTAGAAGCGGTGTCTGCTAGGCTGAATTCTTGGAAAAGCAGGTTGCTATCTCAAGCTGCCAGGATTGTTCTTATAAAATCTGTCCTTCAAGCAATCCCTATCTATTTCATGGCTACAACCCAAATTCCGGTACGAATTATTAACAAACTCAACTCTCTAATCAAGAAATTTTTCTGGGGAAAGGTTGAAAAGCAGCGGTACATGGCACTGGTGGCTTGGGACAAAGTGACAGCTCCGATTTGCATGGGGGGGTTGGGTTTGAAAGATTTGGCTCTGATGAACAAGGCCATGCTGATGAAAATGTTGTGGAGGGTGGCAGCGGGATCTCAGGCTCTCTGGGCAAGGCAACTAAGGGGAAAATATCTCCCAAGGAGTGAATTATGGCTAAGTAAAAGGAGGTCAAAATGCACTGTTTTCTGGAGAGCGATTCTGAGTTATAGAACCGACTTGGAAAATATGGTGACTTGGCAGCTGGGGGATGGAGCGGTTTGCACGATTTTTGCTCAGCCATGGTTTCCAAATGCACTTCGTCACACCCCCCAGAATCGGCTTGATACTCAAACTACAGTACATGAATTGGTGGACGAAGTTACGGGTAACTGGAGGGTAGACCTGATCGTGGGAAGGTTTGGATATGCAGCTGCCATGTCCATTGTCTCAAATGTCAAACCGCCGGCCGCAGGAAGGGGGGATGACCGGTTGATTTTTTTTCCCAGCACCAATGGAGTTTACTCAGTGAAGAAAGCCTATTCAAAGTTGCTTGCGCAAGATTTATCCACCAGAAGGAACAGGGGCAACACGGGCTCTGCAATGCTTCTCCAACCAAAGTTTTGGAAGCATATCTGGCATGAAGGAGTTCTTCCCCCACGTCTCCGGGTTTTCACCTGGAAGCTAATACATGGTGCGCTGCCTTTGGGCAAGACAGTTGCCTCCCGCCTTCAAAGGGGGGATCCTACTTGCTTGGTATGTGGGCAAGCTGATGAGGATGAATTGCACATGGCATTCTTATGTCCGTTTGCAAGAGCTGGGTGGCTAATGAGTAACCTGGCTATAAGATCGGAGGGATTTACAACTTCGATCAAATTGGTCATGGCTGAATTAATAGACCAGGTACCTAAGGAGCTGTGGCAGGAAGTAGTCGTGACTCTCTGGGCTATTTGGCGATGCAGGAATGACCACGTGTTCCAAGCTCAAAGACCATCTTTTCAGAAATTCACCAAATACTCTTCTCAAATTCGAATTGAGAACCTCTTCTCTGGCCACTGCAAGGCTCACATTACAGGTACCCCCCAGAGGGCAACTATCCTGGATTCCTCATCAAATGTCTCTTCTTACACCTGTTTTGTGGATGGCTCATGGAATTTTGGGTGGGTGGGAGGGGTCGGCCTTGTCCTGTCCTTTGAAGACACACTACTGGGATATCACACAGGAAGGGTCATGGCTTGTTGCCCTTTACAAGCGGAGGCTATTGCTTTACTACAGGGGGTTGATTATGCTGTTTCTCTGGGGTTGTCGGAGTGCACTTTCCTCACAGATTGCCTTGCCCTTGTTCAAGCCTGTACGGGGTCAACACCACCCACCGAAGTTGACTGGAGAGCGCATAAGGAGATCCTGGAGATCTGGAAGAAGTTACTTTACCACCAAGGTTTTTCTTGTCAGCATATAAGTAGGGATCTAAACCAGGTTGCTGATTCTCTTGCCAAGAGGGGCAGTCGAATGGGGGACCATTATTGGGGCTTCACCTATCCAATGTTCCCTGCCTTTTCTCTATAGTTTATAGCTTAGAATGGGTTGGTATAGATACTGGTAGCTTACAAAGGATATATTTTTTATCCTATCTGAATTTTGATGTTTTCTCTAACTGTATCGCAATCATAGTTGGGAGCAGGTGTTTTGCTGCTTTTGTACTAGGGGGCCTAAGGGCATGAATTAATCAAAAAAAAAAAAAACACGTGTTTCTCTGTTTATGACTAAATGTCTAAATCGAATAATTGGTTCAGTTCTTCTCTAATTATACGTAATTTAGGTTAACTCGGCTTGAATATCTTTCATATGGGTTCATAAATTTAACACAAAATATAAATTAGTTTAGATTAATTCGACCCGTCATTTTTATTAGGGGGAATTTCATGTATATCCCTCAAAAGTTTCAATATTACGTATTTATCCCTCTAAAATCAGTAATTACATATTTATCCTTAAAAATTATAAAAACTCACATATTTATCCAATCCATTATATTTAACATTAATTTTCTATGTATTCCTATTTTACCCTTCTTTTATTTTCCCTTCTAAGGCCAATGTTAGAAAACAGTATTAAATTGTACTAGTACCAATATTGAACAGTACCGTACCAGTACCAACAATGAACCGTACCAGTACCAAAACTGAACCGTACTAGTACCAACACAGAATCGTACTAGCACTAGTACTGAACCGTACCGTGCCAGTACTAAAACCGTACCAGTACCATTGATGAACCGTACAGTACTAGTCATTACAATACCAGTACCACTAGAGAGAAGAGACGAGATGTTTTGGCGCTCTCAAGACTCAACAGATTAAAGGGAGAGAGGAAGAAAGGGTATAGTGGTCATTACAATATTAATTAATATTGTAAAATAAATTTTAATGTTTAAAAAATATTATTTAATTATTTTTGGAGATATTTGATATATAATAGAGTTAGATTGGATAAATATGTGAGTTTTTATAATTTTTAAGGATAAATATGTAATTATTGATTTTAGAGGGATAAATATGTAATATTGAAACTTTTGAGGGATATACATGAAATTCCCCCTTTTTATTAATATCCAAAGTTAATTATAAAATAATAATAATGCCCACCTTAGCTTGGTATTTTAAAAAATATCCAAACTGGCCATTTAATGGCCGGTTGGGATTTTATTTTGTTGTTGTTTCAGACCTGATAAATACTCGTATTTCTCTCTCGTACCTCTCACAACTCACTCAAACCCACATAATAGAAAGAGAGGAAGAGAAAAAGAGAAAGAGAAGGTGATTTCTGAGGCAAAAAGGACGATATTCGAGGCGATTTTCATGTAAATTTATTATTTATTATTTTTTTATTTTTATTTATCTTACAAATTGTTTAGAACTAATATAAATTGTCTAATCCATAACTTTCATTTCAAACCCTAGATCTTAACATGGCATCCAAATCCGAACTTCGAAAAGGAGAAAGTGAAACCGCACGCAATGCTCATATATCCCTCGCTAACAATTTTTGGACGGGTGAAGCCCGCTTGAAGAGACACTTATCTCATTTAGAGTTTCCACCCCAAAGATGTTGAAAAATATGCTACCAAGGATGATTCGACTATTAGAAGCGTTCTTTACGATAACTTCGGCAATATGACAATCCACCTGAATGGCCATTGTGCCCTGCATGTCAGGTCAAGGGAGACAATGAGGAAATGTTCTTTTGTCAGCTCTGTTGCGTAAGAGTTCACACCAAATGTATCGATAAGAATACTGATATGGTAAATGATTATCGTTTTCAAACGTGGGAGTGTGTTGCGTGCTGCTGCAGGCCTTCAAAGATGACGGGAGAAAGTTCCACTACTCCTAAGCTATAATGTTTGCTATATGAGAATATGTGGTATGTATTTCATGTTATTGTAATATTTTCTGTTACAGTAGGTATGTTGTTATTTTTGTTTTGTTGTTTATCTATTTGAACTCTTCCAATTTATTTTAGTATAATTTAGCATAGTTAGCATAATTTATTTTATTTTAGTATAATTTAGCTTATTTTAGTATAATTTAGTGACAAAAAAGATCTAAAAAAAGATATAAATACTACCATAAAAACACTAAAGTAGTACAAAAAAAAGAACCAAATCATAAGATAATCCAAACATAAAATACTCAACATAGTATACCAAATGTAAATACAACAAAACAATCTAACTAAAACTACCATAAAAAACTATGCTCAGTGGTGACAACCACCAAAGGGAGACCATTGCTCAGCTGAACTCTTTAGTCAGACCAGCGCTGAAGTGTCGTCGCATCTTGGTTATCTGCATATGGAACTTAGACATCCCATAACTGGCTCGTAACTCGTCCAGATCAGCTCCCAACAACTGGTCGATGTTCTCAGCAAAATGACTGTTGTCAATACGCCACCAACGGGTGTGCCCCTGATAGGCAAATCCCATAGGGCACTCACATCTTGAAGTGTCACCGTCATCTCTCGAAATGGTAAGTGGAACGTGTGCGTCTCGGGACGCCATCGCTCCACTAGTCCTGCAATGAGAGATGCATGATGATGACACTCCCACTCTGCACTATGGAGACAATACTGTATAGCCCTATATTGATGAGATCGGGTCCATCGCCTCGTAGTACCGCATCTGAACGCACCGCAACTTGACATCTAAAAGGCCCTTGTCCTGCATTGAAAAAAGTAATCCACAATATATTATAGATAGTGTTAACACAATAAAATTTAAACTGAACAAAATTTAAACTCAACAAAATTTAAACTTTAAAAAAGAGCTAAAAAAGTAATGTACCTCACGAGAAGCATGTGAGACTCGGTGATCACTGTGGAGCATCCATAAAAGAGGACTGAAATGGTCCGTGCTATCAGGGGCGATCGGCTCATCAGCAGCAGCTAGTATTGGTCGAGTCCTAGGCCGTCCTCTAGCCATCCTAATTTTAAAAATAAAATTATGTTAACTTACGCTAAGTAAACTCTAAACCCCAATTTCAAAAATTAAATTATACCATAATTACTCTAAGTAAACTCTAAACCCTAAAACATGCTAATTACACTAAATTACCCTAAAATATGCTAATTATGCTATATTATGCTAAAATATGCTAAAATACGCGAAAATATGCTAATTGTGCTAAAATATGCTAAAATATGCTACAAAGAGTTAAAATATACTACATTATGCTTAAATATGCTAAAATACGTGTAAATATGCTAAAATAGGCTATAATATGCCAAAATATGCTAATTGCGCTAAAATATGCTAAAAAAAGTGAAAATATGCTAAATATGCTAATTACGCTAAATTGCGCTAAATTACGCTAAATTATGCTAAATTATTCTTAAATATGCTAATTGCGCTAAAAATATGCTAAAATATGTGTAGAATGCTAAAATATGCTAAAATATGCTAACTACGCTAAATTGCACTAAATTACGCTTAATTATGCTAATTATGTTAAAAATGCTAAATTATGCTAAATACTCTAAAATATGCTAAAATATGCTAATTATACTAAATTACGCTTAATTACGCTACATTAATCTAAATTTAGCTAATTACTCTAAATTACGCTTAATTATACTAAATTACGCTTAATTACGCTACATTAATCTAAATTTAGCTAAATTAAATAATGAAAACTAACTAAAAGGAATTAACACTAATTACAATTAAATTATAATAATTTTGGTACATTACTAACAAATCCTAACATTTTACAACCATTTTGCACTAAAAATGAATTTAAAAAAAATTACAGGGACTTACTTCTAAATCTGAAAAGAGGAGGAGAAATTTGAGAGAAAAAAGATAAAGTGAGGAGAGATAGTGTGAAATTTGATAGAATGAATTTTGAGAAAAATGCCTCACCCTCCACACATATATATAAATATCCAAACCGGCCATTTAATGGCTAATTGAGAAAATAATTGAGAACCGGTCATTTAATGGCCAATTGAGAAAATAATTGTGAACCGGCCATTTATAATTAGAAACATTATCAAAAGAATAAAACTTATGATTCATAATTACTATGGCAGCTTTGTCCCACACCACTTTAATTTTCTAAATTAAGTATTATTTTTTAGATATTTAAGCTATAGTTATGTCAACAAACTTGTGAGATACTCTATAAATACCAACTACAGAAGGAAACGAAGGTACTGAAATCTCAGGAGTCATAATTATAAGGTGTACTAGGAGATACAAAAAGAAGAAGAAGAACATATCAATAATAGAATGGTACTAGTTGTGGTGGTAATGATAGAGAAAAGAAAATAACTCACACTAATTGGAACCACAAAGCCAACTTCAGTGAAACAATCAATATAACATTATTGAATGATGTGATTCTGATAGAAAGTTGAGCTTTAGCAACATCCGAGCTTGTATAACTGCTATTATTGGAGTTGATACGGACATAATCACATTCTGAAAATTTTGTAAAAGAAATTAAATATACGGAATTAGATATTGGCAGAGACATAATTAGTATTCCTAAATAATCATATATTAGAGCTCAAAGAAGATATTCAGAGTAAATTAAGCCCAGTACATTACTCAATTAATTTTTAATTTATTTTCAGCTAGCTTGGCTATAAATGGCAGTTCATTTTAATTTAAGTCTCCTCCAATGACTTATGAAGTTGCCAATGCTTCTTTAGTGTATCGACAGTGCAATAGATTTGCATGGTACTTGATTGATATGTCAAGGAACTAGCTTGCAACTAGCTCTGACATAAATTTGTTCCATAAGCTTTCCTGACACGGACGCCATATATAGATACATTTTAATATCAGCTTTTATCAATGAGAAAATGTTTTTTGAATGGCTGTAAAAGTTTTAGTTGGTAAGAAATAACTAATTGTTGCTCATTTGGAGGGCTGTTTTGTCATGTAATACATACGTATAATTAATTAATAGTAGGTAAGAATAACATAAAGTATGCTGAAACTGTCATATGCAGCACAATAACTATGAGCAAATTGTTGAATCCTAAAAAAAAAAGAAAGAAAGAAAAGAAAACAAAGAAATTAAATTAGATGAAAAAAAGAGTAAATTGATGGATTTGGCATAATTTGAAATGAAGAGGAAACAAAAAAAAAAAAAATTAAAAGTCTGCTTGCTGATTTTTGAACAAATACTGTCATTTATTTAGTGACTCAACAAAAACTTCATATATATATATACCTCGAAGAGAGCCCAACATGGGAGATTAACTACAATTGTCATTTCTGAAAAGATATCTCAATTTATCTGTACTAGTCAAGCCGCCCACGCGTTGCCGTGGGGATTGAAAATTTGTTTTGATCATTTTTTTTAAATGTGATTAATTTAAGCATTGATTGCATAATAATGTATTAGTCAATAATTCAATAATAAGAGCAAACAAGAACCTTAGTATTTGCTCCTAAAGATATGCCAAGATGATTACACATTTTTAAAATTACATCAAGACTTATTCTCTTCTTCTTGTCAGAAATACCCGTGCGCTTCCAATCACAAATGATATAAAATACATAAAACTTATCCTAATTCTAAATGACAATTCATAATATATGTCAAAACATTGTTCTCATACATCCATAACAAGAGAGTGGCTAATATCAAAACGTTTGCATCAAGGTCCTCGTGCAACCAAGTCGTTTTCGGATTTTTAAAGTCCAAATAGTCGATACAAACCGTTAGATGTTCAATTTATATTAAAATCTGCTTGGAGACCAAATTTTACATTTTTTGAAATTTTTTTACTATTTATTAAGCCACTTTGAAAATTGCTGATCCGGGTGAACAGTAAAAACAGTGCAACCAAATTATGAACCATGTGATCAGCAATTTTCAAAGTGGCTTAATAAATAGTAAAAAAATTTCAAAAAATGTAAAATTTGGTCTCCAAGTATATTTTAGTATAGATTGAACATCTAAAGGTTTGGATCGACCGTTTGGACTTTGAAAATCCGAAAACAACTTGGTTGCACGGGGGCCTTGGTGCAAACGTTTTGATATTAGCCACTCAAATTACCATTAAAAAAAGACACATACATAATTTCAAAAGAAAACAACATTCAAAATCTCAACACGAAACATCATCCAAAACATATTAAACCCCTAACATAATCCTTTCTCTAAGGTGCTTAGCAACAACAGTAATATATTCTTACAAAATAACATAAGGTGTGTTACATATTAATTGTAGCATTTGACTTTGGAGAACGACCATAACATAGCATCACTAACCCCTATTATAATGGTTGCTCTGATTTTTTAGTTTCTTCTTGATAAATTGAATTTAATCAACAACTTAACCCCCCTCAACAAATATCAAAAACATCATACAATCACCGCACAAGTCAAATGGTACCAAGAACATAATTATGTTCTTCAAGTCAAGGCCATAAACGGCAAGAAAGGAAAATCAGAAATTCAAGGAGTACAATGGTTCATGTTATCATCTCAAATTCACAAGCCAATAGAGTTCACAAAGCTCAGCCACACATCAAGAACAAGAACGAAATCAATTAACCTAATTTTGAAATTTTTGAGGGGTATACTTCAAATTCCCCCAAAGAAAAAAAAAAAAAAACAATAGTAAAAGTGGTACCGGTGCAATATTGGCTGGTAAAAAATCCCTTGGTACTGCTACTGTGATACCCAACTTAATGTTGGTACTGGTACCGTGATACCCAACTTAATACTGGTTGATAAGAAATGAAACCAAAATCCATTAGAGTTCATAAGAAATGAACAAATAATAGGGTCATGTTTTTTTTATTGGAGATGAACCTGAAAATGATCACACGACTGACTTTCTTATTTTGGAGCTCATATAAAAGTCTAACATGAGCTCAGAAAAGTGAAAGCCGGATCATAAGATCATTTGAACCACGTACCCAAAGCTTTATTAGCTTTCTTGCATAAAATCTTAAACCTATCCATTAATTTAAAAATGGCAGCCTTAAAAAAAATAGGAGCAAATAAAAAAGAACACATTAAACCAACTAAAAGTGGTACCTTTTTTCCATATCTTGAAGAGTTGCTGCCTTCCGCATAATTGTTCGAGTACATGTATTGATGCTCTTGTCAACTCAATTAATATTAATCCTGATAGCATGCTCAAGTTGTTAGATCCTGCAATTAGGAGCAACCATGACTTGGAGAAATTTGAAACTAAACATCCTTTATTATTTTTTTTAAGACCTAAATATGTATTCTGGTACCTTACTATACTATATCAGCAACATACTGCTACGATCCCAGAAACATGACCTGACTTTTTCAATTGGTCAATGATACTCACTGAATCACTGTTTTGTTAGATATAGTTTCAATTAAAAATCAAAGCACCATGTTTAATTGGATCACTGAACTCTATTTAGCTGCACATTAAAACAAATAGAAAACTTAACTGATAAAGTGCATATAAAGTCAGCTTGAGATTAGACCTAGGCTGAATCCATGCATCAGAGCCAGCCTGAGATTTATGAAAACTCATCAAATATAAAAAAAATCTATGTATGAATAAGTGGTTCCATCAAGCTACTAAAATATACTTTTTCATATTTCATCGAGTAGGATAAATTTCTTAATGCCTTTTTAGTCATAAATACAAATGCAAATTGATTTAGTAAAATTTGTTGAACTTTCCTGTCTACATGTGCCAATGTGATAAATACAAATCTAAGTCATAAGCATGATGCTTTGCTAAAAAATGAGCAATAAAATTGAGATTAGCTGAAAATCTAATTGAGCTTAAGATTAACTATTAAATGGAGAATATGTTGCACATGTACGTTGAATGATAAAGCAGAAAAATTGCATGTTCAAGTGTCAAAGAAATGAGTAACACCAAAACATTTTGTACAAATGCAATGGTTTCCCTTGCTAACTAACAGTAAAAAAACACAGGAATTAAATTTATTCCTCATTAAAGCTCAAAATAAAATGATCTCATTAAACAATTTTAACAAGGAAAAAAAGAGAGTGAGCTGTAGTAAACCTCCGCCGTTGAACTTGATGGCCGATTGGAGACCTACGACAGCTGACACATCTCCCTTCTCCATGGCTGAATCGAGAAGCTCAAGCGCCGTGTTGTAGTTGGTCACGTACGTCTGATGGTGCTTCAGGTGGTGGAGTCTCATGATCTCGCCACTGATCACTGGCTCCAACGCTTCGTACTCGTACGATAGCAGTGGCAGCGTCGCCGTCGTCAGGCCGCGCGCCGATCGAGCTAGGGTTAGTGTTTTCTTGAAGGAGATAGCGATGGGTGAATTTTTTTTCTAGAGGAGCAGGGCGAGGGGAGGTGCTCTTAAACGCGTCGACACCAGAGTCGGTTCCTTCTTCTCGAGGAAGAGCGTGAGAATAAATGAAGATGGAGAAGAGCGTGAGAAAGAGTGTGTGAAAAGAAGAGAAAAAGGTGCACGCGAACGTCGGGAAGGAGAGAGCGTTTTCTGCGCACAGGAATAGAGAAAAACAAATAAAAAAGCATGTGCCAGTACTAATAGCTAAGATTGTGCTTTGCATTGAAACGGATAGATTTATAGTTAATTTTATGCTTCTACACGTAAGACTACATAGAAACAGTAGGTATAAAATTAAACAGTAATTAATGGTTGAGATTGATTGAATGTGAGGCTGAGATCTTCTCTGAGAAGATAGCCTCCTCATTCCTCTAAAATTCAAGGTGATTTTATAAGGAGTAAGGATTTACTTCTTCAAAGAGTACCTGCAAATTATGTTCTGATCTCTTCTTTACAAATGGAACATAACAAATTACTAACATAAAGATAAAACAAAAATCATACAAATTATACACTAGTTGGTACTTGTTAAATAAAATGAAAAAGTAAAATGAAAAAAAATATTTGAACGAATTGAACTTTGAAAAAAGGTTAAAATCTCATCAATTTTGACATGTTTCCAAATGAATAGAGATGACTAATTAAAAAAGCAATTAAAAATTATTCATCAGTTTAGTTAGCTATTTATACTTAAGCAGTCTAGTCCTTTTATTCTGGCTACATACAAAGATAAAGAAAGACAAAAACATTAATAGATAAAGAAAACTTGATTTCAGTTAAATACAATAATTAACTGACTAATAGAAAACTAACATAATTAATGAAAGTTTTCCTCAGCTATTTTTCTTCTACCCGCCGTTCTTCTCCATCTAATACCTTCATCCGGTGTCCTGTTAATGCATAAGGAACTACTGGAGATGTATAGAAAATAAATCATCGGGCCATCGAACTCACGTCATGATCTTTAACATTCTCTTCCATCATATTTAACATCTCATCATCTTGATCCTACTTAATTTTTCTGTTCGAACGTTGCATCAACATTGAGAGACTTCTCCTCTTTGGGCAAGTCGACTTCCAGCAATGGCATCTGCTCTTTCTCTTTAGGTGAAGAATTGACTTCCATACATCGCTCTGGCAGCCTCATCATAGGCTTGCGCAACTTGTATGGCTGTGGCAAAAATACCAAACCATAGGTGCTTTCCTTTGGGTGTATGGATCTCGGCACGAGCAACCACAAGGCCGACTTGAGTGAAGCGGTTAATAATAAAATCATTGAATGATGCGGAATTGACAGAATCGATCACTGATGCTTATTCTGTAGAAGCCAAACCCCACATTATAATGGTGAAATTGAGTATTAGAAATATCTGAGCTTGTACAGCTGATATTATTGGGGTTGATGAGACAACAAACATAAGCATAATCTGAAATTTTTTCAAAGGAAGTAAATATATGACACTAGATATTAATAGAGACTAATTTATTCTCAGCTAGCATGGCCATGGATACAAAAACTATTTCATTTTAAATTTGGTCTCCTCCAATGACTTGTGAAGTTACTAGCGCTTCTTTGGCGTGCTGATAGTGCAATACATTTGCAAGGTATAATTGATTGACATGTTAAGAAACTAGCAATCATGCCACTCGCTCTGAGATAAATTTGTTCCCTTAGCCCTTACCCGCCATATATATATATATATATATATACATATAGAGCTGGGCTATGGTGAGTTGCGAAGTAAGATGTCATTTTTACTTCACGCTCATATTTTTATTTTGAAAATCTAAACGCCCGATCCGAACCGCTCAACATGTTCTCCATATTGAAATGTGCTTGGAGACCAAATTTTATAATTTTTGGAATTTTTTACTATTTATTAAGCCACTTTGAAAATCGCTGATCGAATGGTCTAGAATTTTTTACTGTTTTTTACTGTTCACCCGGATCTGGGATTTTCAAAGTGGCTTAATAAATAGTAAAAAAATTTCAAAAAATATAAAATTTGGTCTCCAAGCACATTTCAATATGGAGAACATGTTGAGCGATTCGGATCGAGCGTTTAGATTTTCAAAATAGAGTATGAGCATGAAGTAAAACGACGTTTTACTTCACAACTCACCATAGTCAATCTCTCTATAGAGAGAGAGAGATATATATATATATATATATATATATATATATAGATAGATATATAGATGCATTATAATATTATTTTTAAGCAACGAGAAAATGCCTTTTGCATGGGTGCCAAATATTTTGTTGGTAAGGAACAACTAATTTGTGGCCATTTGGCGCGTTTTATCATGCGATGAACATTAATTAATAGTTGGTAAGAATCACCCAAAATCTTCTTCTGAAATTGTCATATGCAGCAAAATAACTATGAGTAAATCAAGCATTTTGCATTTTCAGTAAGATATAAGAAAACTATGTCAAAACATACCGTGCAACCATTTAAAACGTTAAATTATCGTTTTAACCCTGAAAAATTGAAATAGTATATATGCAAACCCCTGAGAGTACATGACTTTAGAACTTGTTTAAATTATTCCATATTAAAACAATTACGAAAAAGAAATAGACATCATGGTCATATAATTATTTGCGCAGAAAAGGTGTAGTTAACAAATTGATGCAAATTGGCCTGTTAATGTAAACTATGTGCTTTAGTTAATTATAGTATAATCATGTTATGACCGAATTATGATGTCATGTGTGACATTATATAGGAGTAATATGTAAACAATGGTACACATATATGAAAAATTGAAATGACCCCATCAACCCCCCTCGAGAAAAAGAATTTTTAAAATATATGAAAAATATTACACAATCCGAATTTTATTTTACACAGTCGGACAACTATGCACAGTGAACATTATGACTATGAATGTAAATCGATTCACAATTATATATTCCGTCAATTCCATTCATTATTATATAGTCGTATTAAACAATTTTCAAACCATAACTAACCAATCATTAGATGAAGACGACCCAATCCGAATGTTATTTTACACAATCGGATTTTGCGAATTTGACGGGTTTAATCATTAAAAAATATATAAAAACACAAGTAACAGTTAAATTAAGTTGAAAAAATACAAATAAAAAATATAACATATTCTTAGTGATAATAACAGAAATTTAGTTCTAATTAAATAAAATCACAAGGTACCATATTATTACCACTATAATATCGTTATCATTTTATAACCTTTTTTATAAAAAATTATATACAACAGTCGGGTCAGGTTTGCTTGTATTTTTTGTGACAAAATTTGTATCGAAAATATTTTTGTCACACAACTCTACAAAATGTTATAATGCCATTTTTAACCTTGGTTGAGATTTATGCCCAACTACATATGCCAGTGAATGCAACACCGTTCAATGGAGACACTAGATCAGGTACATGAATCCATTGAAATCTATGAAGATCAAGCACCATGATTGTAGCATCAGTTTTTGACGAAACTTATAAATTCAATTTGTCAAGCTAATAGGTGATAAGATTGCCTACGGCACCAGCAGTTAAAGCAACACTATTGAAAGGAGACACGAGTTATCGATATCAAACACTAAAAATTGTAGCCGCGGTATTCACCCTTTCCGACATGCCTTTGATCAATACCCCTAACATGGCACATCCAATTGTAGTGCAACCAAAACGAACAACCTTGTTTCGACAGGATTGTATGGGGGTTCATTTGTAGTCTTTAAATGACATATTGCTTTGCTCAAATGGAGTCAGTCCAACCAAACTTATTTAACATGTGCAAATTAGGCATTATTGAATTTAGCACAGCTGATTACCTTAATAAAGTATAGATTATAGCAGGAAGTAGAATTCAAATTTATTATTAGCTGGCCTAATTTGAAGAACATTTATTTTTGGTTCGCTCCAATGACTTAACAATAAAAGTTCATGTAATATAGCATAAACATATGCAATATACATGTAATGTGTTTGATTGATATATCAGATCTCAAGAAATTATAATGCAAACAAGTTTGGGATATATCTGTTCCATATTGTATGGCATGCCATAGATGCATTTAATTTAAGCCCTTTTTAATGAGTGAGAAAATGCACTTTGCGTGTGGCTATACTAAATTAGGTAAAAAACACATAGTTTATGCTCATTTGGAGGGTGGATTTATAATGCATGTATTGCATAATAATTAATAATAGGTAAGATAATCGTGACATGCAACTTTTCCTGAAAATGTCTTATGAAAAAATAAAATAAGTACGAGCAAATCAAACAAGGTTACATATACTCGTGTTCTATATATGTCTCCAATAGAGTTCAATTAAAATGATATTCTAAAAAGAAAATTAATTAGTTATAAGGATTAAAGAATCACAACATTGTACAAGAGAAGGCCAACAAATGTACGGAGGTGAGAATGGAGGCAGAGGAGAGGAGGATTCTTGCGAAATATGAGTTTTGTTTGGTAAGATGCATGGTGTAAACTGATCAGGTAGCGAAATACAGCATATTCATGAAAATGTAGGAGGATATGAGCGAAGCGGCTACACACAAGAGCCCGACAGGGGAGACTGGTGACAGGGACAAGGCAAAGGAATGGACTCTGCTGCTTTTCTGCATCTCACCATTCAAAATTTTTTATTTCACACATCTCGATACAGAAACTTTTTTATGCACAAATCTCGATGAATTTGAATGGTTGAATCTGAAAAACTGGCTGCTGCTTTTCTATCAGAAAAGCAGCAGAGTCGGACCCCAAGGCAAAAGGCATGCCGCCAAGAGGTTGAGAGGGATAGGATGCTAGTTGGTGGAATCAAGAGAGATTGGAAATCTATTGTGTAGACTAGGGATGTTGAGTTAACAGTACATTTTGGGTTCAGTCGCTCCGGCTTGGCTTGTCTTTTAATTCTTATTGCGTAACACATATTTTTTATATTATTCAATGAATATGTATACTCGTCGCAGCAAGGTTCTAAATAGCATTTATAGCGTCGTAGCGGGAAGGTTAAAAAAAAAGCTATAGCGAATAGTGTCGCTATAGCGGAAGCTATTCCAAATAGCGTTTTTTTTTACATTTCGTATATTCAATATTTATACTAAATATCAACATTATCTAAAGTCTCATAGAACAATAAATAACACCAAAGTAATTAAGAAATTATAATATTCATATTGAACCCGTACAAAGTCCAAATTGCGGTTCAAAATATCCATAGTAATATCATAAACTATTGATTTTTTCTATTAAAAATATCTTAAGCATCATGATTCATGACATAATCTATTTTTTTTCTATTCAAATTTTAATTTCGGTTTGGACTTTTTTTCTATTCAATTTCAATTTCTATTCCCAATTTCAAATTGATTTATTTGTAGCAAGTAGCAACAAATTCAATTTCGGTTTGAGATTTTTTTTATCTTTATTTAAAACCCATATAAATTGCTTAAAAATAAAAAATAAAAATAAACCCATATTGTATAGCGCAAATAGCGCAAATAGCGGACCGCTATAGCGGCCGTAGCGCAAATAGCGCATTTTGATGTCATAGCGTAGCGTTTGGGGTCCAAAAACGCTATAGCGGCGCTATAGCGCGCTATAGCGGCGCTATAGCGCGCTATTTAGAACACTGCGTCGCAGTGACTAATTATTGACAATTAAATTTATTAAATATTTTCTAATTTGGGAAAATCAAGTTATATTACAATAAAACAAATAATTCAGGCATAAATATTGCAACCTAATATATTATTGATCCTTGCAAAAATCTTAGGCAATATAAAACAGAAAATTGAAAAAAAAAATTGTGCTGAAAACAGACCGACACGATAATAATATAAATTGTAGTAACAAAAAAGTAGAAATTATTGCCACATTGATCAGTATATCAAAACTAATTTATTGAATTTAGTCCCATTTTGATGAAAGACAACCAGAAGGAGTTGAAACACAACCAGAAGAAGATGAACAACAAATAGTAAAATATGAAAGACAACTAGAATAAGATGAAAGAGAGCTCGAAGCACATGAAGCCAACCAGTACAACATGAAAGAGAACTAGAAGAAGATGAAAAACAACTAGTTGAAGATGAAAGAAAACCAGTAAAAGATGAAAGACAAGAAAAAGAAGATGAAAGACAACTAGAAGAACTTGAAAGACACGCACGCAGTACAAGATTAAAGACAACTAGTAGAATATGAAAAACAACAAAAATAAGATGAACCACAAATTGTAGAAGATGAAACAACCAGTAGAAGATGAAAGACAACTAGTAGAACATGAAAAACAACTAGTAAAAGATGAAACACAACTAGTAGAAGATGAAAGACAACTAGAAGAATACTACAGACAACCTGTACAACATGAAAGACAACCAGTATAAGATGAAAGACAACTACAAGAATATGAAACACACCCAGTTGTTTATGAAAGACAACTAGAAAAAGATAAAAGTCAACTAGAAGAAAACTAAAAATAACTAGTAGAAGATGAAACACAGTCAGTAGAACATGAAAAACAACTAGTATAAAATAAAAAAACAACTAGAAAAAAGATGAAAGACAGCTATAAGAACATGAAATACAACCAGTACAAGATAAAAGACAAATAGAAATAGATGAAAAGCAACTAGTTGAAGATGAAAAACAACTACTTGAAGGTGATAAACAACTAGTAAAAGATGAAAAATAACTAGAACAAGATGAGACGCAACTAGAAGAACATGAAAGAGTATAAAATAAAAGACAGCTAGAAGAAAATAAAAGACAATCAGTAGAAAAAAAAAACAACCAGTACAACATGAAAAAACCCACTAGAAACAGATGAAAGACAACCAGTACATGATGAAAGACAACTAGAACAAGCTGAAAAATAACTACCAGAAGATGAAATACAACTAGAAGAAGATAGAAGACAACATCAAAAACATGAAACACAACTAGTAGAAGATGAAACAAAATTACAAGAACATGAAATACAACCAGTACAAGATGAAAGACAACTCGAAGAAGATGAAAGACAACCAGTAGAACAAGAAAGACAACCAGTAAAAGGTGAAAGACAATTAGAAGAAGATGAAACACTATTAGAAGATGATGAAATAAAACTAGAAGAAGGTGAAATATAACTAGTAGTAGATGCAAGACAACTAGTAGAACACGAAAGACAACCAGTACAAGATTAAATATAGCTAGAAAATGATGAAAAGCAACTAGTAGATGATGAAAAAGAACCAGAAAATATGAAAAACAACTAGTTGAAGATGAAAAAAATCTATTAAAAGATGTAACACAACATAAAAAAGATAAAACACAACTAGAAGAACATGAAAGACAACAAATACAAGATGGAAGACGACTTGAAGAATATGAAACACAACAAGTAGAAGATGAATGACAACTTGAAGAAGATGAAAGACTACAAGTAGAACATGACAGCCAACATGTACAAGATGAAGAGGATGAAAGACACCTAGAAGAACATGAAAGACAAATAGTATTAGACAAAAGACATGAAGTAGAACATGAAAGACAACCAGTACATGATGAAAGACAACCATAAGAAGATAAAAAATAACTAGTAGAAGATGAAAGACAGCTAGAAAAATATGAAATACAACTACAAGAAGATGAACAACAAGTAGTAGAAGATGAAAGACAACAAGAAGAAGATTATAGACAACTAGTCGAAGATGAAAGACAACCAGTAGAACATGAAAAATAACTTGTAGAAGATGAAAAACAACTAGTAGAAGATGAAAGACTACTAAAGAAAGATGAAAAACAACTAGTAAACGATGTAGAGGAATATGAAAAATAACTAGAAGAACATAAAAGACACAAGAAGAAGATGAAAACCAACTATAAGAAGATGAAAATCAACTAGAAGAAGATGAAAGACAACCAGAAGAAGATGGAAGACAACTAATAGAAGATGAAACACAACTAGTAGAAGATGAAAGACAACCAGTAAAAGATTAAGAACAAACAGTAAAAGTTGAAAGAAATTAAGAAGAAGATAAAAGACAACTAGAATAAGATGAAAAACAACTAGAAGAAGATGAAAGACAACTAGTAGAACGTGACAAACAACTAGAAGAAAATGAAACATAACTTGTAGAAGATGAAAGAAAATTAGAAGAAGATGAATGACAACCAGTAGAAAATGAAAGACAACTAGTACAAGATGAAAAACAACTAGTAGAAAATGTAAGACAGCTAGAAGAATATGAAAAAGAACTAATACAAAATGAAAGACAACTAGGACCCCTGAAACACTAAAATAAATCCTAAAGGCATTCTAAGATGTATTTAAAGAACCAAAAACATTCCTCTTTTTTCACTTTACTTCAATCTGAACCACGCCCTTCCCACTCTACCCAGCCTCAGCCGAGCATTCGAAATTTCCTCTTCACAAGAAACTTTATTAATCTCCATCTGGAGAGAATAACTTTTTCGGTGCACGGCAGTGATCTCTTTATTCACCTTTGAAAGAGCCGATGAACATGAAAGTAGGCGCTTGCAACGCTCTTCCGACTCAGCGAATAATTTATTTGGATCAAGAAAGGAGGCATAATCCTGGTAAGACATGACAGACCGAACAATGGCATTACGGAGACTAAATGCATCAGCGCCTCCCAAGTACCAAGCACATTAAGCATAACCCCTAGTTGGAATTTTTCTTTAGAAAAGAAAAACAGCACGCAGAATTTCGCATTACTTTCTTCTTTATCTCCCTCCCTACTAGCGCTAGTAGTAGATTATAGACAACCTATAGAACATTCAAAACAACTAGAAGAAGATGAAAAACAACTAGTAGATGATTGACAACTAAAAGAAGATGAAAAATAACTAATAGAAGATGTAAGACAACTAAAAGAAGATAAAAGACAACTATAAGCAAATGAAATTCAATAAGTTCAAGATGAAAGACAACTAGAAAAAGATAAAACAAATAGTAAAATCTGAAAGTCAACTAAAGGAAGATGAAAAACAACTAAAAGAGCATGAATGACAAACCGTGGAACATGAAAGACAGTATAAGATGAAAGACAACTAGAAGACGATGTAAGACAATTATAAGAAAATGAAATACCACTATAAGAAGGTGAAAAGAATTAGTAGAAGATGAAATACAACTAGAAGAACATCAAAGACAATCAGTACAAGATGAAAGACAACTAGAAGAAGATAAAAAACAACTAGTAGAAGATGAAACACAACCAGTAGAAGATGAAAGACAACTAAAAGAATACAACAGACAACCCGTAGAACATGAAAGACAACCAGTATAAGAAGAAAGACAACTAGAAGAATATGAAACACAACTAGTAATTTATGAAAGACAACTAGAAGAAGTTGAAGGTCAATTAGAAAAAGATGAAACACAACTAGTAGAAGATGAAAGACAATTAGAAGAATACGATAGACAACCCGTAGAACATGAAAAACAACCAGTACAAGAAGAAAGACGACTAGAAGAAACACAACTAGTAGTTTATGAAAGACAACTAGAAGAAGATAAACACAACTAGTAGAAGATGAAAGACAACTAGAAGAATACGACAGACAACCCGTAGAACATAAAGACGACCAGTATAAGAAGAAAGACAACTAGAAGAATATGAAACACAACAAGTAGTTTATGAAAGACAACTAGAAGAAAATAAAGGTCAACTAGAAGAAGATGAAAAACAACTAGTAGAAAATGAAACACAACTAGTAGAATATGAAAAACAACTAGTCGAAAATGAAAAACAACTAGAAGAAGATGAAACACAGCTAGAAAATATGAAAGACAACAAGAACAAAATAAAAAATAATTAGTAAAAGATGACAGACAATTTGAAGAAGATTAAAAGACAACAAGAAGAAAATGACATACAACTAGTAGAAAATATAACACAACCTGTAGAACATGAATGACAACTAGAAGAAGATGAAACACAACTAAGAGAAGATGAACAAAACTAGAAGAAGATTATAGACAACCAGTATAAGATGAAGGACAACAAGAGGCAGATGAAAGACAACTAGAAGACGATGAAAAAAAAGTAGTAGAAGATGAAAGACAACCGATACAAGAAGAAAGACAACTAGAAGAAGATGAATGACAACAAGCTGAAAGTGAAAGACAACTATAAGTAGATGAAAGACAACTAGTAGAACATGAAAGACAAACTAGTAAAACATTAAAGACAACCAGTACATGATGAAAGACAACTAGAACAAGATGAAATATAACCAGAAGAAGATGGAAGACAACATAAAAAACATGAAACACAACTAGTAGAAGATGAAACAAAACTAAAAGAACATGAAACACAACCAGTACAAGATGAAAGACAACTCGAAGAAGATGAAAGACAACCAGTAAAACATGAAAGATAACAAGTACAAGTAGAAAGACAATTAGAAGAAGATGAAACAGTACTAGAAGATGATGAAATAAAACTAGAAGAAGGTGAAATATAATCGGTACTAGATTTAAGGCAACTAGTAGAACACGAAAGACAACCAGTACAAGATCAAATACAGCTAGGAGATGATGAAAAACAACTAGTAGATGATGAAAAACAACTAGTTAAAGATGAAAAAGATCTAGTAAAAGATGAAACACAACAACAACAAGATAAAACACAACTAGAAGAACATGAAAGACAACTAATACAAGATGGAATAGGACTTGAAGAAGATGAAACACAACAAGTAGAAGATGAATGACAACTTGAAGAAGATAAAAGACAACAAGTAGAACATGAAAGCCAACATGTACAAGATGAAAGACAATTAGAAGATGATGAAAGACACTTAGAAGAAGATGAAAGACAACTAGTAGTAGATGAAAGACAACCAAAAGAAGATAAAAAAATGACTAGTAGAAGATGAAAGACAGCTAGAAAAAGATGAAATGCAACTACAAGAAGATGAACAACAAGTAGTAGAAGATGAAAGACAACTAAAAGAAGAGTAAAGACAACTAGTCGAAGATGAAAGACAACCAATAGAGCATGAAAAATAATTAGTAGAAGATGAAAAACAACTAGTAGAAGATGAAAGACAACTAGAAGAAAATTAAAAACAACTAGTAAAAGATGAAAGACAACTAGAGGAACATGAAAAACAACTACAAGAACATAAAAGACACAACAAGAAGATGAAAACAAATAGAAAAAGATGAAAAACAAATAGAAGAAGATGAAAGACAACTAGAAGAAGATGGAAGACAACTAGAAGAAGATGAAACACAACTAGTAGAAGATGAAAGACAACAAGAAGAAAATGAACAACAAACAGTAAAAGTTGAAAGACAATAAGAAGAAGATGAAAGACACTAGAATAAGATGAAAAACAATTAGTAGAAGATGAAAGACAACTAGTAGAACGTGACAAGCATCTAGTAGAACATGAAAGGAACTTAGAAGAAGATGAATAACAACCAGTAGAACATGAAAGGCAACCAATACAAGATGAAAAACAACTAGTAGAAAATGAAAGACAACTTGTAGTAGATGATAGAAAACCTATAGAACATTAAAAACAACTAGAAGAAGTTGAAAAACAACTAGTATATGATAGACAACTAAAAGAAGATGAAAAACAACTAGTAGAAGATGTAAGACAACTAGAAGAAGATGAAAGATAACTATAAACAAATGAAATTCAATAAGTCCAAGATGAAAGACCATTAGAAAAAGATGAACAAGAAATAGTAAAATCTGAAAGACAACTAGAAGAAGATAAAAGACAACAAGAAGAAAATAAAATACAACTAGTAAAAAATATAACACAACCAGTAGAACATGAAAGTAACAAGAGGGAGATGAAAAGCAACTAAAGAACATGAATGACAATCAGTCGAACATGAAAGACAGCCAGTATAAGATGAAGAACAAAAAGAAGCAGATGAAAGACAACTAGAAGATGATGTAACACAATTAGAAGAACATGAAAGACCTAAGAAGGTGAAAAAAGAACTAGTAGAAGATGAAATACAACTGGAAGAACATTAAAGACAACCAGTACAAGATGAAAAACAACTAGAAGAAGATGAAAAGCAACTAGTTAAAGATGAACTACAACTAGTTGAAGATGAAAACCATCTAGCAAAAGATGAAAGACAACTAGAAAAATATGAAATACAACAAGAAGAACATGAAAGACAAGTAGTACAAAATTAAAGACAAGTAGAAGATGACAGTCAACAAAAAGAAAATGAACAACAAATTGTAGATGATGAATGACAACTAGAAGAAGATGAAACAACCAGTGAAAAATGAAAGACAACCAGAAGAACATGAAAAACAACTAGTAGAAGATGTAACACATCTAGTAGAAGATAAAAGACAACTAGGAGAATACGACAGACAACCCGTAGAACAGGAAAGACAACTAGTATAAGAACCAGTAGAACATGAAAAACAACTAGTAGAAAATGAAAAACAACTAGAAGAATATGAAAGACAGTTAGAAAACATGAAAGACAACCAGTACAAGATGAAAGACAACTAGAAGAAGATGAAAAACAACTAGTTGAAGATGAAAAACAATTAGTAAAAGATGAAACAAAACTAAACGAAGATGAAAGACAACTAGAAGAAGATGAGAGACAACAAGAAGAAGATGAAAAACAACTAGAAAATAATGAAAGACAATCAGAAGAAAATGAAAGACAATCAGTAGAACATGAAAAACAACCAGTACAACATGGAAGGCAACTAGAAACAAATGAAAGACAAGTATAGGAGAATGAAAAACAAGTTGTAGAAGATGAAAAACAACTAGTTGAACATGAAAGACAACCGATACTAAATGAAAAACAGCAAGAACAAGATGAAATACAACTAGTAGAAGATGAAAAACAACTTGAAGAAGACGAATCACAACTAATAAAACATGAAAGACAACCAGTATAAGATTAAATACAACTTGAAGAAGATGATAGACAACTAGAAGAGGATGAAGGACAACTAGAAGAAGATGAAATACAACAAGTACTACATGAAAGACAACCAGTATAAGAAGAAAGACAACTAGAAGAAGATGAAAGTCAACAAGAAGAACATGAAAAACAACTAGTAGAAGATGGAACACAACTAGTAGAACATGAAAAACAACTAGTAGAAAATGAAAAACAACTAGAAGAAGATGAAAGACCGCCAGAAAACATGAAAGACAACCAGTACAAGATGAAAGACAACTAGAAAAAGATGAAAAGCAACTAGTTGAAAATGAAAAAAAATTAGTAAAAGATGAAAGACAAATTGAAGAAGATCAAAGACAACAAGAAGAAAATGAAATACAACTAGTAGAAAATATAACACAACCCGTAGAACATGAAAGACAACTAGAAGAAGATGAAAGACAACTAAAAGAAGATTAAAGACACCCAGCATAAGATGATTGACAACAAGAAGGAGATGAATGACAACTAGAAGACGATGAAAAAAAAGTAGTAGAAGATGAAAGACAACCGATACAAGAAGAAGGAGAACTAGAAGAAGATGAATGACAACAAGTAGAAAGTGAAAGACAACTAGAAGTAGACGAAAGACAACTAGTAGAACATGAAAGACAACCAGTACATGATGAAAGACAACTAGAACAAGCTGAAAAACAACTACCAGAAGATGAAATATAACTAGAAGAAGATGGAAGACAACTAGAAAAACATGAAACACAACTAGTAGAAAATGAAACAAAACTAGAAGAACATGAAACACAACCAGTACAAGATGAAAGACAACTCGAAGAAGATGAAAGAAAACCAGTACTACATGAAAGACAACTAGTACAAGATGAAAGACTACTAGAAGATGATGAAATAAAACTAGAAGAAGGTGAAATATAACCAATAGTAGATGCAAGACAACTTGTAGAACACAAAAAACAACAAGTACAAAATTAAATACAACTAGAAGATGATGAAAAGCAACTAGTAGTGATGAAAAAGAACTTGAAAAATATGAAAAACAACTAGTTGAAGATGAAGAAGATATAGTAAAAGATGAAACACAACAACAAGAAGATAAATCACAACTAGAAGAGAAAGACAACAAATACAAGATGGAAGAGAAGAAGATAAAAAAATAACTAGTAGAAGATGAAAGACAGCTAGAAAAAAGATGAAATACAACTACAAAAAGATAAACAACAAGTAGTTGAAGATGAAAGACAACTAGAAGAAGATTAAGACAACAAGTCGAAGATGAAAGACAACTAGTAGAACATGGAAAATAACTAGTAGAAGATGAAAAACAACTAGTAGAAAATAAAGACTACTAGAAGAAGATGAAAAACAACTATAGGAACATGAAAGACAACTGGAAAAACATAAAAGACATAAGAAGAAGATGAAAAATAACTAGAAGAAGATGGAAGATAGCTAGAAGAAGAAAAGAGACAACAAGAAGAAAATGAAATACAACTGGTAAAAAATATAATACAACCAGTAGAACATGAAAGTCAACTAGAGAAAGATGAAAAGCAACTAAAAGAACATGAAGGACAACCAATATAACACGAAAGATAGCCAGTATAAGATGAGGACAACAAGAAGTAGATGAAAGACAACTAGAAGACGATGTAAGACAATTAGAAGAACATGAAAGACCACTATAAGAAGGAGAAAAAGAACTAGAAGAACATCAAAGACAACTAGAAGAAGATGAAAAACAACTAGTTAAAAATGAACGACAACTAGTTGAAGATGAAAACAACTAGTAAAAGATGAAAGACAATTAGATAAAGATGAAACACAACTAGAAGAACATGAAAAACAAGCAGTACAAAATTAAAGACAACTGGTAGAACATGAAAAATAACTAGTAGAAAATGAAAAATAACTTGAACAAGATAAAAAACAGCTAGAAAATATGAAAGACAACCAGTACAAGATAAAATACAATTAAAAGATGAAAAGCAACTTGAAGAAGATGAGACACAACTAGAAGAATATGAAATACAATCAGTACAAAATGAAAGACAACTAGTGAAAGATGAAAGACAACAAGAAAAAGATGAAAAACAATTAGAAAATAATGAAAGACAACTAGAAGAAAATGAAAGACAATCAGTAGAACATGAAAAACAACTAGTACAACATGAAAGCCAACTAGAAACAAATGAAAGACAAGTAGAAGAGAATGAAAAATAAGTTATAAAAGATGAAAAACAACCAGTTGAACATGAAAGACAACTGATACTATATGGAAAACAACAAGAAGAAGATGAAAGACAACTAGTAGAAGATGAAAGACAACTCGAAGAAGATGAATCACTAATAATACAACAAGAAAGTCAACCAGTATAAGATTAAATACAATTAGAAGAATATGATAGACAACTAGAAGAGGATGAAGGACAACTAGAAGAAGATGAAATACAACTAGTACACGAAAGACAACCAATATAGGAAGAAAGACAACTAGAAGAATATGAAACACAATTAGTAATTCATGAAAGACAACTAGAAAAAAGATGAAAGTCAACTAGAAGAAGATGAAAAACAACTAGTAGAAGATGAAACACAACTAGTTGAACAAGAAAAACAACTAGTAGAAATGAAAAACAACTAGAAGAAGATGAAAGACAACCAGTACAAGATGAAAGACAACTAGAAAAAGATGAAAAACAACTAGTTGAAAATGAAAAACAATTTGTAAAAGATGAAAGACAACTTGAAGAAGAAGAAAGACAACTTGAAGAAGATCAAAGACAACAAGAAGAAAATCAAAGACAACAAGAAGAAAATGAAATACATCTAGTAGAAAATATAACACAAGCAGTAGAACATGAAAAACAATTAGAAGAAAATGAAACACAACTAAAAGAAGATGAAAGACAACTAGAAGAAGATTAAAGACAACCAGCATAAGATGAAGGACAACAAGAAGCAGATGAATGACAACTAGAAGACGATGAAAAAAAAGTAGTAGAAGATCAAAGACAATCGATACAAGAAGAAAGACAACTAGAAGAAGATGAATGACATCAAGTAGAAAGTGAAAGACAACTAGAAGTAGATGAAAGACAACTAGTAGAACATGAAAAACAAATAGTAGAAACTTAAAGACAACCAGTACATGATGAAACACAACTAGAACAAGCTGAAATACAACTACCAGAAGATGAAATACAACTAGAAGAAGATGGAAGACAACTAGAAAAACATGAAACACAACTAGTACAAGATGAAACAAAACTAGAAGAACATGAAACAGAACCAGTACAAGATGAAAGACAACTTGAAGAAGATGAAAAACAGCCAGTACAACATGAAAGACAACTAGTACAAGATGAAAGACAATTAGAAGAAGATGGAACACTACTAGAAGATAATGAAATAAAACTAGAAGAAGGTGACATAGAACCAGCAGTAGATGCAAGACATCTTGTAGAATACGAAATACAACTAGTACAAAATTAAATACACCTATAGAACATGAAAGACAACCAGTCGGAGATAAAAGACCACTAGAAGAATATGAAAAACAACTAGAAGAACATGAGACCACTAGAAGAATATGAAAAAGAACTAGTAGAAAATTAAATACAAATAGAAGAAGATGAAATGCAACTAGTAGTTTATAAATTTTACCAGTACAAGTTGAAAGACAGCTAGAAGCAGATGAAAGAAAACTAGAAGATAATGAACATGAACACAACCAAATACAAGACGAAAGACAACTAGATGAAGATGAAAGACAACCAGTACAAGATAAAAGACAACCAAAATCAAATGAAATACAACCAGAAGAGGATGAAAAACATGTAGCATAAGATGAAAAACAACCAGTTGAATATGGAAGACAACCAATAGAAGATGAAAGACAACTAGAAGAAGATGAAAAAGAACTAGAACGCGAAATACAACTTGTAGTAGATGAAAAGACAACTAAGATGAAAAACAAGTAGAAGATGACAGATAACTACAAGAAGATGAAAGACAACTTTAAGAAGATGAAACAAAACAAGTAGAAGATGAAAGACAACTAGAAGACGATGAACAACAAATAAAAGAAGATGAAAGACAACAAGACGAAGGTGAAAGACATCCAGTAAAACATGAAAGGCAACCAGTAAAAGGTGAAAGACATAAAAGAAGATGAAACACAACCAGTTGTATATGAAAGACAACTAGTAGAAGATGAAAAACAATTAGAACAAGATGAAAGATAACTAGAAGATGATGAAAGACAACTAAAAGAAGATGAAAGACAACTAGAAGATAATGGAAGACAACTACTAGTAGATAAAATGCAACTAGAAGAAGATGAAAAGCAACTAGTAGATGAAGATGGAGAATGAGAAGAAGATGAAAAACAAGTAGTTGAAAATGAAAAACATCTAGCAAAAGATGAAAAACAATTAGAACAAGATGAAAGATAACTAGAAGATGATGAAAGACAACTAGAAGAAGATGAAGACAACCAGTAGAACATGAAAGACAGAAGAAGATTAAAGACAACTAGAAGAAGATGAAATAAAACTAGTAGTAGATGAGAGACAACCAATAGAACAAGATAGATAACCAGTACAATATTGAAGACAACTAGAAGAAGATGAAAACACAACTAGTAGAAAATGAAAAACAATTTGAAGAAGATAAACAACAACTAGTAGAAGACGAAATACAACTAGTAAATAATTAAAGACAACTAGTAGAACATAAAAGACAACCATTATAAGATGAAAGACAACTAGAAGAAGATGAAACACAACCAGTAGTTTATGAAAGATAACCAGTAAAACATGAAAGATAACTTGAAGAAGATGATAAACAACCAGTAGAAGATGAAAAACAACCATTACAAAATGAAAAACAACTACTAGAAGATGAAAAACAACTAGAAGATGAAAGACAAATAGAATAAGATGAAAAACAACAAGAAGAAGATGAAAGACAACCAGAAGAAGATTAAAAACAACTAGTAGAAGATGTAACATAACTAGAAGAACATGAAAGACAAGTACAAGATTAAAGATAACTAGTAGAAGATGAAATACAACTAGAAGAAAATAAATGCAACTAGTTGTAGATTAATGATAACCAGTAGAACGTTAAAGACAACCATTAGAACAAGAAAGACAATCAGTTTAAGATGAAAGATTATTAGAAGAATATGAAAAACAACTAGTAGAACATGACAGTCAACTAGTAGTAGATAAAAGACAATTAGAAGAAAATGAAAAACAACTTGTAGTGAAAAACAACGAGAAGAAGATGAAACACAACTAGAAGAACATGAAAGACAGCTGGTACAAGGTGAAAGACAACGAGAAGAACATGAAAGCCAACAAGTACAAGATGAAGAGAACTAGTAAAAGATGAAAAACAACTAGTTGAAGATGAAAGAAAACCAGTAAAAGATGAAAGTCAACAAGAAGAAGATGAAACATAACTAGAACAACATTAAAGACAACCAGTATAAAATTAATGACAACTAGTAGAAGATGAAAGACAACTAGATGAAGAACAAACAATATGTAGAAGATGAAAGACAACTAGTAGAAAATGAAAAACAACCAGTAGAAAATGAAAAACAACCAGTTGAAGATGAAACAAGTAGAAGATGAAAGACAACTAGAAGAATACGACAGACAACCAGTAGAACATAAAAAACAACCAGTATAAAATGAAAGACAACTAGAAGAATATGAAACACAACCAGTAGCTTATGAAAGACAATTAGAAGCAGATAAAAGTCAACTAGAAGAAGATGAAACACAACTAGTAGAAGATGCACACAACTAGTATAACAAGAAAAATAAGTAATAGAAAATGAAAAACAACTAGAAGAAGATCAAAAGCCACTAGTTGAAGATAATAACTGAAGATGAAAAACAACTACTAAAAGATGAAAGACAACAATTGGAAGACAAAAGACATCTAAAAGAAGATGAGACACAACTAGTGAAAGATGAAAGACAGCATGAAAAACATGAAAGACAACCGGTACTAGATGATTGATAGTTAGAAGAAAATGAAAGACAACTAGTAGAAAATGAAAGACAACTCGAAAAAGATGAATGGCAATCAATATAACATGAATGACAACCAGTACAACATGAAGAACAACTAGAACTAGATGAAAGACAACTTAAAGAAGCTAAAAAAAGTAGTATAAGATGAAAGACAACCGATACAAGATGAAAGACAACTATAAGAAGATGAATGACAACCAGTAGAACATGAAAGACAACTAGTACAACATGAAGAACAACTAGAACTAGATGAAAGACAACTTAAAGAAGCTAAAAAAAGTAGTATAAGATGAAAGACAACCGATACAAGATGAAAGACAACTATAAGAAGATGAATGACAAACAAGTAGAAGATGAAAGACAACTAGAATAAGATGAAAGACAACTAGTAGAAGATGAGAGACGACTAGTAGAACATGAAAAACAATTAGTAGAAGATGAAACACAACTAAAATAAGATGAATGACAGCCTGTAGAACATGAAAGACAGCCAGTACAAAATGAAGGACAACTAGAAGTAAGTGAAAGACAACTAGAAGAAGATGAAAAAAAAGTAGTAGAAGATGAAAGACAACAGATACAAGATGAAAGACAACTAGTAGAAGATGAGAGATAACTACAAGAAGATGAAAAGGACAACTTTAAGTAGATGAAACAAAACAAGTAGAAGATGAAGGACAACTAAAAGAAGATGAAAGACAACTAAAAAAAGATGAAAGACAACTAAAAGATAATGAAAAACTTGTAGTTGATAAAAGACAGCTAGGAGAAGATGAAAGACAACAGAAAGAACATGAAAGACAAGTACAAGATGAAAGACAACTAGAAGAAGATGAAAAAACCAGTTGAAGATGTAAAACAACTAGTAAAGATGAAATACAACAAGAAGATGATTAAAGACAACTAAAAGAAGATGAGAAACAACTAGAAGAACATGAAAGATAACCAGTACAAGATTAAAGACAACTAGTGAAAGATGAAAAACAAGAAAAAGAAGATGAAAAACAACTAGAAGATATTGAAAGAAGACTAGAAGAAAATGAAAGACAACTAGTAGAACATGAAAGACAACTAGTAGTAAATGAAAAATAAATAGAAGAAGATGAAAAACAACTAGTGGAAGATGTAAGACAACTAGAAGAACATGAAAGACCACTAGAAGAAGATTAAAAAAAACTAGTAGAAGATAAAGGACAACTAGAAAAAGATGGAAGATAACTAGAATAAGATGAAACACAACCAGTAGGAGATGAAACACAACTATAAGAAGATGAAAAACAACTAATAGAAGATGAAAGAGAACCAGTAGAACATGAAAAATAACTAGTGGAAGATGAAACACAACTAGTAGAAGATGAAAGACTACTAGAAGAAGATGAAAAACAACTAGTAAAAGATGAAAGACAACTAGAGGAGCATAAAAGACCACTAGAAGAAGATGAAAAACAACTAGTAGAAGATCAAAGACAACTATAAGAAGATGGAAGACAACTAGAAGAAGATGAAACACAACTAGTAGAAGATGAAAGACAACAACAACAACAACAAGAACAACCAACAGTAAAAGTTGAAAGACAAAAAGAAGAAGATGAAAGATGTACAAGATGAAAGTCAACTAGTAGAACATGAAAAACAATTAGTGGAAGATGAAACACAGCCAGTAGTTGTTTAAAAAAAACCTGTAAAATATGAAAGATAACTAGAATAAGATGAAATACAATCAGTAGAAGATAAAAGACAACTAGAAGAAGATGAAAAACAACTAAATGAATATGAAAGACAACTAGTTGTAGATGAAAGACAACCTATAGAACATGAAAGACAACCAATAGTAAATGAACAACAAATAGGAGAAGATGAAGAATAACTAGTAGAAGATGTAAGGCAACTAGAAGAAGATGAAATGCAACTAGAAGAACAAGAAATACCACTAGAAGAAGATGAAAAAGAACTAGTAGAAGAGAAAAGATAACTAGAAAAAAGATGGAAAACAACTAAAAGAAGATGAAACATAACTAGTAAAAGATGAAACACAACTAATAGTTAAAGACAAAAGACAACTGGAAGAAGAGGTTTTACAACTAGTAGAAGATGAAAGACAACCAGTAGAAAATGAAAAAAAACTAATAGAAGATGAAACACAACAAGTAAAAGATAAAAGACTATTAGAAGAAGATGAAAAACAACTAGTAAAAAATAAAAGACAACTAGAGGAACATAAAAGACCACTAGAAGAATATGAAAAATAATTAGTAGAAGATGAAAGATAACTAGAAGAAGATGGAAGACAACTAGAAAAATATGAAACACAACTAGTAGAAGATGAAAGACAACAAAAAGAAGAACAACAACCAACAATAAAAGTTGAAAGACAATAAGAAGAATGTGAAAGACAACTAGAATAAGATGAAAGACAACTAGTAGAACATGAAAAACAATTAGTAGAAGATGAAACACAACTGAAAGAAGATGAATGACAACTTGTAGAACATGAAAGACAGTCAGTATAAAATGAAGGACAACTAGAAGCAGATGAAAGACAACTAGAAGAAGATGAAAAAAGTAGTAGAAGATAAAAGACAACGGATACAAGATGAAAAAGACAACTAGAAGAAGATGAATGACAACAAGTAGCAGATGAAAGACAACTAGTAGAAGATGAAAGGTAACTACAAGAAGATTGAAGATAACTTTAAGAAGATGAAACAAAACAAGTAGAAGATGAAAGACAACTTTAAGAAGATGAAACAAAACAAGTATAAGATCAAAGACAACTAGAAGATAATGAAAGACAACTAGAAGAAGATAAAAGACAACTAGTAGTAGATGATAGACACTAGTAGTAAATGAAAGACAACTAAAAGATAATGAAAACCAACTAGTAGTGCTTATATTGTGTGCATCCCTGAATGTTGTGCAAGACCAGTTTTTGGACAAACACAGTTAATATTTTTTTTTTCTTTTGGAGGAGGAAAGACACAAAGTATTTGCATGTACAAATCTAAAATTTTCATTCTATTTACTTAATTTCTTGCTCTTATTCCTCTTACATAGTACAAACAAAATCTGTTGTACATACATAAATAACAAATGTAACTGTTTTAATACATTACATCCACTAAATTAGCATTTCAAACTAATTTTTACCTTTTTCATACATTTAATTACAAATGTCTACTTTTAACATCTAATTTTGGAGACCTAATCAATTTTGATTCTTCATTTCCCACTCTCAACTCTCTCTATTATTATTTTTCTACTTTTCTATCCCATCTCTTTTGTGCACGACATCATTTCTTCTTGTAGGTCGACATCTCAGCACCGTTTGGTTTTGTCTTCTTTAGATTCTTTACCTCTCAATCCTTCTAAAGATGAGTTCCTTAGTTAGGATTAACATCACTTTATTTAGCCATCTATTTCTCTGTGTTTCCTTTCTTAATATCAGTGTTCTAAATAGCGCGCTATAGCGTTTTTGGACCCCAAATGCTACGCTATGACATCAAAATGCGCTATTTGCGCTATACAATATGAGTTTTTTTTTAAGCAATTTATATGGGTTTTAAATAAAGATCCAAAAAAGCTCAAACCGAAATTGAATTTGTTGCTACTTGCTACAGATAATCAATTTGAAATTGGGAATAGAAATTGAAATTTGAATAGAAAAAAAAATAGATTATGTCATGAATCATGATGCTTAAGATATTTTTAATAGGAAAAATCGATAGTTTATGATATTATCATGGATATTTTGAACCGCAATTTGGACTTTGTACGGGTTCAATATGAATATTTAATTTCTTAATTACTTTGATGTTATTTATTATTATATGAGACTTTAGATAATGTTGATATTTAGTACAAATATTGAATATACGGAATGTAAAAAAAAAATGCTATTTGGAATAGCTTCCGCTATAGCGACACTATTCGCTATAGCTTTTTTTGTAGCATTCCCGCTATGACGCTATAAATGCTATTTAGAACCTTGCTTAATATTCATAGATCATCCTTGCCTCCTTTCCTCTTTATATATTTTTTTATCAATTGATTAGCATAATACTAATTATGGAATAAAAGCAACTCAACCTCGTGTACATTTATATATAAGCAAGTTACCGTTTTATAGGGTGTATAAAAAACAATAGAATGAAATATACAATTTTCTCATTCATCTCTCTGCCTCACACTACAAAAATCATCAAGCTGTCCCTCATTTCCTAGACCGTCCATGCCGAAGCTTGAGCATTCAACTCTTTTTACCATCTTTTGTTGGGTAACATGATTAAAAATACTGATTTCCAATCTTCTGTACAAAAAGAAAATTTCTTAATTAGTAAAGCTTTTTATGTTAAAATAAAAAACAATGGAACTTAAAAGAGTCGATATCCAATCATTATTTGGCAATGATGAAAACAGAAATTTGAAGTCACTATTGAAGGAACTTAGTAATAATAATTTTTGTTTGGTCAATGCATAATTAATGTTTATATCTTTAATTATGGTGACCCTTGGTAAGTACAAGACCGGTCTAAATTAAAGTAATGATAATATGATGATATATGTCCTATAAAATACTTGATTCCTGGTACAAGATTTAACAATCAAAGAAATAGCTTTCTAGAACACACTCCATGTATCTGTTTTGCGTTTGAATTTCTATTGTCCAAAGGAATCAGTTATCTGCATTTTTCCTTAAAGCCGCGCTTTTTAATCTGTGCATTGACAAAAGTGGCAACAGTATATTCTTTGACTTAAGCTGAAATGAAGGAAATAAAATATAAACATATAAAGAAACCTATAATCGAGCTAATAAAATTCTTTCAAAGAATATGTGGATGCTTCCCAAACATTACTTGCGACATGATGTGATCAGATTATTGGAAAAATAAAGACTAGAAATATTGCAACAAAAACAACAGCAGAAAGGAAGGAAATAAAATATAATATAAAAAAACTACACAACAGTTAACAAAATTCTTTCCAATAATACGTGGTTGCTTAGCAAACATTCCTTGCGACATAATGAGATCAGATCTTTAGAAAAAATGAAGACTAGGATTATTGCAACAACACACCCTTTGACTTGAGCAAAAAGGAAGGAAATAAAATATTTATATATGAAAACAACAGATTTAGGGCCTGTTTGAAAACATGGAAAAATTATGAGAATGAGAATTTCAATTTGTCAAAATCAAAGGTATTTAACCAATGAGAAGTTTTAGAATATATGTGTTCGGCAAATGTATGGAAAATTTATTATGATGTTGTTATTTTTCTCTTTATATATGTAATACTAAAATTAAACTATATTAAGTGTATTGATACTAATCACTAAATATGATCAATATAATTATACATATTATATTCTATATAAAGTGATGTCAGAGTGAACTGACCACACACTGCAAAGTGATATCAGAGTGAAATTACCACACACTGCAAAGTGATAAATTAGTGAAATTACCACACACTGAAAAGTGATATCAGAGTGAAATGACCACACATTACAAAGTGATAAATGAGTGAACTGACCACACTGAAAAATGATATCATAGTGAACTGACCACACACTGCAAAGTAATATCAGAGTGAATTGACAAAACACTGAAAGTGACAAAGGAGTGATCATGACTACTTTCATTTTAAAAAATATCGAAATTGTTTATAAATAGAGCTATGCAGCCAATGCTTCTTCACCACTTTTCTAGCAAAATAATGGATCATTATCTTCAATGGAAAATGAATAATGATGATGAGGATTATACAAATCCCATCATGCCACATATAGAGAGAAATATAATGGAACCAAATCTATGTCATACTTCAATCCTAACTGAATTGATATATGTCAATGAAGTATTATATGGTCATGAGTGTCGTTGTAAGCAAGAATTTTGTATGGAAACTTTTGTTTTCAGTGCATTTGTCAAGCTGTTGAGAGACAAAGAGTTGCTCCAAGATGGACAGATGTTGATTGAAGAACAAGTTGCAATGTTCTTATACACTCTTGCTAAAAATGCAAGCAATTGCACCGTGCAAGAACGATTTCAACTGTTGGGTGATACAGTAAGCCGTTACTTCCATATTGTAATTAAAGCTATTACTCGACTATCTGCAGAAATCATAATGTCCCCTCGACTTCGTATGCCCCAACTTATCCAATCGAGAACAATATTTAACCCTTTCTTTAAGGTAAGTTTAATTTTAATCATTATCAAATGAATGTTTTTTTAAATTAAACTTGAGAAATCTAAATTATTCACTATTTTTTAATTTACAGGATTGTATTGGTGCTATTGATGGTACACATGTTCCTATAACTATTGCTTACGAAAATCAAGCTCCATATCGTAATAGAAAACAGACATTGTCACATAATGTTATGCTCGTTTGTGATTTGGACTATCGATTTACTTATGTAATGGCTGGATGGGAAGGATCAGCTTTAGATGCAACTGTACTAAAGAGTGCACTCGACAATGGATTCACAGTACCATGAGGCAAATATTTTTTGTTGATGCTGGTTATGCCAATACACCGCATTTTATTGCTCCTTGTAGGAGCGTGAGATATCATGTGCGAGAGCAAGGTGCAGCTAATGAACGACTGCAAAATTACAAAGAGCTCTTTAATCTCCATCATGCACAACTTAGAAACCATATTGAAAAACTTATTGGCATTTCAAAATTGCGGTTTCCCATTTTAAAAGTTGCAACATATCACACAATTGATAAACAAGCAAACATAGTTCAAGCCGCATGTATTATACACAATTTTATTGTATATCATAGTGGCGATGCCACTTGGGCTGCGAATGCTAATTTGGAAATTGATCCAAATTATATTGTGGATGTACCGGATGGAGATGAAGAGTATGGCGAAGATGTTGAAAGACTTAACAATCAACGTCAAGCAGGGAATGAAAAAAAAGATGAAATTGCTAGGCTTATGTGGGATGATTATGTTAGACGTGAAAATAGGAACTTAACTTAATATTAGTTTAATCTATTAAAATTAAGTGCTGCTTGTTTAATTATGCTTGTTTAAGAATTTCTTGTATTATTAGATTGTGCTTGTTTAATTAATTTTAGCCTTTGTATTATTAAATTGTGTTTGTTTCTTGATTGTACAAGTTAATTTCAGTTTAATTAATTAAACAAGTATTAATTAGTATAATTCCTCTTTTAATTAATTAGTATTAAATTGTGCTTGTTTAAACAAAAATGGTAAGATGAAATTAGCTCCGCCAATTGCTTCCAATTTGATTGGTAAATTTTTAGGGGTAATAAATCTTCCAATTAATGAAGTTTCTAAAATAGAGAAATTATGTACTATAGTTCCACTAATTATTATTCTAAAAAGATATTATATGGTCCCCACAAATTATATGGTCCCTACTAATTATTATTCTAAAAAGATATTTATGGTCCCTACTAATTATTATTCTAAAATCCCTGCAACACTCTTCTTCTATGGTATCCACTAATTATATAGTTTCCTTTTTTCAGTCCCCGCACTTTGTCCCAACGTCAACCTTCATAGATATAAATACTTGGAAGATAAGATATTAACACTTAAAAAATAAGATATTAATACTTTGATGCGTAACTTGTTATGATCATCTCTTTTTTCTGTCCCCTAATCGTCTCCGCATCAATGTTCCTCTAATGAAGTAGTGGAAACCCGTATCACTGCATCAACCTTCCCCAATCGTCCCGCGTCAACCTTTATTATTAAAAATAGTTGACCACATAGGTATAAATACTTCAGTGCATACATATAAATACTTGCAGTACTTGATATTAACACTTTCAGACGTCATCCAGTGTCATATATGAAAAATACTTGCAAGAATAGGTATAAATACTTGCACGACGAGGTATAAATATTTGTGTGACGACGAGCCCGAAAGCAAGTTATCATGGATCTCATTTGGAAAAAAAAATTGCGTAGAAGATGTTCGTGGTTTTAGATTTGCAAAATTTCTCACAGATCATCAGAAATATAGACGAGATTGAACGAAGAAAAAAAAATTACCTCTAAAAACGTAGTCCCCCATGTAGCTCGAGTAGTATCCACAGATATTTATAGTGCGGGTACGCTTAGAAGATAGGGTTAGAGAAATAATTATTTACGTAAAAATTGTTCATCTCATATATGTAAATACTTCCGTGCATATTTATAAATATTTTATTGCATAAGTATTAATATTAGAAAAAAGTTCAATGCTGGAGTTTTTGTGATCCCCAAGCAGTTCAATGTTGGAGTTTTTGTTAGGTTTGTTTCAAGGTTATTTATAATTAATGCTATTCTTAATTAGCTTGCCACATGAACCTGTACGACTGTATTCATTGTATGTATTTCGTTATATTAATTTAAATTAATGATGTTTATTGATCCTGATCCTACTGTATTATGTTAAAATGGTAGTCATAGTCGGTACTCGGTAATGTCAAATGTGCAGATTATATGTAGTTGTTATGATTTGAGAATTCTTTACTGGTATAAAGATTTTCATGGCAATTGGTCTGTAATATATATGTGGAGTTGACAGTTTTCTCTTATTTAAATATTTTAATTAAGTGTTGTTCTATGTCATTGCTGTTCCACTTGGTTTCCTATTGTAGATCCTGCTTTTGCACTCAATAGGCTCACTTTTTACTGAAAATAAATCATGCTCAATTAATAGATTTCAATAGTAAATACAAACTTGTTAATTAATAGAAAATACGAACTTTAAGTGCCACCTCTCATTAATACTGCATCTCTCCAAAATCCTAGCTGACACATTCCTCCCATCTCTCATCACTCATTTCTCTCTCCCGTTAAGATGGCCTAATGATGTTTTGAGCTATATCCTCTCCTTTGTGAGTACAAAAGAGGCTGTGCAGACATGCATCCTTTCGAAAAGATGGAGAAACACTTGGGCTTCTGTGCCGGTGTTGAAATTCCAACTTGATGGATTCTGGGTATATGATTCTGACGATGAATTGAGGGTACTTGATTTTGATTATGAAATTGAAGTCCGTACTAAGTATTGGATTGACCAGTTTGTAAATGGTGTGTTGGAAAATAGAGGACAATCTCGCTTGGACACAGTTATATATATATGATGGGAATTTTCATTATATATCTAATGGGCCTTCAATGGAATGGCTTGATCGAGCAGCATTTCTAATGCCTCGGGTTATCCATGTCTGCATTAGGGGAGTTCGTGAGTTGAATTTTCCTGATTCAGTGTTCTCATGTGCAAGCCTAGAAACCCTTGAGTTGTCTCTCTACCGCTATGGGATGACTAGTATTAGACCCAAATCAATAGCTCTTCCTTCTCTTAAAATTAAACTTTGAAGCTGCACTTCTAGCTTAAGTCTATAGTTCTTCCTTCTCTTGAAAGCCTAAATCTAAAGTCCTGTGAGTTATATATATCTGACATTTTCTCTAACGTGTTGAAGAAGTTGAGTTTTAATTGATGGGTGCTGGCAATGTCAGCATATATATGCGAATTTGTTGCCCTAGTCTTGTTTCTTTGTCCATCGACTTTTATATAAAGAGTACCGGAATCATTTTGTTGGAGAAAATGGACTCTGTAGTTGATGCTGACATCAGTTTATATAAAAGGAGTGATGAGGAAGAAGATGTTAATGATCTGCCAGATGGGAAACTTTTTAGTGCTCTTTCAAATGCTACAAGTTTGAACTTGAAGCTTGACTTTGGTCCTTAATTATTCTGATTTAAAGGTAAAACACGTGCCCAGTTCTATGAATTCAACACTCAAATTCATTTCCTAGCTTGTTGGCATTTTTCTTGTTGCACGTCATATGCCCATCGACCAATGTATGCTACTAACATGAATGTATTGTTGCTTCTTCAATTCCTTTTATCAAAGTTTATATAATTTTCACAATACATGCATGTTTACTTTTAGTTTGTTTGATCCAGAGAGCAACCTATATGGTATTTTTCTGTATTGGTTACATTTTGTAAACTGTAAACACAAATGGATATATATATGTTCTCCTTTAAAAATTGAATTACAATGTAAAACTGTTAACGCGATTAGTTACATTAAATGAAAACCGTTTGAAGTACAATGTAAAATAGATGTTACCCTTTAAAATTTAAAAATATATTTTTTTTAACAAGGAACAATGGGAGAAGGATATTCCTATGTGCAGAACCTTCAAGAACTTGAAGAACTTGAAAATTGCAGCTTGGGACATGATTAATGATTTCGATTTGGTAGCTTGTTTTCTCGAGCATTCTCCCCAGTTCTACACAATGATTTCGATTTGGAAGCTTGATTTCGATTTGGTAGCTTGATAAAGTAGTCTCTCTCTTCATTTGGTTTATAATATATATATATATAGAGAGAGAGAGTTGGACTACACAATGCAATGTATAGACTCTCTTGTGCATTGAACTCTAAATCACTAAATTATAATATATATAATTTAATGATTTAAAATAAATCTACAGAAAGGACAATGTATCGTGTTGTCTGATTTGGTACGACACTGTTATAGCCTGTTTTAGCGCCATGCACATTAATTGTTTCTAATTCTGCATTTTAATTAGTCAGGCTTATAAATGAATTGCTTTTGGTACCACCTATGCTGGCAACTTTTTGTTTGAATGTGGTGGTCATAGTCTAATTGTGAAGCTTTGTTTTTAGCATCAAAATATATCGATAAAAGATGATACAAATGAAGAGGCCAGGCAAGATGTTTTGTTCCATTCTGCGTACCTTGAGACGGTTAATATCTTCTGTCAGAAGAATGATAAAATTGCAGATATGAACCTTAAGTAAAAGCACTCTATTAGCAATGTCAGCTAATGTCAGAAGATGTTTTGTTTACTCATTGGTGGTACGTGATCCCATTGCTAATATGACATTATAAAAAATGAACACTTACAAATGATAGATGTCATTGCACCTCAAGGATCAAAATTGCTAATTGTAATGGTAGAAATCATCTGAGGTACGTAAGTACAAGTATGACACTGTTTTGTTTTGTGTAATTTGCAATTACAGTACTATTGAGAATTATTTTCAGGTAATCATTTTCTGAATAATTTGTCCATTATTCATTTTCAGCCTCAACAAATTGAACACAGAAATAAAATAAATTAGATTGGATAAAGCTACACAGCTGGCACAGACAGCAATTTATTAATTAGTACAATTAGCATTTGTTCTACTTGTTATATAGGCAGGCACTGAATAGAAAGTTGAAATCAGATTTGAGCGTAATATTACCAAAAAATTAACAGAGAAACAAACAAGTTACTTGTTAGGCAGGCGTTCCAACTCATTCGGATTTCTTATTGAGAGAGAAAAACTTGCTAGGTTTCTGAGAGAGACGAGAGGTGAGAGAAATAAAGAGAGAGGGAGGGAACCTTAATCTCTCAAAATCTCCCGATTTCCATTAATTCTTCCCCTTCGTTTTCCATCATTGATGAACTATAGAGTTTCAATCATTATTTGGCAGTGATCAGTGATGATAAACAGAAATTTGAATTCACTATTTATTGAAGGAACATTGCTCTGGAACTGTACGCGAAGCAAAACTTAATTAAATTTAATTGAACGGGATTAAAAGCAATTATATTTGATTAGAAAATGAATCAAATATAGGGAAATACTTAACTAGAATTTGCAATCCGACAAAGACTTTAATAATTAGCAGTAGAAATCGTAGATAAACAAGAAGATATCGGAAAAATCAGTAAATTAATCTAACGATCAATGAATTGTGACACTAACCTTGCGTACGATTCTTCAATGTTGCAGCAGTAGCCTTCTTTTCCGAGGGTAAATTCGGGAAGTTGGAGAATGAAAATTACAAGATTTTGACCGAAATTTTTATTAATATTCAAAAATATATAAAATTTAACATTTTGTATCCAAATTCGGTAACTGTCTATTCTCTAGGATCTTCTTTCTGGAAAATTATTCTCCGGATCCAGGGACGCTTCGGTTAACACAGATTCGGACAATAATTCTGCAGATTTGGGATTCTCCAAATTTATTAGAAAGACTGCGACAAATAACCCGGATCAACATATTTCAGGTCAGATTTGTTACAGATGTAAGAAAAATTAAAATATTATTTGTGTGTTATTGAAAAAAAATAAAAATATTTTGGATCTGAGTTATTGATCATGATTCAAAAGTAATTTCTTAGTATATAAAGAAAATATTGTGATCCTTCTAGTACATTCAAATGGTAAGATATTCTATCTAATTTTGAAAAAAAAAAAAAATCAATCTGACATTTGTTAGACAAAATGTTTTAATAATCAATTTTTCTTTTCAAAATAGATGCAGTATTTTAGAATTTGAATGTACTAAGTGACTTTGGAACCGGGATCAATAACTCAGATCGACAATATTTTTATTTTTTTCAATAACACACAAAGAAATAATTTAATTTTTCTTATAGCCGTAAAAAATTATGCCTACAAAATATTGATTCGGGTTATTTGTCGCAATCTTTATAATAAATTCAATTATATAGTATTCTATCTATTTTTAAAAGAAATATAAAAAATATTTCTAATATTGTAATACAAAAAATAAATAAATCATAACATTTTCTATTTTAATTATAAAAAATACACAAATACGGAGAATTATTCTCCGGAAATCCATATCCAAAGAATTATTCTCGAGAAAGAGATCTTTGGATTCGGAGAATAATTTTCCAGAAGAAGACCTAAATCCGGAAAATTATTTTCTGAATTGGGCAGATTTGGAATTTTCTCGAATTTGAGTGGAGAATGTTAAATTTTATATATATTTTTTAGAATAATTATATTCATCCCCGCGCGTCTATCCCCCTTATGTCCCCGCAGCTACAGTAAAGGAAGGTTGTATCATGCTCCCCACTAATTATATGGCCCCCATTTTCCAGTCCCTGCACTTGTTCCCGCGTCAATCTTCATAGCTATAAATACTTAAGAAATAACAGATTAATACTTATAAAGTAAGATAGTAATACTTGCATGTGTAACTTGATATGATGATTCCTCTTTTCTAGTCTCCCAATGGGCCCGCGTCAACCTTTCTCTAATGAAGTAGTGGTGACCCTGTATTCTCTTATTAACATTCCTATAACAAACAGAGTTGACCTCGTAGATATAAATAGTTCAGTGCATAAGTATCAATACTTGCAAAATAAGATATTAATACTTAATAGGGCAAATTTCATGTATATCCCTCGAAAGTTTCAATATTATGTATTTATCCTTCCAAAATCAATAATTACATATTTATCCTTGAAAATTTTATAAACTCACATATTTGTCCAATCTAACTCTATGACATATAAAATATCTCTAAAAATAATTAAATAATATTTTTATAACATTGAAATTTATTTTACAATATTAATTAAGAATATGTTGACCATTATGCCATTCGTTTATGTCACTTGTCACCTCCCCTCTCACAGATTTCTGCCACCCCTTGCTGCTTTAATTTTTCCATATTCATTTGGAGAGAGAGGCGAGAGTTTTGGCATCTTAGAGAAAAGAGAACTCAGACAGACTAAAAGACAGAAATGAAGGGCATAATGGTCAATATATTATTAATTAATATTGTAAAATTAATTTTAAGTTTTTAAAAATATTATTTAATTATTTTTGGAGGTATTTGATGTGTTATAGAGTTAGATTGGACAAATATGTGAGTTTCTACAATTTTCAAGGATAAATATGTAATTACTGATTTTAGAGGGATAAATATGTAATATTGAAACTTTTGAGGGATATACATGAAATTCCCCCTTAATACTTTGATGTGTAACTTAATATGATCAAACGCCTAAAGATTAAACTTTGTACAATATATATACATACAAATACTTCAGTGCATAGATATAAATAATTTCAATACTTGAGATTAATACTTTCAGATGTCATCCAGCGCCACATGTAAAAAAATATTAAGTATTACGGTCCCTCCAAATAGTTTTGGCAATATTGATATTTTAATAAACATGTATGGTCCTCCCTGGTCCCCCATTTTGTTTGAGTGGTCCCCCACAGATATTTATGGTGCGAAGACAGTTTGAGATATTTGGTTGGAGAGACAATTATTTACATTAAAATACTTTCATGTATAGGTATAAATACTTCCATTCATAGGTATTAATACTTTAGAAATTGTGCGGGAACAATACGGATTATATAAGGAAATTGTGTGGGGACGGTCCCCTTAATTAGTTATGAAAGTTATGTGCAGGGACAATGCGGGGACAGAGGTGCGGGGACATTATTTACGTACGAAAATATAGTTCTCTTCATAGAGATTAATATATTGTTCATGTTAAATACTTTGATGCTTCCTGTTAAATAGTCATCTTTTATTAATGTTTTAGTAGTTCCCCATGGTAGTTATAGAAGTTAAGTGTGGAGATAATGCGGAGATAGGAGTGCGGGGACCATTATCAGAACCTATTTTTTAATATAAATAAAAATTTAATGAATGTTTAGCCGAATGCTTCTTCTTTTTTGTAAACAATGTTTAGCCGAATACTGATACTGCTTCGAATATAGAGATTTGGGATTTTAGAGAGTTCGGCTAAAATTGACAGCCCAAAAGGTATTTATTATTAACAAAAAAAAGCCCAAGTAAGCCCAAAATAAGATTTTTGTTCATTTAATCCTCACATTGCAAATAGCCGAATAGGCCTGAAATTCATAATTAATTGCAATGTAATCCGAAGTTGCACTTTAATACTGAAATTCCTCGGTATGCATGAAAATTATCGTAAAAGCAAATAATGGTATATCCTATGAAATATTTCGTACACATGCCAACTGGTATATCCTATGAAATATGCTCCATTCCTTCATTTTTGTCAGGAAGGGTAATAATGGACAAGTACTTGTCTTTACATCAAACCTAATTGCGAGTCTTAATCCAACAGAAAAATCATTTTTAATTAGAGAAGTGATTGACAGCTAGAAATAACTAATTAAAAAGCAATGGTTATCGATAGAGAGGCGTCAAGATTAAAAAATAAGAGACTTGATTAGTAATACGTATTTTGCTCTTACTAGTTACTTTTACTAGTATGGTTTTCAAAAATTGTTTTGTTTTACAATAGGAACTTTTTTTTTAGTTTAGATTACCAACTGTACATACTGGTAAACACCACGATAAAATTCATTACTGTAAACCTCATCATTCACTTGCTGGCACAGACTTGTTTTACAAATTGGTGCATATCTTTAAAAGCAACAAAAAACAATGATCTCAATATATAGTAGTATCGGGTACTGACACCAAAATAAAATTTTAGCGACAAATGACAACCATCATAGGTTCAAAAGAAATAACATACAGCACTCATAAAACAAGGAAACTACTAGTTACATATGTATCACAACTAACAAGGCCTTTCTGCTATGAAAGACCGCTTCATGCATCAACACTAGACTTCTCCGGTACAATGGACTTGATGGAAGGCTCTTTGCTGACCTGGCATGCACGGACAGCAGTGCAAATATCGTTCTTCTCGAGGAATTTCTCGCCATTCAACAAAATAAGAGGGGTGTATTGTAAAACTAACCTCTTGCACTGTCAAATAATCAAAAAATTATTCTCATCTCTCTAAAATTTAATAATAAATTTTATGTGCTCCAATAAAATCACAAAAAGGTCTTTCTCATTTCCAACAAGCAATAAAACCCAAAACCACAATTCGATCTTTACTCATTTTCATCTCGATGGACAAGTGAGAAAAGATCAAAAGAGGGTTCTTTAGGTACACCTCAAAATGGTATATAAAGATGGGCACGGCTACAAATGTATCACATTACAGGATATATATATACCTGCTGTGTTCTCTATGTTTTACTTGGCCAATACAGGGTACAAAGCATTATCCCCTCATTGGTATAGGTAATTTATTTAAGATTTCAACTGCAGATAACTGTCAAAGAAATAAATTATTTCTACCTCCTGAACATGGCTCTGGACTTTGCTACATTCCTTTAGAAGCATCTCAAGTATCTCGAACTGCCATTATTAAGAAAAAAAATAGTAAACTCAAATACATTAGTTCCATAAAGCAAAAAAATGAAAAGAAAAGGATACTTCGGATAAGTACCGGTCCCAGGGAATATCACAACATCATGCATACCTCTATTAAACAGTACATATAATGCATACCCTCATAAAGAATGACATAGACCACTTTACTCCACTTTTGTTCTTCAAAATAATTCCCAAACTACCCTTCATTTCTCCTTATAAACTTTTTGAGGATTTCTGGGATTATTCCATTCGAAATTCCCCTACAAACATAATAGTACAATAACTCACCTGGGAGTCAGGGTCTTGGAGCTTGGTGAGAATTTCCTCGATCATATGGTGGCAAAACTCACAAGTGCTATTACCATTGGTCGAAAGAGCGTTCTTGTAATAAGACAAGGAACTCTCACACAAATTCACCTCCTTGCAAAAATCTACTGGATTTATCTTTGAAATCTCATTGAAGAAGAGAAAAGCATAGTAGTCTACCAAAGTAATACACTGCATGCACATCAGGATATAGAGAAACAATTAATAGATGTCAAGGATCACCAGTGCTTTGGATACAGTAATATAGAGAAACCAGAGGGGCCAATGTATAATACAAAGCTAAGTAATGACTAGTGAGGCTATGGTCCTATGCATAGTGCAAATTGGTTCGTATTACAGATCTCAACGTGATCTCCATATGAAAATGTACTTGCAAACTAAATTTTACATTTTTTAGAATTTTTTGACTATTTTTTAAGATAGGTATAAAATCATTACTTTTGAATGGTCTAGAAACATCGAGTGATATTTTACCTATCTAAAAAACTAGTAAAAAAATTCTTAAAATTGTAAAATTGGATCTACAAAGTACATTTTTATATGGAGATCATATTGAGTGGTTCAGATTGATTGTTTGGACTTTGAAATTGAAGATATTGGTCCATAGTACCGACCATTATGCGCTACGCATAGTACCGTAGCCTCACTCGCTAAGTAATTTATTCAGTACCTGTTCTTTCAAGGATTTGATCTGAGAGCAGGCATGGTGGAGGGTTTCTATAATTTCTTCCTGTGTTTCATTCGCGGCCATGTAGTCTATAGCTTGAGTTGTGAAGTTCTCACACACTCCACACACCTCATTGTACTTCAACTTTGATTTTACCACAACATACTCGGTAACTAAGAGGAATAGAAGAGAGAACCATTAGGCACTACTTTCTGAAGCAAACATGAGAGATAGGAAATGTTTCCCAGGATATTTTTTACCAGGTAACTGGTACTGTATTGATCAGTCATGAATGTTGGTGCAAAAAAAAAGGGTATGTTGCCGCAACTCATTGTAGAGACGCAAAAATCTGAATGAATAACCTGAATGAGATCTGAAACCAAACCCCCCCCCGCACCCCCAAGAAACAAACAATCTCAGCTGACCTAAAATAAAAAATAAAAAAAAGATCGGCTGATGTACAGAACAAAAAATGCAATTGCTAAATAACTTTTCATGTTATTAACACAAACAAAATGACCCAATTCTAAAATCTGAACCCCACATGATCCACAATGCTAAAAAAGAAAATTGCGCCAAAGCAAAACTAACCAGGACCTGAATTCAGTTGAGCCAAACCCAACATTGCCAAAAGACCAAACACAACCTGTTATGAACTGACTTGAAGTCAACCTGAGATACATGTTTTCTATTCTAGTTTCACCTAAAAATAACCACAAATCAACTAGCATAACAGAAACAAAAAGGTTTGCTAAATAACAGTGTCATGACCGGGGGCAGACCCAGAGTGTTCCAGGGGGGCAGCTGCCCCCCTGGATTTTGAGTTTTAGTGGAGATTTATCGGTCTCGACCGACTTTGCCTCCCCTGGAATTTTGTTTGCCTCCCTCTGGACGTTTGATTTGTAATTCGGGTTAAATTTAAGGTTAAAATTGAAATAAATTTGTTGAATTTTGATTGGTAATTAGAATTATAAGTTAGAGCATCATAAATGACAGGTCAAAGCATTAGAAAGTATAAGTTAAAATATTGTTTTTTATCGAGTACTCAATTGGTTAATGGATTTAAATCCGATTAGGTATTTAAACCCGACTCGATATTTTTTTGCCCCCCTGACGAAAATCCTGGATCCACCCCTGGTCATTACAGTACAGGCACCAGGTATTAGTGTATATGTCAATACTTGTTTTAACATAAATGTTCCATCGTACCTATGACATCAGCGCTGATAAAGCTTCTGGCATCGGCAATGGTACAGCAAAATACCAGAAGAAGAATCAAGAAGCCATCCTTTGATCCCATTTTAGAGCTACATGAGAAACACACAACAGAAAGAAACTTATTTTTAACTCAAATCATCGCAATAGGTAATCAATATGAGATTCAAAGAAAAAAAAAAGCATGTACATAGGATTGGCGCCATACTTCTAATGAAAATTAGACATGTCACAAGCATATTTCTAAGAGAACTTTTTAAAATCAGAAGAACCATACTTCTTCTAGCAAAGAGAAGAGATTATTGAATTTGCCCAATACCAATTTCTTCATTTACTCATCATTTTTTCTCAAATAAATCCCATTTACGAGGATCAAAGTACCAAACTTTATTTATTTATTTTCAATTGGATTAACCTAATTTACAAAAACGAAACCACAAATTCCTCATTAATCCCCAAAGAAAGAAAATAACCTAAAACCACTGAAAAAAAAAATATATAATTCTGATGACAAAGAAGCAACAACAACCTTGATTACGAAGTCTCTAATTAAAAAATTGGGGGTTTAAAACCCAAGAAAAAGGGGAATCCTATTTGCTTACTTGAAAAGATGGTAAAGCGAGCAGTAGAATCAAATTGGAAACGAGAAATTGTTTAAATTTTGTACCTTTCTTTAGGGAAAAGAGAAAAAAATAAGTTGTTTGGAGTCGCTATAAAAATCCAATGATGTCTATTGTAAGCAGGATTTTATGATTAGGATAAGAAAGGGAGACCGACATGAAAGTCATCTCTGCAGTTTGAGAAAACAGGAGATCTCCAGTGCATATTATTAGTGACTGCTCTATATATTGGAATGAGCATTTTTGAAAGCAAATTAAAATTAAATAGATATTTGTATAAAAATAAAGTTTAGCCTAATTAATGTATTACAAATAGCATTTCCGATATAAAAGAGAAAATTATAAGAACCCCTATATTGTACCTAGTCAATTAAAACTCATTTTAAATTTATAAAATTTTCATTTAATCATTTATGAAAAATAAAAATATGTAACATGTGTACATAAAATATTCAGTTTTCTAATCGTCAATTTGTGAGAACAAATTATTCATTTTCTTACTTGTAATACATACAGGTGTGTGCGTCACAGGTAAAAAAATAAATCTATCCTTACAAACTGACAAACTGAATTTCAATAAAATAAAACTTTGTAAATTTAAAATTAATTTTAATAAAAATAAATAAATTAAAAAATATATAATTTTTCACATTTTAAAAAATATATATAATATTTCGTGCTGGGCTTAGCTAAGCCATGGTGTAAAACGACTTGGTGCTCCACGCCTCATTATTTCCATTTTGAAAATCCAAACGACTGATCCGAACCGCTCAAGTTGTTCTCCATATTGATATGTGCTTGGAGACCAAATTTTACATTTTTTGGAATTTTTTTACTATTTATTAAGCCACTTTGAAAATCTGAAAATCCTTATGAACAGTAAAAAACAGTAAAAATTTCTGGACCGCCGGATCAGTGATTTTCAAAGTGGCTTAATAAATAGTAAAAAAATTCCAAAAAATGTAAAATTTGGCCTCCAAGCACATTTCAATATGGAGAACATGTTGGAAGGTTCGAATCGACTATTTGAACTTTGAAAATGAAAATATAACGTGGAGTACCAAGTCGTTTTACTCTATGGAGTAGCCTAGTCGGCCTCTAATATTTCAAATACATGAAATGATGAAAATGTCTCTTTTATTCAAAGTCCGGTTCAAAGGATAAAAACTAAAAAGACTCCTTAACCTGAAGGGTGGTCCCTACCGTACATTGTTGTTATCGCTTGTCTCTTTGTGCATGTGCATTTTAATGGTTTCCTGCCTACGAGGCGCTTCAACTGGAGAATTGTCGCTCTAATAATCATGAAATGCCCCCACAGCCCCCATTATTGTTCCTATCATTAGTCCTTTTGTTGAATTTAATTTGGGTACATTGATTAATCTGTAGAAAAATAAATTAGCTTTATTTGATGAATCCAGTTTAATAAAATACGGTCTATGCGGCGTATTCGGTTGTAATCCGTATAGAAATATGTATGCGGTCAAATATATGCGGCCGCATATTACTACCATATATTTTTACTGCATATTTAGTGCAAAATTACCGCATATTATTGCATACTTATTTGTATGACACTGAATATTACCACATACCGCATATTTTGTTTATACATATATATAGAGGTTGGCTAATGTCAAAACGTTTGTTCTGGAGCCGTAGTGCAATCAATTGATTTTTTTATTTTCAAAGTCCAAACGATCAAATACAAACTATTAGATGTGATCTCCATATTAAAATGTGCTTGGAGACCAAATTTTATATTTTTTTGAATTATTTTACTATTTATTAAGCCAGTTTTAAAAATCGCTAATTTTAATAAATAGTGAAAAAAATTGAGATCATTGAAAACAACAATTTTAAAACTGGCTCAATAAATAGTAAAAATATTCTAAAAAATGTAAAATTTAGTCTCCAATCACATTTTATTATAGATGGAATGTGGAACGGTTTGGATCGACCATTTTGGACTTTAAAAATGTAAAACCGAAGTGTTTGTTCCATGATTTAGGAACAAACGTTTTGATATTAGCCAACTCCTCTCTCTTTTTTTTTTTGAAAAATACTTGGCAGTAGCTACCAAGATTTGATTAAAATAATGAAATTTTTTTTTTACATCGACATCTAGCAATTGAACTGAAAAGAACTCATGATGTGCCCCCCCCCCCCCCCCCCCCCCCCCCTATTCAGTTTACAACCATTGCTACCTATTCAGCCATATTGCATCCATAAAGCACTTTCGGACAGTATCCTCTCAGTTATCAGTCTAGGCTCGCTGGTCCTCCAAATATCCGCTCATTGCGGTGTTTCCATAGCATCCATGCTGTGCAGGAGAAGTAAGTTATCCACTGACGCTCAGTGAGCAAGCTTCTAGAGGCGTGCGATTCATGCCATGTGAGTTGAGCATTTAGATGGGGTCGCATTTAGCCAACTCCTCTCTCTCTCTCTTTCTCTCTTTCTCTCTCTCTCTCTCTATATATATATGAATTCTTAAATTAAAATCTACATATATATAAGTCTGTATTAAAATCCGCATATGCAATCGCATACTGTATATATGGTATGTGGTGGCCTTCCGCATATCACATAAAAACTGCATTTAAAAAACATTGGATAAATCAATTCTCTCTCGAAGGGAGAGGATTCCATAATCATTGTTTAGAATCTCGACCGTCGGATCAAAATCTGTAATGCATGGTACCTCTTTAATAATGGTACAAACACGGATAGGATGATATAAATTTGTTCTGCAGTAATTTAAAATTGAGTGAGGCTATGGTGCTATGCATAGCACCAATGGCTAGTGTACTACGGCTCAATATGGTACTTTTTAAAATCCTAACGGTCGATCCGACTGTTCAATGTGATATCCATATGAATATGTACTTGCAAACTAAATTTTATATTTTTTTGAATTTTTTTACTATTTTTCAGATAGGTAGAAAAATCAGTGTTTTTTGAAAATTCTGGACCATCAAAATTCTACCTATCTGAAAAAATAGTAAAAAAATTCGAAAAAATATAAAATTTAGTTTGCAAGTACATATTCATATGGTTATCACATTGAACGGTCGGATCGACCGTTAGGATTTTAAAAAGTACCATATTGAGCCGTAGTACACTAGCCATCCGTGCTATGCATAGCACCATAACCTCACTCTTTAAAATTTTACTTGTGCATTCGGGGAGGAGGAGGTGTGATGAGCATCGGATTGAAATCTATATGATCTGATTTGTGTTGAAATTCGTGCAAAGTGTTTTGATTCACAATATAATTGGAATTAGTGCATATTTAAAATAATATGTTTGTACGAATCTCCACACAAATCAGACGGTTATTTTGATCTCATGTGAAGTTAGAAAACCCATGATTGGCTCTAGTAAATGATGTAATGGCCCACAATTATTGTTGTGCTTTTGTTGAATTTATTACGGGTAAATTGGTAAAGCCGTAGAAAAATAAATTACATTTATTTAATGTTTCATCACAGTTTTACTAACTATTGTTGGGTTGAAAATAGCAATTTCTGCATGAATCGCCAAGTGGGAATGATGAATGATCGGACGGCTGAGGTATTGCTAGTCACAATTAATGTGCTACCAAGTACATGAAATACTACTTTTTTCTAACAGCTATTTACTTCAGGAGGAGGATTTAAAAACTTTAAATTTTCGTGCCCTTTCTAATTTTTAAATATCCAATACTCAAATAAAAAATTATACTAATTGATGTAAATGTGATATATTTACCTATTCTATACACACAAAAGTAATGACAATATTTTTAACTTGACGGGAAACAAAAAATAAATTTTCAGAAATTGTTCAAAATTATGGGATTTAGATTTCCAATTATTAATATTTTGACGGGAAACCTAAAACCCTAAAATAATTCCCCCAATAAAAAAAAAATACAAACGCATTAAGCATCCACCCTAATTTAAAACGAACACTTCATATTAAAACGCTTGCCTTTTTAATCTAAATAACTACTTTTCTGTGTAAATTTAGAAATGATAATCTTGACTATGTTTGAAAAATCAACCCATGTAATCACAAATCCGCATCCTTTGCATTAACATATTGTTTGAGTTAATTTTATGACCGTCCAATCATAATTCAGGCCAATCCGCTCCACACCTTAAACGCACAGAACTCTTTAATATTAGTGCATATTTAAATCCGACGGTTCAGACCTTAACTCAAAATTTGAGTTAATGCAAAGGATAAGAATTATGTAATCACATCGTATTAATTGTGACTGTGTTTGCATAATTTGAAAATGTCTCAATTTTAATTGATTTTTGAATCCAATAATTCCCATGTCTATCAGCTGGGACACCCTGTAGCCACTGCAGAGAACAAAGGTTGGTAGCTTGGTGCTAAGTGCTAACTGATAAGGTACCAAAGTAAAATTTCAAAAAATTTACAAATTTACCAGACAAAACATTGGTGTGTAGTTTGAGGCAATGGTCCCTTGACACAGCCAAAAAAAAGGCATAGACAAGTAGACAACTATTTAACTATTTCTTCAGTTTTCATTTAATAAATTTGTATTTGGGCCAAGCAAGTACTTGAATTGGTCAGAGGTTACAACTGTTGACTATTTCGTACAAATTTTTTTAAGTTGAAAAATTGAATTTTTTTTATAAACCATAATTAAAATTTTGTTTTTTTACGAAACCAACGTGATTACATTTTTTTTTTACAAAAACTATAAGAACCGAAATGTTATTTCGGTTCGAATTTTTCTTTTATTCCGGACCAAAATGACATTTTGGTCCAGTCTCCTTTTTGGATTTTCTGTGGTACTGGTTTCACAAGTTTTCATATGAGCCGCCGCCGAAAATCCAGAAAGGGGACCGGACCAAAATGGTATCTCGGTTCTTATAGTTTTTGTAAAAAAAAGTAATCATGTTAGTTTCGTAAAAATATTTTTTTTAATTATGATTTATAAAAAAAATTCTGCAAAATTTGAAAGTTTACGATGAAACCCACAATTTTTATAATTTCGTTGCTTGGTTGAAAATCTACATTCTCTCTTTTTTTCAAGTAAAGATTAGAAGTTCGATTACCCAACTATTTAATATTTACAAAAAAACTTTTTATTCGAATTTTGAAACATATGATTCATATGTTGTATGAAACTAAAACAACATTGTCAATGTCTTTACTCCACATTCGTGACTCTTTCATTTCCTAAATCACGCTAAAAAACAAAAGAAATAAAATTTGAAATTAATTTGATAATGTGGCTTATCAAAATCAAACAATAGAATTGATATTTGTGACATGAAAGGTTAGCATTGACACAACATCAACCCAATTGGCGGTTCTTTCATTTCCTAAATCACGCTACAGTAAACAACAGAAACAATAACTGTTTCAAATTGATTTGATTATTGTGGCTTATCAAACAATAGAATTGACCAACTATGTAACATTTTCATGATGAAGGTTTAGCACTGACAAAAACATCAACACAATTAAATTTCAACAAGTAAAATACATGAATCTGGTATCAACAAAAACACTAAACGGGTTTTTATCGTCGACAGCAGGGTTCGAACCTGCGCGGGCGAAGCCCAACAGATTTCAAGTCTGTCTCCTTAACCACTCGGACATATCGACTTTTTGATTGATTTCATCAATAGTTTTCTAATATTTAAATTCACGTGAACTATTATGCACATACATCCACTGTTCATACTTTTTGTGCAGTAAGGCCAACTCTTATACGGTTATACCCCTGAGGTACACTAATGGTCAAACAAAACTTTTAATTTTGACAAAATATATTTCCAATTGAAAAAATAAGAATGCTTCATTCAAGATGCTAGCACAAATTCAGTAGTACAGAAAAGAGGAATCTGTTGCACAAATTTGAATTCATGAAAATGGTGAATGAGAATTCTGTCAAAAAACGTACTGAATGAGTGTTAGGCGATTTTCTACCAGCGAATGTGTGCAATCCTCTTTCAAAATCAAGGTTCTAAATAGCGTTTATAGCGTCATAGCAGGAAGGCTACAAAAAAAGCTAAAGCAGAAGCTATGTCACATGGCGTTTTTTTTTTTTACATTCTGTATATTCAATATTTGTACTAAATATCAACATTATCTAAAGTCTCATAGAACAATAAATAACACCAAAGTAATTAAGAAATTATAATATTCATATTGAACCTGTACAAAGTCCAAATTGCGGTTCAAAATATCCATAGTAATATCATAAACTATCGATTTTTCCTATTAAAAATATCTTAAGCATCATGATTCATGACATAATCTTTTTTTTTTAATTTCGGTTTGGACTTTTTTTTTATTTAAATTTCTATTTCTATTCCCAATTTCAAATTGATTTATCTGTAGCAAGTAACAACAAATTCAATTTCGGTTTGAGCTTTTTTGAGTCTTTATTTGAAGCCCATATAAATTGCTTAAAAAAGTCCATATTGTATAGCGGCTGTAGTGCAAATAACGGACTGCTATAGCGCTATAGCGGACCGCTATCACCGCTATAGTGGCCGTAGTGCAAATAGCGCATTTTGATGTCATAACTTAGCGTTTGGGGTCCAAAAACGCTTATAGCACCGCTATAGTGCACTATTTAGAACACTGTTTAAAATTTATATTCTTACTGTTTTTATTTTAACCAAAATAAATGTGAGTAACACTAGAATAAACTTAAAACTTAATAATTAATATTCTTACTGTTATTTATTTAAGACCAATTTTTCCAACTTCTAATTGAAGTTGACATGACAATTTTTTTTTATGAACTTAATTAAACCGTTCTAACATGAATGAGGATGTTGAAAAATGACATTTCAAAAGAAAATCTAGATCATTAATTAGGATGCATCCAATAAATTGCTTGCATTTCTTGATAACTCCTAATTTCTATTCACTTTATTAATTAGCGCTATTCAGTGGCAGAGATTGGTTTGTTTTTTAAGTTGCACTACAGAAAACTGATTTTTTTTTTAATGAATTAATGATTGCTTCATAGTTCATATACAAATTTAGAGAGTTTGAGGAGTTGATTCAATAATCTCAATATATATCAGTGTTCTAAATAGCGCGCTATAGCGCCGCTATAGCGTTTTTGGACCCCAAATGCTACGCTACGACATCAAAATGCGCTATTTGCGCTACGGCCGCTATAGTGGTCTGCTACAGCGCTATTTGCGCTATACAATATGGGTTTTTTTTTTTAAGCAATTTATATGGGTTTTAAATAAAGATAAAAAAATCTCAAACCGAAATTGAATTTGTTGCTACTTGCTACAAATAAATCAATTTGAAATTGGTAATAGAAATTGAAATTTGAATAGAAAAAAAGTCCAAACCGGAATTAAAATTTGAATAGAAAAAAAAAATATATATGTCATGAATCATGATACTTAAGATATTTTTAATAGGAAAAATCGATAGTTTATGATATTACTATGGATATTTTGAACCGCAATTTGGACTTTGTACGGGTTCAATATGAATATTATAATTTCTTAATTACTTTGGTGTTATTTATTGTTCTATGAGACCTTAGATAATGTTGATATTTAGTACAAATATTGAATATACGAAATGTAAAAAAAAAAAATGCTATTTGGAATAGCTTCCGCTATAGCGACGCTATTCGCTATAGCTTCTTTTTTAGCCTTCCCGCTACGACGCTATAAACGCTATTTAGAACCTTGATATATATAGTCCCTTTTAAGATTGGCCCTTGACTTTGTTGAAAGTTGAATTTTGTACATTTTCATTAAAAGAAGACATGGCATTAATTATTCACCGAATTTTTTATTTATATCCAAAAATTAAATTAAATTACAAAAAATAACCATGTTGGTGTTGAAAATCAAAATCTACTCAAACCGGAAAAAAAATTTCCGGATTCAACGTCTAACTCCGGAAAAAAAATTTCCGGAAACTCAACTCTAATTCCGGAAAAAAAAATTCCGAACTTAACATTTTTTTTTTTTTTTTTAGAGATTCCGGAAAAAATCAATTCGATTTTTTAGTGTTAGATTTCAGCATTTTAGCTATTTTGATAATTTCTAAATTATTCTACACCATTTTGAAATTTTTTAAATTAATTTAACAAATATTTAAAAAAACAATTCAATTTTTTAATGTTAGATTTCAGTATTTTAGCTTGATAATTTCTAAATTATTCTACATCATTTTGAAATTTTTTAAATTAATTTAACAAATATTTAAAAAAATAATTCGATTTTTTAGTGTTAGATTTCAGTATTTTGGCTATTTTTATCTAAAAAAAAAAATTTGTTAAGTTCGGAAAAAAATTTCCGGAATCTCTCTAAAAAAAAAAAAAATTGTTAAGTTCGGAAAAAAAATTTCCGGGGTTAGATGTTAAATCCGGAAAAAAAATTTCCGGTTTGGGTAGATTTCGAATTTCAACACCAACATAATTATTTTTTGTAATTTAATTTATTTTTTGGATATAAATAAAAAATTCGGAATTATTCATATGGACATGGCTGATAAATATTATAAATAGTTTTTAAGTAAGGATGTTATAAAATATTTTCAAATATCAATTATTTTTCTTCTATGTAAAAATAATTAAGAAAAATGTAAAACACAGAAAATAAATATCTATATGGAAGAGGAGCAGCCGAGCAGGGATGGGCTTCTCCTTGGCTGCAATTAAAGTCATTGTTGGCTGATAAAGACTTGATGTTGTTGATTTCTTGAATTGTTGTTTTCAATTTCATTGCTTGTTGTTGAGAAACCCTTTTGCCGTTGTCACTTCTGTGAATTGCAAATACAGTTTATTCTCTTACTTATACTGATATCTGATATCTGATCTCTGATCTTCTTCTTAAGCAGATTTATAGTGGTTATTTTGGCTCTGTCTCACTGATTAAGTCTCCTCTTTTCATTCTATTTTGTTTGACAAACTCAATTCATACCAACCATGCTTCATAGTTGATACATTGTTGTAGGAAAGGAATTGATTGTGTTCTCAGTCAATTTCTACTTTAAGTCAAGCTTTTCATCTCTGCTCCTTTTTATTGTCAGATCATGATAGGACTGAATTGATACCTGAATTGTAAACTTCAATTTGGTTGATATTTTTTTTTTTGCCACGTTACACAGATTCTGTAGTATCTTTACATGTATTAATAACATGAATTGTTACGCAAGTGATGCATGCATAGATTAGGCCTATCAAGCATCAATTGCTTTTAATCATTTCACCAATTAAGTATGTTAAATCACCTTTATTAATTACTACGTACGCCAGCCAGATAAAAGTGATTAGAAGAAAACATAAGTGCTGTGTTGTTAGGTTTGTAATTATCCCTAATTAAAAACATGGTAAGTACAGCTAGATGACAATAGTTAGGTAAGATGTTGGATGTCATTATTCAGTTGACTATCAGTATATTACATAAATAATTTATGAACAAGATCACGTACAAATTCAAGAATTAATTAAAGGGTTACACATCACATAAAAAATTTAATAGGATTTAAATTTCATTGTTTAATTGTGTGACTGTTGGGAAGTGCTGATCAAATATCCTGAAAATAAAAAAACCCTTGTCATTAATTTCAGGGTTGACATAAGCATACACAGTGGCGGACCTATGAAGGCCCAGGAGTAGGCAAGTGCCTACCCCTGGATTTAAAATTTTTTTTTAGACCCAGTGTATTTTTATTCCTGTGCCTACCCCTGATTCAATACTGTGCCTGCCCCTGGCTCAGAATAATAGATTTGCTGCTCTAATTTATTAATTGGCCAAGTACGCTGCTTCAATTAATTCATTGTGCCTACCCCTGATCAAATTCCTGGGTCCACCCCTGAGCATACACCTGAAAATAAAAATTAAAATACATAAGCATGGTTTCATTAATTAGCATTATTTTCTTCTAATCTAGATAGGTAAGATAATCCAAATCATTATAGAGATATAAATGAAATAATTGGGTACTGTACCTAACACTAATTAAATAAACGAGGGAAAAAATTTAGGGAATTAAATAGTTGGGGATATCCAGCAAAATTATTTGAGCGCTGCACTATATTGTTAGCACAAGCAGATAATATATAATTTTTTTTAGGGTAATTACAATTTCCCCCGTCTAACATTCTCTTATTTTGTCCCCTGTCTAACTGTCTTTCCTAATTACTGAAAATTACCGGTTTTAACTATCTACTGGGTCGTACAAACTAATACCGCTGCTGAGGTGATTCTGAGGCGAAATGGGGACGAAATGGAGGAAAGATACGCGGGGACAGCTAGGCGCTCCCTTTTTTTATTTCTTGAGAAAAAAATAAGAATCAAGCCACCTAATTGTCTAATATTTACAAAAAGTTCTTCATTTAAATTTCAAACGTATAATCTTTCATACAAAAATACATTAACTTTTGACACTAAAATAAATATAACATATAGTTTTTCAATTTTATTTTTTATCCTCACATATACTAGATTCTTGTAGTGAATAACATAATTAGACCCATCTGAATTCTGAACAAGCATGACATTAATTTTCTTGAGGTGCTATATATGTTTGTTGTTATTATCTGTTATCATTTTACACGAATTATAAAATTGAATTAAATAAATTGAATCAGAAGATTGTTAAGTTAAATCATAAAGTATATTTATTGTTTAATTCGGTCTGACCTGTACTGGATAAGGGCTCTTTTGCATTAATTTTCTGATCCGTTATCCTTTCGGGTCCAGCATTTAGTCAAGACCTATTCAAATAAATAAATTAATTATAACATTATTAAACTGAATTATAAATATGTTGATAGTGATGAAGATATCATTATATCAACCTCTATAGATAATTGAGGAGGGATCAAATTACACTTTTTTTGGTGATATACTCTGACACCTATTATTTTCAAAGTTCAAATAATTGATCCAAAATGGATATATTAAAATGTGCTTGGAGATCAAATTTTACATTTTTTTAAATTTTTTTACTATTTATTAAGATGGTTACAAAATCGTTATTTTAAGGCCATTGAAAAACAGCGATTTTGTAACCATCTTAATAAACAGTAAAAAAATTCAAAAAAAATGTAAAATTTGATCTCCAAGCACATTTTAATATGGTGATCATGTTGAACGGTTCTGATCGACTGTTTGGATTTTGAAATCGCAAAATTGACATATAAAAAAAATAGTGTCATGATGTGTCAAAAAAAAGGATGTAATTGAATCCCTCCTCTAGATAATTAGCATATGAATTTAATTCTTTATATCATTTGAAAATATTAAAAATATTTAGACGAGTTAATGCAATAAATGGCACAATCTTGCCACTATAACGATGACAGTGACGTAATTTAATATCAGTAGTTGGAGTACAATTTTCTAATTAAAATATGAATGACTAATATTAAAATTTCTAATAATTAATATTAAATTTTACTTGAAAATTTAAGAGTGTGCTCCATACATTAAAATAAGGAAAGGAAAAGACGGAGAGTAGGCAAAGCAACGAGTCACATTATATGTACTCAAAGAGATAGGAGTAGGTCCGATGGGCATCGGACTTACATTTAGGTTCAATTAGCTCTAGGACTGTACAATTAGCATCAAGATCTTTGCACACGGAAATTAATACAGACTTGCACGGATTTTGATACAGAGTACACACATCTTGATGCAGATCAAATGGTCATCACACCCATTGAACCAAGGTAGGTCCGATGTCCATCGGACCTACTCTGATTCCGTACTCAAATGGCGGGTTACAAAAAATCACTAAATTGGTACGCGTACTCACCTCCTCTTTCTTTCTTTCACCTTAATTTTCTCTTCTAATGGTGTCTAAAACAATGGCAGAGCCACGTGAGGTCAGGGGAGGCACTTGTCTATCCTTGACCTAAATTTTTTTTTTTTCCGAACTATTCTTCCTTTTTCTTATTTTTTTAAATAAAGTTACAAAAATATATTTGTATTTAAAATAATTATATAATTATACCATATTCTAAAGAATAATTATATTCATCCCCGCACTCCAGTTCTCCTCGGTCTCCGTAACTACAGTAGAGGAATGTTGTACTATGATCCCCACTAATTATATGGTCCCCTTTTTCAGTTTTTGCACTTGTTCCCGCGTCAACTTTCATAGGTATAAATATTTGGAAAATAACAAATTAATACTTGCAAAGTAAGATATTAATACTTGCATGCGTAATTTGATATGATGGTTCCCTTTTTCAGTCCTCCAATGGTCCCCGTGTCAACCTTCCTTTAATTAAGTAGTGGTGACCTCGTATTCTTGCATCAACCTTCCTATAATAAAAATAGTTGACTTTATAGGTATAAATACTTCAGTCCATAGGTATCAATACTTGCAAAATAAGATATTAATACTTTGATGATTTAATGTGATTAAACGCCTGAAGATTAAACTTTGTACAATATGAGGAGGGTTCCAATGCCTCATCTCCTCATACCTCATCCATACCTCATGTTATATATCTCCATTTTCAAAGTCTAAATGATAAGCATAAATTATATACACATTTGATCTAGTTTTTATCATGGAATAACCCTAATTATCATGTATTTTGAATATAAAATGAATGAATTACACCTAGAATCAAGTTACTGCGTTTGCTCGGCTTTAATTTGCAGGAAATGAAGGAAAATGAAGAAAAACGAAGAAAAATGTCCAGTGCGGACGCACGGATTGCGATACAGCCGCACTAAGTACTTAGAAGGATTTCTGAACACGCGCCAATTTGAAAAAGGTATAATGAGGTTTGCATCAAAATCCGTGCGGAAGCACGGATATCGATGCGGACGCGCTCTGGTCGCACAGGAAAAATCCGAGCCTAATGCGGACGCAGTGAGAACCAGTGCGGACGCACTGTAGCAGCACACGAAATTAGCGTCCGAACTTGAAACGGTAATAGTTGGAGTCAGTGCGGACGCACTAAGGTCCAGTGCGGACACATCCAGTACTTAGACGAATTCAGCACATTTCAGACCAAGCCAGAAAAGTCCGAGCTGAGTGCGGAGGATTTTTTTTAAAAACCATAATTAAAAAAATTAAAATTAGGGAACCAACATGATTACCTGCAGATTTCGAAAAACCATAAGAATCGAACAGCCTATTCGGTCCCAAATTTTTTTTTCCCCTGGGACCGAATAGGCATTTCGGTCCCCCCCAATTTCACATTTTTTTGGCAGAGCCGCCACAGAAAATCGAAATGGGATGGGGAACCGAATTGGGATTTCGGTCCCCATTTTTTTTTTTTAAGAGACAAATAGCTAAAATAATTAAATATAATACTAAAAAATCGAATTTTTTTTTCCTTTGTCAAATTATTTTTTTGATAGCATATTTGTACTAAAATATGCTAAATTACTTCAAATTATGTTAATTTATGTTGATTTACACTAAATTATTTGAAATTACAATAATTATGTAGAATTATGATAAAATACGGTAAATTACGTTAAATTACGTATGAATAGGGCCGATTTTGTGTCATCTTTCATAAATCATTAAAAATAGTAAAAAAATTCCAAAAAATAATAAAAATTGATATTCTACAAGTTCATTATATAACTAATTTACTGAGCTATGTAGATTGAATAATAAAAGTGAAAATCTCAATCGAAAACTTCAACTGAAGTTTTGCGACTCTTCCCTTTGTTTTTTGGCGATTCTGAATTTGGAAAACTGGCAATGCCAGTCCAGATGCATGCGCATTTTCGCAAGCTTTCCGAAAAATGGTCATTTGCTGAAATCGGACACTCGAGCGCCGTTTTATGGCCGTTTGAAGTTTTGTCGTCGTTTTTCCCCTTCTCAGTGAAGATATCATCCCTATTCGTACGTAATTTAGCGTAATTTTCCGTATTTTAGCATAATTCTAAATAATTATTGTAATTTCAAGTAATTTAGTGTAATTCATTATAATTATTATAATTTAGTGTAATTCTACATAATTATTTTAGTATAACTATGCTAATTGTAATAAAAAAAGTAATATAACAAATATTAAAAAAAAAATTCGATTTTTTTAGTATATTTCAGCATTTTACCTATTTGTCTCTTAAAAAAAAATTAACATAATTTCAAGTAATTTAGTGTAAATCAGCATAAATTAACATAATTTCAAGTAATTTAGCGTATTTTCATATAAATATGATATAAAAAAAGTAATTTGACAAAGGAAAAAAAATTCGATTTTTTTAGTGTTATATTTTATCTTTTTGTCTCTAAAAAAAAAAAAAAAATTGGGGACCGAAATGCTAATTCGGTCCCCACTGAAAATACCCTAGACCGAATTGGGATCTCGGTTTCAGGGTGCTACACGGAAGGCCGCACAGTTTTTGTTGAAAAAATGTGAAATTGGGGGGGACCGAATGCCTATTCGGTCCCAGGGGAAAAAATTTTTTGGGACCGAATAGGCTGTTCGGTTCTTATGGTTTTTCGAAATCTGCAGGTAATCATGTTGGTTCCCTAATTTTAATTTTTTTAATTATGGTTTTTAAAAAAAATCCGAGTGCGGACGCACTAAGGTTCAGTGCGGATGCACTCTGGCCGCACTTAAAACGCATTGAAATTTCAGCTTCCGATACACAGTTCGTATTTTGGGCATAACTTGGTCATACGAACTCCGATTTGGGTGAATCAAAGCTTGACGGAATCAGGACAACAAGATCTACAACTTTCATGAAGGAACAATATCCAAATTCGTAATGTAGAATCCCGTGTGGACGCACTAAGATCACATTCAGCCTAAAAATCGAGTTTTCTATTTCCGGCGCTTCTAAAAACGACCCAGGAGTGAAATATGAAAAGTGGGGACGTGGGAAAACTTGTGGAGCAAGTATCTAATGACTCCCCATGTCTATTTGCTCCAGAATTAACAAGTACTTCTCCTGTAAAATGGGCGCCCACTAACTCCACCTTCTAGCCTCTAAATTGGGCATGATCTCTTGTTATAAAAGGGTTAGAACTTTCCCTTCCAAATCATTCACTACCAATCCGTCCAACAACACATCTCATTCTCTCTCCACACACAATTCTGAGCAATATTTTCTGAAGAAGGTGAAGTTTTCAAGCAAGGAGAAGAAGGGTTTCCTGAGCAAGATTCGGCAAGATTGAGGTTCTAGATTCAAAGGGTGTAATTATTCTTTATTTCATTTCCTTTTATTCTTTGCCAAACTTTACAATGTTTATCTCCAAGAGGGAGTAGTTCTCTCTCTAGGGGTTTAGGTCAATGCATGAACTTGTTTAATTCTATTTTATTTGATTATTTACTTTTATTATGATTGTTTTATCGGATTTGATTGTTAATTTCTGGGATTTTAATAATTTGTGTTAGAAACATAATTAGTACTTGAATTGTAGCATCTCGTTTTGGTTTCAAAAGAACCAAAATTGACTAGGATCAATAGGATAGTACCAAATTATGAATGCAAATACTTTAGGTTTTAGATTAAGATTCTAACCAATTTAATCTAAGCCGGAACTACAGAAATTAAGGTTAGGGATTTGGTGAAAAACCTAAATGAGAAGTCAAACCCTAATTAGGACATCTCAAATCAAGTCGAATATTGGTATCATGAACTTAATTGTGAAATACCAATATTCGAGGAGAGGAGAGACTAACAAGAGCTTATAGTCTAGGTAGCTAGGGTGAAGAACCTAAAAAGTGAAGTCCGAATTACTTAGACACGTCATTAATTCATGAAGGTGACCCTTAATGACATATTAGGTTAGAAACCTCATCAAATCATACATGAATTTAAGCAAATACCGAATAGATAGAATTAGCAAGGGATTGTAGACCAAAGACCCTTAGATTCTCTAAACCTTGAAAACAAACTGACTTTTCTCTCTTTTACTTTTACTTTTACTTGTTTAAAAACTCATTTCTTCGGGTATTGAACCCAACCTTAGGATTTTTACTACAAACCCCCCCCCAAAATTTACTTTATTGCACTTTATTTTCTTTATTTTCTGAAATTTATCATCTAAAGTTGAAAACTAAGTATTTATCTTACTCCTTGTGGTTCGATACCCGATAATATACTACACGGTAGGATTGTATACTTGCGATCTAAACCGAAAGTGTATTTGAGGATAAAGCTTTTTACATATACCCTTTGCACGTATCACTAAACTATCGATCCGAACCGTTCAACATGATATTCATACTAAAATATGCTTGGGGATGAAATTTTATAATTTTTGCAATTTTTTTACTATTTTTTAAGATAGGTACAAAATCACTGTATCTGGACCATTCAAAAAACAGTGATTTTGTACCTATCTTAAAAAATAGTAAAAAAATTGCAAAAATTATAAAATTTCATCCCCAAGCATATTTTAGTATGAATATCATGTTGAACTGTTTGGATCGATAGTTTGGACTTTGAAAATGGAGATATATAACATGAGGTATGGATGAGGTATGGATGAGGTATGAGGAGATGAGGCATTGGAACCCTACTCGTACAATATATATACATATAAATATTTCAGTGCATAGGTATAAATATTTTTAATACTTGATATTAATACTTTCAGACGTCATTCAGCGCCATATGTAAAAAAAATATTAAGTATTATGGTTCCCCCATATAGAGTATAAATAGTTTCATTCATAGGTATAAATACTTTAGAAATTGTGCGGGCACGATACAGATTATATAAGGAAATTGTGCGGTGACGGTCCTCGCAAGTTAGTTATAAAAATTATGTGCAGAGACAGAGGTGCGGGAACAGATATCAGTGTCCTATTCTAAAATTAAATGGGATCTCGAAGGGGACAAAAACACGAGGTTTTATCACACGTATGCGTCCGCTTCAAAAGTACATAATACGGTAAATGCAATAGAGCATAATGGAAGAATGTTCATGGATCAAATCACAAAGGCAAAGGTATTTCGAGATTGTTACATAGAATTAATGGGTACAGTGCATGAAGGACTACCAAACATAGAATGGGAACAATTGTATCCTCAAAAGATAGATCTACAGGACCTAGTTCAGCCAATACAAGATGACGAAATTGTAGCGGTCATTGACTCATGGCCGAACAACAAGACACCGGGACCCGATGGGTTTAGCGGTGAGTTCTACAAGGCATTTGCAAGCAAGGTCATCCCGGACATAAGGGCGGTCATAAGTTTCAGCATGGAAGAAGGTCACTATTTATATCCATTTGATGGCTCATATACGGTACTAATCCCCAAGTCCCAAAATTCCAACAGGGTCAAGGACTTCAGACCTATCAATCTAATTAATGGAATCCAAAGAATAATTTCTAAGGTTCTCTCAAAAAGACTACAGATCAGAATAGGTCAAGCTCTGCATCAATCACAGACGGGGTTCCTCAAAGGTAGACAGATAACGGAAGGCTTCGTGTGTGCCCAAGAGTTATTACAGGTAGCAAGGGGACGCAATATACCATTGGCGGTTTTTAAAGCAGATATACATAAAGCTTTCAATACGCTCAGTTGGGAGTTTCTGATTGAGGTCATGAGCCACATAGGATTCCCACAACAATGGATTTCATGGGTAAGAAGACTGATCTTGCCGGTTTCCTCACAAATTATTATCAACGGCCTAGTGGGAAGAAAGATTATGCTAAAAAGAGGTGTGCGTCAAGGCGATCCATTGTCACCGTTTCTCTTTATCATAGCAATGGATTTCATACCGAGATGGTTAGCAAGATTAACAACAATAGGGGCACTTAGAATGCTGATTCAAGGGATGCATCCGTCTCTGCTTTACGCAGACGATGCGCTCTTTTTTATCAAATCAGAGAAACAGCAAGTCCAGCTACTAAAAATCATCTTGCTAACATTTGGGGCCCTCTCGGGACTTACGGTTAACCTGGACAAATCTGAAATATTAGCAACAGCAACACCTCAGCAGGATACAAAAGAGTTGGCAAGGTTATTGGGATGTAAGGACAGTACATTCCCGTTCACATTCCCGTTCAAATACTTGGGATTGCCGTTATTAGATATCAATTTATCTAGGATCGCGTTCGTGCCATTAATTGAGAGTATTAAGAAGAGACTCATGGGGTGGGCGGCAAAGTTGTTGTCAAGTGCGGGTAGAGTAGTGCTTATCAATTCGGTACTATCATATATACCGATATACTTCATGTCGGTCTTTAATCTTCCGGTTTGGGTCATTCATGAGATAGATAGGGCGAGAAAGAACTTTTTGTGGCAAGGTGCCAACCCGAGTGAGAGAAATTACATTTGGCCAATTGGAACTTAGTGTGTCGGCCAAAAAAGAAAGGTGGTATGGGAATCAGAAATTTGAGAAGTTTCAACCATGCTCTATTGTCCAAGTGGTATTGGCAGTGGCAGACCAGTGAAGAAAAAATGTGGAAAACAATGTTCTCAGCGATATATGGTCAACAACAGGAGGGATTGAGCAACTCCTATTTCTACAAAAAAAATCTCGAGGTAGTAAAATTGTTCTGTCAATGTTTCATCTTTAGAATAGTTGGAAGGGGAGACACATTAGTTTGTGGGATCAAGATTGGGGAATAGGAGTCGCCAAGTACACATTCGAGACATTGTACACTTTCACAACTCAAAGGGAGGCAACGGTGCAGGACTTCATAGGGACATCAAATATACAGTCTATGTTCAGACCGGTACTGTCGGTACGGGCAAACCAGCAGTTGACAGGGCTGGGGCAAGCGCGACAAGATCTGTTGCAGCAGCAAACAGTACCAAATTTGCAAGTAGATGATGCAAAATGGAAGTCAGAGGCTAGTGGACGGTTCACAGTAAAGGGGGCATACAAGACAATGGAGCACACGCCGGAGATACAATCGGATATTCATCGAATTTGGGGGATCCGGGTACCACCGAGAATGAGAACATTTGGATGGTTGTTATTACACAATAGAATACTCACTGCCGACAATTTGAGAGAAAAAGGATTTCATATTGTTGGCATGTGCTATATGTGTAGACGAAACGACGAAACAGTGCGACACTTATTCAGTGACTGTCCGGTTAGTGAACAAGTGTATAAGAACCTACTACAGGGTATTATGGTACAGGTACCGGGACAGGACAGAATACGGATCTTGATTGAAACTAATGTAAGTGATAGCACAAAAGAGCTTTTGTTGATTGCACACTTCGTAATTTGGAGAGAGAGATGTAATCGTATCTTCAGGGAATCGAGCAAGGATACGGCACAACTGGTACAGGAGATAATCACACAGTTCAGGATCGGTACATCTAACCGGTCAGGAGTCGCACAAGTGATGTGAGCAGTCAGACATGATCAAACTGGAAGAAATTAGGGATGGTTTAAGTAGTTGTTTATCGGTTCTATATTTTTATTTTTTTTCTTATTTCTAGGTTCGCTTACATTTTAGTTTTTTATTTTATGAACTTTTTGTGCACTTTTGTAACCCGGGTTTCTCACTCAGAAACCCAAAAAACTTTTACCAATTATGGTTAATGAAATGTGGGCTAGACCCTCGTTGATTACTCAAAAAAAAAAAGTTTGAATCCATCGTATTTAATTTCTGGTTCCGCCTTTGTACTAGAGCATGGCCTAAGTTGGTCGTAGTTGAAGAAATGAAGGTCACTTAATTTGCAAATAAGTTAGGCTCCAATCATGGTGTACCCGAGTGATAATTTATTGTAAGATATTGCACTGGCGTACTCTTGAAAAAACAATTAGAGTAGGAGAGCACGCCAGCACATATATATTTTGACTGGATCTAATCTTTGCACGAAGAACAGTCTCAGTCTCAGTCTCAGATCTGAAACAAATTTTTAAGCTCAAAACCATCATTGGTTAAAATCCCAGTTGGCAGCCAATAATCTGGATCCGTATTTAACTCAAAAGGGAATCTTTTGAGTTAATGAATTTCAACCGTCTGATTATAAAAGAAGTCAATCCGGCTCGTGCCTATAACATAGGAGGATTTCAATATTAGTGCAGATCTAGTTCACACGAATCTTAAAACAGATCGGATGGTCGAGATTTATTAACTCAAAAGATTCTCTTTTGAGTTAACGCAGAGGATACGAATTCCAATAATCTATGGTCTTCTTCAATTTAAATTATTAATTCTGAAACCTATATTTAGGTATGCTTATTAAATTTGATTGTGAAAGGCGTTGGTACTAATTAGTTGAAGTCTTGAAGACCTCCAATATTTTATAAAATCAACTATTAAGCAAGACTTGTATAGTTGTATAGGAAAGCCTACAAAACTTTTCTTTGCATCTGTCCTTGTCATTTTTGGAAGTTAGTGAGAAGAACTATAAGGCTAAAATAGCTTACGCCCATTTAGTTATTAATTTTTTTTTTTTTTTATATATTTCATTTTGTTAGAGAGTTAAAACGTGTTGTATTGAATATAATTATAAATAATGAGTAGTACTTGAGCGTTCTTAAATACACTGAGTTTTTCTGGTGACATTAACTCTAAAATTTATCGGATAGACTTTAAATGATAAATTCAAATTGTTAAAATCAATATAATTTCACGAGTTATACATTTACGTGCAAAATTTATATATTTTTGAATTCATTTTAAATAAAGCCAAGTGATGAACATATTAAATTAACTTTTTTTTTTTTTTACCGCTTGACTATATACTAAATTATTTTTAAATTGATAAATTTTGCATGTAAATACATAACTTGTGAGGTAAATCGGTTTAACAATTTGAATTCGTCATTTAAAATCAATTCAATAGGTTTTGGAGTTAAACTCGCCAAAGACTTGGTGAGCTAAAGAACACCCTGATTCTACCCATGATCACAGTATTAGTTTGAGTATAATTGTAGTGTTCTTAAGCTCACCAATGGTTCAGTGAGCTTAGTTCCAAAACCTATCAAATTTACTTCAAATAACGAATCAAACAGTTGAAACCTATCTATTTTACGAGTAATGCTTTTACATGCAAATTTTATAATTTTTCGAATTAATTTAGTACAAGTCAAGTGGTAAAAAAATAAACTTTATAAGTTAATTTTAATACATTTATTATTATTTATTTTTTACCGCTTAAATTTATACTAAATTAATTCAAAATTATATAAATTTAATGCATATAAGAGCATCACTCATGAATTAAGTCGGCTTCAATGGTTTGAATTTGTTATTTGAAGCCAACCCAATAAATTTTTAAGTTAAGCACACAAATAGGCTTAATTAATGAGCTTAACAACATTCTAGTTCTACTCGTATTAGTTTAATAATTTTTTTTGACAATTTAATATGAAAAATGCTGTACAAAATATTATACATGAAAGGGGCAAATTTTTAAAATGGAACAGTTTCAATGAAAATTCATTTTCACAGTTCATACAATATATTTTTACAAGTCTTAATTGTCAAGGTAAACGGACAAAATGTGTTGCTTGTAGGGGTGAAAATGGAGCGAACAGTGGTAAAATCATATTCATATCTTTTTAATTTTCTGGATACGTACGGATACGGATTAGATATCAGTTGAATACAGATACGGATACGGATTGGAACAGATATATATTAAAATAATATTATAAAATTATAAAATTCATAATATTTACCTAATTTTAATGGTGAATACAATATTTTTTCATAATATATATTAAAATATATGATATATATCTACTATTCGAATACGGATAATTGAAATGTAAAACCATATCAGTATCCATATCCACACGGATATTCGGATATCGGATATCCACATCTAATTTTTCGAATACGGATCAAATACGGATCTGACATTATCCATAGCGTTTTCACCCCTAATTGCTTGCCAGAATAAAACAGAAAACTGAAAACTGAAAATATAATATAAATATAACTATTATTGTCTTAATGTCAAGATAAAAACAATAAATATGTTGACACTTTTCATTTGATATAAAATTGGATTCCTCTCTATTTTTCAACGCGTTCATAAATTTTGCAAATAATATGCGTCGTTATGTTCGCTTGTTTTTTTGCATCGGTATAGTGATAGAGTGACGGTTCTTTTATAAGAACGATCACTGTTAATAAATGCATCGGTATGTTTTAATGCTTTTTACGTGCAGAAAAAATTCGTCAGAACATGAACGTTAATTATTTAGTGACCATAAAAAAGTTATTTTCGTGAGTAATTAACAAACCACAGAAATAAAGTTAAATATCCACGTATATAATGCAAATTCTGGTATGAGTCAGACTAAAAAAAGAACAACAATGAACAGATCTTGAATAATTAAATAGTCTGTTTTTTTTATTCTATCCATCTTTTATATGTTTTTCAATGTGTAGAAGAAATCTAAATTTATTTAAACACGTACTTCGATATACAAATTGTATCAATTTTCTAATTAGTCATGATTTCATTCTATATTTTTAAGATCATTTAAGTAATTTTTAGATTGATTGATAAATAATTAGTCATGTTTTCATTTCTTTCAATTTTTTTATTATCTTTTAAGGAATGTTATTTGTCATTTAATATACCATTTTGTATGAGATTTTTATATAGAAATAAATGTTCGTCAATTAATAAAATATGTCATTTAAAAAAATAGGGCAATTTCAGGTGTACCCCTCAAAAACTTCAAAATTATGTATTTCCCCCTCCAAAGTTTGAAATTACGTATTTCCCCCCTAAACTTCAAAAACTCACAAATTTACCCATTTTATTGTCTTTTATATTAAAACTCATTCTTAATTTATAAAATATCCATTTTACCCTTTATTAAAAGCATAAAACGTCCATCATACTCAAATTTGAATATAAAAGGTTCATCTACTTTCCGAACTGCTTTAAGATTTGTGCATGCAAGATCAACACAAAACTTGAAGTGAACACACACGGATATTGAAACGACGTGCACATATCTTAATACGATGACGCGGATTGAAATTGCTTTAAAATCCGTGCACGCTAGATCAGCACGAATCTTAAAGCCAACACGCACATATATTGAAGCTACACGCACATATCTTAATGCGATGCACGTGGATCGGACTGTAGAGGAACTCTTCATATTCAAATTTGAGTTCGATGGACTTTTTATGCTTTTAATAAAGGGTAAAATGGGTATTTTATAATTTAGAATGAGTTTTAATATAAAAAACAATAAAATGGATAAATTTGTGAATTTTTGAAGTTTAGAAGGGGAAATGTGTAATTTCAAAGTTTAGAGGGGGGAATACGTAATTTTGAAGTTTTTGAGAGGTATACGTGAAATTCCCCCAAAATAATATTATTTACGTGTAAATTATTTAATACGTCATTTAGAAATATTAGTTATTATTTTGTATAATTTTTTTTTATAAAAATATATTATTTTGTAAGATCTTTTTTTTAGTCTCTTATAATATATTTCTGTTGTAACTTACAGGCATGATACTGTAATAGATCAGCTTTAAACATAACTGATAAGCATGTACCAATCGGCTGGCTTTGAAGATTGATAATATTATTATATATGTATATTTGTGGTAAAAAATGGAATTAGTAGTATTTTGAAGAATCACATGATACATGGATGCATAATCAATGGTTACTAATGAAAGATATTGAGCATAATTAATCCGTGCTGTGGTGTTATCAAATTTGAAAGGACGGTCACGACACGTTAGTCACGTCATGACCATACATGACCTGTGACACCTGTTTAAATGTGACTGATTACATTTGTCACATTTGGTCACGTTTAACTATTTTTTTTTTATAATTTAAGTTAGTTTATTCAAAATTCACCATTCGATCACGATCTAACAATCCTAATTACACGGGCCTCGCGTAACCATGCACGTGCCGTGCTGTGATAAGATCTTTTGCGTGACGTGTCAAATTTTCAAAAATGGCCACATCACGCAAATAGTCATGGCACGTGATCAGCACACATATCGTGCAGTGCGATGACGTATCCGGTTACACTGTGAGTTTTTTAGATCTCTACAATGAGCATGCTATTAATTTGTTATAGACGAAGAAGTAACAAATTAAGAGATTAATAATTTATGCCACATAATTACATTGAAATAGAACTGTTGATCGAGTTACAAATTAAAACAATTTCTCTCACAGTAATATTTCGAACCCAAAATTTAAATAATTATGTTGAAAAAGAGTGAGGTTATAGTAATATGCACATTACATATTGATCCGTACTATGGATTCATATCTCAATTTTCTAAGTTCAAACAATCGATCTGAACCATTAAATACTTAAATATGATTTATGTACATGAACACAAAATTTTATATTTTTTAGATTTTTTTTTGGATAGATAGAAAATCACATGATCTAAATATTTTGAATCATTCGAAAGAAATGATTTTCTACCAATTTAACAAAATAGTAAAAAGTTTGAAAAATACAAAAATTGATCTCCATATACGTTTTGAAGATCATATTTAATGATTCAGAGAATGACCATTTCAACTTTAAAAATAAAGATATAAATTTGTAGTACGAGTCGATCTATAAGATGCATGTTACCATAACCTCACTCGTTGAAAAAATATTTTATTATATATATTAAATGCAGCAGTGAGATCTATTTCTTAGATAATGTCCAGAAAAATTATAGTAACTTGTGAGGAATTAATCTCTCTCTTAAATAATAGATTTCAACTTTTATTTAATTTCGACAACTTTTAATCCCAATATAATTTCTGGGTTTTTTACCTTGAATAATATCCATCTAGCACTGTGATCTGATTCTACTGATTTAAATCTATAATTAATTACCTCCTATAGTAAGCACTTTAATTTCAAACCTAATATACACTGCACGAAATTACACACCACACTATATAAAATAGTATAATCATATAAAATAATTAATCAGCACGAAACATCTAAACCCCCTTATAAATTCCATACCCCACATTCCACTTCCTTTCAGAAAAAAGAATTAAAGCTGCATCAATCCCAATGTCAACTCACCATGCAACATGCATGTGCCTCATGCCACTCTTAAAGGAGATCCATCCGTCCTCTTAGACCAACACCCTCTCTCTCTCTCGCGCTCTCTCTCTCTCTCTCTCTCTCTCTCTCTCTCTCTCTCTCTCACACACACACACACATGAAAATGCCAGACCACAACACTCAAGATCCAACCAGAAGCCCTCTACACATCAAAAAGGAAAACAAGTTTTTTGCAAGGCTACTCTCCAAGGAGATATCTCTATCCACACCTTCCTTCAGGATTTATGGATCGGCGCCGACTTCGGTACCGTTCGTTTGGGAGTCAGAACCCGGTACACCGAAGGTTGCCGACTTGGGTATGTCGATTCCACCTATAACACCTCCCCCATCGTACCTAGCCGGGCATAGCAAGGCAACAAGGAAGGATGGAAAGAAGAAGAGAGGGATATTTAATTTCATCGCTTCGTGCTTCCGACGCCTCGGGTTTAGAAAGACCGGTGCACGATCGTCAAAGATATCATATCTGCCTACATAGTTGTATGTCTGTGTGCTGTGATTCAAATTTGTGTTCTAGCTAGTCATTGAGCTCTGTAGATTTGTTTCATCTCTTGATAGTATTTTTCTACAACATGATATATCTGAATAATAACATCAGTAATGTAAGTTCAATTGTTTGTATTTGCCAGTATCATGCATGATTTCTGTTATTTCTTATGCAATTTTTTTTTCTTTTTGTTCCTTTGAAACTAGATGTTGGATGTTTTGTTATCTACCCAAGATTTTATCCTAATTAATTAACTTCAGTCCCCATTTTAGACAAAAATTAAGGAAGGACCGAGCAAATTAATTAGAGGTCAAAATGATGGTTTTCCTTTTTCATATAAAGTACAAAAGTAGAAATTAATTTAGGAGGGCAGGAAAAAAGATTATTACTATTTATTAATTATTCCCAAAATTGATTCAAGTTTCTATTTTTGCGTCCATGTGTCATGTATTGCTATAACAGCTGTTAAGTTGACCAACTTATTTTTTCGCAGTTCCAATTAAGGCCCATTAGTCCGGCCCAACTTGTTTTGGGCTTAATCAGTTTTCTAATATCTAGTGTTTTAGATTGATTGGGCTTCTAAAATTTTAGACTGTTTGGTGAACACTGGTTCACTGGCTGGGATGAGAAGAAGACCCAGCCAAGATTCAAGGTATTAGATATTTTTTAATGTACAACTACAAGTCAGAGGTAAAACTATTCAACTATTTAATATTAAACAAAACTTTTAATTTCTACTTCAAATCTGTGGCATTTCCTTTGTCACTACCATTAATTATCAAATAGAACGCTAGCTAATTAGAGTTACAAGTAAGAAATGACGACACATCTCTAGCATCTTATTAATAGACCTTCAAAATTTCTTGCAATAACATGAAATGAGAGATATACTGACATAACCAAATCTTTTTAGGTATATATCAATCTCTAAAATTATTAGAATTGAGACTCTCGCACTTTGTGATGAGATTTTCTGGAATAAGAAAGAGCATAATATGATTATTATGCAGGAACGTAAATGTACTCTCTATTATAGGTTTCACAAAACTATTTTTGTTCTTTTAAAAAAAAGTGTAAATTCGATCATGCAATTTTTTTTTTCATTTTATATTTTTTTTCTCTACTTATAGATCTTTCATACATCCACACACCTATAAACGATATACATAAATTATACTAATTTTAGACAATCAAATACACATGTAGCGGCTTTTCTGAAAAAAAACTGACAAAAAATACTGTGTCCCCACCGAAGCATATTTTAATTAGGAAGTTAAATATGTCATTGCAGATTTTGAAAGGAAAAATACGTAATTTTATACATGAAATTTCCTCAGATTGAATTGGGTAAATATTTTAATTATTGTAATTTAGGAGGTTAAATATGTTAATGAAGATTATGAAGGGCATATATAATATTGTAATTTTTAAAGGTTATATATGAAATTCTCTGATGTTTAAATAACAAGCAGCCAATAGATAGAGGGCTGAGATGAGAAGTCAGAGGTCGATGGACGGTTCAGATCTGAAGCGAACACTGGTCATTATACTGTAAAAAGAATTTATATCTATATGATGGATATATAAATATTTTTGGGTGTGTCAAGCCATAATTGCATATTTTTGGGTCTGAAGCACAGAAAAAGTAGTTCATCAAGAATTCTCAGAAGGCGTACAAACCAACTCAACTGAAAGAATGAAAGAACGGCACTGCACAACTGAATCAGCAAAAAAGGATGCAGCGAGTACAATTAAGAAACAGACATAAGACATCGAGCATGAAGCTAAAAAATATCCATACAAATAAAAAAAATAAAAAAAAGTTAAGGCAGTTTAATTAGACAGCCACTGGGTATTAGACCAAAAGAGATATAGTAATATATGCATGTCATACAGGATTTAATCAGTATCACACATCAAACAAATTAAAACAACTGATCGAGTAGCTAGCTAGGTGGTACTAACTAACAACTAACATTAGAATATATATTAATTAATTAATTAATATTCCCTACCGCACGTCTTAATTTAGATGTCTGCCCAACATACTGATCGATCAGTTTACCAGACAATTAATTTATCGTTCTTCCGACAGAATTGTATGATTATTTGCATTTTTATGTATAGTTTATTTGTAGTGATTTATCGGATATATATATGCTGTTAAATAAATAAAAAATTCACGTTGTGAACCGATGTTCATATCTAATTTTCTGGCAGCCGACATTTTAGTTGGCGATATTTCTGTTTTCTTTTTTGAGCTTTATCCTATCTTTTAGATGTGTGATGGAGTAATTCTCTCTTCTTTGAAAGGCAAAGGCATCATCAAGTTTTAAAATTACGCTACCGATTGAGCTTGTTTACTATTATCAAACACCTCAGTTATACACATGCACTAACCAAAAGACAGATGTTTTTGGTGTACATTTTTGTTAGTTAGTAGAGAATTTCTTCTTAAATCTTCCAAGTACCCATATACAGCTTATTCATTCTTAAGACTTAAAGAGTAACGATGGCACGAGCATTGGTTAATTCATAGAGGTGTGAGGGGGTATAATTGTCATTTAAAAAAAAAAAAAACTTTGACCGGTGCGCTGCTTGAGCCATAATTTTGCTGTGGTTATCTACACCCTTCTTCTCTACCCATGCTCCCACTTTGATTTCACTCGTAGTAACAAAATTCGTATTTTATTCGTGAATAATTTATAAATAAAATGTTTTTTTTTTGTGTTTCTAAACTAGACGACAAATTATTCGTGAATAAAACATGAACAAAAAACATGATATTTTTTTTGGGTTTTTTTATTTTTATTTATTTTCTAGTTTTTTTTTGCTTCTTTGTGGGACCGACTCATTTCCAAATTATACCTGAATTATTCCCGAGTTACGAAATTCTGACCCCGCCAAACCAAATCCGAATAATTCATTTGTCAGTACGATTCCCCTATTTTATTTCTGGAATTCACATCCTCCTCGGTACCGCAAAAGAGAATCTTTTAGAATTAGTACATTCAGACCGTTCTTTTAACTTTGCACGAATTTGAAAGCTCAAATAATAGTGCTCCTGCACTAGCCTGAATCTCAAAGCGGCTGAGAGTAAATATCAAACCGTAAATTGAAGGGTGGTATTCCAAATGATAAAATTGAAATTATCTAAATTTAATAATATTTGGAATTCATTTAATACAAAAAAGGAAGCCAAAAATCAGCTCCTAAAATTTGTAGTTGATTTGGTGCATTGATTTTTCAATTTTCACTCCCTTGAACATTTAGAACACTAGTTATGCGATCTATCGGGTCTGTCAACATGACCAAGTTACCTTCAAAAAATTTCGATATCACCGTGACTGAGGGGCAATTTGGCCATGCATGGAAAAAAAATAAAATACTGCACTACTAAACTTCGAGTAATTAGCCTTGAATTTAGCTTAAAAAGGCAAAGCTAATAGAATTTGTCCCTACCCAGAACATAACTTGCATTTCATGAGAAAATAAATGGTACATAACAGAATCATACTATTTCTCAAACTTGATGAATGTTTCGTATAGCAGCATTGACGCTCTTGCAATCAAAATCCATGACCTTCATCCAATTCTCAAAATCACCAATTTCCTAGTAAAAATAATACACAAATTAAAATGCTTTTCAGATCTTTCCTTGACTCATCAAACAAAAGATATTTGTCCTACACTGAACTTCCCTAAATCCACTAGAATATTCAAAGACATATGCATACTTAAATCAATTTTTTTTAATTAAATCATCTTTACTGACAATGTTAAGCAGCACCAAATTGTGCTTAAAAATATATGTTTTTTTTTAACCAATTTATCCCGTACAAAATAAAATTACTGATGATTTCTCTTATTCAGTAGACCTTAATGGATGCTAATGCTTTGATGATAACTTTTGTAGTCACCAAAAAAACAGGCTTCCTTGTGTATTTGTGTATGATTCCACAAGTAAAACCACAAAAATTTGGATTACTTATGGACTAAATCATTTCTTTTAAAAAATGAAATTCCTCCACAAACAAAAAAAGAACAAAACCTTTAGCACTGTATTTAATTCATGAGTGGTTGCAAGCCATTGATCGGTCTGCTTCTTGTACCGTGATATGGTACCCAACAAGGCTCGTATCTCCATTTCAATCCTTTTCTCATTTATAAATGCCTCTTCAACCCCTTCATTCACTGCATCTACCAATAAATTCGACAAATTTTGCGAAGATCTTATTGCATTCTTCTTCGCTCTATCTGTTAGTAGAGGAATATAACAATTACATATAACCATATAGTCCATAACCAGTACCCAGTACATATTTATACCAGCACTTAACCAGTAACATAGTAATACTAAAGTTAACTAATTAAATGTTCCTGGACGAGAATATAAGGTTTCAAAACATAGTTAAGCTTTACTGGTATTACCACAATTCTACAGCACACTCGTACCTTAGCATCAATGCTTGGTACTTAACATCATGGTAAAATTATAATGAGGAGGGTTCCAATACCTCATGCCTTTCATACCTGTACCACTTACCTACCAAATCATATAACCAAGTGGCATAGCCTGAGATGGGGCCCCTTGGAAAATTACTAATCTACCTATCAATTATCCCATATTCTCTCCTTAAACTAAAATGAATCTCAAACTAACTGAAACTTTGCGTAGTAAATTAGCTTAAAGAATCTAGGATTAACGTGGCAGTTCTAATAAACTTAGGTATAGAGAACTAGACAGAATAGATAGAAGTGAAATTAAATAAAATTGAATGATGAGAGAGTAAGTCGGAATTAAGTTACCCGTCTGATCTCGGATTAGGAGCGCTCTATTTTGGTGCTCATGGATTATTTGGAGAAGGGAAGCTTCTAAACTGCCCCCAGCCTCACTCCTTGTTCCCTCCATCTCCGAGAGAGACGCAAAGAAGAAAGAGAGAGAGAGAGATATTTTTTTTCTTAAAAGGCCCATAAATTATGTACTAGGCCCATAATTAAATTGGGCCCTTAAAAAGCCCATATGATAATTAAACTGCGAGAATGCCTCTTCGTTTTTATTTCTGTGCTTCTTCCCTTCTGATTTTGTTTCAATATGTATTGATACTATTTTACAAACCTACAAATCTACAATTACTGTTAATGATAGTTTACAAGACCTGACGAAGCTCAGAGACACAAGAATTGAACAAACAACTCAAAAGTTTGAGTTGATTTCAAGTAAAATCCTAAAACTGGTAATGGCGTAAGAGCTAATTTGAGAGGTGAAAGTGAAAAACGCAAAATCTTATTCAAGAGCATAATCTCAGGAATTACTTAAAATGGCGTAAGCTATTTTACAAGACTACAATTACTGTTAATGAGAAATTTCGAAATTCTAGCTGTGCGGGTTATAATGATATTCTGTAATTCATTAGGGGCATGCATGAATAGGAGCGCTCTGTTTTGGTGCTTATGGATTTATGTGGAGAAGGCTGGAGGGGTCAGGTACAAGACCAGACGAAGCTCAGAATCATAGAAATTGAACAAACAACTCAACAATTTGACTTAATTTCAAGAAAAAAATCGAAAACTGGTACAATGGCGTAAGAGCTAATTATGGACTAGCCTTTGGTCTAGTGGCAAAGGCACTTGGTCTATATGAGAGGTCATGAGTTTGAAATCCAGATAGGAGAAATTTTTTATTGTAATAAACAAAGTGTATTAAATAGTCGGGTGGCTTGACCTCCAACCTTTACTTAAAAAAAAAAGAGCTAATTATGGACTGGGCCTTAAATTATAGAATATTTATATTTTTGGAGCAGTTTGAAAACGAAATTATGTTTCTCCCTCTGGAAGCACCCCTGTTCTAACGGAGTTCGAATAAGAACTTTAAATCCGTACCGTTTAATTTAAATTAGCACGAATTTTAAAGTAAACTTCTTCTATTTCAAATAGGTCCGAAAAAAATTTGGCTCCAGTTTAACTTGATTTGATGTGATCAGTACTGCAAAAGATATTCTTCCTCTCTTAATTAATTTTCTACCTCACTGATATTGAAGTTATGTATGAATGTTTAAGCTTTCTAACAAAACATCAGTTTAACAATCATCAAATAAGAGCTCTGATTTTCTTACAATCTCTTCTCACTGCACATTTCGCAACAACGAAAGGTATATAAAAAGCACAAATATATGTGACCTGATAAAATCAGGTGACATACTAATTATTAATTAATTATTTAACTATTTAATTAACTAATTAACACTCCTGCAGTTCTTCCTGATCTCCCCATTGGATCCAGTCAAGGGACTGATATCCCCCATCTTAATCATCGCTGCCGTGAAATCCGACAAGAAAATAGTCACGCTGCTGCTGTACGATTTAACTTGCGAATCAGTGGACCCGCCATTGAAAAGCTCCTGGTTGGAGTGAAGAAGGCCCTTTTTGCTGATGAGGTTTTTGTAATAGAAATTGTCGAAGGTGGTCGGAGTATGCAAATCAAGCGGGTCAAGATTGTTGTCACCTGAGCCGTTCTGTTTTGGGCAGACGGGCTGCAGACCCGTCCTGGCGAAGCTGGCGTCGATGTTTGTGTCGTTGTATATGTGGGCCCGGAAGTTTGTGCATCTCCCCTGACCGATGGTGTGAGCACCTATATGCGTATATCATTAAAAGACTAGTTAACATTTTTGAAACAAACTTACTATGCAAACTAAACATTAACAAGGGTAAGGGCAACATTGAATAAAGAAACAGGTTATACAGCAGATATTGAAGTAATTACCAGAAAGAGCAACCATGTCTTTGGAAGAGAGGCCTTGAGCAGCAAATTTAGAGATGAGATTGCTCAGGCTAGATGTTGGAGGAGGAATGTCATTGTTTGCCTTCGTCAGGCTTGCAGTTTTCGCGTCTCTCCTTCCTAGTTTTACATCCCAATTTGGTCCTCCCAGCTATCAAATTGAAAGAAAATAAATCAAAATTTATATTTATATTATTCTGGAGACAACTTTATTATTGCTTCATTTCACATTAGCAATGATAACCAATCATTTTTCTCAGATAATCACAAAATTAATTTTGGAATTGTTGAAGGAGCTTAATTAGTAGATTAAACTTACAGTAACCACACTATCTCTTGCGGTAATTGCCAGAATATCAGCACATGAAACGACACCAGGGCACGCCTTCTCGACTGCAGATTTTATCTGATCAATTACTTCAAATCCTCTTACCGAGTTTTTGTTCGGCGTGGCAGTCTTCTCGCCAGTAAAAGTCGATGTGTCATCCAACAGTATCGACCCGTCACAACCCTGAAAACACATTATATATTAGCTCTGTCAGAAGGTAAATTATTGAAGCTAAATCCTATATACAACATGTATACCACCTTATTTTACAACAAAAAAGTGTGTATGTACATCAGTACATGTAAAATTAGATGAAATATTTAATATAGGATTATATGTACATTAACAAAACAGTCGTGAAAGAAGAGTCGTAACAGGGAGGCACCCATTCGCGCCTCTTTGGATATTGCCGATGCCACGACACCTTTTACAGTGGTTAACAAATTGGGACAGGTGTAGGAGTAATAACCAGTGGAGAGTTGTGCATTAGTAATTCCTAGGAGAAGAGAGAGGAGAGCTAAAGAGGCAAATGTTTTAGTGACAGAGGCCATTGCCAGAGGAGGAGGTTTAATTTACTGGTTAGAGAAAAGGGGAGAGGAGAATGAGATGTGTATTTTGATGATATGAAAGATGGCAAGAATCAAGGCTATATATAAGGGGAGTATATGTATTTTATAATGATGCAGGCCCTTTCCAAGTTTCAACATATATATATGTTCCCCACTTTTTATTTCAAAGTGTTATAATCATGTGGAAAACAAATTAATTAAATATAGAACAGTCGCTGCTTAGTATCATTACCATATAGATCTTAAGATCATATTACCTTGTACTAAGTGCATGCTTTGAATGTAGTCTGACAAATTTGACGTTGAAAAATTGTCATATTACTACCAAAAAAATGTCATATCAATTCAGTTGTTTGAAATGATTGAGAAGACCTGCGATCAAACCCTTTTATAAATTAATCACTAGCCACTATTTTCAAAGGAAACACGATGAAACCTAATTTGTACCTATTTCTTATCTAGCTTGCAATTAAATGAATGGGTCATGATGGGAGATTAAAAAAATTGCATAATAAAATAAAAAACGCCTCTTATTTAAAGTTTGTCTCACTAATTAGTATCAAAACATGATTCTTTTTTTTTATAATTATATTTCATAGTTCCTCCCCCCCATAATAATTGAGCATTATTTTAGGAGGGAAGTTGAATTTACCACAAAGTATTTTCCCGATTGAAAAATTATAAGCTAGATAGAATTATATTGAAATGAGGTAAAGAGCAATAAAAATATTTTTAGCGAATGCATAATATCATAATAGATTACTTGTCATCTCAGTGTGTACATAGTAAGATTTTTTTTAGCTTGTTAGAAACCACTCTAGAGATAACTTTCTTGGTACAAGCCACTATTAATAAATACTTTAAATTCATGGGAAGTTAGGGGCTTACCTGCATAATTATCTATTTTAAAGTTTTTCAATCAAGGTTAAGGTCACTCAAGTTTGACTTTTAGGGCCATTGTTCATACCAACTCTAGAAGAAGGCTGACTTTGGTTGCTTTGAAGTTAATTAGGTGTTGTCTTTTTCCTTCTCTAGCTCAGAATAGTAATGCCAAACTGTAGTTTAGGACAGTTGACTTGGGTCAAACAAAGCGACTCACCGACTGGCCACTATTAAAACAATAACACATAATACAGATCAGATCCTCTGTGACGAATGCTGAGAGACATTGCTTTTGGCTTGAATAAATAATCAAGTCTTGTTTAGCCTGAATCATAGTAACATGATTCGCGTTTTATTCGCGAATAAAACGCGAATAAAACGTTTTTTGGAGGTTTCCGAATCGAACAGCGAATAAAACGGTTGACCGAATTTTTACCAATTTATTCGCGAATAAAACGTGAATAAAACGTTTTTTTACGAATTATTCGCGTTTTATTCGAAAATTCGGCTGCATTGGAAAATTTTGGAGCCAATGAGGCAAAGCCACGTGGTTGCTGAGGCAAATTTTTGAAATTTTTTGGATTTCACCAAGTCACGTGGGTGTGATAAATTTGAGACAAATTTTTTGTGACCATTCTAATATAGCATTTTATATAAATCTGAATTTTGAATTTTTTTTTTTTTTGCTTTCTTGTTGTACGGTTATACCGAATCATTTCCGAATTATACCCGAATTATACCCGAATCACGAATTTTTGACCTCGCCGAACCGAATCCGAATAATTCTGAATAAATCCAAAGGAGATGCAAGCGTATATATATCTTTCCGTAAAGTGAGATTTTGGCTTTGTGCTTCTACATTGCTTTAATTTTGTGTATATTGCTATTATATGCCTTCACTTAGTTTATAATTAAGCATCTTAGTATAAACACATGAAAATAATGTCCATTTGTAAAGGAGCACTACACGCCAACAATTAATGTATATGACCCCGAAAATATGACGAGAATGATTTTTCAAATGAGCAATGAACCTTTTATAACAACCCTGTATTAAAAATTCCCACAGCAGTACCTTTACCTTTACCTTTACCTACCAACGCCTAGGAAGGGCGAGAAACGCGCTCTTTCTGGTACTTCATCAAGGCTCAGATCAATACACGTTTGTGGATTCATGAAAGGGTTTTGATGTGAACCTTAACAATTTTGCACTATCTTAGGAAATTTTATTTGGTCCATCCAATTGTGCCATCATTTTCAGTGCAAGGTGTTATTGCCGGTCAATATCCAACCATACCCTAAGACTTCTCCAGAATTTTTTATTTTACAAAATGTATTAAATATGTTGTAACGAATAAAAAAGATTAATTTTTTTTCCGATACCATATAAAGAATCAAATAATTGATTTGATTCTTTAAATTTTGTATGCAGATAGGCATTATTCTGCATACAAACTCTTAGGATCTGCTTCAGAAAGAGGTACGCGAAGAGAAACTGAGCTTTAATCAGATCTGATCAGAGTTTTTTACTTTTTTCAGAACATTTAATTTTGAAAATGAACGGATGTGAGAAAAAGAAAGAGGAGATGAAATATGTAATTAAACTTTGAGCAAAACTTTGAAGCATCAATTTGGTGCCTATTCGAGGATAGCGCAAGGAGCTGTATTATTTGTACTTTGAGATTCTTGTAAAGTTAAAAGGACGGCCAAGATCCACTAATTCTAAAAGATTTATTTGTCCGGTACCAGGGAGGATGTGAATTCCTATTCTATTCCTCTTCCATTTTTTTCTCTTTCTTTTAATGAGGGACTTGTGGAACACAGCCTTAAGAAATTAAATCAATTATTGGATTATTTAAAAAATACTTAAAGGAATCGATTCACCTGATTCGATTTCTGCTAGTATATTGAACAAAACTTTTCATCTTTATTCTTCCGGGCAAAAAATTGAATATATTTCTAAAAATTAAAATTTCTGCCTCCCTTGAAAAAGGAAAAAAAGGCAAGTGTGGCTAGGGGTGTTTAACCGTTTGGTTCGGGTCAAACTGAATTTTTTTTGCCGAACCGCGGTTTGAACCGAATTTTGAAAAATCAACCGAACCGACCGAATTAAAATTTCAAACCAATCTAAAACCGAACCGACTAAACCGATTTAAACTTTGGTTTGTTCGGTTGAACCGAATACAAACATTTCAAGTTACAAATAAATATTTTAAAACCAGTTGGTTCGGTTCAAACCGATTTGGATAACATTTTTGATAACCACAAGCCGGTTTTTGATAAACCGATCTATTATAAGCCACACAAAATAAACCGATCCATTTTTTATTAAACCGGTTGGTTTGGTTCAAACCGATTTGGAGATTCCAAAACCGAACCGAACCATTTAAACCCAACAACCGATCCAATTAAACTGAAATTTTCTGATTCGGTTTAAAACCGAATAAACCAATCCATTTGAACTCCTCTAAGTGTGGCACCGTTCCCTTTGAACGACTTTTACCTTTAGAAGCATGCTAGTCTACTTTGGTAATAAGATTGAGACTCTATCTGTTTCTATGTTACTGATACACATGTACACACATAATTAAAATATTGGAATAATTAATGCTTCATTTATTTCAACGGCTCACAGCTGTAAATTATTTTAGTGGTAGTATTTAAAAAAATTAAAGTTGTGATATTAAATCAAAAATAATTTCATTTTAAGCCGAATCATGTTTGGATGTGGCGACATTGTTTTGCTAGCATTTCGAATATAACTAAGCGCTAAAATTGACAGTTTTTTTTTCCATATTAGAATTTTTTTTAAATAGAATTCACCTGTGTTTCACAAAGTGCGAATCCAAAACACTAAAATTACTAACGTTTCACTAAATTCAAAATGCTGATGCAAATCAAAATTTTCCAAAAATGAATATAAATTTATTTCAGTTTTTTAAAGAAAGGCCCAAACGGCCCATTTCATTCTTTTTAAATGCTACAGATCGATAAAACAGAGGGGGATAGATAGAGTAGGAAAAAACAAATTTCAATTTGTTCTCACAATTTTACACACACTTCCTTGCAAGCACTCAGCAAACCAAACAAAATCCATTTTTTGACAGCTAAAAACCTTATTGCAAAGACACACAGAAACAAAAAGACTACAAAAAAGATTGGAAAAGAAAGACAAAAACATATTAATTGATCTTTCTACAGTTCCTCCTGATCTCTCCTTTAGACCCGGTAAGCGGCTTTATATCGCCCATTTTGATCATCCCTTCGACGAAATCTGAGAAGAAAGCTTCCTGACAGGTGCTATAGAGCAACACTTGAAGATCCGCAGGGCCTCCATTGAAGAGCTCTTGATCCGAATGGAGCAGACCGTTAAATGCAACGAGGTTTTTGAAATAGCTATTGTCAAACCTCGTCTCGGTAATCATATCCAAGGGAGCCAAGTTGTCGTCACCGGTGCCATTTACCGGGGGGCAAATGTATTCCCGGAAACCGGCAAAAAGTCTGTTTTTGTTCGAGTCCTGGTATATGTGTGAACGAAAGTTGACGCATTTCGCCTTACCAATTGTGTGAGCACCTATGATCAATCACATAATTAGAATTAACAGAAAAAAATTGGTGTTTCTAATTACAATACAAACCATCAGATGAATTGCATATTTAATTAAACTAATCACACACTTGTTGCAAAAAAAAAAATGTTATTATGCAACCATGCACATAAAAGCATGCATGTGTTTAATAAGAATTCATATCACCTAAGCATGCATGTGTTTAGATCCCAACCGTTTAATCAGAATCGGCACAAATATTAAAGGAGGCCCGTGCATCCTACCTCGGACCGGATTGGCCCGAATTCTGATCGGACGGTTCGGATCTAAACAGAAATATTTTGTTACCTCAGAGGATATGGACTCTGTTTTATAATTGTTATGTATTGTGCCAAAGGACTAGGAGACATCACTTTCTCACTTTGTGGCAACTGTACAATTAATGACATAATGGGTTGTCTTACTAGAACAAACTCAATTTTTTCTTATATATTATCATTATACTCAAGGCTACTATATGCGTGCTAAATTGCTCAATTTATTAATTAGAACTTGCACATTTAAGGCACCATAAAATATTTTAATTTCCATACATATGAAACAAGAGATCTATCTGCATTCAACATTACATGCAAATGAGAACATACTTCTACCTAATTCAGACTTCAAATCACCAACTTTTTTGGCATCTTATTGCAAAAATAAGAAAATTTTCACATTCCTTTAAAATTATCCACCGATACAACTCTTTCGTTAATTGGGGTGTGTGTGTGTGTGTATTTGGGGGAGAGGGGCACTTGGGTATTTTTTTTTTTCAGAAAAATAATAAGAACTATTTGTAACAGCAAAGTGTATATATAATTAAAAAATAATTTGGGTATTTTTATGTCCTGACCCCTGAGAGAGAGACAATGTAAAAGTACCAGAGAGAGCAATCATGTCCTTGAGAGAGAGGCCTTGATCAGCAAATTTAGTGGTAATAGTGCTAAGACTAGATGTAGGTGTAGGCAAGTCTTTGTTTGCCTTGGATATACTTGCTTTTCTTGAGTCTCTCCTTCCAAGCTTCACTTCCCAATATGGCCCTCCTAACTATAAAAAAAATACATAATTATTAGTCATTATAAATTAACCTCATGTTATATATCTCCTCATCCAGGGGCGGATCCAGCATAGAGCAGGGTAGGACAACTGCCCTACCCTGGAATTTCAAAATTAGTTTCCAAGTACTAGGTTTTTGGATCTTGCTCCACCCTGGAAGAAACAAATGCCCTACCCTGAAAGAAACAAATGCCCTTTTCTCTTTCTCCTCTGTAAATTTTTGTATGTTATGTTTAGATTTGAAAAAAAAAAATTTGGCATGTTGATTGTTTTTTATTTAGTACCCGATTAGATAGTAGGTTTAAACCCGATTAGATATTGGACCCGCATAAATATTATCTTGTCCTACCCTGACGGAAATTCTAGATCCGCCCCTGTCCTCATCTATGGTCAATAAAGTGTGTTCTTAATTGAGAAAACACTTTTTTCTTTCTTTCACCTTCAGTAAATAAATATAGATTTTAGACTTGTTTGATATTTTCACTTACTTTTTTGTAACCAAATTAAGTAGGATTTCATACATGTTCCAGTATAGTTATCATTGGAATCTTGTAGAAAACTATCAAAAGTTTTTTCTAATAAAGGTTGGAGATCAAGCCATCTTACTAATTAATATCGAAAGTTATTTTTTGCTACCAGACCAAAAACTGATTCTTCTATTAAAAGTTGTACTTACAGTCACAACACTGTCTCTGGCAGCTACTGCCAAAATATCAGCACACGACACGACACCAGGGCAAGCCTCCTCTACTGCTTGTTTTATCTTATCAATAACTTCAAATCCCCTTAATGTGCCATTGTTGGGCTTGGCTGTCTTCTCTCCGGTGAAGGTTGGTGTGTCGTCCAATAAAACCGATCCATCACAGCCCTTAAAATATAATTATTACACAAAGTTGGAAATGAACCAATATTGCAATTTGGTGTAAATTAAGATGTATGGGTTATATTCATACAAATGAACAAAATATCAAAATATGAAAAATATGTTGTTATGACTAATAATTATAATGTTGGCCATATAGCTTGATAAAAAGTTTACTTCTTAAAAAAAATTGTCATAGTAGAAAAAAAATAATTCTTGTTTTATTTTGTGTTGAAATAATTTTGACTTTATAAAAAATAACACTTTAATTTGAAAGGTGTATATAGATAGATGTACCTTAACAAAACAGTCATGGAAGAAGAGCCGAAGCAGCGAGGCGGCCATTCTGGCATCGTATGCTATTGCCGACTCAATGACGGTTTTCACAATGTCAGTAGCTTGGGGGCATGATGAATAGTAATAATTTGGGTACAATTGACCACTAGAGCATTCAAGGAAGAAGAAAAGAAACAAGATCCCTGATAAGACTTTAGAGATGGAATTATTGTTGGCCATTGTTAAATTGGAAGAGCAAATTAGTTATGGTGACATTATATTATACACTTGGCTATTCTATTTATATACAAGAGAAATGCCTAGCTAGCTAGATACATAAACGTACTTTTGGTTTGTTGGAAGGCATGTACCAACAAGGAGACAACAAAAAGCTAGGAGGAAGTTGAGCTTGATAGGGATGTTATTGTAATATTTATTTATCCAAAGATTGTAAGATTAATTGACTATAGCTTTTGCACAAATATATATGAGAGGGTCTACTTATAACATTTGTAAGTTACAACATCTTATAATAATTTGGTTTTGTAATTTTAAACGTCTAAGCAGTCGATCCAAACCGTTCAACATGATGTCTATATTAAAATGTGCTTGGAGATAAAAATTTTACATTTTTTTGAATTTTTATACTATTTATTACGTATTTTACAAAACTGTTGTTTTTCAGTGATTCATAATTATCTAAAATTAGTAGTTTTATAAAATACTTAATAAATAGTAAAAAAATCAAAAAATGTAAAATTTTATCTTGAAGCATATTTTAATATAGATATCATGTTGAACGGTTTGGATCGACTGTTTAAACTTTTAAAATTGCAAAACTGAATTGTTGTAAGATGTTATAACTTACAAATGTTGTAATTGGATCCCTCCTCTATATATATATTACTCTAAAAAATGCAAGAATTAACTTACAAATGTTGTGATTTCTCTCACTCTAAATATGCAAGAATTAAATTATTAAAGGATATAGAGCTTCTTAGAAATAATGATATGAACTCAAAAGCTATTATTAAAGGATAAATAATAGGTTGGTAATCTAGAAACATTACCCAAAGCCAAAACAGATGTGTGTTGATCTAGCTAGCTACTTGTGAAAAATTAAGTTGGATAGAAGCAAGCGGATGAAATGTTATTTTCCATGCAGATTGGATTTTGGTGTGTTATTAATTTGAATAGACAACTTTCTAAGATAAACAGGAAAATAACTATAATACAGTGTCTGTCCATCACCAACTTACGTTTCTCGTGTCCTTTGCTAACGACATCAGAACCATCCTCCAAAAAAAAAGCAGCAAATACTAAAGAATCTAAATAATTTCCTCATTATATATATCTTTTTTTGCAGTCCGAGGCTTGGGCCCGTGAATATATATATATATATAGTGCTGGGCTTAGCTACTTCATGGAGTAAAACGACTTGATGCTCCACGTCTCATTATTTCTATTTTGAAAATCCAAATGACCGATCCGAACCGCTCAAGTTGTTCTCCATATTGATATGTGCTTGGAGACCAAATTTTACATTTTTTGGAATTTTTTTACTATTTATTAAGCCACTTTGAAAATCACTGATCCGGCGGTCCAGAAATTTTTACTGTTTTTTACTATTCATAAGGATTTTCAGATTTTCAAAGTGGCTTAATAAATAGTAAAAAAATTCAAAAAATGTAAAATTTGGTCTCCAAGTACATTTCAATATGAAGAACATGTTGGAAGGTTCGAATCGACTATTTGAACTTTGAAAATGAAGATATGGCGTGAAGTACAAAGTCGTTTTACTTCATGAAATAGCTAAGTCCATCTCTATATATATATATGTATATATATGTATGTATAAAAAATTGCATGTTTGAAATGAAACACCTCCTGGAGTTTATGGGAGAAAAAAAGAGGCACAAGCTTTCGTGTAGTAAAAAAATGTATGAATTATAAACTTTTCTGATACTTATTGAAGCTCTCGTAATTTTTATGTCTCTATCAAGTCTTAATTTTTACAACTCTAATAATTTTAAATTTAAAACTTAAATATTAAATAAAACAGTTAGGTTTGATCTATATTACTTTCTTTTTGCACATGTAAAAGATTATGATATTTCAAATTTATCTTTATTAGAATTAAAAGCTTGTAAAAATACATTCATGTGAAAATTTCTAGATGTTAATTTTATAATTTATTGACTCATATCGATATAAAGTTAAAAGGTAATTACTTTTTTATGTAAGTTAGAGAAAAAATAATACAGGTCACATCTAATCATTTTAATTTTAGTATATAATATTTAAAAAAATATTATTAAAAAATTAAAAATAAATATATGATGAAGACATAAAAATGGATGTATGTAAACTCTTCTCATTTATTACAGCTGGGCCGACATTTTTAAAAATACCCTAAGTTAAATAAAAAATATTAAAAATACCCATACCGGCCAATTATTGGCCGGTCCTGATTAAAATTCCCGACCGGCCAATTATTGGCCGGTTCCGTGATTTTTTTTTTTTAAAGAAAAATTGCTAAAATGCTGAAATGAAATCTAACACAAAAAAATTGAATTGTTTTTTTAAATATTTGTTAGATTATTTTTTTGATAGCATATTTATACTAAAATACGCTAAATTACTTGAAATTATGTTAATTTATACTGATTGACACTAGATTACTTTAAATTATGTTAACCTTCTTTTAAGAGACATTAGCTAATATGCTGAAATATAACACTAAAAATTAGAATTTATTTTTAAATATTTGCTATATTACATTTTTTATATATAATTAGCATATTTATACTAAAACACGCTAAATTACTTGATTTATGTTGAATTACAGTAAATTACAATAATTATGTAGAATTATGCTAGAATATGGTAAAGTACGCTAAATTACGTACAAATAGGGATGATATCTTCACTGAGAAGGGGAAAAACGACGACGAAACTTCAAACGGTCATAAAACGGCGCTCGAGTGTCCGATTTCAGCAAATGACCACTTTTCAGAAAGCTTGCGAAAATGCGCATCATCCGTGCCAACAATGCTGGATTGCCAAATTCAGAATCGCCAAAAAACAAAGAGAAGGGCCTTAAAACTTCAGTTGAAGTTTTCGATTTTCACTTTTATTATTCAATCTACGTAGCTCAGTAAATTAGTTATATAATTAACTTGTAGAATACTAATTTTTATTATTTTTTGGAATTTTTTTACTATTTTTTATGATTTATGAAAGATGGCACAAAATCGGCCCTATTCATACGTAATTTAGCGTAATTTACCGTATTTTAGCATAATTCTACATAATTATTGTAATTTCAGCATTTTAGTAAATTTACCGTATTTTAGCATAATTATTGTAATTTACCGTATTTTAGCACAAAATCAACCCTATTCGTAGCGTATTTTCTAACAAATATTTAAAAAAAAACAATTCAATTTTTTTGTGTTAGATTTCATTTCAGCATTTTAGCAATTTTTCTCTTAAAAAAAAAAAAAATCACGGAACCGGCCAATAATTGGCCGGTCGGGAATTTTAATCAGGACCGGCCAATAATTGGCCGGTATGGGTATTTTTAATAATTTTTATTTAACTTAGGGTATTTTTAAAAATGTCGGCAGCTGGGGTACCGAAATATTGAAAAGGAATGAAGCCATGCAGTGTCGAGATAAGGAGATTTTTTTGTAAAATTAAAATCCATTTGAACCAGACCTTAAAAGAAACAAAAAGGTAATGCTTATATATACAGAATGATTATGGTAATGGTAGAACAATCTGGATTAAGTTATATATATACCTGATGTACCAGGCCTGAATTAAGATTAAGATCTAGTCAAATACATGACTTGATAGAATAATTAAGATCAGTACTGTTTATTTCCTCATTTACATGTAGTACCTGAGGGAGAGGGACTACTCTTCGCCTTGCCATCAGCTTTTTCTTATTTCTCATCTACATAATAGCGTCATTGGTCGAATATGATACTTATAAATTGGTCAAATAGAAGAGCACATAAAAGCCAAAAAAATTATATTATTGTCAATTAAAAAAATTACACAAATGCCCTAGACCTTTTTTTTAAAATGCACCAACCATCATGAATTATGACAGTTCTGTTCAGTAGAGGACTGCCAGGATTTGAGGCAGTTTTGGATTTTTTTTAATTCTCAAAATGAAAATACTAAACTAAAATTTTGATAAAACACTAAACTAAATTTCAGTGATTGTCTTTTTATTTTTAAATAGCATACCCTAGATCTGAATATCAAAAATGTTAAACTAAATTTCAAAATAAAAACATTTAAATGAAAATATATAATGAGAAAATAAAAATATAACAAAAAATTCTAGATTTGAAACTTCATACATTTACATGAACAATGTCTAAAAAAAGTACGGTAAAAGACAAGAAAAAAAAAACTTAATCGAAAACTTAAACTCAAGTTTTGATGCTCTTCTCTTTGGTTTTTTTTTTTTTTTTTGCAATTCTGACTGTGTTCTTTACCCATTGAACAATAACGGTTCAAAATATATATCTTCTTCTTGCAATCTGTCCGAAAAGTAGTCATACGCTGAAATCAAACACTCGAGCACCGAGATACGCATATTTGAAGTTTCTTTGTCTGAGACCGCCTTCTCAGTGATGATATCGTCTCTCCTTGCCCTATCATTTGTCCTAGTCCCGGCTGTTAGAAGAGATGTCTAAGAGAATACATTTACAACCTACAAGTGCTTTACAAATGAGAGAAATGACTTTGAAAAAATACGCTTGTTTGTTTAGCTATGTCGTAACCCTTCTAGGGAACCCTATCTAGCAGCCTCTGCCATGTAATTTAAAAAAAAATAGTTAGAGATACATTATAACATGAAGGCACAGATCGATGACATGGAAAAGTTTGAATTTCTTTTATCACTCACGGATCATACAGTAAAATTGTGTACAATTGTTGGAGCATTCATATATGCTCGTCCGAAAGAAGGATGCTCATCTTTTTTTGTTGAACTAATACAGTGTTTTTTATTTGTTATGTCATTTATCAGGGTTTTATATTGTGAGGTTGATATTAATAGTTAACAAAATTAATTGATGAACAATTTTACTCTTCAATTACTCCTCAATTTAAAAAAAAAAAAAAACTGTTAGGAATCTTAGCGGTCCACATCTGCTAGGAATCTTGGCGGTTGGGATATATTTTTTTTAAAAAATTGAGGGTATTTCTATAATTTTTTTAAATCGAGGATATAAATAAAAGTTTCGGACATTAAAGATAGAAAAAAAAAATGATATCATGAATAAATTATTCTTTCTCGGAGTTTGTACTTTGTAAGCCCCAGTAGCCAGTCGAATTCGTATCACCTAAGGCAACAGAATATTTCTATTAGGATCCAGACCGTTTAAACATGTTCTGCACGAATATTAAAGAGAATCGTGAGTTTCATCTCGGACCGAATTAGTCCGAATCTAATCAGAAATATTGCGTTACCTAAGAGGATATGGATCGTGAGTTTCATCTGTGTAGGCTTCGGTGAAGCATGCAATGTGTACCATGATATTATTGAGCAAAATAAAACCAATATGAAAAATATTTTTAATATTCTATTGATTGTCTTTTGTTTGTTACAAGCAGCTCTAACTTTTACATGGTTTTTTACTTTTTTTTTGTAATTTTTTTTCGGATTTCTAACATAAATGATATATTGCTTGCATACTCAAAAGAAAATTATATTAAGGGATAGGCTACGGTGCTTTGGGAAGTAAAGAGGGTGTTTTACTTCCCGCTCATATCTCTATTTTTAAAGTTCAAATCGTCGATCCGAACATCTCAACATAATCTTCATGTTGATATATGCTTGGAGACCAAATTTTATATTTTTTGAAAAAATTTTACTATTTTTTTGAAATTTTTGAAAATCACAGCTTTTCATTAAATAAAAAATAAATAAAAAATTCAGAAAAACACTGATTTTCAAAAATTCAAAAAAAAATAGTAGAAAATTTCCAAAAAATGTAAAATTTGGTCTCCAAGCACATTTCAATATGAAGATTGTGTTGAGAAGTTCGGATCGACTATTTGAACTTTGAAAATGGAGATATGAGCGGGAAGTAAAACACACTCTTTACTTCCCAAAGCACCGTAGCATTACTCTTATATTAATGTTACACAAGCGAACAAAGCTACGCATATTATTTCGATTTTTTTTTTAAATCCACAATGGGGTGATTCACATTTGGCTTTTGATTATGATCATATTGCATCAGGAAGAAATACACTTATCGTCTTTTTTTGTTTTACTTGAATTGTCAAAAGAGTACTTTATTTCAATTCAATAGAATTTAATACATATCATATTCATATGAACTTCATTGATAAAAAATTAAAATGGAAATAAATTAAATTTTTCTTTAATTTTTTATCAGTAAGTCTATATAATAGAAAGAAAATGATTTCACACAAGTAAAAATGACACTTTTATCCTGTTATTATTAAAATACAACACGTCTCCTTACCATTCTGATCCAAGGCTTTTTCTAAAAGTTCTTATCCCGTTTTACCATTAGCCCCCTACAAAGTGAAGTAATTATCAAACTCATCAAATATGTGTTTTAAAATGTGCTTCATTAGGAGTTATTATCAGACATACCTGGAGTGCATTACTTGTTGACGCCCCCTTAATTTATTTAATTCATTGTTTTGTATCCTAGTGCTCTAAACCATGAGCTGATTTAGAACTTAGTAAAATTAAATATTCCTGTGAATCTAAAACCATGAGCGTAAATTTTAACAAGAATCAGATAGTTTAGATCTGATTTTAAATAAGATTTTTGCAAAAATACCACCATTTGATATATTTCTATTTCTAATCAATATAAGAATTGTTCTAACCAATATAAGAATTGGTATATTAAAGTGCGCGTGTGCCAAACGAATTCGTTTCTCATTTGATTAAGAAAAAAAAAATTTCCATTTCTCAAACTATAAAGAGAGAATTTTCATTCCAATCAAGGTCTAAGTTGGTAAGTTCACTAAGAGAATTTTTATTTTTATTCTAATATTGTAATCTTTGACAATAATTATTCTTAGTTTAATATGTTTATCAAGTAGGATTAAAATGCACTATTGGTTTTAGGCTCCAACCATACCTCACATCTCTATCTTTGTTTTCAAAGTTCAAACAGTCGATTTGAAACGCTCAACATGATATCCATATTAAAATGTGCTTAGAGCATCTACATCCCTGGTACTATTAGAGTTTCTAATCTAATTTGGCAGTTTCTAATTCAGTTTCAGGGATGTGGGAGACTTTCTTATTTAAAAACTATGCAGTAAAGTTTATTATTAAGAAACTGTTTATAAAGTCTATGCTGACTAAATGATTGGCTCAAATTATTTTCTCTTTTTAATTTGTTGCTGACGTGGCTTAATGGAAACTCTAAAATTAATTTTAGAATTGTGAGAGTTAGAAACTTTAGATAACTTAATTTCTATAAAATAGTTAACAGTGATTTAGAAACTCATTTGAGTTGCTGCAATGTAGATGCTCTTAGAGACCAAATTTGATATTTTTGGAATTTTTTTACTATTTGTTTAGATAGATACAAAATCATTATTTTTGTATGGTTCAAAACAGTAATTTTGTACTTATCTAAAAAAATAGTAAAAAAGTTCCAAAAAATATAAAATTTGATCTAAGCACATTTTAATACGTAGATCATGTTTAGCGGTTCGGATCAACTGTTTGAACTTTGAGAACATAAATAAAGATGTGGAGTATGGTTGATGCACAAAACCAATGATGCATTTTAACTGTTCTCATGTTTAACACCAATTTTGCATATTTCTGAATGATATATAGTTTGACTTAATGAGTAGGTTTAAAACGTCTCATTATTTATGTACTATTATCATATCTCACATCTTTATTTCTGTTTTTAAAGTTCAATTATTTGATCTAAACTGCTCAACATAATTTATATATTAAAATGTACTTGGAGATCAAATTTTATATTTTTGAAATTTTCTTTACTATTATTTTTAGATAGATTCAAATTCACTATATTTTATAATGTGGACCATCCAAAAATTGTAATTTTGTATATATGTAAAAATAGTAACTTTTTAAACAATATAAATTTGGTCCCCAAGTACATTTAATATGGAGATCATATTGAGTAGTTCAAATTGACTGTTTGGATATTGAAATGGAAATCAGAATAATGCATAATTGTAACAGCCCTATTCATTTAATATATATGTTCAAAGAACTTTATGCCATCATATATTTTCTAAGACAAGATAATTTAACACAAATTCCAAAAAATATATATGACCACTATTATTTTAACATTAAAAATCAGTCTTTTAATTTAGTGATTAAAGTAATAAATTCTATGTGAGAAGTCAGCATGTTCGAAATCTAACTTGAGAAATATGTTATGAATATTTAAAGGTAAGATGCTTCATTGATCTCCATTATTTCTACAAAAAAATCCATTGTTTAAACACCATTTACTAAAAGCAAAATAAAAAAAATTCAATGACTCCCATTATTCATCACCCATTCACCCTTGACAAAAAGCCTTCAAACTACATTTCATTAATAAATAAAAACTATCAAACTCCAAATTGAATTTTGTTCACAAACCATGAGAGCAATTAGTTCATCTTCCTGCAATTAATCCTGATCTCACCCTTACTTCCAGTCAGTGGTCTCACATCTCCCATCTTGATCATCGCAGCCACAAAATCGCCGAAAAAAGCGACACTATCACGACTATAGATCTTCACAAGAGAAGCGGTATATGTCGTGTTGAGAAGCTCCATATCCGAGTGGAGCAATCCTTTGTTGATTAATATGTTCTTGAAGAAGTAATTGTCGAAAACCATTGTTGTTTGAGGATCAAGTGGGGCGAGGTTGTTGTCACCGGAGCCAGTTTTGCGAGGGCAAATTGCTTTGCTCGTTGTAGATAAGGTGGGGTCGATATTTGAGTCGTTGTATATGTGTGATCGAAAATTCACACACCGTGCTAGTCCAATTGTGTGAGCTCCTGTCGATCAAAATAGTGAGAAATTTAATTAGTTTGATATATGTTTTGTAAGTGATGAGGAAGAAAGGAAAATTCATTTCTTTGAAGAGGAGTAAAATGTAAGTTCTCAAAGAATAGTGTTGTATGAACTAAATGTATAATATAATATCAAAGCGCCATTTAATATATATGGACTAATATGAAAATTATGTCTACCTTAACTGATAAAATAAAATATTTTCTTTTGTATGGGAGTTCACAGATTTAAAAATTAGTGTCCATAATAAGAATGAGTTAAAGGGTTTTAATTATGATTTCATGCTCAAAACAAATACGGACTAAAATAAAATTATTTGAAACTCTTAACATTAAGTTTCAAATAGTAAATAAAATATTATTCAAAAATTGAAGAAATAAGTTTTTAATACATTTTTAGGTATACAAGGTCTGTACATGTATATAAAATTTCATATAATTTCAAAACTGTCTTATAATAAATGAGAAATCTTTAAATTCAAACTTTTGAATATTTAAAATATGTCTACAAAATGAAATTTATATGTTTCATTTTTTAAAGATTGTTCCACACTAACCATCTCTCTCCCTGTAGTACTCTGTTACCATATGGGACACGTAATCGCCAACCTACCTTATAATATGAAATTATTCAGCGAGCAAATTAAACTAAATTACAACTTAGGAGCGATACACCAAACTGATCCGTACTGACAACAACCAATTAACAATGCACCAATCCGGACCCACCTATATCGTGGTTTGTCAGTGTCACCTGAAGGCAACGAGGACAAAATTTTTATATGTTTGGTAGCCCAAAGATACAAGTGCACGGATATTATCAGACATTATTGCTTTGTTTGAGGGGTGGAGCCAACATACGACAAAATTTTAGATAAAATATACTTTGATAATTATTTTTAATAGAAGTATAGTTTTATAAAAAAAAAGTTTGAGAGAAAAAACATAACGTGTGTGTATATATCAGTGTTCTAAATAGCACGCTATAGCGGCGGTATAGCGCTATAGCGTTTTTGGACTACAAACGCTACGCTATGACATCAAAATGCGCTATTTGCGCTACGGCCGCTACAGCGCTATAGCGGTCCGCTATTTGCGCTATACAATATGAGAGCATCTACATCCCTGGTATTATTAGAGTTTCTAATTTGATGTGGCAGTTTCTAATCCAGTTTTAGGAATGTGGGAGAGTTTCTTATTTAGAAACTATGCAGTAAAATTTCTTATTAAGAAACTGTTTATAAACTCAATGTTGGCCAAATGATTGGCTCAAATTAATTCTCCTTTTTAATTTGTTGTTGATGTGGCATAATAGAAACTCTAAAATTAATTTCAGGAATGTGTGAGAGTTAGAAACTTTAGAGACCTTAATTTCTAAAAAGTAGTTAACAGTTATTTAGAAACTCATTTGAGTTGCTGGGATGTAGATGCTCTGAGTTTTTTTTTTTTTTTTTAAGAAATTTATATGGGTTTTAAATAAAGATAAAAAAAATCTCAAACCGAAATTGAATTTGTTGCTACTTGCTACAGATAAATCAATTTGAAATTGGGAATATAAATTGAAATTTGAATAGAAAAAAAGTCCAAACCGAAATTAAAATTTGAATAGAAAAAAAGAATAGATTATGTCATGAATCATGATGCATAATATATTTTTAATAGGAAAAATCGATAGTTTATGATATTACTATGGATATTTTGAACCGCAATTTGGACTTTGTACGGGTTCAATATGAATATTATAATTTCTTAATTACTTTGGTGTTATTTATTGTTCTATGAGACTTTAGATAATGTTGATATTTAGTACAAATATTGAATATACGAAATGTAAAAAAAAACGCTATTTGGAATAGCTTCCGCTATAGCGACGCTATTCGCTATAGCATTTTTTTTTGCCTTCCCGCTACGACGCTATAAACGCTATTTAGAACCTTGGTATATATCAATTAGAAATGCAATCAAGAAATACATCTATTAGAAGCATTTCCAAACAAAAAGCGACTTTAGTGTAGGATGCATCTAGGTCATGATGATTTATAAATGCATACAAATATAATGAATTTAACATATATATGTTTTATCTTTTATATTCATGGACTATAATATGGCTTTCAATTCCAAAATCACTACGGTGAATTTTCACAAGAGGGGTTGAATTAGTAAATTTGTAGCTTACTAATGGTATAATTCCTTAAACACTTGATAAATTTAGCATAATTAATTTTCAAATGTTTTCAAAGGGTTACATCCCCTTACTTTATAAGGAAGCTCTGACCCTGTATTTACATCTATGAGCAAGTAGTTTCAAATAAATTAAAAAAAAATGTGATTTCAGTATGTATTTGTAAACTGTTTCTGAAAATTTCAACAATCCAAATTGAATTTGGATAATTTTTAAGAATTTATGTTGTCGCTAAAGAAAATATTTTTTGCATGGGAGGTTGTATGTTTGAAATTCAAATAACAAGTTTTTTATAAATAGTTAAAGTAGAAGACAACAGTTTTGTAAAATACTTAATAAATAATAAAAAAATTCAAAAAAATGTAAAAATTGATCATCAAGCACATTTTGGTACAGATTACATGTTGAACGGTTTGGATCGACTGTTTAGACTTTAAAAATTGCAAAACTAAATTGTTATAAGATGTTGTAACTTTCAAATGTTGCAAGTGGATCCCTCCTCTTAAATGAATATGCATATTTTATATAGATAAAAATTCAATTTCCAACTTTTCTAAAAAATAATTTACGGTTTTCATAAGCACAATTTAATTTCACACTTTCTCGTTGTACAAAGAAAATCCCACCTCGCACTGAGGATAATAATATTGCAAGTAACACATAAGCGTCACGGATTACATACCTCCAGTTTACTGTAAATGGAATGTTCCAGCATTTTACTTTTGGTAAATGATACTGTATTTATGCATAACAAAGAAACTCTCTCCTTTTTAATGAAATGGAGAGTAGCAGAATAAAGGTAACATGCCGAGTTGCCGACATTAATTAATACATGTACGGTGCACGGTGCACGGTGCACCACACTTCTTTTGGGTGTTCATCATGATGATTGATTGATTAACCTTTTCAATCAGCATTTTGTTGGAGCTAATTATTTAAAGTAATATTATGGGTTCTCATCTTCTGAACATTTCTAATTTTTTGGTCAATTTTTTTAATAAACAATTAATTAAATACTAAATCGTACTAACAGTACGTCAAGTGTGCAATTTAGAATTGAAAATGATAAATGTGTATTTTATAAATTAACATGCTTTATGCAATTCCGAATGCATGTGCAACTAAATGATATAGATTAACATGCTTTATCAATTAAGTGAACTACTATATATCACAATATATATGTTAAAATCATGTCATAAACCAAAGTATACATGTCATCTAAAATGAGTTGGTAATTGGTTTGTCCAACCTGTCAAATTACTGTCATGTGTTATTTTCTCTCGCAATTAATCACTTAAATGCTGAAAGCCTTGCTAAAATGTGACAGCTGTAATACGTATTAATTATACTGGCATAGGGCTGCAAATGAGCCGAGTTTGAGCGAGTTATCCCCAACTCGAACTCAGCTCATTTAATAAACGAGCGAGCCAACTCGAGTTGGGATGGTAATCACGAGCTATAGAGCCAACTCGAACTTAGCTCGTTATCAACTCGAGTTGGTCTCAACTCGTTTATAACTCATTTAACCGGTTTAATAGGTGCTGATTTAAAATCGAAATTTGAGTTACTTTAGGTGATATGAATTCTTTTTCATGTGGCCAAAGGGAGTAGTATCCAACAACTTCATATGCATAAAAAGCAGCTTAACAAAAACTAATCGGTTCCGCGAGGGTCTGAGGGATTTGGGTTTAGTTACAGGGTCTGGATTTCTGAGATTTATTGTGATCAATACTGTGTAACTCAAGTTATAAATGAGCAAGTTGGGGTGAGCTCAAACTCAGCTCATTTATTAAACGAGCCAGCCAACTCGAGTTGGAGCCAACTCGAGTTATAAATGAGCGAGTTAAAGCGAGCTGTAAATGAGCGAGTTACGAGTTCGAGCTATTTTGTCCAGCCCTATACTGGCATGGTTTTATGATTAACTACAATTAATTAAATTATTGAATTAATTACCAGTGAGAGCAACCAAATCTTTGGTGGAGAGGCCATGAAGTGAGAAGTTGGAGATGAGGCTGGCAAGACTAAATGATGGAGCAGGTATAAATTTCTTCACATTGGATCTGCTTGCTGTTTTTGAGTCTCTTCTTCCCAATTTCACTTCCCAATTGGGCCCTCCTAGCTGCCATATATGCATGCGTTACATATTTAGATATTAAAATTGTATGATAATTGATACATAATTAGTCAATCTAGCTATCAGAAAACAACAATTAATGTATAATTTTATATTCTTAAAGAGTGAGGCTGTGGTGCAATGCATGCATAGCACGGAATACGGATTGATTAATTTGTACTATGGATCGATATATTAGTTTTCAAAATTCAAATAGTTAACCTGAACCATTCAATATGGGATTTTATATGAAATTACTACTTTTGAATGATCTAGAATCTTTAGATCAAGTGATTTTCTACATATCTAAAAAATAGTAAAGAAATAAAAAAAATGTAAAATTTGATTTACAAGTACAGTTTCACATGGAGATCAGATTGAATAGTTCAGATCGACTGTTTGGACTTTGAAACGGAGATATTAATCCATAGTACGAACTAACCTGCGCTATGCATAGTACCAACACCTCACTCATTTTTAGATATTATTTTGGCTTGATTTCAGAAAGCATGTTCAAATTTGTTAAAATAAACCATTGAGATCACATTTTAAAGCGATTAGACGACCTTTTTTTTTATGCAGTCATTTGCAGACCCCTCCATTCCATATATACATACTAATCAACCATACCTTAATTATAAGAGACCATACATGTCTAGCTAGTTATGCACTTATGCATAAGCTAAAAAACAAAATCTAATTTTGATATTATGAGAAATAGATATATAGGATTTATATATATATATACTGACAAGGACAACACTATCCCTTGCAGAGATGGCGAGTATATCAGCACAGGAAACAACAGCTGGACAAACTTGCTCCACTGCTGCTTTAATCTGATCAATCACTTCAAACCCTCTAGCTGAGTTGTTGTTTGCCTTGGCCATCTTCTCCCCGGGAAATGTCGGCGTGTCATCTAACAGTATTGATGCATCACAACCCTAGAATTACCATAAAAATATTAATATATGTTTGAAACCATGAAAAAAAAAAGATATTCAAACTTTGAACTAATACATCATAAATTAAATAATTAATTAGTGACTTGTTTCGATTTTTTACGTGCCAGTGGTCATACTGATAAACATCAATCCGTTATATAAAAGCTAAAATTATACTAAGTAAGCATTAGCTCATGAGTAAATCCTTGCTAAACAGGATATAATTAATACATATATCCAAATACCAGTTCAAGTTTTGTCTTGAGTCATAAATTAATATATTGTACATAGGTTTGGTGGTAACTAGATGAACAAAATGAATGTATATACAATAGCTAAGATAAGCAAAGTACATTAACAAAGCAATCATGGAAGAAGAGGCGGAGAAGAGAGGCGCCCATTCGCGGCTCTTTGGCGATAGCTGACAGGAGCACGCTTCTCACGGTTGGCAACAGAATTGGACATGAGTAAGAGTAGTAGTCTGTAGATAGTTGAGCATTGGAGAATCCATGGAGGAAAATAAGGAGAAGAGCAAAGGGAACAATTGCTGTAGAGGGGAAATTAGCCATATTTTTGCTTAGTGTACTTGGCCTCTCTATATAGTGCACTTATATATATTATATATATATACATGATATAGCATACAACAGGGTAGTTTATAGATCAGTTTAATTAGGTGGTACTTGCACTGCGCACATATAATTGCTTGATTGTGATATATAGATTATATTCTTTCCATACCAAATGTATTTTAAATATTGATTTTTTAGGTGCAGAAAGTATCATATCTATAAATATGATATCTAAGTATTTGAGTTGGATTGGACCAGCGTTTCGCGGTGAAATTTTTCAAGTATCGAAAATCCGCGTATCTAATATATATATATATATAGTGCTGGGCTTAGCTAAGCCACGGTGTAAAACGACTTGGTGCTCCACGCCTCATTATTTCTATTTTGAAAATTCAAACTACCGATCTGAACCGCTCAAGTTGTTCTCCATATTGAAATGTACTTGGAGACCAAATTTTACATTTTTTGGAATTTTTTTACTATTTATTAAGCCACTTTGAAAATCCCTGATCCATTGGTCCAGAATTTTTTACTGTTTTGCTATTGTTCATCCGGATCAACGATTTTCAAAATGGCTTAATAAATAGTAAAAAAATTCCAAAAAATGTAAAATTTGGTATCCAAGCACATTTCAATATGGAGAACAACTTAAGTGTTCGGATCGGTAGTTTGGATTTTCAAAATGAAAATATGGCGTGGAGTACCAAGTCGTTTTACACCATGGCTTAGCTAAGTCCATCTCTCTCTCTCTCTCTCTCTCTATATATATATAGGAAGTGGCTACGGTGCTACGCGTAGCATAGAGGGCCTCCGTGCTACGGCTCAATATTTGAGTTTTCAAAATTCTAACGGTCAATCCGAACCGTTCAACATGATCTCCATATGAATATGTACTTGCAAATCAAATTTTACTTTTTTAGAATTTTTTTTACTATTTCTTTAGATAGGTAGAAAATCACTTGATCTGAATGGTACAGAATTTCCAGATCAAGTGATTTTCTACCTATCTAAAAAAATAGTAAAAAATATCTAAAAAATGTAAAATTTGGTTTGCAAGTACATATTCATATGGAGATCATGTTCAACGGTTCGGATCGACCGTTAGGATTTTGAAAACTCAAATATTGAGCCATAGCACGGAGGCCCTCTATGCTACGCGTAGCATATTAGCCAGATTCTATATATATATATTTTTTTTTTTACCTCCAACTTTTCTCTCAATTTTTTTTTTCAAAACCTGAAGAGGCTCAGTAACCAGAAATTCTGTATTAAATAAGTTTTTGTCTTATTTTGTCATACGTTATCCTATTTATGTTTATTTGCTTACAAAATACCGAATTTTTGTGAACCGTTTCAGGTCTCAAGGGAAAAGCATAATTTTAGGATTTTTAGGCATAAAATGAATAATTTTCAAATGATGTACTCGGTGTTTTTTTTTTTGGTAACTCATATTGAGTTCATATTTCCAAAGTTCATTTCCATTCAAACCTTAAAATGATGGGGAAAAATTAGTTTGGCCAATTTTTTTTCCAAGAGCTTGTGAGAAATGTGGATGGCTATGTTGCATGGATACGGGTACGGGTATCGTATCGGATACGATACGGATACGGATACGGCGATACGGCAATTTTCAAAAATCCCGGATACGATACGCCAATTATATATATATATATATATTATTTTTTATTATTTATATATTGTATTTAGATAATATAAAAAAATTAATTAAAGGTTCAAACTATAAAAAATTAAAGGCTTAACTATAAGTATATATTAAATATTATAGCTATTGAAATTATACACACAAGTGCAATGTGGCCGGGTGGTAAAGATTTTGGCCAACAATCGGGAGAACCCGAATTCGAATCCCAGCGCCAGCAAAAAAATTCACATATTTGAACTGGGTGTTTGCGCGGCTCACGGGTGCGGGTTGGGTGCTGCGGCTCACGTGTGTCCCGCCGTATCCAGCCGTGTCCGCACGTTAATTGACGTATCATGGAGTGTCAACGGAGTATCGGCGACCGTATCGGCCAAGTAAGGATACGCCACGTAGGCGGATACGCCAGCTGGCGTATCGGATACGTATCGGTGCCGTATCGGGCGCGTATCTGTATCGGATACGTGTCCGATACGGGTACGGAGCCCAATCCAACGTATCCGAGTAACATAGGTGGATGGTAATAAAATAGTTTAACTTATGTCTTCAATTTATGTTTTAATTAAATTTAATCTATTGTTTAAACTAGTCTTTTCGCCATTTATTTTATCATTCTTTGCAAATAAAGTATTCGCTTGGTTTACAACATCACTTGCAACTTCTTCTTTTTTTACAATTTAACTTTTTTCCCCTAAATTATATGATATGCTAATTATTGGACTATATTGTTAAAACTGATAAAAAAAATATTATACTACTAATCAGAAAATTAATATTGATAACAAGTCTTTAAAAAATACAATTTTCCATAAATATTTTTCCCAAGGTTGTATTTTCCATAACTATTCCAATACAACAAACTATTTATTTCAGTATATTCTCATAACTATTCCAAAGTATATCCATGAGTATGGATTCTCCTAACTTAATTTGTGAGTTCCGATACCTATCAAATCTCATTTCGAATAATTCTATGCAACCGATAATTTTAAACATGTAAGAACCGTAATTTTTTGAATTATTTGTGAGTTCTGGTACCGCATAGAAAACAATTTTAATAAATAGAAAGAATAATTCATTAATGCAAGAACGATAATTTATTGAATTATTGATCTCAATTAGAAAAAAAAATGTATAGAGGTGCCACACATAAAACAATGATATGCGTAACACAGAGGCAAATATATTTTTGTTCACAAATCATTATATATAAAGAAAAAAAAAATTGGATCACAAATAAACCCAGCACTCTGTTCGCCCCTGGGTGGTGGGGACGCGCACGTGGATGAAATAGTGTTGTAAAAAACGGCTTTAACAGCCGATTAAATGCCCGTTTAATCATTAACGGCGGTCAAACCGTTACGAATATACTAATCGGATCGAGGTCTATTAACGGATTTTACCGATTAATCGGACGATTATTCCATTTATTCCCATTTAATCGTCCGTGTATTCTCAATTATTCCTGTTTATTCCTGTAAATATTTGTTTTCACATTATTTTTTTTTTTCTGTGACTGTGTGTGATACTGTATTGTAGTTTTATTCGTACTTGGATATACATCCAATATTTTTTTTATATATTTTTTTTTTCTTACTTTTTTTGAAATTGATTAATTTTTATATTATTTATATAGCTTATGTTTTTCTTACTTACTGATGTAATTTTTTCAATTAGTACGACATGTTCATATATGAAATTAAGTTGTTATCATAAACTAAATGTAGTGATGTTATGTGAGAATGTTTCATTTCTTTCCAATAATATATTATTAGTATTTGAAAAAGCTTTTTGGAATTTATTTTTGCATTAAATAAATGTGTTACTTACAAATGTAAAATGTGTATGTGTTGTTAAGAAAAAATAAGCGTAATGTCATGTTATAATAATAAAATTAAGTTAAATTAAATTTATTTGTTAAGTTTGATGAGTTAAATAAATTATTTTTTATAAATTATGAATATGTGCACATAATTTTAATGAAAACGATTAATCTGTCGCATACCGATTAATTGCTTGACGGTACCCGTCCATCTGACGAGCGCATATCGTTATTTATAACACTGAGATAAAATGCTCTTTTCCTAGATTTATTGTAAGAAACCCATTATAACGGGTTCGTTGCGTACTCCTGCGCGACCCATTTAAGCTCGAGAAGCTCATGCGGCATAGAATCGAAGGATAGTACGCAAAGAAAAGATAAGAAGGAAAAAAAAGGAAGTCGGATCAATTGACGGATTCAGACGGAGTGCGTGACCGACGTGTCGGGTGCCTATTAGGGGATGGCGCAGGGCCAGTATTATGGGTGCTTTGAGATTCGTGCAGAACGTATGTGAATGGTTGAGATTTTCCAAATAAGTCACGCAAAATATGAGATATCTCAGAGGATGCGAATTCCTTCAGACGGCCCTCAGCATTTCCAGTTCTCCATTATATATATGCCCCGCTTCAGGAATTCAAACTTTGAGTTGATCAGTGAAATATCTGGACCGTTCAGATCTGTTCTCCACGAATCTCAAAGCATAATGATCAGAATAGCAATAAGAATTTGTATTCATCATTCTCTTAAAAATTCAACAATCGTGCGCACTCGATGAACTTGATTATAATGTATTTATTCTAAATTTGAAATTTGTCAGTTTGTATTGTATAATTTAAAGTATAAAAGTTTGCTGAAAATGACTTGACAGGTAATTTATCAACCTTCTACATCTTGATTAATTAGGCAAACCAAAATAAACTCTAGCTGGAAAAATATGTAAATTTGACAACTTTTAGAAATACAATTGAACTTATGATTAACCATTTATACAGTTTATGGACCTGTCGTCAAATTAAAAGCTCTAAACACGTTCCAGCTATTAATTTTTTAAGAGCTTGAAAGTAGTTCAAGATCAACTGCTTTCAATTGTTCCATTTAATGTGAAAGGGGTTTATTCCAATAAACTGCCATAAAATATATTTTTTATTGTCATCTTAAAATATAATTTAACACAGTTAATTCATTTTGTAGAAAATTGCTCCAAAATATTACTAAAATCATACAATTAAAACAGTCTTTTCATTATCCTACACACACCCGTTAAACATTGATCTTATATAGAGATATTCCTTGATTTTTGACATAATAGATTAATAGTTACTTACTAGCTAACATACCACAACGATATATTATCATACAACTCATATACTGTGTCAGGACAATTACATGCTAAATCACACATGTGACATAGTTCTTTATTTTTGAAATTAGACAACAAAATTTGAACTAACAATTGAAGGAGACAGAAAGAGAAACCTAATATGTTGACTATGCATAGGTGTCTTGACTTTTGACTTTTTAGTCCTCTGTTTGTTTAAAATAATAATTTAAGAAATTATCTTCTTGACAATTATATATTTAAATGCATTTCTTGACAATTGTTAAGTCTCTAGCTTCACCCCACCAATCATGCAGATGTACACCTTTTGTCTTTTCTTTTTTTCCATTAATTTGTTGTTAATTTTTACAAAACAAAGTAAAGCATTAAACATTAAGCATGTGCATCCATTCATTCATTGTTTAGTGATTTATTTGTAAGAAAGAAAAATGTATGTCAGAGTCAGAGTCACAATAATAACGATCTAATGATAGTGATATAATCTTTCCATTGAAAAAAGGGAGAATTTCACGTATATCCCTCAAAAACTTCAAAATTACATATTTTCCCTTCTAAAGTTTGAAATTACATATTTCCCCCTCTAAACTTCAAATACTCTCAAATTTACCCATTTTATTGTCTTTTATATTAAAACTCATTCTAAATTTATAAAATACCCATTTTACCCTTTATTAAAAACATATAAATCCCATCAGACTTAAATTTGAATCTGAACGGTTCATCTACAGTCCGAACTGCTTTTAGATCTGTGCGCGCAAGATCTGCACAAATCTTGATGCAAACACACACGCATATTTAAGTGACATGCACATATCTTAATGCGATGCGCATGGATCGGAATTGCTTTAAGCTTCGTGCGTGCTAGATCAGCACGAATATTGAAGCGATGCGCACAGATCTTAATGCGATGTGCGCGGATCGAACGTTAGAGGAACCCTTCAAATTCAAATTTGAGTCTGATGGGCTTTTATATGCTTTAATAAAGGGTAAAATGGGTATTTTAAAATTTTAGAATGAGTTTTAATAGAAAAGACACTAAAATGGGTAAAGTTGTGAGTTTTTGAAGTTTAGATAGGGAAATACGTAATTTCAAACTTTAGAGGGGGAAATACGTAATTTTGAAGTTTTTGAAGGGTATACGTGAAATTCCCCCTTGAAAAAAAGAGGGTATTAATTTACACACTTGAGAGTAGGTTCAATGGACATCGGACCTACTATGGTTTAATGAGTTTAATCACCGTCGATTTGCTTTAAGATTAGTGCAGAACGCTTTAAACTTTGTGCGTGTCTATTTTAATTTTTGTGCGCACAAATATTAAATTAGATCATAGGGCCATCATGCTCGTTGAACCTAAAAGTAGGTCCGATGGGCATGGGACCTACTCCATTCTCTAATTTACATGCCTTTGTCAATGTAGTTGTTATATGATTTTGATCTGACTGTGTCATCTCCATTTCTTTTGTTTTGGTAGCAACTCTAATTGATTTGATGCGCAAACAACTGTGACTTGAAAGCTATAAAAGCAACAGCCTACCCAATTACATCCAAAATTTCTACAATCAAATAATTCATATAGTAATAAACTAATTTAATATAATTATTAAAATATTAAGTGTGGGTCGGAAGCATAATTTAAAAATGGAGATTGAAAATTCAAATTCACCTTAAAATCAAAAGTACGTGTTGAAAAATATATATTATTGTTTCATGTGATATATGAATTACCTAATTGATGGAGAAATTGTCGTTGCCCATTTTATATATATATATCGGATATTGGATGTAGATATGATGTGTATGCATGTTGTCAAAAGAAAAAAAAAATGTACAAGCATCTTTTTAAATATTTTAATATATGGCTGGAATTATTTCAGAAAAAAATGTATAACCAAATTGTTCCTTACCTTTTGTGAAAGCTTTAATTAATGACTTTATTATCTTTACTTAAAGTAAGATAATAAATGAAAAGATGATACTTTCTAAGAACACTTTGTAAGAACTGAACACACGCGTGTCCCGTGTCCGTCTCTTCTTTTGACTAGGCACTGAAATTTTAGAAAATAAAAAATAATTATTCAGCAAACATCTTGATTGTCTTTTCTTTTTCTTTTTCTCTTTCACATTGGCATTACCCCACCACAATTACACATAATTTTAAAAACTGAGTAGACCGAACTAAATATTCAATCATTCGCCCATGCATAACCACATTTCAAAACTGGTTGCACAGAATCTAATATTCACTCACTTCCACATTCACTTTTACAAAAATTGAATGCTTCAACCAAACTTTGGGTAACGGTAACCCCCATAACTACATCTTCTATTCTTCTGTGGTTGGTGCCAAACGGGTCAGACCGAGTCCAAATTTTGGTCATTCAATGCCTCAATTAAAACTTTGATTCAATTCTTGCTTCTTTTTTTTAAACAAAAAATAATCAATATATTTTTCGACAAATTGTTTTTTTTTATATATTTCTAAAAGTATAAAAAAAATAGCACAACAAGACGCCAATATAATGGAAAGCTATGTTTGCTCTCGAAGAAGAGAAACATTAGCCATACTAACTGCATTCCGTACCGTGTCGTAGTCATTAATTACTTAAATTCATATTGCAATTGTTAACCCGCATAGAATGAGATCTAGGTCGTCCGTTTTAATCTAACAACAAACCTCAAAGTACAGAGATCATTCCTATATTTTAATCAAGCATCGAATTAATTTTGGTCAGAATGTGAGATTTTTATACGATCAGGTACCTTAATTAGGAGATACTGCATTTAGAATTTTTTTTTAAAAACCGAAAAACAAAGTTAGCAAACCAACATGATTACTTCGTTTTTTACAAAAATCATAAGAACCGAGATACCAATTCGGTTTCAATTTTTTTTCCCTTGGAACCGAATTGGCATTTCAGTTCCAAATTTTTTTTTCCCTTGAAACCGAATTGGCATTTCGGTTCCACCCCTTTTTCACAGTTTTTCCGCAGCGCAGAAACCGTGTAGCTTTTTGTGTAATGTCTTGGACCCGAATTGGAATTTCGGTTCCCATTAATTTTTTTTTTTTTTTTAGAGACAAATAACTAAAATAATGAAATATAATACTAAAAAATAAAAAAAAAATTCCCTTTGTCAAATTACTTTTTTGATAGCATATTTATACTAAAATACTATAAATTACTTAAAATTATTATATTATATTAATTTATGCTAAATTACACTAAATTACTTGAAATTACAATAATTATGCAGAATTATGCTAAAATACGGTAAATTACGCTAAATTACGTATGAATGGGGTCTATTTTGTGGCATCTTTCATAAATCATAAAAAATAGTAAAAAAAAATTCAAAAATAATAAAAATTGGTATTCTACAAGTTCATTACATAACTAATTTACTGAGATACGTAGATGGAGAATAGAAATGAAAATCTTAATCGGAAACTTCAACTGAAGTTTTGAGGCTCTTCCCTTTGTTTTTTGGCGATTCTGAAATTGGAAACCTAACAAAGTTAGTTCGGACGCATGTGCATTTTCACAAGCTTTCCGAAAAGTGGTCATTTGCTGAAATCGGACACTCGAGCGCCGTTTTATAACCGTTTGAGGTTTTGTCGTCATTTTTCGCCTTCTCAGTGAAGATATCATTCCTATTCGTACGTAATTTAGCATAGTTTACCGTATTTTAGCATAATTCTACATAATTTTTGTAATTTCATGTAATTTAGTGTAATTCAGCATAAATTAATATAATTTCAAGTAATTTATAGCATTTTAGTATAAATATGCTGTAAAAAAGTAATTTGACAAAGGGAAAAAAAAATTGATTTTTTAGTATTATATTTCATCATTTTAGTTATTTGTCTCTAAAAAAAAAATTAACGGGAACCGAAATCTCAATTCGGGTCCAAGACATTACACAAAAGCTACACGGTTTCTGCGCTGCGGAAAAACTGTTTGGGAATGTTGATATTATGCAAGGTTCTAAATAGCGTTTATAGCGTCGTAGCGGGAAGACTAAAAAAAAAGCTATAGCGAATAGCGTCGCTATAGCGGAAACTATTCCAAATAGCGTTTTTTTTTTTACATTTCGTATATTCAATATTTGTACTAAATATCAACATTATCTAAAGTCTCATAGAACAATAAATAACACCAAAGTAATTAAGAAATTATAATATTCATATTGAACCAATACAAAGTTCAAATTGCGGTTCAAAATATCCATAGTAATATCATAAACTATCGATTTTTTATATTAAAAATATCTTAAGCATCATGATTCATGACATAATATATTTTTTTTCTATTCAAATTTTAATTTCGGTTTGGACTTTTTTTCTATTCAAATTTCTATTTCTATTCCCAATTTCAAATTGATTTATCTGTAGCAAGTAGCAACAAATTCAATTTCGGTTTGAGATTTTTTTTATCTTTATTTAAAACCCATATAAATTGCTTAAAAAAAAAAACCCATATTGTATAGCGCAAATAGCGCATTTTGATGTCATAGCGTAGCGTTTGGGTCCAAAAACGCTATAGCGCGCTATTTAGAACACTGATATTATGTCATCTTGTTCGTGCATGACATAATAACTTACTTCTTCGATGTTTTTCCGAACTTAAAGGTATGCATAGTTGTTTTTCCTAAGGTATGCATATTCATCTTGCTTAAAAAAAGATGCAATTAAAATTGTAATTGTGCTCTTCTATTATTTCAAAAATCTGAACCGTTTAATTTAAATTACAACGAATTTTAAAGAAAAATCTAGCTACTACATTCTTAAATAGACTCGAGAAAAATTTGGATTGATTTTGAGTTCATGATAAGATCATGTACAACAGACAATATTTTTTCGCTAAATCTGACGGAAATGCGTGTAATATTTTGCAATGCACACAGCACAAAATGTGGCGGGACGCATGTAAATATTGTAACACACATCTAGTTTCTTGTTGATTTAACAGTTTGATAGGTAAATATGTTATAAATTTTTTGAAAGAAATGTTAAAAATTAAAATTCGCCTCCTTTTTTAGAAATAAATAACTATGAAAAAAAAAGACAAATTTTCATTTAGTATTTTTCAGAAAAAAAAAATATAGAACAAATTAACAACATTTCATCTGAGGTTTAAAACATATGCTTAAATATGTGAAATGATTTTTCAATAATCTAATTTCTTTTGTAGATAGTCTAATCAAATTAAAATAAGAGATACAAATATATCAGACACCAAGACCAATTCCATCAGCACAAAAAATAGATAACATTTTCGTTTTCTGTTATAGTATTCTGAAAAAAGAACCTTGTCCACACCTTTTTGTATATTTGATCAATATAAAGGAAAAATAAAAAACCTTGTAAATAACTTGCTATAATTATCCTATAATATCTGAACCCATAAAATTTTAGATGATCTATACTTTTTAATCGCATGCATGATGATATTTAAAATGGAAAAAATATTTGTTCTTATATAATCTGAAATGAGGAGAGATCAACTACCTTTATTTGTTGTGTCTCTGTAACATATGTCTCTATTTTTTAATATTTTAAAAACAAATTTTTTAAAAAGTATGTATTAAAAATAAAACCGTTAGTTGTGATGTACATTATTTTCAATATATGTGCATAACAAACTAACACTTTTCGTACATTTTTATATGAATCAATAAGTTAAAAAATCAACATCTAGAAATTATTCATATCGGTGTAATTTTGCACGCTTTTGATACCAATTAAAACAAATTCAATATGTCGTAATGAATTCATTTTGATATTTATGTTTCAAATTTTAAGTTATTAAAGTCCTAAAAATAGAGTCAGTCATAGGAAGATACAAACAATAAAAATATTTAAACCATAATTATCTAAAATATTACAATTCAGTATATTGCTGAATTAATAAACGTTTAAATGAAATTTATATACGTTATTTTGGGTAAATCTATATCTATGTCAGCATCATTGGCGATCTGCAATTTATTATTTTTGCAAACAACGAATGAGAAAAATTATTGATTCTAACGATCTGCAATTTTGGAAAAAAATCTATATCTATTTTCTCATTTCGGGTAAATGAAATTCCCCCCCAAAAAAAATAGCCAGGCCATTATTTTGTGAAGTTTCAGCAGGCTCATTTTGTGTTAGTGGGCTCTTGGCCCATATTGTACCAGTATCAAGTTCTCATGACGAACTCCCAGCAGATTCCAACCCAATCGATGATCGATCGTCTCTCCAATCTCCCGACGCCTTGCTCGTCACGATACCCTCGCTCGTTCATCCCCATTCACATCACCTTCCCTTGCACCTCTTCCTCTTGGAGGCTTCTCCGTCATTCAACTCACTGTTCATCGATTCTTCATTCTCCAATGAGTGCAGAGGTCTCTGATCTCTTCTTCAGGAAAAACTAATTAAATTCATTCACTGTTAATTTAATTTAATGTTGAATATATATATTCTCTGTTCTTTTTTAATTGCAGGAGCAAATAGACAACAAGAATATGACTAATGATGACATACTCGGAGATGAAATACCTCCTGCCCTACAACACACACTTTGCGCTCTTTGCTACAGACTACTTCAACTAACTCCCCCTGTAGGTATTTAATTTAATACTTACTGTAATCTCATGGGAAGGCATGCATATCCTTCTATTTCACAACTGCCACAAACTATAATAATAATATGGTCGGTTCTTATGTTTCTCAAACAAACTTGTTGTCAATATATATGACCTATCTATCTATGTTGATTAAATTGTTCTTGTTTAAATTCTAACTTTGTATATTCTTATTAATTTTTTATTTCTTTTGGGTAGAAAAGTCCCCCGTAAACCCTGACACCTTTCTTGGGAATTGAACTGTCTCTTTACAGAGAGGCGAGGACCCTCACTGTCTTTGTATTTGTATTTCTGATGTGCGGTAATTTTATTTAAGATATATGTATACTTATTCACCCTTTTTTTATATATAGCATGGGAGATTTAAGTTACAGTTTCCAGGATCGCATCCTGTTTCTCTTAACAGGTAATATTCTTCTTTTTCCTAGTAATTTTTAATTATTAAATATTCAAGTATATTAGCTGTAGCTATACTGTCTACTTAGCTATTAGTAGTCCATTTTCTAATGAGAGTTATACAATAATCACCTACGCTTCTACCATATTATTTGTAAACGAGAAGCATGATGAAATAATATATTTAATTATTGTTACTTTTGTTTACAGCGATAACCTGCTACTTCTGAGACAGAGATACTATTACACTACATGGAAAGCTGATGGTACACGATATATGATGCTTATATTGCGTGATGGTTGCTACTTGATTGACCGCAACTTTTGGTTTAGAAGAGTTCAGATGAGGTTTCCTTTGAAGAATATACATGACGTATGAAACAGTTGGTAGATATTGATTATTTATCATGTCATATACATGTATTATGTACTTTAACCTTTCTTTTTTTCTTGGTGTATGCTAGGGGTTTCATGACATGACTTTAATAGATGGGGAAATGATTATTGATAAGATACCGGAGGTTGGTTTGAAGAGAAGATACCTGGTTTATGATCTAATGGCACTTAATGGGTCCCCTAAGGTTAAGGTGTGGATCTAGATTTATGCTTTTTGTAAATTGTTGGTTTGAGAACATATTGAATATACTGGTATATATTGACATTTTTGTCAAATGCACCTTGTGTAGTTGCCATTCTCTGAGAGGTGGAAGCTAATTGAAGAAGAAACTGTGAGACCCCGCAATCACGAAAGGAAGAAATATGAAGTTGAGGGGAGATCAAACCATGTTTATAGATATGATGTGGAACTCTTTGGAGTATGTTTCATTTCAACAGCATGCAAATTTGTTATGTTATATACTTTTTTGTATTCCTCGTGATCCTATACAGTTGATACTTGCATAATTTAATTTTACATAGTCAAAGGTAAGATTGTGAATTTGGGCAGCTTTGTAATAAATTTATTGGGTTTTCCATTGCAGGTTAGAAGGAAGGATTTTTGGTTACTCTCAACAGTCACAAAGTTACTCAGGGAGTTCATCCCACGGCTTTCGCATGAAGCTGATGGACTTATATTTCAGGTATTCTTTTAGTAATTACTGTTCATACCTCTCATAATTGTTTTTGGTATATTATTTTAGTCTAAAACATTGCCAACTAATTAGGGTTGGGATGATCCATATGTGAACCGAACACATGAAGGGCTTCTGAAATGGAAATATCCAGAGATGAACTCAGTTGATTTTCTGTTTGAGGTTTGTTTGTGTTTTATTTTTTATCATCCATGGGAATTTGCCAGAGCGAGTTGTACTTTCTCCATTATTGTTTTTATTTCAATTTTGTTGCACCATTTCCTGTTTTTCTTTTTTCTTTAATTCGTGCAGATGAGTAGTAGTGGGAACAAGCAGTTGTTATTCCTTAATGAGAAAGGAAAGAAAAAGCTGATGGATGGGGCCCGCATCAATTTTGGAGGTGACTCTTTGGACAGACACATTTCAGGATTATCATTTTAATTCTTTGAATTTATGAACTTTGTTGCTTGATTTTCTGAAATTTTCTTTTTGAAATGTCTAGCTGTTTGAGTAAAAATTATATAATAAATATTACATCTTTACACAGCTCAAGAAAATCATTCTTTGTGCAATTGTCAGAATTCAGATTCAATTTTTACTGTACTTTCTCCCCATGCTAGTGAAATTAGAACCAAATCTCTGGAGAAAATTTATATTAACTAAGCAAAGTTCATATGCAGATGTGGAAGATATTAACTCAATGTCAGGAAAAATTGTGGAGTGTTCGTGGAATTCGGATGAGGATTGTTGGGTCTGCATGCGCATTCGTACTGATAAAGAAAACCCTAACGATATCAATACATACCGAAAGGCATGTCTCTCACTATCTCATCCTGTTCCCTAGTTGATGAGCAAGTGATCTTGGCATTTGTATTTGGACTACCGGCATTTTCTTCTCTGTTTTTTTTATTGTTCTTTTATAAGAATTGTTTGTTTTGTGGTTATAAAGAGTGAAAACGGAATTCTCGGTTAACTCGTGAGTCCTGGCCAAAAGAATTGACAGCGGCTGGAACATTTTGTAGGCAAACGGGCCAGCTAGTACAAAAACAATGTATTGTGTATTGCATTGTTTAATGTGCTTTTTCCATGCTAAAAACAGGTGTTGAGGAGCATAAAGGACAACATAACAGAGGAAGTGCTTCTGGGCGAGATTACTGAAATTGTGCACCTCCCCATGTATGCTGATAGAATAGCCCACCTTCACCACCGGCGCCACTAATAATGAAAAAGGAGGGAAACTTTTGGGCAAAGAATGCTAGTGCCATATATTTTCCTTGTGCATCTCACGAGTTAAAGTCCTGCTCTATACCGCCTGTATTAATAAGAAAAGAGTTATTTACATAGGCTCCGCAAGCCTAACATTACAAAAACTATAGAAATCAACTAGCGAATATTGACTCTAACAAACTACAATAAAGTCTCCCATGGTCCTCACTACGACCTCCCCTGCAATTAGCACGATCGTAGCCAAAAATAAATGTCAAGTGTCGTATCAATAATCAAGATATATACCGGTTTTCTTTTATTGGAGAAGAATCTCCTATTCCTCTCTCGCCATAATGAGGGTCATTTGTATTACATTTGTAGCGGTGATAGTGTTCCATTTGTGTTACATTTTACAGGAATGAGGGTCCCACAAAATCTCTCTTTCATATAGTAATCTTTTGTCAAATGTCATGTATAAAATTGGTTTAAGTTGAGATTTTGGTTTATTTGACTTAATAGTATGCTATGTAATTTAAAAAAACGCTTTTACCATCCATCAATTTGATTCTCCTTTTATCGCTAACAAAAAAAATAATTACTTAAAATGCACGAATCAAGCGGTAGAAGTGGAAAGCTCGACTGGACCAATAAATTACTTAAAATGCACGAATCAATTTGTAAGCTTTGTATCTCTACTATATAGAATGGTCTAGATTCAGCTAATTTATTTAATTTTGGGTCATCAAAGTTAATATTTTTCAAAAGCGACAATATGACTTTATTCAGACTTTCTTTTAACAGGTTCTGATCCAGGAACGCAATATCAGATTTTGGTTTAATTTAAAAGTCCCCAGTGGGCAATTCCTCTTGAAGCGGTACAAGTGGAAAGCTCGAGTGGACTCTCAAATGAACCCCATCTCTTCAAAGTTCAAAACCCTTTCCCAAATTGACTTACATCTTATCGCAAAAAAAAAAAAAAAAAAAAAAAAAAAAAAATTGTTATGAATAAAATTATTAATGTAGATGTCCATGACTCCTAATATTCATTTCTCCACTACTCCCACTACCATTGGAATTCATATCCCACTACTATTTAGAATTCAATGTCTTATTTATTATTGTAATGACTTTTCATTTACAATTTGTAGCCTATAAATAGAGGCTTTGTAATCTTGTATTGTACACATGAGAAATGTATGAATAAATAGATTGTCATCTTTTATGTGTTCTCTATCTTATTTATTACTTTGTTTTTATTTTATAATACGTTATCAACACGAGAGTTCTACTAGTTGAAGATTCGAGGTAATTTTGGTATTCTTTATTTTAATATCATTTATTTAAATGCTAATTCTAATTAGTTATGAAAAATAAAAAAAATGATTTATTCATATGTACTTGAGAAATCAATTTTTTTTTTTTTGATATTATGATGTGCTACAAGTTTTTATTAAATGGCCTGAAGACCAATCTATTGTTTTATATTATGTTATAATTCTATTGTGTTAAATATAAATTCCAAATGGCCCGAAGACTAATCTTTTAAATTATAAATGAACCGACTGATTTTAATTTGAGATAAATTCTCAACTTTATCAAATAGCCCGAAGCTATCTGTTAATTATAAATTCTTAACTTTATATAATGACCCAAAGTCATATGTTAATAATAAGTTCTCAATTTTATCAATTGGCCCGAAGCCATTTTGAGCAATTTTATCAATTCATATTATTAAAAGAGACTTGAAAAAAAAAATTGGCTCGAAGCAATTCACATCTGATTAGTAATGATTAATATGGAATTCAATGTTAATAAAGAATGTCATGGTATTGGCATTAACAGATGTCATGGTGTTGGTCGGAAGCCAATTCAATTAATATTTATTATTATTATATTAACTAATGGCCCGAAGCTTATTGAGAGAGGAAAAAAAACAAACATTATGTTATAATATTAAGTTTTAACATGTTCATATTAAATTTTTTTCTCTCAATAATTCAATTTTTCAGAAGAAGATTTCAACAAATATTAAGGTATTCCTGAAGAAAATTTCAAGAGATATTAGAAAATTCTTCTTGAAGAAGATTTCAAAAATTTTATATGATGTTCATGTTAATTTTATTTTTCATTAATAATCTTCCTGAAGAAGATTTTAAGAAATTTTTCTGAAGAAAATTCCAAGGAAATTTATATGAAGCGTAAATTTAAATTATGTTCATGCTATGTTTTCAATAATTTAATTTTTCTGAAGAAGATTTCTAGAAATATTTTGACTATATTTCTTGTCCTCATTTCACCAGAAGTGGAAAATAATATAATAATAATTTATGGACAAACTCTCAGATATGAACGTGATAATGAAGATATATATTGTTTTGTCAATGCAATAAATTATTTATTGTGCATTTATTTCTCTTTCTCAAATATTTATAACTTTGAAATAAAAAATATTTGGTACTTTAGAAGGATAGAATAGCTTTATTTTGACTGGATTGGCAAACATGGTATATGTTCAAACCTGTTGACCTAGACTATATAATTGTGTTGTGGTTTGGGGACTTTTTGATAAAGACTTATTTTTATCTTTGATTTACTTGATCATAAAATTTGATAAAAGTTTTAATTGTTAATATGATGTTAAGTAAGTAGCAATTTATGTATTGGCCAAATAAATAAATAAAATTTGATTATGTTAAGCTAAGGCCAAATTATTGTTATAAGCTACTGAGAATTGATTACGACAACCTTTAATTGGTAATTATTTAAAGATTTTTGTCCATTTTTTTTAGCTCAATTTTCATCAAATGTATGCGTAATTGTATTTATTTAGTAACGTAAGAAGTAAATGGTAGTACTATTTCGAGTAGTACAAATTGATTGAAAGGTCCGGAAGAGCAATTTTTTATTACATGAAGGAATACAAATTTATATTGATGATGCATTATATTCTTCTAAGTCTCAAAAGAATTTGTTAAAGGATATCCGCTGAAATGGGTATTATGTTGAGACAACCAATAAAGAAAATATTGAATATCTTTATATTACTAGCATAATATCAGATAAAAAATAATGCATACTGAAAAAATTACCTATGTTTTTCTCCTGCTTGTACTACATATGTATTAGTACAATTGAAGCACATATTATTGTAAACCAGAAGTTTACAAATAAAAATATATTTATAGTTTGGCATGACCGGTTGGGCCATTCCGGATCAAATGATACGAAAATATTAGAGAATTAATATGGACATTCATTAAAGAACTAGAAGATTCTTTAATCTAATGAATTTGTATGTGTTGATTTCATTTCTAGAACGTATATAAGATGATATTTGTGGACTAATATATCACTATGTGGATCATTTAGATATTTTATGATTTTAAATTGATGCATCAACAATATGGTCACATGTATGTTTATTATCAACTCGCAACCTGGTGTTTGCGATATTATTTGCTCAATTGATTTGATTAAGAGCATAATTTTATGATTATTCAATTAAGAAAATACGTCTAGACAATGCTGGTGAATTTATTTCTCAGACAATGCATGTCTATTAGAATTGATATTGTACATCCTGTAGCTTATGTACATGCACAAAATGAGGACTTGTTCTTTTGCATACAACAACAATAATTCGCATCATGCCAACAAGCTATTATAAAACTTTCCCTTTATAATTGGTTTTTGGTCACATATCTAATATTTCCCATATAATAATTTTTGAATGTGCAATATATGTTTTAATTGCTCCACCACAACGCACTAAAATGGGACATCAAAGAAAGTTAGAAATTTATGTTAAATTTGAATCTCCATATATAATAGAGTATATAGAACCATTGATGGTAGAATTTTTTCACGGCTAGTTTTGCCGATTGTCATTTTGATGAATCAATATTCCCAACCTTAGGGGGAGAAAACAATTAGCTGGGAAAAGATAATAATTGGAATGAATTATCATTGTGTAATTTAGATCCTCATAAATAATATGAACTAGATGTTTAAAAGATAATTCATTTGGAAATATTAGTTAATCAATTGCCATATACATTTACAAAGAAAGTGACCAAAACACATATACCAGCTGTTAATGCTCCAATTAATGTCGATGTCCCTGTTGGGCAGACTAATGAAATTATAATACGCATGAAGCGTGGAAAATCAATTGGTTCCAAGGATAAAATTCTCGAAAAAGAAAAGGAGCAAAGAATGAAAATGGTCAAGTCAAGGATATGATAATTTCATATAATACTTCAGAAGATAATCAAATTATAAGTAATATTGGAGTTCCAGCAGAAACTCAGATATCTGAAATTCATGAAAAATGAAGAGATCTCGATAACTTATATCATGAATGGAATAAGATGGAACCGAGATGAAATTGATATCAATGATGTTTTTGCATATAATATAGCGCTAAATATAATTAATAATGAGGATCATGACCCGAAGTCTATAAAAGAATGTCGACAAATAAATGATTAGCCAAAATAGAAAGACACAATTGAGATAGAATTAATTTTTTTTAAATAATAATAAAAAGTTTTTGGGCCTGTAGCTCCAATACATGAAGGCATAAAGTCCGAATAATAGAAATTGATATTTATGTGAAAACAAAATGAGAAAGGTGAAATTTTGAGATATACTCACCTGTGATGGATGCAATATTTTTTCGGTAATTAATTAATCTGGCAATACATGAAGGACTTGATTTGCGTCTAATGGATGTTGTCACAGCCTATTTATATGGCTCGCTTGATAATGATATATATATATATATATATATATATATATATATATAGTGCTGGGCTTAGCTACTTCATGGAGTAAAACGACTTGGTGCTCCACGCCTCATTATTTTCATTTTGAAAATCCAAACGACCGATCCGAACCGCTCAAGTTGTTCTCCATATTGATATGTGCTTGGAGACCAAATTTTACATTTTTTGGAATTTTTTTACTATTTATTAAGCCACTTTGATAATCACTGATCCGGCGGTCCAGAAATTTTTACTGTTTTTTACTGTTCATAAGGATTTTCAGATTTTCAAAGTGGCTTAATAAATAGTAAAACAATTCCAAAAAATGTAAAATTTGGTCTCCAAGTACATTTCAATATGAAGAACATGTTGGAAGGTTCGAATCGACTATTTGAACTTTGAAAATGAAGATATGGCGTGAAGTACAAAGTCGTTTTACTCCATGAAGTAGCTAAGTCCATCTCTCTCTCTATATATATATATATATATATATATATATATATATAGGAGGGATCTAATTACACTCTTTTTTTGACACATCTTGACATTGTATTTTTATAGGCCAATTTTGCGATTTCAAAATCCAAACAGTCGATCCGAACCGTTCAACATGATCACCATATCAAAATGTCGTTGGAGATCAAATTTTACATTTTTGAATTTTTATAAATAGATGGTTACAAAATCGTTGTTTTTCAATGGTCTGAAAATAACGATTTTGTCACCATCTTAATAAATAGTAAAAAAATGAAAAATTTGATCTCCAAGCACATTTTAATATATCCATCATGTTGAACGGTTTGTATCGACTATTTGGACTTTGAAAATAGTAGATGTGAAAGTGTGTAAAAAAAAGGATGTAATCCGATCCCTCCTTATATATATATATATATATATAGAGTAGAACTAGGGTGTTCCTAAGCTCACCAAGCCCTTCCGTGAGCTCGACTCTAAAACCTATCGAATTGACTTCAAATGACATTTCCAAACCGTTAGATGTTCAATCTATATTAAAATGTGCTTGGAAACCAAATTTTACATTTTTTGGAATTTTTTTACTATTTATTAAGATAGTTTGAAAATCACTGTTTTCCAATGGTGCAGAATTTTAATAAAAACAGCGATTTTCAAACCATCTTAATAAATAGTAAAAAAATTCCAAAAAATGTAAAATTTGGTCTCCAAGCACATTTTAATATAGATTGAACATCTAATGTTTTGAAAATATCGTTTGAAGTCAATTCAATAGGTTTTAGAGTCGAGCTCACGAAGGGCTTGGTGAGCTTAGGAACACCCTAGTTCTACTCTATATATATATATATATATATATGAAAATCCCTGAAGGATTTAAGATGCCTGAATCATGTAATTTAGGTTCTCGAGAATATTATTCAATTAAATTGAATAAGTCTTTATATGGATTAAAACAATTTGGACGCATATGGTATAATCGTCTAAGTGAATATTTATTTAAACATGAATATAGAAATGATACAATTTGTCCATGTATTTTCATGAAAAGATATGAAAATGATTTTGTTATAATTGCATTTTATGTTAACAATCTAAGTATCATTGGAATTCCTGAAGAGCTTTCAAAAGTAATAAATTATTTAAAGGAAGAATTTGAGATGAAAGATCTTGGGGGAACAAAATTTTGCCTTGGATTGCAAATTGAACATTTTTATGCATCAAGAAAATTTTATTGCAAGAGTAATATGATGGTTGTAAGTTCACATCCATTGAGCACTCTGATGGTTGTAAGTTCACATCCATTGAGCACTCTGATGGTTGTAAGATCATTAGATGTGAATATATATATATATTTTTAGACCTTGAGAAAGTGATGAAAACCTACTTGGTCCTGAAGTACCATATCTTAGTGCAATAGTAGCATTTATGTATCTTGCTGGACATACAAGATCTGATATATCATTTGTTGTAAATTTATTAGCAAGATATAGTTCTTCTCCCATGCAAAAATATTGGAATGAAATTAAACATATACTTCGCTAACTCTGAGAAATTTTAGTAATATACTAAGCAAGCCAAGAATGTGTTTTGTTAAGATATGTGATTCAACACATTCATTAGACATGTGGTTTGTCTTCTAGATAAATGATCCTGACAATCATATATTAAGATAATATTGTATATATTACTCAATTAAAGGAATGATACATTAAAGGAGATAGAACAAAATATATTTCATTAAAGTTATTTTTCACACATGATCTCCAAGATGATAATGTTATTATTGTTCATCAAATTCGTTCAAGTGAAAATCTAGCATATTAATTCACTAAGGCGATCCCTATTGCAATATTCAAAAAGCTAGTTTGTAATATTGGAGTTCGTCGACTTAAATATCTTGATTGATGTTGTCATGAGGGGGAGTTAATATGCACTATATTTTCCTTAACCATGGTTTTTCTCACTGAGTTTTCCTGGTAAGGTTGTAGTTGTATATTAAAAGGAATATTGTACTCTTTTTCCTTCACTAGATTTTTATCCCATAGGGTTTTTCCTAGTAAGGTTTTAATGAGGCATATTATTATATAATGGACATCTAAGGAGAAGTGTTATGAATAAAATTATTAATGTGGATGTCCATGACTCCCAATATTCATTTCTCCACTACTCTCACTACCATTGGAATTCATATCCCACTACTATTTAGAATTCAATGTCTTATTTATTATTGTAATAGTTTTTCATTTACAATTTGTAGCCTATAAATAGAGGCTTTGTAATCTTGTATTATACACATGAGAAATGTATGAATAAAGAGATTGTCATCTTTTTTTATGTGTTATCATATTCTTTGTTTTTATTTTATAACAAAATTGACTTACATCTCTTGAAAAGTCAAAACCCAAAGGGAGCGGGAAAGCGCAGCGGAAAGAGCAGCTACTGCAATGGCGAGTCCTCTCTCCGATCTTCCCGACGCGTTACTCGCCACAATCCTGTCATTCCTCCCCACTCATATTGCCGCTCTCACCTCCGCCCTCTGCCACCGCTTCTGCTACCTCTGGGAGGCTTCTCCTTCCCTTGCGCTCATCTGCCCAGACCTTCCTCAGCCGCAAACTGACAACTTCATTGCCATGGCCAATCGTGCTCTCCTCCAAAGTCTCTCTCACATCCATGGAGAGGTTCAATTGCTAAGAAAAGCTGTGTTTAACCTTCATGATATTCATGAGAGAGATGTCAGTGCTGTTGCTGGTCTGCTGAATTGGATCTCACATGTGGAAGAGCTAAGCCTGCAATATAAAGGAGAGCCCGGTAATAAACTATACCCGATACCCCTATAAGTATTATTATTTTGCACATGTCAGTTATCTTTTCTTTCTGTGCCTCTTAATTACCTCTTAACTGTTGATATGTGTGTCTGAACCTATCAGTTGACCACCTTTGTTCAAACTTAAAAGTGGTGTGTTATGATATGTCAGATATGAATCTGATACTGGTATGACAGCTTTATATGCTTACTTGGTAACATACGGTACAATTGTAGGTTGATGCTTTACTTTGATATTATTGACATGTGCGTGATTTTTACAGGATGTGAAGTACCCAATTCCTATCTTGCTGGAATCAGGAAAAGATGTGCCAAAATTTTCTAATTTGAAGCACTTGGATGCGACCCTTTGCTTTCATGAGCACAATTTGGCAGCTTTCATCATGACGCTTCATAATTGTCCTGTGTTGAAATCACTGAAACTTGTTCATGAGGTGCATAACCATTTTTTTATTTTTGTAACCTATACGTTTAGAATGTCATTATATGTGCTGTGATGAAACTAATTGTTTTGTTGCATGGTCTAACCTTAACTATGCTCAAATGATCTAATCTACATTGTGAGCCCATATTTGATGTTATGCAGAATCAATCCATTTCTATGGTTGGGATTAAACTCTTATTTATATATCTTTCGAAGAGCAACTAGGATACAATTGGGAGGATGACAATACCTGATTTTATTCAATACTATTTACATATATTCGGCTAAAACTTCCATCGGTTCGGTTGTTGTTGACCCTGTACATCAGAATAAAACTGAATTTCTGCATTAGGTTGAATCGACCTCTGATCTTCCTTTAATTTGTTCAAATTACCCTTGAACTTTTAAGGTGGGATCAATTTCCTTTGTCAGTCATTGTCTACTGGGGCTGAAACTGTGTTAATTGAGTTGTTAATGTGGCATGATTGCACCTAGAATAGGAACCAAATAGGTAATGAAACCCATATACTACTTTCTGTCTTCTCTATACCCCTAATTCTCAACAGCCCAGGTACTTAATTTGGTTTCACCTTTCCTAATCAATGTATTGATCGATGAGTCTCCTAACTTATTTCAGAATAGGAAAAGGAAAGATTGGGGATCAAAGCTGCTGCGTAATGCTGATGGTAATTACCGTTATGCTTATTTTAGAGATCTTCATTTGGAGGAAGATCGTAAAGAATTTCTGAGTAAGAAATGTACCTCTAAGAGGCAAGCTAGTAACTAGGACTTGCATAGTCATGCTGAATGAAGACATTTTCATTGCTTTTGCTTGTATTGATTATTGTTGTTGGAGCTAAATATCCCAGCTGAGCATTGTTTTGACATGGTTTTAATTGTCTGAAGCATGCTGTCAGAAGTAATACTTCATATGCTTTTGTTTGTGGCTCACACTTATGCAAAATTAGACTCAATTTGGGCATGCATGCAGGTTGATGTGAAATGTGTTCATTTTTGCTTATTGTTATGTTGGTTCTTGGTGATTTTTAGTCCTTTTAGACAATTATTAATCAACTGAGTTATATTTCTGCTGATTTTAACTGAATAGAAGTTTCACTGTTAACAGTTTAACATAACGGAATTCAAGAGGCAAGCTAAAGCTATAGGAAGTCATGTTCATGCTTTACCAGTATTGATTATTCTGTTGAAGTTTATCCTTAGCAAATCATGTTAGATGTTGACATGACTTTAATTTTGTGTTGATACTTGGAGAAACTTTAAGAATTCAGAAGCATATGCTGTCAAAGGCAATTCTAGAATGTCTTTGTTTGTGGCTTACTTTTATGTAAAGTTAAGACTTAAAATTGGGCTTCATGCAGAATGATGTGGAATTAATTTAGCTTATTATTCTGTTGGTCCTTGATGCTATCTATTTATTTTGATGTCGTCTTTACTTCTGACTGGTATAAATCAACATAGTTAGATTTCTGCTGATTAAACTCAGTTAAAAGTTTCACTTTGATCAGCTTCAAATAGCAAAATGAAAGAGAAACCCCAAAAATGAGAATAAATACTGTTTCGATTCACACTGTTAGATATCAACCATTTCTGATATCCAAATAACTGAAAGAGGGTAGAGAAATACATTGAAGGACGATTTGGGCATTTTGAAAAGCAAATTATTAAATCACATAATGCCCATAGAGTAACCACAAATTTACTATTTTACCAGGAACTTCTATCTTCTCCAGCTCTCAATTGACAGTAATTATGCCAACAGAAATGCACATTTCCATTAAAAAAAAAAAGTACTCATTTATAGACTGAACCACATAATCAACGCTTGGTTGGTAGACCAATACTATCTTAGTTATTTCAGTACCTCATTAATTTATTATTTTCTTCAAACATCAATTGCATACCGATACAAGAAAACCACATACATGTAAGTACTTAAACTAGAGAAGAGAACTTCTCCCTTCTCCTCAATCACACCATTACACACCAAGCATTAATTTCTTTTTTTGAAAAAAACAAAACTGGCTTAGTTTGCCTTCCTACAATTCTTTCTTATTTCCCCATCAGTACCGGTCAATGGGCTGATGCTCCCCATGTTGATCATTGCCGCCTTGAAATCGGCAAAAAAATGGGCTAAATTTGAAGAATAACGTGAGACTTGCGAGTCGGTTGAGCCACCACTATAGAGTTGTTGGTCAGAGTGCAACAAACCTTTATTACTCACCAAATTTTTGAAGTAGCAGCTGTCAAATGTGTAAGGGGTAGAAGCGTCAAGTGACGAGAGTTTGTCATCCCCGCCAGTGCTGGGGCAGTTCGATTGGAGTGATGTGGCTAGTGAGGTGTTGATGTCTGTTTCATTGTAGATACGGGTCCTGAATGTGGTGCACCGCGCTTGACCGATAGTATGTGCTCCTACAATTAAGAGGAATTCTATGAATATACAATGGCAATTGCTATATTGAATGTCTCAAAGTACATACAGTTTGCTTCTTCTATACATATATTTGTAATATTGTTGGACATATTTGTTGAATCAAGACTCGTGATGTGGAAATAATTGCCTTTCTTTGAACTATCAATTAATGGAGAACCCAACCATTTTGTAAGATCTACGAATATTTTTTTCTACTGGTTGGTTTGAGGGATAAAGGAATGTAATACCTGACAGAGCTATTAGGTCGGTTGTACTTAAACCTTTGTTGGAAAAATCAGAGATAAGAGTGCTCAGATCAGATGTGGGTTTCGGGATGTTACTGTTTGCATCACTAAAGCTTGCAGTTGTAGCGTCTCTCCGACCCAATTGAACTGTCCATGTGGGACCTCCCAACTGAAAGTCAACAAAAAAAAAAAATCAATTTTCTTTGATATGATTCTGCAACTATTGTTCTCATAAGGACAGGAAACTCAATTCAAAATACGTGACTATCATAGCTGATACATCAGATTGTAAAATTGTACATATATAAGTTCCTCTTTTCTCCAAACAAATCACAAAACAATGTGTCCTTTTGTATATATTGTTGTACCTGATTATGTAAATAGTTAATTAAATTTTATATGCAACATAAACATGGTAAATTAATCATACCGCAACGACCGAGTCACGAGCAGCAATGGCAAGTATATCTGCACACGACATGACTTGGGGACAGATGGCTTCTACACTTGATTTGATGGTATCAATCACTTCAAAACCACGTATCGAGTTGTTGTTTGGAGCTGCAGTCTTTTCTCCAGTGAATGTTGGAGTGTCATCAAGTAGCACCGACCCATCACAGCCCTGTAATGATTTTTTCAAGTTATTGCACAGAAATTGTACACCTTTTTCAGTTTTTTTTTTCTTCATAAGCAATATATTGGCACATTTTTCTGATGAAATATAACACTATAGGTTTATGTTGCATTATTATTTGACTAGTCAAGACTTGTCTTTTCCTGGTACACTAACTGCCTTTCTGTGACGCACCCATATGTGCTCTTTCAGTTATATGATACATCCTTACATTAACAAAGCAGTCATGGAAATGGAGGCGAAGCAGTGATGCACCCATGCGGTGCTCTTTAAGCACAGCAGAATAAACAGCTGACCTAATGGCACGAAATGCACCGGGGCAAGCCTTGTCATAGAAACTAGGAGATAGCTGCGCTGATGCAATTGCAAATGCAAAGAAGAAGAGAAGGAGAAAGGAGTAAGGGTGTGCTCTGAGAAAAGCCATTTCTGATTGGAAAAAAATAAAGTAAAAGAACTAGAAGGAAAGTGTGACTTGAGTTGCTGCTACTTGTGAGTGTCTGGTGGTATTTATAAGTAGAAAAGATGGTCGGTACACATGGATGATGAACTTTCGGATAACTGTAAACTAACAAGTGCTTAGACAAGGGTAGATGTTGCATAGGGATGAAATAGTTATCTGAACCTTGAGGCAACGCACTTGTTCACCTACTCTGTTTATAAAAAAAAAAACAAGTAAGCAATACTGTGTGTGTTTTCGAAGTGTACTTCATTGGATTCGGCTGTGTAGTGTGTGTGCTTGCTTCTTGGCAGTTAATTTATTGACTAATTACGAATACAAACAATTAATATTGGATTTTGTTTCCAAATACGATAAAGTCTCAGAACATTTTAAGAAAGAAAATTTGAATGTGAGCCGACAATTGATAATGGTCATTTTCTTTGCATAAACAATTCCTCATTTTCAATGAATCGCTAACTAGACTCAATTAACTGACATACAGTTCTGTATCAATTAACCATTATTTGTATGATATTGCTTATGCAAATGCAACTATGCCTTAATGTGTGCTCTGATATGCTATAAAGCAAGTACAAAAATAGAGGGGAAAAAAAAAGAGAGAGAAAAAAATTGGTACTTTTTTGTTATGCTATAAAGCACACTTCAATATTGTACTTAATTTTATAAGATGTTGCTTAGGAATATCAGATGCAATGTTAAGGTGTCTTGCATTTCTTTCTCGTTATTTGCTTAAATGTGTCACTTGACAGAAGCATTGATATATAAGAAATACTGATTAACAATGCACCATATGAAAGTGTCAAAAAGATTAGATCCACTATCATGTTTGGATCAATCAACCAATGCACTTTTGATATACAAAGCAGGGGATCTTTAATTCCAAAATTGGGTAGTTGAATATGGATACTTAAAAGCTTACGTTGAATTTTATTTTTTTTCTCTTCTGTGTTAGCATGTGAACATAAGAAATTTATAGAATCTTGGAAGTCAAGAAAGTTAAGCGCACTTTTTATTAATTAAGAAATAGAGCATTGCCAACTTTTTTAAATTTTTAACCTTCTCTTAAATGCCAAATTCCCTATGGTTTCTTTTAGTAGTTCTCGGTTAGATATATAGTTCACCACAAAATTCTTTTGGCTTCGTAGATTTTGCCAAATTGAAATGATATAGAACTTGATTAGTTGAACATTCTTTCGCTGTTTCTGTTTTGAAGAACCAAGCAAATCACTATTTATTTTTAAAAAGTAGGATAATTTTCTACATATTTCTATAAATTTCACAATTTAGCAGGATAATTTGTCTACGGTTGACACTTAATTTTCTATAGAGTACACCATTGGTGAGCTAAGGTGAAATTTCCCATGTGATTATTAGCAGTATTTATAATAATCAAATGAAACTTTGGTCGTAGTTTTTTAACCCTAAATTCACAGGACGAGACAAAGCTAGGTTTGTAGCATGTTAGTTCTTTTTCCTCTTACAGAGGTTGGGTATTTTTTTATCCTAATAATTTGACTCTTCAAATAGATATCATTACAAAATGTTATTTTCAGTATGAGTTCAATTGGATTAAGCAAATAATGACTGGTAACACGCATGCTTATATGATTATATCTTTTTGTGTGCTTTATCATAAAATGATTGGAATATATGAATAGAAAATTTAAGTTATATGCACATCATCCAGTGATTTTGCACCAAGAAGTTATCATACTGTAATTGAGTTATCATCTGATGTGCAACATCACCATTAAATGCCTGTATAAAGTAAACCTGGAAGAGCACACAATTTTCACAACGTGTAACAAAATGACAAGTCAATTGTTACGGATGATGCTAGTCGCTGTCGTCAACACTATGTATAAATAAATGTACTATAATATTGCATTCCACTAATGCAAGAATGTGACGCGTGCCAAACTGTTCAGACTTACATTTGACTTGAAATCTTGTGCTATTTATTAATTAAGCAAAAGACAAAAGCAACTGATTGGCATTACCCAAGTTTGACAAATACTAAGGCTTGATTGATTAACTTCTCTCGCTGGATACCACCAACTTTTGTTTATTCAAAGAAAAATAAGATATCTACAGCCAGGGCCCAGGCGTTCTATTAATTGAAGAAATTGAGACCATAATGCTTTCATGATAATTATAATTTTGACAGAATATAGCTAATCAGAATCCAAGAGAAAGAAAATAAACAAACTAAACATATGAGTACTGCACATAATGACATTACAAAAAGGTTATCCATATTTGTACTTACTACTAACAATAAATATCTAATTATTTTTTATTAATCAAGAAAACCATTTATTTACTGATAGAATCATTTTTTGTACTTACTACTAGGGCTGCACCAAAAATTCGTAGTTCGTAATTCGATTCGAGTTTGATTCGAAAAAGTTCATAAAAAATTCGATTCAAAATTGAGTTCGTTCGAAATTAATTCAAACCAAACTCAAACTGGACCTAGTTCGTTCGAAATAGGTTCACAAACCAAACTTAGTTCAAAATTAATTCAAACGTGAACCGTTAATTTTCACTGATAACTTGTGTTCGCTGATAAAAATATAAGACCGCCTAGTTCATAATTGCTCTCAGTCTTAACTTAAATTGTATTTTAAATACTTTGAATATTTGAAAACTTTGGTGATATTACTCCTGTTGGCTATTTGAAAAACTTTAGATACTGTGATTGTACTGAACTTTATTTGATTGTACTAAACTTTGGTGTGTGATATAAATTTTGGTATTTGCAATTGAACTTTGATATAAACTTTGGTATACTATGTAATTAGAATTTAGAATGCCTTAGTTTTTATTGAAGTGCTGTAATTTCGAACTATGACTCAACCATAAGTCATAACTCGAAAGTCATAACAAAGTTTGTAAAAGTTCGAAATTGAGTTCATAAAAAATTCAATTTGAAATTGAGTTCGTTTAAAATTAATTCAAATCAAACTCAAACTGGAGATAAATTCAATTCAGTTCGGTTCATTTGCAACCCTGCTTACTATTCACAATTTCCGATATTTAAAGAAAGCATGATGTGGAAGTCTTCCATTGTCAACTAAATTTCCACCTAGTTTGAAATTATGCATCCATGCTTCCAAAAGGCCTAACTTTACTAGAAGAGCTCAAGGAGCAGTTGGAACATATAAATAATAAAGCAATGAGTTGAAAAGATTTAGATGAACATGCATCCTTCAGATATATTTAGCTATTTACTAACAGCGTCCAATTTTACCCCATTTTTTGTAGGGATGGAAATGAAAAACATTGACGTGTCGGAATTTTTTAACAGAAAACAGTAATAGAAAAAGCATGTCTTACCTCTTTCTCTTCTGTTCAAACCAAAAATCAACACTAACCGAGAGTTTTTATTTACACATAATTTGAGATTAACTGAAGTGAAACACTACTAATAAGGAGTCCCAAAACAAATTCTACGGAGAAAGAGACCAGTTCTTCCTCGTCTCCTACACTGTATGTGGATTAGTGAATACTAAAATTGTACAAAAATATCCAACTAGTGTCAAGATGCTATTAGCTACCTGTTCTCGCCTTTATTTGATATTCTCTTAGGCGTCTCTAAATCATTGAATCATCCACTGTCAGCTTCTTCTACTATAAGCTCCTCTTCATCTATTTTCGCAAAATAATCTCTTTGTTCCCTCACAAAATCTTCAGGTAATGTAAAATTCTCTGGCTGCACCACAATGAAAAAGGAGGGGCAGATGATAAAATTAATCATCTCAATTAAGGCATTGTTCTTTTGTACATCTAGTTGCCAAGTTCCATGTTATGGAGAAGTTTGCTTAGTGTACCGTATATACCCTTCTTGTGCAATGGTAAGAGCTTCTCATCTAACCTCATTAAACTTTGTTCACACAGACTGTAACATAATTTTCACATGCCAAAGTAGTGCACACTGGTATATCTCAATAGTGTTCAATAAAACAAATTATAAATCAGTATAATAGATAAACAAGTACCTTTTTACGTCTTTTGCATGGTGCTGAAGAATATACCCGTCCAGTGACACTATCATCTTTGCCCTTTCTTGATTTATTTTCTCTGCTATAAGAAACAAACCCAATAATTAAAAAATAAATAGAAAAGTAACGTTTGTTGTAACAAAGAACAAATTAATTAAGGCAATAGATACTTTATCCAGCTTTTGTTCCAATTTAGAGTTTCCGGTAGTGTTCAGTAGCAGAACTTTGTAAGAAATCAAGAGAGAATTCATAGTTTCTCCCTACAAATCTATTGAAATTTCAGTATCCCATCTAAATCTGCACATTTTCTTGTTTCCAAATAAGTGTTGCATGTATGGTAAAATAAAAAAAAATCTTGCTGAAACTATGGCCGCTATTACCCATACATACTTAGTTTTCTTAATTTTTTGTATATTAGGAGGACAACTCAATGAAGCAGAGGAAGTAGCAGAGGAAGTAGCATCAGCAGTATGTTCTCTTGCATTTGTGCTTCTCCTTTTATAAACAGGAGTAGGCTCAGACACATGTAAAAAATTACAATCACCACTAACTGCAACCAAAAAAAAAAACAGGGCATGTCTAAGTTAAGTTGAATAGGAGTAATCATCTCTAAACAAACACATCATCCAATGTATACATAGCAAAAGCGAATTATTTCTATGCATTTGAAAAGGAAACTCAAAATAGGCAAATTTAACAATCGACCTCCAAAATATACCAAAAGACAAATTTAACCCATAAACTTCCATTTAATCCTGTTATATCCGTTATCATTAATCTATATTCACCAAATGACCATAATGACCAAGCCCCACGATTCCAAACCTATCCAGTTTTATTCTCTCCATTATCTCTGTGTAATTGTCTCCTATATAAGGTATCAGGAGCCACTTTAGTGGGACCAGATGAGAAAGACGTACAAGAAAAGGCAACCCAGAGTTAGATGTAGTGAAAGAGAGAGAAAGAGCAATGTTGTTTTGTACTGTGACATGGTATCGCTAATCCTTTAATTTTTACTACATACTGTAGATGGCAAATACATAAACTTTATATCTATATTGATAGCTGACCAAAGAAAACATAGGTCAAGCATTTCAAAAACTTACATTTTTCAACCATTGAATATGAAAACCCAATTTGTATACATGTTTTAACAAAACCACAACTACATTTTGTTTTCATCATTGACATTATTGGCGAACCCCACCCCCCCCCCCCCCCCCCCAAACCAATAAATACCCTACAAAAACAAAACAAGTACAAAACAGCACTGCCAGGGTCTACTACCAGCTTCCCTCTTTTCTTCCCTTCTCTATGGTACTAATTGACTTGTATTTTGTATAATTGAAGCTCTAAACACAAATTAAGACTTAAACATTAAGTTCCACCAAAGCACAAAACAAAAATTTTCACCTCCTGAACTTCGTGCTGTACCAGAGTATACACAGATCAACACAGTTGGCACTTTCGCGAGTTTAAATGGCTTAAATGCAAAAGAACAAAAGATCAAAAAACGCGAACAACTCACCTGAATCGAGATCTGAAGGTCCCAGTATAGAACAAGTAGCGATTTCACGGCTCAAACCGGCATTGGCGGTTTCAGATTGGGCTGGAGCTTCGATTTGGTGGGAGTCTGGTTCCAGCTGCTTCGATTTGGATTTCAATTTACGCTTGCGCTTGGTATTTGGGAGGGGAATAGATGAAGAGGCGGCGTTAGATAAATCGGAAAAGGGTTTTCTGGTGAGATTTGTTCGGTTGTCGATTTCTCCGTTGTTCTCCATTGTCGATTGTGAGAGGAAGATAAAGATTTTAGGGTTTAGTGTTTGAAGGGGAGATGAGAGAAATGAAGCGGGAGAATATCGGAGCAAATTGCTCAGAAATGCAAAATCATATCGGATCGAGATCCTAGTTCGACATTAGGGTTTCGGATTTGGATATTCTAGACACGTTGAGACATCGCTAGCTAGGCCGCTAGGGAGTGAATATCCTCTATCCTCTACCTCTAGACTAGAGACTGATGTGTACGGTGCCTATTCGGTGATAGCGCGGGGCAGTATTATTTGTCCTTTAAGATTCGTGCAGAACATATTTGAACGGTTGAGATTTTCCAATAAACACGCAAAAGTTGAGATATCTCAGAGGATGCGAATTCTCCGTGATTTTTATTAATATCCAAAGTTAATTAGAAATTAATAAAAATGCTCACCGCTGGAAATTAATAAAAACTAGTTGTGTTTCGTAGGTACCGAAAGATCTTATATAAAACAATAATGAATCGTATAGTGGAGTACATATATATATAGTACTTTTTTCAATAAAGAAAAATAGACATAGTACTTTAAAAATAAATAAGGCTAGTTAGGTGGTACTCACATGTCAGTCTCTGTCGTATCAGACCCCTTGCATAGAAATCAGAAATTCAAAATGGTTATAAATGGAGACAGCTAGCTAGCTAGCTATTGTATCATCTCTGTGCATAAATTGACAAGTACTGCAATAATAAATATGCAATGCCAACTTTAGAGCGGGAAAAATGGCACGGCAGAGCCGGTTCCGTCACGGAACGGCACGGCATCCATATCGGTTAAGTGACGTGACTCGCGTGTCCCGTGTCGTGATCATTCGCGTGCCATAACTAATTGTTAGCAAAGAAGACACAACACGGTACCGCACAGAACACAGAACGGTACAGCACGGGACACGCAAGTCACAGAACGGTAGACACGTCAGTCACGACAGTCACGAGACAATACACTAACATACCTTCCTATAAGGTATAATTCTATTTTAATTAAAATATTTACATTTACATTTTAATTAAAACATTTGAATTTTAAAGAATCGTTTCATTTTTTTTTAAACGTTAAATGCAATCAAACGTGACTAACGCACGTTTGGTCACGGCCCGACTTAGTCACAGTACGCGAGTCACGCCGTGACTCGCGTGCCGTAACCACCTCTAATAATTTTTGTCACGGCATGGCACGTAAAAAATTTACTTGGTCACAGCACGACACGTTTTTCCCACTCTAGCCAACTTCATATTTCTTGCATGGGAATTAGAGCACAACAGACCCAATTTATTTCTGTTGCCAGAAGCCTCTCCATCTCTTAAAGCTATGATAGCTATCCCCTTTAGGGTGCGTTTGGATGTTGCACAGAGATAGCGAGAATAGCGTTGTTCTGAGAATAGTGCTAACTCATGTTTTGGACGAGTTAGCAAGAATAGCGCTAACTCAGATAATAGCGCTATTCTTTGTGTGATCCAAACGGAGATTAGCGAAAAAAAATAGCGCTATTCTCTCCGTATCACCCTTAGGAATTAGGGTTTCTTCAGTGCAACTTGATTGAAACCAAGGATATATATATAAAATAAGTACAGCTGAAAATGAAAGATTGCTACTATATAATATTGGAATATATTTTGAGTAAAAATAGAGGTCAAAGCCCCTATTTGATTTTATTAAATCGGTACAAGAGACTTGTAGCGAAGAGCAAAAATACAAGTTCAACTCTTGAGTTTTGAGTTGACAACAGAAATACAAGCAAAATAAAGGACAAGAAAAATGTAAGAAACTGATCATAAAAAGAAGAAGAAAACGAATAAAGAAAAAATTGAAATGAACTGTTCATTATCCCTCTGTCTTATCGGTGTCATTGGTACCGGTTGTCGTTTGAGTAGCTGCATCCTCTTCATGGCTATCATTTCTCGTACCAGTAATCAATAACTCAGCTGTATCTAAACATCGGTACCAGATTCCTTACCAGCAAATACTGCTCCGCAGACAATCTTACCGGTACCGGATATTGGTACCTGATTTGTACCAGCACAGTAATTTCTCTCTGTGTGGTTCCCCTTCAAAATTCTGTGTAGTCCTCCTTCATCCAGTTTCGAAATTTGTGACAGTAATTTCAAAAAATCATCCGAACACCTTAATGGAATAAATTCAATTGCTCTCGCACTTCATCAATCATCTGTTGTGTTCCTTTTATGTCCTCCGTGAACGTCCTTGAACACCTTTCTCGCCAACAAACGAACATGGCGATTATCAACATCACTTTAGATTTGGTGTCACCCCTCTTATCTACTAGCCAATTCTGTGCTTGTGTCTCTTTGAGCACTTCCTTCCAGTTTCTTGGTGGCAATAAGAGAATATTGTTTAGACCTTGATATACCTCTAATGTGAAATGACATTCTGAGAAGAGATGAGACACATCTTCAGAGGCTCTTCTGCATAGCGTGCATCTGCTAGGTAAGTTCCAACCTCTCTTTGCCAAGTTTACTGTTGTCAGAATTCTATCGTAAAAGACCAACCAAGCAAAGACTTTCATTCGAGGAGGTATTGTCAATTTCCAAATTTTATGAATTCTCATTTTTACCCTTGGCACATTCTTTATTTCTTTGTATGCCGATTTAACTGAAAAATTTCCATCTGGGGTGAGTGGCCATCTCACCTCATCTTCTCTTGTGAGAACAATGTCTTGTGTTGAGATGATGACTTGCAGGTCTTCAAATTGGGCTGCTTCCTTATCTGTTTCCACCTTGGCAGCAATTTCATGTAACAAGTGAGATTGTAACGCATGCGAAACTGAAATTGTCGGATCATCAATTTTCTGATATAATAAATGGAAGACATATTTAAGTATTCCATGTCCCCAATTATGATGCCAAAATAGAGTATTCTCTCCATTCCCAATTATCTTCATCAACCTTAAATCACAAAATTCCCTTGCATTTTTCAATGTGATAGTGAAGAATTTACTCCTTGGCAGGTCACATGGTTTTGCACCAGCCACTGTATCATGAACCAGTATTTTCCATAACCTTTGTTCCGGTTTATGCCAATACCAGTACCATTTTGCCAATAATGCATCGTTAAACACTTTGAGGTCAATTATACCAAGTCCACCAAAATCCTTTGGCATACATACCAATTCCCAATTTGCTAAGTGTATTCCTCCTTTTTCTGATGTCACATTCTTCCAAAGAAATTTCTTCCTCGTTTTGTCAATTTCATTGACAACCCATTTTGGTAATTTCATAACCGACATGAAATATGTGGGAATAGATGATAAGACAGCATTAATGAGAACGATTCTTCCTGCAATTGAGAGTAGTCTAGCTACCCAACCTTGCAGCCTCTTGTTGATCTTCTGAATGAGTGGCAAAAAGGCTGATTTTGGCAATTTCTTGTCTGATAAGGGCAATCCCAAATATGTGAGAGGGAAGGTACCCTCTTTGCATCCCAAAATATGTGTGAATTGCTGTGAATCTGGAGATGCATCTCTGGAAAGTAAAAGCTCTGATTTCTCCATGCTTACTTGTAATCCAGAAATTTGTGTGAATGTAGTCAGAACAATCTTGAGTGTTTGAATGTGTCTCAATTCTGGTTTTACAAAGAACAAGGAGTCATCTGCATAAAGAAGGCAAGGCCTCATGTTTTCGATAGGTAACTGCCATGTATCATTTTGAACTAATTTTTCAAGCCATCTTGGAAGAAAATCCATTGCTAGAATGAATAGCAATGGGGAGAGGGGATCCCCTTGTCTCACTCCCCTCTTCAAAACAATCTTCTTTCCTAGAAGACCATTTATAATAATCTGAGAATGACCTTTGAGTACACAAGTTTTGATTAGATTAATCCATCTATCAGAGAATCCAAGACCCTTCATAACATTGCACAAAAACTCCCAGCTTACCGTATCAAATGCTTTGTGAATATCAGCTTTGAATAGTGTAATAGGGATGTTGTTCTCACTTGTAAAATGTAAAACCTGTTGAGCATAAAGAAATCCCTCAGTGATTTGTCTACCCTTCACAAAACCCGACTGGTTGTCTCTCACTAGTAGCTTGATGAATGGCTGCAATCTATTAGCAAGGATTTTGGAAAAGATCTTTTGAATACCATGCAACAGACTAATGGGTCTGAAATCTTTGGGATCCCTTGCTTCGTCTTTTTTGGGAATATAAGTTTTATATTAATCAATCAACAAAGAACTCTAAATTGCATTTTGTAAACCAAAATACAAACATTTACTCCTTATACCAATTCTTTTGATTCCATTCTAGAAACTTACAGCCCTTATGACTCTCATCAACTGATTTAAAAGGAAAAATGCAATAATAGTTTTTAATCAACGAAAAACTCGATAAATTGCAATTTCTAAACAAAAATATTGCAATTAAAAGTGTTCTAAATAGCGCGCTATAGCGGCGCTATAGCGTTTTTGGACCCCAAACGCTACGCTATGACATCAAAATGCGCTATTTGCGCTATGGCCGCTACAGCGCTATAGCGGTCCGCTATTCGCGCTATACAATATGGGTTTTTTTTTAAAGCAATTTATATGGGTTTTAAATAAAGATAAAAAAAATCTCAAACCGAAATTGAATTTGTTGCTACTTGCTACAGATAAATCAATTTGAAATTGGAAATAGAAATTGAAATTTGAATAAAAAAAAAGTCCAAACAAAAATTAAAATTTGAATAGAAAAAAAAATAGATTATGTCATGAATCATGATGCTTAAGATATTTTTAATAGGAAAAATCGATAGTTTATGATATTACTGTGGATATTTTGAACCGCAATTTGAACTTTGTACTGGTTCAAGATGAATATTATAATTTCTTAATTACTTTGGTGTTATTTATTGTTCTATGAGACCTTAGATAATGTTGATATTTAGTACAAATATTGAATATACGAAATGTAAAAAAAAAGAACGCTATTTGGAATAGCTTCCGCTATAGCGATGCTATTCTCTATAGCTTTTTTTTAGCCTTCCCGCTACGACGCTATAAACGCTATTTAGAACCTTGATTAAAACTATTCAAGCTGGAGTAGACTCATATGTTCATCACATAAATATGAGTAATTTTATTGTAGTATACTAATACTACCAGCTTGTCCATGCCAAAAGGACCTCAAATTAGTACCCCAAAAGTTGGTTGATCTTAATTAATTTCTGAATAGTATTGCACATATGGTGAATTTGCAAAATTAATAGGTTATGGCTTCAACAAAATAATCAAGGACCTTGAATTAGTGCTTGATCTTCTTAATTTATGAATAGTATTGCACGTATGGTGAAAAATTTGCAAAATTAATAGGTTATGGCTTTACCAAAATAATCAATGACCTTAATTTAGCGCTTTAAACAAATTTGCTCAAGGTTCTAAATAGCGTTTATAGCGTCGTAGCGGGAAGGCTAAAAAAAAAGCTATAGCGAATAGCGTCGCTATAGCGGAAGCTATTCCAAATAGCGTTCTTTTTTTTACATTTCGTATATTCAATATTTGTACTAAATATCAACATTATCTAAGGTCTCATAAAACAATAAATAACACCAAAGTAATTAAGAAATTATAATATTCATATTGAACCCGTACAAAGTCCAAATTGCGGTTCAAAATATCCATAGTAATATCATAAACTATCGATTTTTCCTATTAAAAATATCTTAAGTATCATGATTCATGGCATAATCTATTTTTTTTTCTATTCAAATTTTAATTCCGGTTTGGACTTTTTTTCTATTCAAATTTCTATTTCTATTCCCAATTTCAAATTGATTTATTTGTAGCAAGTAGCAACAAATTCAATTTCGGTTTGAGATTTTTTTATCTTTATTTAAAACCCATATAAATTGCTTAAAAAAAAAAAAAAACCCATATTGTATAGCGCAAATAGCGCTGTAGCGGACCGCTATAGCGCTGTAGCGGCCGTAGCACAAATAGCGCATTTTGATGTCGTAGTGTAGCGTTTGGGGTCCAAAAACGCTATAGCGCGCTATTTAGAACACTGAATTTGCTGAAATCTTACCTGTTCACGGAAGCCTGTGCGATTCAAAATCAGAGAGAAGTTAGGGAAAACCTAGAAATCTGTTTAAAAGTGTACCAATCTGATTGCTTTGAGAGCCCCGCTGGACTGCTTCCCTCCGTTTTAACTGGAAGATTAATAAAGAAAACGGAAGGGAGAGGCCGGGGTGAGGTGGAGTAAGGGGCGATGGGTCAGAGGGTAGGTGAAGCGAGAGGACAAGGATAGGCGGAGGAGAGAAGGTTGGGCGACGGGAGAGAACAGGAAGAGGCGGAGGTTTAAAGAAGGCGAACGGTTTGCGGAGAGAAGACAAGGATAGGCGTAGGGGAAACTAACGGGAGAGAGAACGAAGGAAAGGTTTAGGTTACGCTAAGACTGAGACTGAGGGTCTAGGTCAAGAGAAGGCAGGCGGAGGGTTCATGCGGAGGGTTTAAACGAAATGAAGGAATGAAGAACACGCGTCACGCTGATAGATCTGGATTTTTTTTAGAGACAAATAGCAAAAATGCTGAAATCTAACACTAAAAAATCAATTTTTTTTAAAACATTTGTTAGATTACTTTTTTTATATATATATAAATAGCATATTTATACTAAAATACGCTAAATTACTTGAAATTATGTTAAATTACGCTGAATTACGCTAAATTACAATAATTATGTTAAATTATGCTAAATACGATAAATTACACTAAATTACATATGAATAGGGCTGATTTTGTGTCATCTTTCATAAATCATAAAAAATAGGAAAAAAATTTCAAAATTTTCAAAAATTGGTATTCTACAAGTTTATTATATTACTAATTTACTAAGCTACTTAGATCGAATAATAGAAATGAAAATTTAATCGGAAACTTCAACTTAAGTTTTGAAGCTTTTCCCTTTGTTTTTTGACAATTCTGAATTTTAAAAAATAGCATAACAGTCACTAACGCATGCGTATTTTTGTAAGTTTTCCGAAAAGTTGTCATTTGCTGAAATCGGACACTCGAGCGCCGTTTTATGACCGTTTGAAGTTTCGTTATCGTTTTTTGCTTTCTCAGTGAAGAATTGAAGATATCATTCCTATTCATATGTAATTTAGTGTAATTTATTGTATTTTAGCATAATTTAACATAATTATTGTAATTTAGCGTAATTTAGTGTAATTTAGCCTAATTCAACATAATTTCAAGTAATTTAGCGTATTTTAATATAAATATGCTAATTATATATAAAAAAAAAAGAATCTAACAAATATTTTAAAAAAAATTCGATTTTTTAGTGTTAGATTTCAGTATTTTTGCTATTTGTCTCTAAATATATATATATTAGTACCGGTTATTTTCTAGCCGGTATGGACATTTTTATTAATTTCCAACGAATCTGGACATTTTTATTAATTTCTAATTAACTTTGGATATTAATAAAAATCACGGCGAATTCTCGGAAGGGACCACTGGATCGTGAATAAAATGTAGGAAAAAAATTTAATAATCAATTTTGTTTCCGACATTTTTATTAATACCCTAAGTCCATTAAAAATTATTAAAATTACCCACGGTCCCAAATTTTTATTAAAAATACCCATACCGGCCAATTATTGGCCGGTACCGATTAAATAGCCCAACCGGCCAATAATTGGCCGGTTCCGTGATATTTTTTTTATTTTTTTTAATTTTTTTTTTGCCGAACCGGCCAATTATTGGCCGGTTCCGTAATTTTTATTTATTTTTTTTTTTTAGAGAAAAATTGCTATAAATTTATCTATATATCAACCAACACCATTGATGTTTCTATAAATTTAACCTCAGAATTGCGCTCCAAATAGATCGTCTCTTGTACACCACCCGGTACAGTAATGCAACTGGTTCCAGCCGCAAGTTGCTTAATGAAACTCTTTCTAGTTACAGGGACACAACCCAGTCATGTCCAAATATGCCTTAGCACTGGAATATTGAATGCCTAGCCAAGCACCAGTACAATGTTCATAAGTATATATATATAGATTGAAAAGAATAATGATGGCATACCCCTGACTTTTATGTTACATCTAATTAACTTTTATAGTACATATATTTGAAAATTATTATTTAAATTAAAAGATTAAAATTGTAGATGTATTTTTTTTAATTCTTAAATAGCAAGTGTATCACATTTGGGTTGATTTGAAAAGCGTATAGCCTTCCATAAAAAAAATTTTAACAGTACAGTTTTCATAGCAGTATGATGAATGACCAATCAAATTTAAAATTGACTCAATAAAATTTGATCCGAGATTTTTATTTTTACCCCAAAATTTTTTTTTTTTAATATAAATATATATATATAAAACACAATAATATATATATATATAAAACACAAAAAAAACTCAAAACAGAATAAAATTAAGAACAACAATACGATAAGTATAAATACGGTTTTAACATATCAAGCCAACTTCAAAAATCATGAAAATTTGCCGACATGCATTCTTGACTTCGTAGAACAGGACTGTGAAGTTTCATGCAAAATCTCAAAACAGACCGTGAGATATCATCTCTCAAAAATTGCTCGAAATGCTGAAGGTGTGCGTCCGATCCCTACTCAACACCTCTGGTTAACATATCAAGGCAACTTCAAAAATCATGAAAATTTGCCGACATGCAGTCTTGACTTCGTAGAACAGGACTGTGAAGTTTCATGCAAAATCTCAAAACAGATCGTGAGATATCATCTCTCAAAAATTGCTCGAAATGTTGAAGTTGTGCGTCCGAGCCCTACTCAGCATTTCGAGCAATTTTTGAGAGATGATATCTCACTATCTGTTTTGAGATTTTGCATGAAACTTCACAGTCCTGTTCTACGAAGTCAAGACTGCATGTCGGCAAATTTTCATGATTTTTGGAGTTGCTTTGCTATGTTAAACAGAGGTGCAAAGTAGAACTCGGATGCACTTTAACTTAACAATTCATACAAATAAAATTCATACAAACCTCTAGCTTATTCAAACATATTTTAAATTCCAAACCAACTGAACAACATAATCTCCAAACACAAACTAAACTAATATTTCGAACTGATAATATTTTGATGGTCCAGAATTTTCAAAAAACACTGATTTTTCTACCTATCTGAAAAAATAGTAAAAAAATTCGAAAAAATATAAAATTTAGTTTGCAAGTACATATTCATATGGATATCACATTGAACGGTCGGATCGACCGTTAGAATTTTAAAAAGTACCATATTGAGCCGTAGTACACTAGCCATTGGTGCTATGCATAGCACCATAGCCTCACTCATTAACTTTTATAGTACATATATTTGAAAATTATTATTTAAATTAAAAGATTAAAATTGTAGATGTATTTTTTTAATTCTTAAATAGCAAGTGTATCACATTTGGGTCGATTTGAAAAGCGTATAGCCTTCCATAAAAAAAATATAAAAAAAAATTTAACAGTACAGTTTTCATGGCAGTATGATGAATGACCAATCAAATTTAAAATTGACTCAATAAAATTTGATACAAGTACTATTTAAATAATTCAGAACATATCTAAATTTTGAATAATATTTTTTTTAAATATATACATATCGTAAATGTTATAAGATGTACTAGAATTACCCAAATGGAATGCACAACAGCATTTCCCTAATTCAAATAAACTTACAACAAAAATTATTCATAACAAATATTTAAAAAAACAATTCAATTTTTTTGTGTTAGATTTCATTTCAGCATTTTGGCAATTTTTCTCCCGATATTTTTATTAATAACCCCAAACAAAAGAAAAATATCAAATATAACCCCCATCTCAAAAAAATTTCAAATCTAACCCAACCGCCCGAAAATGGGGCGGTCAGGTTATCCAACCAACGAACCGCCCGCCCGTCGGGCGGTCCACTGCCCAAAAAAAAAAAAATCACCAAACCGCCCCACTGTGGGGCGGTCCACTAAACATATATATATATATATATATATATATATATATATATATATTTTTTTTTTAGATTTTGATAGGGAGCAGTCCTATAATTTTGACCATATTCAAAATTCAATTTCGAGAAAATGGCTACATGGATTTTTGTGTTCTTTATATCAAAATAAAGGTATGAAAGTCTAGTTTCCAGATAATATAATTTCTCTATACAAAAATATTACATATTGGTACAGTTTTAGCGATTAATTGACAGAGGTCAGAATTATTTGACTACTCACTGAAATTTCAGCTTTTCTGAATTCTGACCTCTGTCAATTAATTGCAAAAACTGTACCAATCTGTAATATTTTTGTATAGAGAAATTATATTATCTGGAAACTAGACTTTCATACCTTTATTTTAATATAAAGAACATAAAAATACATGTAGCCATTTTCTCGAAATTTAATTTTGAATATGGTCAAAATTATAGGACTGCTCCCTGGAATTTCAGCTTTTCTGAATTCCTCTGTCAATTAATCGCTAAAACTGTACCAATCTGTAATATTTTTGTATAGAGAAATTATATTATCTGGAAACTAGACTTTCATACCTTTATTTTGATATAAATAACATAAAAATCCATGTAGCCATTTTCTCGAAATTGAATTTTGAATATGGTCAAAATTATAGGACTGCTCCCTGGAATTTCAGCTTTTCTGAATTCTGACCTCTGTCAATTAATCGCTAAAACTGTACAAATCTGTAATATTTTTGTATAGCGAAATTATATTATCTGGAAACTAGACTTTCATACCTTTATTTTGATATAAAGAACACAAAAATCCATGTAGCCATTTTCTTGAAATTGAATTTTGAATATGGTCAAACAAAAAAAAAAAAAAAAAAATTTAGTGGACCGCCCCACAGTCGGGCGGTTCGTTGGATAACCTGACCGCCCCATTCCTGGGCGGTGAGGTTAGATTTAAAAATAATTTGAGCTGGGGGTTATATTTGATATTTGTTTTTTTTTTAGGTTATTAATAAAAATATCGGAATTTTTCTAAAAAAAAAAAAAAAAAATTTACGGAACCGGCCAATAATTGGCCGGTTCGGCAAAAAAAAAATTAAAAAAAAAAAAATATATCACGGAACCGGCCAATTATTGGCCGGTTGGGCTATTTAATCGGTACCGGCCAATAATTGGCCGGTATGGGTATTTTTAATAAAGATTTGGGACCGTGGGTAATTTTAATAATTTTTAATGGACTTAGGGTATTAATAAAAATGTCGGATTTTGTTTGATTGGATATTTATTTAACATAAAAGTAAAGTAAACGGTGGTTATTCATTTAATCTAATGTAACTTTTTAAAATTATTTTTTATTTATTTTTCAAATTGAAGTTAGTGGGGATTAATAAGAAGAATCAAGTAAGAATATATAAAATATTATATTCTTTTTTCTGATCCTTTCCCTCATTTTCTTTTGTTTACCTACATTCTCTTTTATTTTGGAAAAATTTTCCGGTGTATCTATAGAAATTTTTGAGATAGCCAATGTCTCCATTAAAATTTAACATTCTTATTTCTATCCCCATTTAATTATTTAACTTTTTATTTAATAATTTTTTAAATAGCCAATGCACTTAAATTTAAAATCCAATATCTCTCTCTCCTCCCCCGTGCCTTACTCAGATCCCACCCTTCTTTAGTCTGAATACAAGAATCACAAAATCGAGTAGAACTAGGGTGTTCTTAAGCTCATCAAGCCTCTTTGTGAGCTTAATTCAAAAACCTATTGAATTGGCTTCAAACGATACATCCAAACCATTGAAACCGATCTACTTCACGAGTGATGCGTTTACATGTCAAATTTATAAATTTTGGAGAGTGCAGTGCAATCAAATATTTAGAGAAAAAATGTATTCCATATTTTAGTTGGTTTTGTTGTCTCTAACGGCACCTAGAGAGAGTGAATATGGAGCCTTTTAAATTTTAACCCAAATAATTTGATATTTAACTATAAAATAAATCTTATGTGTACGTAAGTTGTTTTTAGCGGAAACAAGAAACTTAAACTAAGCAAATGCACATCCTTGATATATTTAGCAATTTATATCATCATGAATCTGCATAATATCTCAAGACAAGAAACCGTAAAATTTAACAAATATATGTTTTGCAAAGCTAGTCAAATAGACTAAGTAGATGATTGCTTACAACAACATATTTATCAAATATTATTAAAGATGCAATTTTTATTTTTATTTTTGTGCTCAATACTCATTGAGCAGTTTCATACTTTCGGATTAGTTTGATTGTATCTTATTTATAATTTATTAATAGAATATAAGATTAGGGGGTTGACCCCTATCTTATTTAAAAAAAAATCTCATTGTTTTTCTTTTTTCTCTAATCATGTCTCACATTCTTATTCTTATTTTTATAATTTATACAGTTGATTCGAACCGCTCAAACATAACTTCTATATTAAAATGTGTTAAGAGGCTAAATTTTTCAGTTTTTAGATTTTTATAAAAAAAAATAGTGATTTTGTACCTATATACAAAAATAGTAAAAAATTTAAAAAAAGATAAAATTTGATCTTCAAGTACATTTTAATGCGGTGATCATGTTGAAATTTACAATATTTTGTGCTGAGGGGAATTTTTTTTCTTTATACACATCTTACTTTAATATCCTCTTCTTTATATTGAATTATACTTATATATTACACTTTAGGAACAAATTTAATGTGTTTCATATAGAATGGTTAGCCTTTTATTTTTTAGAAATGGCAATTTAGGAATGCAATTTTTGGCTTTTTGCAGCTTTGAAACAATATATTCTTATTCGAAAATAATTTGTTATAATATACAAAGTTATTTTCTAAATTTAGTATTATTTTATGGGTCATTTAACTCAAGTGTTATAATACTTGTATCTTTATAAAATCATCACAGAGGCATAAAAATAACAAAATAAACGAATATTATTACAAAACATTACGTATGCGTCAAAAATTGCCTGTAAATTTTGAATTATAAATAATATTCTATCAACATGCGCAAAAAAATAAAAGCACTAATAATACAAGGATAATTTTGTAAGCAAAGGAAATTTTAATTCATCACATTTGAATTATCTACTAATAAAATATGTCTGTAAAAATTTAATGAAAGTGAAACTTTGCAGAAACTGTTTGAAAAATAAAATCAGTAAAAAAATTTGAATTCTTTTGTTGAGTTAGGAATTTATAAATTTGAAAGGAATAGAACACGGTTCGAAGTAGGGCTGGTAAAAATTTGTAGCTTGTGGCTCCATCGTGACTTGCATCTGACTTATTCGCTAAACAGTTCGTTCATTTTTGACCGAACTGGAGTCTAACTCGCTCGCCACTAGCTCAGTCCCGAATTAACGAGTTCAAGCTGGAGCTTAGCTAGCTCGCTAGTTCACTCGCTAGCTCGGTTAGACATCAATTTGTGAATTTGTGTGTATTTTATATTGTATATTGAAACTTAATAAATTTTTTAAAAACTAATTTGTAAAATTTATAAAATTTATAAAAACAGGTCAGTTCAGCTCGGTCAAAAAAGTTTATAAAAATTATTTTCTTCTTAAAACAAGATCCAACTAAACTCAGCAAGCCTGCTCGCTAGCTTGCAAGCTAGTACGGTCCAGTTTGTAACGATTTCAAGTTTTAATTTCAGCTCGGACCCCTAAAATTAACTTGCTCGTGACTCAAACTAGCCAGTTCGTGACGAGTTCAAACTTGACTAGCCCGTGACGAGCCAGCTCTTTGCCACCCTAGTTCGAAGTAAATAATTCTCTCTGTTTTTTTTTTGGGCTAGTTCCTACAAAATTAATTGCCGGGATCCACAAAAAAAATAACTTTTCCAATTTTAAAGATTTTATAATTCAGTTTTATTAGTTTCCTTTTCTATAACCGAACCGAACAATTTTGAAATCTTTGTAAACCCCGAAGCAGTATCTCTTCCCGTTCACCCCTTGAGTCCTCGACTCACACGGAGCAGGCGGCGGCCATGGCGAGCTACTCATCAAATCCCAACCAAATCGACCGTCTCTCGGTTCTCCCCGACGAGGTGCTCATCACCATACTCTCTCTGCTCCCCACACGCATCGCCGCTCGCACCTCCGTTCTCTCCCGCCGCTTCCGCCACCTCTGGAAAGCCTCCCCTTCGGTGGACCTCCAATTCACATACCTTCGCTTCTTCAAGCACTCAACCTACGTTGCCATGGCCAACAGCGCCCTGCTCAGTCGCACACCCTCCAACCCTCTCCTCCGTCTCAACCTTGAAATCGGCTCTCCACTCCCATGTGATCTCACTGACTCATTCATCTCTTCTTTGCTCGTCCATGCCCATGCTCTCGGTCTCCGCCACCTCACCATCGATGACTATTGTTACTTTCAACCTGTTCTTAGCTCTGTTTTCTCCATTAGCTCTCTCGAGTCTCTTTCATTTCGCGTTATATCGGGAATGACATTTCCTTCCCAAATCGCTTTCACTCGCTTGAGAAGCCTTTCTATCAATTTGACTACAGACAACTCAACTCAATTCCAAGGGCTTCTCTCTGAATTGTGTTGTTTGGAAGATTTACAACTTACTGTCTCCGCTGGGGTTGTTTGCCTGGCCTCCCGGACAATAAAAAAACTGGAGCTGCTTCTTTTTAATAATTTTACACAACCTTATTCTCTGGGGCTGTCCATGCCTTCATTGGAGTTCCTTTGTTTGAAAAATCTTTCAATGTTTGAAAACTTACCACACATCCATGGAGAGATTCCCTTCATAAGAAAAGCTGTTGTTACGCTTAGCGGCGTTTGTCAGAAACACGTCACTGCTGTTGCTCAGTTTCTCAACTTCATCTCACATGTGGAAGAGCTGAGCCTTGATTTGGAGGAACATATGGTAATAAGTTCCATCTCCCAAACCTTATTTTTTGTATTTACTGTTTTGCTTCAGTTTCAGTGATTGATTCTTTTTGTTGAAATTAGGAAACTAGGAATTTTTACAAATAGAGGAAGCACTGAAATAGAAATGCAATATAATTATACAAATGTAGATGTGAATTGTAACTAAAAGGTTTAGAAACAAATTAAAAATATTGACAGGCAGATTCTTAACATTACGTGCACAAAAAAGAAGCAAACCTAACCGCAGATTGATTGTGAGCTCGATCTTATGATCAGGATCGTTCTCAAGGTTACTTCAATTTCTCGTAGTGTCAACAGGCTTTAGAGGGACAATAAAAAAAATCTAAACCTATATTGAAATTTCAAAGTTGGAAATTGCTATATAAGGATTTAGAACTACCCTCCTTTTCAAAATCAACAAACAAAATATCCTTCCTCTAAAATTATTGACAAAATGCCCTAGTGGGCCCCTACTTTCCCCTCATTTCCCCTTCCCTCTTAGTTCTTTCCTTTTCCTCATTTCTCCTCCTTTCTATTTCTCAACTGTATTTTTTTTTTTTGATGAAAACCCGTAGGCCTCAACTGTAATTTTGCTAATATTTTAGAGAAAAGAAGATTTCATCGTATAATGAACAACACAATTTTTTAGTTTGACCATGCATTTATTCTAGGTGCTGGTTCTTTTGAGATGCGATCTAATGTCAAAAATGTCAATTTGGGAGTTACTAATATTTCTTTGTTCTCTACATGCATAGCTACATCGATCTAATGTCAATTTCGGAGTTATTAAGAAAATTTGTTATCGTAAAAAATAAAGCAATGTGTCAAACATAAACTCTTCTTACTGATTAGTCTAACATTAATTATATTTCAAAGTCATATATATACCATTAACTTATGAATAATTCCAGCTTAGTTGTGTTCTTTGTGCTAGCTTAGTTTGCAGCTATGAATAACTGCATCTGCTGTATCTTCCATTTTATCCCTTTCAGTAAACTGGAACTTTTGAGATTCGCTTGAGGGCATTCGAAATTTCTTGAATTGTCAAAGCCATATAATTATCACAAGATGCTACTTGCTAGTTGATATGTGAGAAAGAGTGAGGCTACGGTACTATGCATAGCACGGATTGGTCCGTGCTACGGCTCAATATTTGAGTTTTCAAAATCCTAACAGTCGATCCGAACCGTTCAACATGATTATAAAATGAATATGTACTTGCAAACCAAAATTTATATTTTTTCGAATTTTTTTACTATTTTTTTAGATAGGTAGAAAATCACTTGATCTGAAGATTCTGGACCATCCAAAAACAGTGATTTTCTACTTATCTAAAAAAATAGTAAAAAAATTCGAAAAAATGTAAAATTTGATTTGCAAGTACATATTCATTTTATAGTCATGTTGAATGGTTCGGATTGACCGTTAGGATTTTGAAAACTCAAATATTGAGCCGTAGCATGGACCAATCCGTGCTATGCATAGTACCGTAGCCTCACTCTGTGAGAAATAAGAGGTAGTCCGAATAAATAATAATCTCCAAGTCGGTCCTTTTGATTTGCTGAAGACATAACAAAAAAAATAATCATCTATTTATTTTTTGAACTTTGAGAGAAATTATGGATGAATTGTGTCGCCAATAATATTAATTCTGGTAAACAGAATAACTAGAAAAGTGGAAATTGAGAGAGAAACAGAGAAGGATTAATAATGTCATAAAAAAGAAGATCAATAGAATGTTTTGATTATCTAATTCCAATTTCAACTATTTCTTATCAAACATAACACAACTGATGAAATATTCTTTTCTACATGATGCTCTTATCAAATCGTTTCACACTAGAAAAAATTAATGTATTAGAGAAATTATCTTTTTAAGAATTTGTATAGAGAAAGTAACTCCAGTTTCATCAAGTTAAAATACCTTTTAACTCACTCCATTGGGTATCTTCTATTTTTTTCTTAAATAGAGAGACAGCTGTATTTGCTAATAAATTGACTAAGAGGAAGGAAGAAGGTGAAAGGAAATAACTGAGATGGAAGGGGAAGAGAGGGGAAAGTGGGGTCCACAAGGGCATTTTGTCAAAAAATTTAGAAGGGGTATTTTGTTTGATGATTTTGAGAATGAGGGTACTTTATAAAATTTAGAAGGGTATTTTGTAGGTTCAACTCACCAGGCAAATTCTTTTGTTGGATAGTGCAAATCTATACTTCGGTCTACCAATGTAGCAGAAGGCAGTCACTTCTTTTTTGTTTTTTCATGGCTTTCTTGGCCAAAAACCCACAGAATAGAAATTTTACAAAACAGAAAATATGCAGAAAGGTTGTTTTAATGGTATTTTTGCCCATGAAAACTTGGATGTGTCCACATAATTAGAATCAATGTTGCATGGATTCTGATCAAGCATGGCATCTGATACAATACGAATACAGGACATGATGATTTCAGAGTTCTGATACAATATGAATACGAATACGAATATATGTTTCTCTCTAAAAATGCATTATCACGATATTCATAACAAAATGTACTTTTGAAAAAGTATAGAACTTATCTATTGTTTAAAAAAAGAACAAAGAAATCTAAAATACGAAAGAATAGCAATAACGTGTGTTTATGAGGGACAAATATGTACAAGTTGACAAATATATAAGAGAAAGCAATTAGAAAGAAAACTTAGAAAAACAAATTAATAAAATTTACGAGGGACATGTAAATTGCCAATTTAAGAAAAACCGAACTACAAGCACATGCTTAGTCCCACATTTATTTTTGTATGTTGAATACCGAAGTCCCACTGTATATAATGCCCCCTAAGGATAGTAGCCTAGCACAAGTATGCAGCTACTGGAAGGGTAATACGGGTAAGAATTTATATATTATGATAAGCCGGTTGGTATGCTATATCTCATACTGGTAAGGCAGCTGCATAACACTATTTGGGTATATATGGTAGAATTTTAGGTTTCTTCTTTGGTTGGATTTCTTTTTTAACATTTTGTCTGATTTCTACAGAATGAGGTCTATCCATTTCCTGTCTTGTTGGAACCAGGCAAAAAGGTGCCAACTTTTCCTAATTTGAAGCACCTGGATATCAGCATATGCTTTAATGAGTGCAACCTCGAAGCTGTGGCCACGATGCGCCGTCATTGCACTGCATTGGAATCACTAAAGCTTCATCATAAGCCGGTTGGTATGCTAGATCTCACAAGATTCATCATTGGCCGGCTGGTATGCTAGATCTCACACTGGTAAGGTGGGCCACATAACATTATTTTTGTGAATGGATGAAATTTTTTTGTTGGAAATGTTAATTTTCTTCTAAGAACCTAGACTAATGGCTGGTCTAGGAGCCCAGGACAACTAAGCAGCTCCTTTTCATGTTTAAGTAAAATGTAGAATATACCAGTTCATTTGTCCAATATGCATCTCATATAAATAACTTTATACTTATTTGGGTGATATTTTGTAATATTGTAGGTTTATGCTTTAGTAAAATTTTGACTTTTGTGTGATTCCTACAGGATGAGGAGTATGATCCATTTCCCTATCTTGCTGGAACCAGGCCAAGAGGCGCCGAATTTGTATAATATAATATGAAGCACTTGGATGTGAGCATTATGGTCTATAATTTCACTGCTCTCTAATCACTGAACCTAGTTCATAAGGTGCATGTTCATGTTTTGGTTTTACTAATCCATGTGTTGTCAAATATACATCTTAGGAATGGGTAATGATTCTTTGATGAAATTGTTATTTTTTGTTATCAGTCCCTTGGTCTACTGATTAACATTATCTATGTGATGCATTCTTTTTTTTTATGAGGGTTCAGGGGACATTTCATTTATTTTCCCAAGGCATTTCACCGCATTGCTTCTTGACTGCATATTGAACCACTAGACAAGTTCAATACCATTTCTGGCTTTGCTTGCATCTCATTGCTTAATTATTTGTGTACAGATTGACCTAAAGATTAAGAATATTTGTACCATATTTTGACTTCACTCTTTGGTAAACGAACTCCCTTCAATTTGTGAAACTACCTACATTGGCTCCCAAGTTTTGTGGGATTTTTGTTAAAGACAACTTTTAGATGGCTCCAGCATCGAATTTTAATTAGCCCGCTAGCACAGCGAGATTCAACAGGTCCAATTTTAGATCACATTTTGACTTAGTCTTAATCGGGTCGGCTTAAAGTGATCATGGCAGCATGATATGCATCAGCATCTGTGTTTTATTATCAATAAACGGTACAAAGCGACACTTAATTGTTATAATTAGTTTACTTCAATTATATCAAACTAGCAGAAAACTAACTTAATTCGTTTCAATCATGTTAAACTCTCCTTCATTCTAAACTGTCTTTCTACGCTGACCCACACTGTTAATCTTCGAAACAAAGCCATTAACCTTAATAAAAGAAGAAGAATGGAGCACGAGCAGAACGATGGTCTCCCTGAAGTCCCTATTTTTTGACACAAATAGCTATTATCTTTTTCTTAGCTGATGATCGATCGAGTGAATGACTATCTTTTGATAGATTATACAGATAACGCTATTTGATTTATGCCTTTAAGCAAGGCATATTGTAGCAATATCTTTCATAGTTTTCTATCTTCTTAACCATTTGTTACTGTTTCCTTTCTTTTTCCAGGTTAAAATTTCATGTACATGATTTCGACTATATATGGTAATGCTATTATATTTATCTCATGTTTGTCACTTTATTCTACTTTGAACAAACAAAAGTACTGCTGGTTATGTAAAATTGATAGTGACTAGAATGTGCAGCAGGATTAAGTGAAACATCAAGTTTTTATCAAAAATATAGTTTTTCCGGTTCAGTTTCTTTTAATATTTCTTGTCATATTTGGATGATTATTGAGTCAGATGATGCCACTAATTGTTTTTTTATTTTTTTTGGGAAATTTTTTCCAATTTTTTTAGTTTCCTTATAGTCATGTGTTGTTGTGCATGTGCTCATCAAAGAGGAGAAAGAGCAACCTGTGTTTATGTACCAAACTTGCACAACAGCTGAAATCTGATCAATTTGACCATATTCTAGGGAATTTAATAAGAAGGGTATTTCTGAAATGTAAAAAAAAAAAGTTTCAAGAAAAAGGCAATGAGATTTCATTCAATCAATAATCGTTTCTTTTACAACAGCTAATTTCCTATTTATGTAGTTCACTAATCCTATACAATTCATTGAATTCGGAACTAAATTGCAATTGGTTAAGCTTGCTGAATCAGTTTGACGTCTCAGCCTTTTCTCTCCATTCCTCTTCATCTCCATTTCCCAATTTGTCATTCTTTGTAGTGGTTGTCCTTCTCATTACTGGAGAGTGCACCTGCAGGCCCAACTGATGGTTAGAGTTGGTTACGCATTTTCTTTCTTGAGAAATTTATATATATTTCTAGACAAGAAAATTAGTCACCCCGTGACTACAAAAATGGGACAGTATCTACAAGAGTAAAAAGTGACTATTCGCGAAAGTATACTGACATAAAGGTACTTTTTCTATTAGCGACGATAGTATTCGCGAGGGTATACCGACAGTCTCCCTTGAGGATATTGTTCCATTATTGTAGTGCGTGACGTAACCATTCGCGTGATGTGATCATATTCGAGTAAAAATTACACGTCACGTCACATCACAGTATGAAATATAGAGGATCTAATTTTTTTCTAGTTAATTTTCATTTTTCTTTGTACGCATAAAATATCCAGGCCAGTGTTGTCAAAAACAGTCTTAATAGTCTTAACGGTGGCCAAACCGTTACGAATGTACTTAACGGATGCATGTTTGCGGATAAAAACGATTAATCAGCCATTTTACCGTTTAATCGCCCGTTTATTCACGTTTATTTCAGTGAATATTTATTTTTGAATTGTTTTTTTTTTTCTATGATTGTGTGTGATAATAAGATTTATAAATTATGTATTGTAGTTTTATTTGTGCTTGGATATACATCCAATATTTGGTCACACGAAAGATTTAATCATGGCACGGCACGACACATGGTCACGCGAGTCACGTGTAATTAGGACCGTTATATCTTGATCAAATGGTGAATCGTGAATAAACTAACCTAAATTATGAAAAAAAATAGTTAAACTTAACCAAATGTGACAAACGTGACCAATCACGTTTGGACACGGCACATTTAGGCACAGCACGTTTGGGCATGGCGTGACTCGCGTATCGTAACCACCTTCGACATTTTAGTCACGACACAACACGTGTGACTGTTCACTTGGTCACTGCACTGCACGGCACGCACGAGACCAAAATCATGACATGTTAGTCGTAGTACGGCATGACACGACACATTTTTACCACTCTACCCAAGAAGCTATAAAATTACTATATAAAAGTACAATATATACAAAATAATTACAAAAAGTAAAAACTAAAATCAGAACGTGCTTTTAACTTTAAATCTTCAACTTAGTATGATAAAGTCAATGCATTTGTAGTACATAGCGCTTCATATTCTCATAGTAATTGAATATCAATTTCAATCTCATAGGTATATAATTCTAGATTCAACTATGAGTATAACTTTTTTAATTTGAGTTTTATATATAGCAATTGTTAACGACAAGATAGAACACAGTACACATTCATAAATGATTAATTAACAGTTTTGTAAAATTAACAATTGTTATACTACTTTGTAATTGATTTGGAATCCGAATCCTCCTGGGGGCATTCGGCCATTCCCAATTCCTCCCCTTTAATTAAATCCGAATCCTCCTGGCCATGGGCCATGGCGATCTTCCAATCAAATCCCGACCAAATCGACCATCTCTCGTCTCTTTCCGACGCGCTTCTCATCACAATAATCTCTCTGCTCCCCACTTACATCGCCGCTCGCACCTCTGTTCTTTCCCGCCGATTTCGCCACCTCTGGAAAACCTCCCCTTCCGTGGACCTCTCCACCAAATGCATTCCCAATGGTCAGTTCAAGCACTCAACCTACGCTGCCATGGCCAACAGCTCCCTCCTCACTCGCACATCCTCCAACTCTCTCCTCCGACTCCACCTTGATCTCGGTTATCCAGTCTTATCATATCATCTTTCTAACTCCTCATTCTTCTGTTCTTTGCTCGTCCATGCACATGCTCTCGGCCTCCGCCACCTCACCATTGATGGCTATTGGGGCATTGTTGACTTTGAACTTCTTCTCGGCTTTGTCTTCTCCATTAGCTCTCTTCAGTCGCTTTCAATTCAGATTCTACCACCAATGACTTGTCCTTGCGCAATCGCTTTGACCCGCTTGAAAAGCCTTTCTATCAATTTGTTTAGCTACAACTCCACTCAAGTTCAGTGGCTTCTCTCTCAATTGTGTTGTTTGGAAGATTTACAACTTGGTTTGTCCTGTGGGCTTGTTTGCCTGTCCTCCCGAACAATAAAAAAACTGAAGCTGCTTCTTGTTGCCACTCATCCAGAACCTTATTCTCTAGGGTTATCCATGCCTTCATTGGAGTTACTTTGTTTGAGAAATCTTTCAATCCATGCAGACGTACCACTGATCCATGGAGAGATTCCTTTCATAAGAAAAGCGGTTATTACCCTTGATTGCCTTCGTCCGAAACACGTTACTGCAGTTGCTCAGTTTCTGAACTGTATCTCACATGTGGAAGAGCTGTGCCTTGATTTGCAGGAGCGTATAGTGGTAATAAGCTCCATCTCCCAACCTTTATTTTTGTGTATTTACTGTCTTGCTTCTGTTAATGATTAACTTTTTTGTTTATATTTGTAAACTAGGCATTTTAACAAACAGAGGAAGCACTAAAATAGAAATGTAAGATAGTTATACAAATGTAGTTGTGAAAATGTAGCTGAAAGTTAGATGTGAAAATGTAGGTGAAAAGTTGAAAATTGAAATTTAAAAGTTGGTAATTGCTATATAAGGTTTTAGAACTCCCAACAAAAACATTCATGTGATAGTTTGGTGCGGGTTCAACTAACCAGCCAATTTCTTTTGTTGGATAGTGCAAACTGTACTTCATAACAAAAAGTATTTTTTTGTAAAGGTAGAACTTATCATTATTAAACATAAGAACAAAGAAATCTTAAAATATGAAAGAATAGTAATTATTTTATTTTTAACATGTATGTACAGTTGTACGTACAAGTTGATCAATATATAAGGGAGGGCAATTAGAAAGAAAAAAAATGAGAAGACCGAATTAATAAATTAAATTGACAAGGAAAATATGTATATTGCCAGTTTAAGAAAAACCGGACTACAAGCACACGTTTAGTCTCACATTAATTCATACGAAGACCATGTTGAACAGTTCGAATCGACTGTTAAAATTTTGAAAACATAAATATTGATCTGTAGTACGGACCAATCCGCGCTATGCATAGTACCAGAGCCTCACTCTAATTCAAATGTTATGTTAAGCCAGCTGGTATGCTAGATAGCATTCTGGTATCACAGCTAAATATTCTTATTTTGTGTATATATGGTAGAATTGTAGTTTCAGCTTTGGTTGAATTTGTTTTAACTTTTTGTCTGATTTCTACAGGTGTCCGACGATCCATTTCCTGTCTTGTTGGAACCAGGCAAAGAGGTGTCAACTTTTCCTAATTTGAAGAACCTGGATATCAGCATATGCTTTCATGAGTGCAACATTGAAGCCGTGGTCATGATGCTCCATCATTCCACTGCATTGGAATCACTGGAACTTCAGCATAAGGTGCATAACATTTTAATTGGTTTCGTTAAATATTCAATGCATGGATGAAATTTCTTTGATGGAAATTAATGTTCCTTTGTTTTAAGAACCTTAGACTAATTTAATCAGGCCCAACAAAATATGAGTCTAGACAACATCTTGAGGTGTAATATATGCAACCCATTTTCTTTTTCCTTCTTTTTTTGAAATTTTTTTGTTTCTGTTTTTGTAGCAACTGAGATTTAAATGGGGCAAGTGGTAGATAACCTTGTTTTATGATATTCATTACCTAGGCCATATCTCATTGGTTGATCTTAATAATGTACATCCAAATCATGTTGTCTTCTTCTTCTTCATCTTTTTTTTTTTTTTTGTAATAAAGTTTAGAAATGGGACATTTTATCAGCAGTTAATTGGTAATTTCTATACCAGTCTCCCACTTAAATTGCAAATGAATACATCTTTCCCAAGTAAAAATCCTTTAGGGATTGTGCTATTGGGAACTCAGATTTGTAGATGTCATGATGAAATGAGACTTTTTCCATATTTTTCAGAAAATGTAGGTTTGAATTGCTATTTTGTGCAATGTACATGTAGATCAATCTGTTACGCATAGTAATATTGGGTGAGATTTATTAGTTGTTTCCAGTATTGACTTACTGGACATGAATGGTTGAACTATTGGATAAACAGGCTGTGGCTTTACTAAGGACGTCCTTTTTCTTGGGATGTAATATATATAATTAGTTTTGTGATGTAGAGGAGTAGACTGATTTGCTGTTTGCATCTTCTTTTTATATATATTTTCCCATTATATTGCCACTAATCATATATTTGTTTGTATTCTTTGCTTAGACTTCGGACATGTTGGGAGTAAAAAGGGCGAAAAGAATTGCTTGGAGATCAATGCTGCCATGTAATAGTGACGGTAGTAATCGATATGTTTGTTTAAAAAATCTTCACTTGGGAGAGAATAGAGAAGAATTCAAGAAGTTGCTAAACAAAAGATGTACTCCTATGAGGCAGCGGGTAAGATAGCTAGAATAAACATCATACAATTCTCATTTAAGGGTTATATATCATTACTAATATCAAGCAAGAATTGAAATTTATAAAGACAGCTCCGCAGCTATAGTTTACGATTTCTTCGAATAATATAATTTAACATAGTGTTCCTTCCTTCCTTGGTGATATTTGATTTAGAATATGTCAGATCCCTTGTAAAAGAGGAGGGTTCCTCGTGTTTTTCAAATAGGTATGGACTCCCCTTATGCTACCACTTCATTGATAATTTTATAACACTGTTCACCTCAATTTCAAATGAATTGTTATCTTACCCTAGTAAAAAAAAAAGAGTTAAAAAGTTGTTGTACTTGCAATCTGCAATACGTGAAGGAAAATAATATTTAATATGATTATTTCTTTGAACAATTCGATGGAGTCCACTTAGGGGTGAAAACGGAGAAAATACGGAGCGCATAGTGGTAAAATCATATCCATATCTCTTTTTAATTTTCCGAATACGGATATGGATCGCATATCAACCGGATACATATATGAATACGGATTGAATCGGGTATTTATTAAAATAATTTTAAAAAATACTATAGTTTATAATATTTATCTAATTTTAATGGTGAATAACAATATTTTTTTCATAATATATATTAAAATATATGATATATATTTACTATTCGGATACAGATAATTGAAACGTAAAACCATATCAGTATCCATATTCACACGGATATTCGGATATCGGATATACACATCTAATTTTTCGAATACGGATCGGATACCGTTTTCACCCCTAAGTCCACTTATAAAACATTAAGTACAGCTTGTTTTATAGAATTATAAAATCTGCAAAACATAAAAACATTATACAAAAAATAGTTCACATTCAATTTTGAGGTGTCAATAATTTTTTTAAAAATAGGGAAGTTGAAATGAAGTATGTTTAATATAGGACTCATTTGACCGTAATGATTATATGCATTTAAAAAAAATCATAATCTAATTGTGGTATATCAGTATATGTACGGCACATATGAAGTTACGCATTTTGATACTTGATTGGGTGAGGATCAAGTTGATTTAACAGGTCCAATTTCAGACTCAAATCATCAATAACGGACCAAACGGTACAAATTAAGCTACACTTGTTATGATTAGGTTGCTTCAATTATATTAGACTAGCAGAAAACCGACTTCGTTTTAATCATTTTTATTTTTATTTTTATACACCACAATTGTTAACGATAAGATAAGATAGTATTAATTAACAATTTTAACAAAGCGATTTTGACTGACAACGATGATGCGAGAGAAAAAACTTTGGACCGTGCTACTCTTGCTTGAAAAGAAATCTAAAAAGATATAAATAAAGGTTAATTATGTGACTGGAACTGGACCAACAAACATTAATTGCTGGGATGAAAGTTCATTTTTTATTTCACCTTCACAGCTCATTTCAAACTTCGGCAGAGGATTTCAAAAGGATACACAAATTTCATAGTTATTTTAAGTATTGAAATTTCAAAAGTCAATTTTATTCTCAAGTATAATAAATAAGACTACTTAGGCCTGTTTCATTGCAGAAACTTTAAGTTATAAACACAGTCTATTGGATATTTTTCGATATCAGAATGACCCGTTCTCCTAAGCAACTAAAACCACATGAGGTGGTATTAGCATAGAGTATCAAAGTAAAATACAATTGAAAATTAGATATAATTAAATAAAACAAAAGAATAAAGAATACAAAATTGTTTAGCTTTAATTCTTAATATCAATCAATTTCAATCAAAGTTTTTGTGTTCCTTCATGTAATATTAATTTTTATTATTGAAATCTTAAAAATTAGACAACAGAAAATTTTAGTTCAGCACATTTGAGGTGGAAATTGAAAAATTGTATGTGTTGAGACGGGAATTGAAAAATTGAAATGCCACACAAAGTTTCAAAGCAATATTTTTATTTTGGGTTAATTTTTTTATGTACTCTTCGAGACTTCTTTAATTTTCTATTTATCCTCGTATATCTAACATATTCTTCAACTCTGATCACCATACTCTCTCTGCTCCCCACTCGAATTGCCGCTCGCACCTCCACTTTCTCCTGCTGTTTCCGCCACCTCTGGAAGGCCTCCCCTTTGGTGGACCTCCCCTCCTTCAAGAAGTCAACCTACGTTGCCATGGCCAACAACGCCCTCCTTAATCGCACATCCTCTAACCCTCTCCTCCGTCTCCACCTTGAGTTGGGCTATGCACTCTCATCATGTGATCTCACTAAATCATTCATCTGTTCTTTGCTCGTCCATGCCCATGCTCTCAGCCTTCGTCACCTCACCATCGTTGGCACTAACGATGACTATTGGAACTTTGAACCTATTATCCACTCTGTGTTCTCCGTTACCTCTCTTGAGTCTCTTTCATTTCGCAATATATCTAGAATGACTATTCCTTCCGCAATCGCTTCGAACCGCTTGAAAAGCCTTTCTATCAATCTGACTTGCAACATGTTCACTAGAAACGTCTTTTTGATCTACAATCGCACCAGCTAATTTCCAATTTAGATCTTGTAAAGCCTTTCTGACAAATAGGGATGAAATAATTGACAAAATCATTAAAAACATTTTAAATTGGCTCAGTGTTTCTTATTAATGGATTCACCTAAGAGTTTTTTGTAAAAATTAACTACATGTTGTTTCATTTGTCCTAAATTAGTGGCAGTAGTACCTCTATTTCTAGGGAGTTTATCCTATTTTTTTTTTTATCTATGAGTGGCTTGGACATGGGAATATTTAGTGTCTCTAAATCATCTATCTTTATTCAGAGGTTCCACTTGTCAAGTCTTTACTGGGCTACGCGCCCGTTTCATCTTAATGGGCTGCACGCCCATTTTTAGCAGCATCATTTTAGTGGGCCAATTTCGTGTTAGATTAGCGGGAGCATTGAATTTGTCGGATGTGATAATCTTTAAAAGTTTGCTGTGACATAATTTTCTTTTCTTTTTTGGAAAGCCCATAGGCCATAGCTGCATACGGCATAGCACCATTTTGCCATTTCAACAGACGATCACGACTCGGCAAGTGCTCTCAAATTCTCAATTCCTAAATCCTCAACTTCTTTCTACTCCTCTCTAGTATTCTAGTATAGAGAGAGTTGTAGCCATGGCGACCTCCCCAATCGACGCGCAGCTCTCAGATCCCGACCAAATCGACCGCTTCTCTGACCTCCCTGACACTCTGCTCGTCTCGATCCTCTCTCTGCTGCCCACTCGCAGAGCCGCTCGCACCTCCGTTCTTTCCCGCCGCTTCCGCCACCTCTGGGAAGCCTCCCCTTCGGTGGACCTCCCCATCAAATACATTCCCTTCTTCAAGTACTCAACCTACATCGCCATGGCCAACAGCGCCCTCCTCAATCGCAAACCCTCCAACCCTCTCCTCCGCCTCCATTTTGAGTTCGGTCCACTCCCGTGTTATCTCACTCACTCTTTCATCTGTTCTTTGTTCGTCCATGCCCATGCTATCGGTCTCCGCCACCTCACCATCGATGGCACTTGGGACATTCAACCTGTTATCCGCTCTATCTTCTCCATTACCTCTCTGGAATCGCTTTCAATTTACATTTTACCTGACACCACTTTTCCTTCCGCAATCAATTTGACCCGCCTGAAAAGCCTTTCTATCAATTTGATTAGCTGCAACGCAACTATAGTTGAACGACTTCTCTCTGAGTTGTGTTGTTTGGAAGATTTACAACTTCGTATGTCCTCTGGGGTTGTTTGCCTTTCCTCCCGGACTTTAAAAAAACTGGAGCTGCTTCTTGTCGGTGCCTCTCCTCCAGAACGTTATTCTCTGGGGCTATCCATGCCTTCATTGGAGTTCCTTTGTTTGAGAAATCGTTCAATCCATGCAAACATACCACTGATCCATGGAGAAATTCCTTCCATAAGAAAATCTGTTGTTACACTTGACTGCCTTCGTCAGAAACATGTCACTGCGGTTGCTCAGTTTCTGAATTGTATCTCACATGTGGAAGAGCTGAGCCTTGATTTGAAGGAGCATGTGGTGGTAATAAGCTCCATCTCCCAAACCTTATTTTTGTGTATTTACTATTTTGTTTTCGTTAATGATTTAACCTTTTTTTTGTTGAAATTGGGTAACTAGGCATTTTTAGAAATAGAGGAAGCATGCAATATAAATGTAAGATAATTATACAAATGTAGATGTGAAATGCAGCTGAAAGTTAGATGTGAAAATGTAGCTGAAAAGTTGAGAATCAAATTAAATTGAAATTTCCAAGTTCTTAATTGCCTATATAAGGTTTTAGAGCTCCCAACAAAAGCATTCATGTGATAGTTTGGTGCGGGTTCAACTAACTAGCCAGTTTCTTTTGTTAGATAGTGCAACTGTACTTCTTAACGAAAAGTATTTTTGTAAAGTAAGAACTTATCTATTATTAAACATAAGACAAAGAAACCTTAAAATATGAAAGAATAGTGATTATTTTATTTTTAACATGTATTTACAGTTGTTCGTACAAGTTGATCAATGGATAAGGGAGGGCAATGAGAAAGAATAATGAGAAACCGAATTAATTTAATTGACGAGGGAAATATGTATATTGCCAGTTTAAGAAAAACCGGACTACAATCACACGTTTAGTCCCACATTAATTTTTGTATTGCTGAAAACCGGAGTCCAACCAATATACTGCCGCCTACAGATAGGATATAATTTATATATGGTGGCTACTGGAAGGGTAATATAGGATATAATTTAAATATTATGATAAGCCAGCTGGTATGCTAGATATCATACTGGTACCAAAGCTAAATATGCTTATTTTGGGTATATATGGTAGAATTATAGGTTTCTGCTTTGGTTGAATTTCTTTTAACTTTTTTGTCTGATATATACAGGTGTCCGACTATCCATTTCCTGTTTTGTTGGAACCAGGCAAAGAGGTGCCAACTTTTCCTAATTTGAAGCACCTGGATATGAGCATATGCTTTCATAAATGCAACTTTGAAACCGTTGTCACGATGCTCCATCATTGCACTGCATTGGAATCACTGAAACTTCATCATAAGGTGCATAACTTTTAATTCCTTTTGTGAAATATGCAGCCATATGAATGGATGAAATTTCTTTGATAGAAATGTTCCTTTGTTCTAAGAACCTTAGACTTAATTTAATATATGCAACCCATTTTTTTTTTTTTTTGTAGCAACTGGGATTTAATTGGTACGAGGGGTAAATAACCTTGTTTTATGATACTAATCACCTAGGCCATATCTCATGGGTGGATCTTAATAATGTACTTTTGAATCAAGTTTATGTTTTATTTCCATTGTTGTTTTCTGTTTCTTTCTTCATTTTTTTTTTTTGAATAAAGTTTGGGAATGGGAGCATTTTATCAGCAGTCAATTGGTAATTTCTATATCAGTCTCCCACTTGAATTGCAAATGAATATATCTTTCTTTAGTAAAAAAGAGTTGGGGATTGTACTATTGGGAACCCAGATTTGGAGTCACGATGAAAGGAAACATTTTCCATCATATCAAAAAATGTAGGTTTGAATTGCTATTGTGGGCAAACTACATGTAGATCAATCCGTTATACATTAGTAATCAGGAATTTATTAAGGGGCTCGATTTAACACGGCGAGGGGTGTGTGTGGGGGGGGGCGGGCATTTTCAGACTTTTTTTTTTTTTTTCCATTTTGCTTCTGTGGCTGTGAAGGTTGGGTCTCCTTGCATCTGATTGCTTCTTTTCTTTCGGCATATTGCACGGAACTGGTAGATACCATTGGATGTTTAGCTTCTGTTTTTGTTATTTACGCCCTCCTATTTGTTTAGCTTCTTATTTGTTAGAGGCTTCAACATTAAAAATATAAATTGAACTAGAGATAGAGAATTTTGTGCCATATTTTGATGGTTATGCCAAACCAACTTCAAACTCCATACAATGGAATTTAATGGCTGAGCTGCTTGGGGGGAGGGGGTGGGGTAAGGGTCAATTTAATTGTCCTTCAATTTACAAAATTACACTAACTCTTATAATTATTTGGGATCTTTGGGTGTTTATTAGATGTTGCCAGTATTGATTTACTGGACATGAATGGTCGAACTTTTGAATAAACTGGTTATATTGCTTTACTAAGGATGTCTTTTTGCTTGGGATGCAATTAATTAGTTATGCAATGTAAATGAGTTAACTGCTTTGCTGTTTGCACCTTATTTGTATATATATATTTTTCCGTTATATTGCTACTGATCATATATTTGTTTGTATTCTTTACTTAGTCTACTGACTTCTTGGGGGTAAAAAGGGGGAAAAGAAATGCTTGGAGATCAATGCTGCCACGTAACAGTGACGGTAATAATCAATATGCTTGTTTCAAAAATCTTCACTTCGGAGGGAAGAATAGAAAAGAATTCGAGAAGCTGCTAAACATAAAATGTAATCCTAAGAGGCAGCGGGTAGGTAGGTAGAGATGCAAATCATGTTGTCAAAAGCAATACTGGAAATGTTTTTGTTGGGATTCACTTTATTGTAAATTAGATTTGAGTTCAAGCTTGCATGCAAGTTAATATCGACAATGTTCCTTTTTGCTCATTACTCCATTGGTTTTGTTCATTTTAACTCCACTTTTCCAATATGGTGGTATCATTATTTGTTTTTCTACTTCGGAATGTGATGTAATGTCTGCGGTGTTTGAAGCAAATCTTGGGATTTTGTTTGGAATAACATCGGACGAGGTCATTTAGGCTTTTATCATTACTAATATCAAGCCAGAATTCAAATTCATAGAGGCAGCTACTTAGCTATATATAGTACGATTTCTTTGAACAGATAATTGAGTATGTTGTTCCTGACTTCCTTTTAGATATGCGAAACTTCATATTATTGTGCCATTGTTTTTTTTTCCTTGGATTATTTCAATTAGAAAATGATGGACCCGTTCTAAAATTACCTCACAATCACATCCATCATCCATGGTAATATTTCTTTGCCGAGAAAAGCTGTTATCAACCTCAATTCCCGTTAAAAGAAAGATAGCAGGAATGATATCTCACATACTGAAGAGCTAATTCTAAATATAAAGGAGACTGATGAACACCTTTAAATATGCTCCACCTTTCTTTTATTATTTTTGTTTTTACAATGGCACATTCAAATTCAATAGGTTTAAAAGTTAAAGCAGCGGATTAAAATAATGCAAAAGTCGTTTCGAAATACTAAAACTGGTCAATGTAATAATATATGACTACTAGCTGCAAAAGTCGTTTCAGACCTTTTTTTCCTTTTTATTTATTGTGTGCTTGTGAAGGTTAGGGGCCACTTTTCTTTGATTGCTTGTTTTCTTTTGGCATAATCAGCATGGAACTATTCATAATAATGGATGTTTTGGCTCCCTTTTTTGTTATTTATGCCCTCCTGTTTGTTTAGTTGCTTAATTGAGGAACATGAATTGAACTAAAAGATTCAGAATTTTTATGCCATATTTTGCTGGTTTTACCAATCCAACTTCACCCTTGTTACAATGGAACCTAATGGCTGAGCTACTTGTGGGGAAGTGGTGTTGGGTTACTTGGGTAGGGTCAATTTAATTGTTCTTCATAAGAAGAAGGGATGAAGGGTCAAAGTTTTGGATAAATTGGTTATGTTGCTTTACTAATTAAGGATGTAAAGGAGTTACGACTTGCGACTGCTTAATTTATTGTTTATGTTTGCATCTTCTTCTTCTTCTTCTTCTTCTTATATATTTTTCCATTATATTGCAACTGATTATATATTTGTTTGTATTCTTTGCTTAGTCTTCCAACATGTTCAGGGTAAAAAGTGGGAAAAGAAAAGTTTGGAAATCAAGGCTGACTTGTAATAGTGACGGTAATAATTTATATTCTTGTTTCAACAATCTTCACTTAGGAGAGAATAGAAATGAATTCAAGAAGCGTTTCATTTAATAAATATATAATATGCTCGGAACAGAAATCATACAAGTCTCGTTTAAGAGTTTACCTTTACTAATATCAAGAAACAATTCAGATTGATAAAGGCAGCTCCGTACCCATACTTTAAGATTTCATTTAATAAATATAATATAATTGAATCTGGTGTTGGAGTTTGCAAAATTTCATACTGTGGTAGTGTGGTGTTGTCCCTTGTCCCTTGTCCCTTCCTTGGATTATTTCAATTAGAAAAACTAATTCAAATTTTGGGTTTAGCTCCGCACTGTCCGATCATAATCCGGCCTGCCCGGAGACTTCAATATTCGTGCGGATTTAAATCGGACGGTCGTAATCTAAAATCAAACTTTGAGTAAACTCAGAGGATACGAAAACGGAATAAGAGCTCTCCACTCTCTTTCCTAGTTTCCTTCCTTCTTTTTCTCTAGGGTTGTAGCCATGGCGACCTCCCCAATCGATGAGCAGCTCTCGGGCCCCGACGAAATCGACCGTTTCTCCAATCTCCCTGACACTCTGCTCGTCTCGATTCTCTCGCTTCTCCCCACTCGCATCGCCGCTCGCACCTCCGTCCTCAGTCACCGCTTCTGCCACCTCTGGGAAGCCTCCCCGTCGCTGGAGCTCATCAGCCGAGACCTTCCTCCTCCCAAATCCCACAACTTCGCTGCCATGGCTGATCGTGCTCTCCTCCTCCGCAATCCCTCCCACCCCCTTCTCAGCTTGCGCCTAGATGTCTCTGGCTATGTTGGATTTCATGAGTCTTTTTTTTCTTCCCTACTTGTCAAGGCGGCATCCCTCGGTCTGCGCCACCTCGCCATTGAATGTTGCAATTCTTGGGATCTCGTACATAGCATTCCCACCATCTTCTCCATTGATTCTCTTGAATCCCTCTCAGTAATTCCTACCTTGAGACCTTTACCTTCACCTCATGAAGAATACAGATTTCCATCTGGAATCACTTTGATCTGCCTCAAAAGCCTCTCCCTCAGTTTGATAGACATTGATCCTGCCAGACTCAACAATCTTCTCTCTGAATTGTGTTCCTTGGAAGATTTGTATCTTCAGTTGTGTGCCACAGACGCAATCAGTATTTCTTCCCAGTCAATCAGAAAACTGGAGTTGATTATTGTTGTTGGTTATCCAAATTTTCATACTGTGAGATTATCGATTCCTTCATTGCAGTCGCTTCGTTTGGAAACTCATGGACCCCTTCAGAGTCTACCTCGCATCCATGGAGAGATTCCTTTGCTGAGAGAAGCCGTGATTAATCTTCATGAGCTTCATGAGAGAGATGTTAGTGCTGTTGTGGGGCTCCTGAACTGTATCTTACATGTAGAAGTGTTAAGCCTGAATATAAAGGAGAGTGAGGTAATATGCTCCACCTCTCCTTTCTGCTTTTGGTGTTTTAATCTGATTAGCATGATATTATTTGGTTTTTACTATTTGTACTGACCTTTTTTATCAGTTTTTCTTTTAGTTGAATTTTGAAAAGTAGACTTGCTATACTAGTTACATAGAAAATAAACAAATGGTATAAGGAGCAATTTAGATGTGTGAGTATAGCTTAAAATTGGATTGCACATAGATTGCCTTACAATAGGCTTGAGACAGTGAGATTACAAGAATGCAAATTTCATTCAGGAAAAATATAGTTGTGTTCCTTTGATGGTGGCTTAATCCACCAGAAAAAAAATGTTGTATTAGGTACTGAAAATCTGTACTTGATCTGCCTAGCAGCATTAGGAAAGCAGATCGATTAATATACCAGGAGCCTAGGTCAACTAAGTAGCTATCACTAGTGCAAGCAGATTTTATTCCCCTCAGATTTGTATGTCTGAACCTATCAGTTAGTTGCTGTTGCTATGCCAGTTAGTACATCCAATATGCATCTGATATAGATATGATTGTTTTGCACTTATTTAGGTAAAATTGGGTAGAATTGTTGGTTTATGGTTTAATTGGATTTCTGACTTTTGTGTGATTCCTACAGGATGAGATGTTTCCATTTCCTATCTTGTTGGAACCAGGCAAAGACCCGCCAAAGTTTTCTAATCTGAAGCATTTGGATGTGACTATGTGCTTTCATGAGCACAACTTTGGTGCCGTTGTGACATTGCTCCATCATTCCTCTGCTCTGGAATCACTGAAGCTGGTTCACGAGGTGCATAACTTTGCAAGTTTTATTTATTTATTTTAATTTAGTGTTGCTAGAATTTTTTTTGAGAGAGCAACTAGGATTTTTTGCAGTTAGGATGATTACCTGAGGTCTTCCATGTGCTGTTTTCAATCCTGTACTTTTCAAACTCCTTTTTGTTTATTATTAATGCTTTTGTTATATTAGTGCATCTGTTTTATTTAGTTTTTCTAAGCAAAGTTTGAAATTGAACCCGGAACATCTGTTTTAATTCAACCACTGATCATATATTTTGTTGAATTGACCCTTGGAACCTTTTTTAATGGGGTTCAATAGAGCCCTCTGTCAGTCATTAACTACTGGTGTTGCAATAGTATTAAATTAGGTGCAGTTGCAGCATGACCCAGAGTACAAAACAAAACAGGTAGGGGAATCCATTCACCTGTCTTCTCTGCGCCCCAGTGCTCCTTTGGAGTGCAGACGCGGGGTGGGGGAGGGGGGGGGGGGTTGCAGAATAGTATCTTAGTTATGTGATAGAAAGTGGTTTAGGTTTTCATTGCTGTTTGCATCTTATTTCTGTTTGTTTGTTTTCCAAATTCTCAAGTATATAGATATTACTCTGGAGATGCTGTTGGGGCCTGTCGAAATTATTACTAAAATAGATTGGTCTATTTTTATTTCCCTTCGGTTTGCTTAATTTTATAGCTTCTATTATACTTGTATGTTTATTTACAAATAATAAAGTAGGTGTTGAGTAAAAAAATAAAAACTCGCTCTTTATATGACTTCTGTTACAGTGATTAATCCCAAAAAATTTGCAAGTCTTAAATTTTTTTCTTCATCATTGCCTACAGCTCATGAGCTTCTCTTCCTAATTCGGTCTTCATGGCCTGAAGATGCCATTGGTCTGCATAACACTTGACGAAATATCATTTTCCAAATTTTTATGTGGTATTGGATACAGGGGCACAGTTGACGGATTACTGATAACCTGTTGCTGCATTTATGCATTTAGGCACTGTAGATAGTACAATTGAGATACAACAAGGGCCTTCTGAAATTATGCACTATAATGTAGATTTAATATTGCCACCGACCATATATAATATGTGTATATATATTTGTTTTGCTTCAGATTCCAAAGTTCACTTATAGGGCAAGAGGGAGGACTCGGAAAGATTGGGCATCGAAGTTGCCGCGTGGTGCTGTTGATGATTGCTGCTGTGCTCATTTTAAAAATCTCCATTTAGGGGAGAATAGTAAAGAATTCAAATTGATGAAGTTGCAGGCTAAGAAATATACATCTAAGAGGCATGCACAGAACTAGGGACTTGTAGTAAATTGAGCTAAATGAAATTTCTTTTGTTGCTTTGCTTGTACGTAGCATTAATAATTCTCTTGATGCTAACTATCATTATCTGTGCTGTGTTGGCATTATTTTAACTAGGGTAAATTTTGCTGGAGGTCACCAAACTTTGTCATTTCTCACGAATTGGTCACTCAAGTTTGATTTGTCTCTTTCTAGTCATTCAACTTTATCATTTGTTCCAATCAAGTTACTTTATACTTTTCTGTTCAAAATATGAATAGAATATTTCAATTTCGTCCAAAATATTAACGGAATATACTCATTTCGTCCAAAATATTAATAGAATGAGCATATTTCGTTCAAAATACTAACGGAATGAGCATATTCTGTTAGTATTTTGGACGGAAAAATATAGAGTTACTTGATTGAGACAAATGACAAAGTTGAGTGATTAAAAGGGACAAATCAAACTTTGAGTGATCAATTTGTGACAAATAACAAAGTTTAGTGATCTCCAACGAAATTTCAATTTTGGATATGGCAAAGTTTTTTTTTAATAGCATCCCCACCAACTTCTCCAATGACAAAGTTGTTTTTAAATAGAAGGATCATAATATTTTCTGTATTTATCTAGAAGTGATTTTTGAACTGGAATCAATAATTCAGATTCAAAATATTTTTATTTTTTTCTAATACCACATAAAAATATTTTAATTTTTCTTATAGCCGCTAAAAATCCGGCCTAAAATGTTGATCTGAATTATTTGTCGCAGTCTTTCTAATAAATTAAATTATATAGTATTTCATCTATTTTTAAAGAAATATATAAAATATTTTTAATATTTCAATACAAAAAATAAATAAATTATAACATTTTTTGTTTAAAAAAAAATACAACCGGGAACATAATTCTCGGATTTTCTGTTTTTTAATAAAATAAAAAAAACATAGAACCGGGAACTTTGTTTCCGGAAAGGAGGCTTAAAAATAGAAACTTGTTTTCCGATTTGGACATTTTTCGAATTCTTCTGCGTCAAGGTGTAAATTACTTGTATTTTGAACAAGGCCAGTTCGGTTATTATCTTTGCGAATGAGGAATGTATGAAAAAATAGAAATACTCATATATATCTCATGAAGGCAAATGGGAATATAACATCTATATAAGCAGAAATAATGTTACAATTTTGTTCATTCAATGTGTAGTGACAAAAATGCCAAAGCCAATTGCAGTTGGCTTGCACATTTTTTAACACGCTTAGGCTTAGTCTTTGCCTCAAATGAAATTTGGACTTTAAAAACATAGTATTTTTTTAGATTTTTCATTTAAATGATTGATTTATTTTTGCTATTTTATTTACATGAGGAAAGCAAACTCTATTATTTCCACTGAAATGAAACATTGGAGGAAATTAAAAATAAAAAGATACTCTTATCTTCAAGTGAATCTTCTTATTTTCCAATTACCATGACATAAAAAATTTCATATTTTGTAAATTTATGTTATAATTTTTAGATTGACAAATAGAAATGAAATATGTCGGCAAGAAAGAAAAGACCGCGTTGATCAAAACTAAATGTTCGGTTATCAATAGAAACCTTGTTGCGGTATAAATTTTTGAATAATGGCAAACTTAAATAATTGAATTATAATGGTTTCCAAATTTTCATCTTCTCACTTAATATTTTCTTTGGTAGTGAGATTCTTCACTGTTGTATTCAGCTTTCATCTGGCATTACCAAATCCAACTAGCCAGTGATGACTCTGAAGTACTTGATCGAAAGTTTACGTGTGAACAACATAAGATATTGCTTCAGAATACAAATTTCTTCCTTTACATGCTGCCTGTGCAAATCGATGGTTCCAGTATTCATATCTTTGTTCCTTATTTCAAAATTCTCTAATCTAGCATTCTCATCTTTGGCACGAGCTAATTTATTATAATATTTATCCTTTTTAGAAGAAATAGAAAAGAAATAGTATTAGAAGTATATGTTTATTTTGTATTGCTTAGACTGTCTAAAAATTGATCCAACTTTTCATAGAGTAAATTAAAAAATTATTTAAATGTATGCATTTATGATTTCTAAATTAAAAAATTATTTAAATGTATTGCTTAGACTGTCTAATATTAGTTTAAGTGAAAATAATGATTCGAACACATTTTTTTATTAATAACATATCAATCTAATACTGATTTGAGAAATAAAATAAAATACGAGTTAATGTATCTGGAATAAATAAGTAGAAAGAAGTGTGAATGAAAAAAATAAGAGTGTTGATGATGTAGTATGAATGATAATTTTTTTTGAGAGAGAAGAGGTTGATGCATGGTCTTCATATGTCTAGTTTAAGCAGCATACGCCAATTTTTGAAGAGGTAGATAGATTTCAACAATTTTGATTTATTGTTTGAAGCCAATCTAATAAGTTTTAGAGTTGTGATCACAAAAAAAGCTTGATGAACTTGAGAGAACTAGTTCTAGTCATATTCAAATACTAATATTACGTGATTGGAAGAATAATATGAGAAAGGAATGTGAAATATTGCATGTTTCATCTTTCCTGCACATCCTGTCCTGCAAGAAGGGACTATTTTATTCCCATGTTTATCACCGAAGAGAATAAAAAATATGAAATAATGGAAAACTGAATGAATAACCGAAACGAATCGGTACCATTAATAGCTTTGCTTTTCTTTTCCTTACAAAAATAATAATAATAAAAAATATAGTAATTCAAATATTTCCGGATGGGTTGCATTTTCGGACCCAGGAATTTGGGGTCCGGATCCCCTAAAGTAACCCAATGTTTGGGTTTTGGATCGGGACCGTCCAATTCGAATCTGTCGCTCAGAATTGTCTCGGAATTCGAATCCTTTGCTCGAGATGTGTGCGCTCCACTTTTGATTCGAATGTTACATTTGTTACCCAGGCCAGTACACAGAAACCAGGTGAGGTGTGAGGTGTCCCAAAACATTGGGTGCAGCCCCATAGATTATTTGTTTTTTTCCCAGTTTCCAAGGCAGATGCTATTATAGCATCTGGTTTAGACTAAAACCAAGGGCTCCCAAGCCTTTATAAATAAAGGATTACCCGAATCTCTTAACCTAACCCCACCCAAATATTTCTACCTTTTCTTTTCACTTTCAGTTAAACCTCAAATGGCTTCCTTACAAGCATGGATTGCGGAGCACAAGCTCACCAGCATTGGTAATTAAGGAAGAGCAATTTAGAAAATTGAATCATACGAATGTGAATTTAAGTATGTTGTTTTAGTTTATGTTTGGTTTAATTGTGTTATTTGACTCTAGGGGCATTTTGGGCAACTGCAGTTGGAGCCTCTTGTGCATACAATGCTAAGACAACACCATTAAAGCCTAGTCTTCGTCTCATCCATGCCAGGTAACTAAACTAAACATACAATTCATGACACATAATTATATATTAATTAACATTTTCAATTTTAAAAATATATATATAGTGGTATCCAAACAATATTTCATGAAACCCAGGATGCATGCACAAGCATTGACGCTGGCAGTGCTGTCGGGTGCCGCAGTGTTACATTACTACAATACAAACTATGACGATACTGGTATAAGGGGAAATCCTAATAACAACAATGAGAGCTCCCCTTCTCTGTCTTTTGATGAGGAGGAAAGGTTGAGCTGGTGGATTTAGAATGACGTACTCATCTCTAGTCAACATAATTATATGACCCGGATCTATCGATGTATTTTTCTTGGGAAATTCAACTTTTATTCAGAGCTAGAATAAGAAGATCTTTGTGTTTTACTTCCATGAGCTTTTCTTAATTATGTGTATGTGTATGTGCAACTAAATAAGTGAATTTAAGGCAGTGCTTTACCAGAATTCTTTTGTTTTTTTGACAATCAATGTTTATTTATGGAAAAATCGTATTAATTATACTGGTAAGATTAGAGCCCTTCCAATCTTCCATTGATGAAATCGTATTATAAAACTGTTTTGTATTATAAACCTAACCGCACTCGATCACTAGGCAATATATGGCTCTGATTTGATACAAAGAAATTAATAGTGTATCCATATATTATTATATTTGCTTTCAAAAAAATAAAAGAGCGAAATAGTTTACACTTTACAGTAGAGCAGATTCTAACTTTTGGTGTTAACTTTTTGAGAAATATTAATAATGTTGGGGCATCTGACCTGAATTTACAAGAATAACACTCTTTGATTTTTATTCAATGTTATGTGTTTGCTTCAAATTTATGTATTTTACTTTTATTAGACGCGCACTGGTAATCTGGTAAATTGAACAGAGTCAAGACGAGAATTTTTGTGTTCAAAACTGTGCAGTTATTTGTGTAGCGAATCAAGGCAGCTAAATTGAAAAGAAAATAATAAAGAATATACGGTTTCATGCATAGAAAACTTGATTAATTGTACTTGATTAGTTCCCCCTTTATAAATTACTATTAACTAGTTAGAAAAATTGATTGAAAAACTCAAATTGGAGCTGAGTAAACAAATAAAATAAGAAAAGTAGAATTAAACTGGAAAAATAATAATTTATTTTGTATAAGTTTATTTACTAAATTGAGAGCCAAACTCTAAGATTATGTATACATATATTTTGTACTTGTTTATTTTGTATAAGATTATGTATTGGATGTGAATTTGAATTTTTTATAATTTAAATTAATGGTAAAAAAAATTACAACTAAGATTGGTGATATTTTTTTTTTTTAAGTTTGTTGTAGAAACATATTTTTAGAAGAGGAGGGTCCAATTACACCCTTTTTTTTGACACATCTTGACACTGTTTTTTTATAGGTCAATTTTGTGATTTCAAAATCCAAACAGTCGATCCGAACCGTTCAATATGATCACCATATTAAAATGTGCTTGTAGATCAAATTTTACAATTTTTTGAATTTTTTTACTGTTTATTAAGATGGTTACAAAATCGCTGTTTTTCAATGGTCTAAAAACAACGATTTTGTAACCATCTTAATAAATAATAAAAAAAATAAAAAAATGTAAAATTTGATCTCCAAGAACATTTTAATATATCCATCATGTTGAACGGTTTGGATCGACTATTTGGACTTTGAAAATGATAGGTGTCAAAATGTGTCAAAAAAAAAGTGTCATCCAATCCCTCCTCCTTTTAATTTCGTTATTGGCAAAAAGGTACTAATTTTGAAACAGTAACTGGAGTGATACATGACATTGATACAAGATTAACAAAATTAATTTAAAAATTCAATTATATTGGAAAATAAGTATATCAAAATCGTAACGATCTACCTAATACTTATTAAACTATTAAAATTGTCGTATTGTATTTTTGGAATCATATATCAAATCTGCCTCAATTAAAATGCAAATTGATAATTCATTAAGCAATTTCAAAGTTTAACAGTTTAGTTTCCGATTTATTTAATATCCCTCCAAAAATACAAAATTACAAAGTTGCCCTCGGTTTTTTTTTTTAAATGCCCCAAGCGTCAGAATTCCTGGCTATCCATTTCTCAAAACCGCCAGGAATCATGACGATTATGTTTTTTTTTAAATGAAAATACTAAACTGAATCTTTGATAAAACACTAAACTAAATAGTAAATTCTCAAAATGATATGTTCTTTTTTATAACATATCCTAGATTTGAATATCAAAAACACTAAACTAAATTTCAAAATGAAAATATTTGAACCAAAGATTTAAATAGCGTTCATCGCGTCATAACGGAATGGCTAAAAAAACGATGCTATTGTCATATTGCTCCGCTATAGCGCCAATAGTGCCATAGCTTTTATGGTCCGAAAACGCTATAGCGATGCTATAGTGCCGCTATAACGTGCTATTTAGAACCCTGATTTGAACTAAAATGACAATATAGCAAAAAACTCTAAATCTGAACTTCATACATTTACATGAACAATGTTGAACAAAGAGTATGATAAATAACAAGAAAATAAAAAATTAGACCGAAAAAAACTTGTACGGAAACTTAAACTCAAGTTTCGAGGATCTTTCATTTATTCTTCTGCAATTTTGACTGCATCGTTTGTCCAATGAACGATAATGGTTCAAAATCTATATCTACTTCTCGTTGCCTTTCCGAAAGGTGGTCATATGCTGAAATCGGACACTCGAGCATCGAGATACAACCGTTTGAAGTTTCTTCATCAAAGATCACCTTCTCGGTGATGATATCGTCTCTCTTGCCTTATCCCCCACCACAGCTTGCTTGTTTATAAGAGATGTCTCAGAGAAATACATATACAACCTACAGGTGCTTTAGAAATGAGAGAAATGACTTTGAAAAAATAGATAGAGATACATTATAACATGAAGGCACGAATCGATGACGTAGAAAAGTTTGTATTTATTTTATCACACAAGGATCATACGGTAAAACTGTGTACAATATTTGAAGAATTCATATGCACCCGTCTGAAAGAAGGATGCTCCTCATTTTCTTAATTAACTAATACAATGTTTCTATTTTGTTATGTCATTTAGTCAGGGTTTTATATTATCCATGTGATATTAATCATTAAAAAATTAATGATGAACTATTTTACTCCTCAATTACTCCTTATTTTTAAAAAATTCAGAACAACCAGAATTTCTAGCGATTCTAAAAAGAAATGGACAGCTAGGAATTATGGCGGTCGAAGCATTTAAAATAATGAGGGCAACTTTGTAATTTTGTATTTTTAGAGGGATTTTAAGAAAAAAAAAAACCGGATTTAATTTTGTGGACAGTTGAATAGCAGCCAAAAGATTTCAAGTGGCAACAATTTAGATACACAATCTATCAAAAGAATAAAAACCAACATGCATAATGTTAGTCATCAAAGTTGTCAGGTAAGTAAGATCGTCAGTGTAGCTTTTCTTTTATTAATTTCTCTTTATGATCATAGACATAAAGTAGTGGCACAAAAGAAAGTAAAACTCAAAATTAAAGGCAAATGCTTGACTCTTCAAATATATCATGATCAATGATTTGAGTTGGTTATTAAAAAACAATCCCATTAATTAATGTCATTGTGAGCATCATATTGAAGGGATGTATCATATTGATGAAACACTAAAGGTTATTATTTCATTAGTAACATCTATATTTTTAATTTCATATAGGTTTCTTGTTCTTTCGGTGTCCGCTGTTAATAGTTGTTAAAGGTTTCTTTGCCTGAATTAAGTTTTCCCTAGGGAAATTAAAGTAGTGAAAATTTCTATATTAATTGTCTAATGTGTCATTTGTGAATTGTGATCGCATTGATAAGTTAGGAAATGTAATTATGAAAACTAGACCTGATGAAATCATACACTTAATTTATTTTTTTCATAATGCAGCATAAAAAAATAGATAATGAAATTTCCTCTCACATCTATCTATTCTTTAACTATTTTAGGTATCTGTGGTGATTTTGCCAAAACACTTAATAGATAGCATTTTATTTATTTACATAGGTACAAATAACAGGCAAATAACAAAAGAGGAACCCAATTGAAACAAGGTGCGCAAATTAAAAGCTAGCTTGTATTGCTGCAAACTAACATAAATTTAATTGAGTGAGGCTATGGTGCTATGCATAGCACCAATGGCTAGTGTACTACGGCTCAATATGGTACTTTTTAAAATCCTAACGGTTGATCCGACCGTTCAATGTGATAAGCATATGAATATGTATTTGCAAACTAAATTTTATATTTTTTCGAATTTTTTTACTATTTTTTCAAATAGGTAGAAAAATCAGTGTTTTTTGAAAATTCTGGACCATCAAAATTCTACCTATCCGAAAAAATAGTAAAAAAATTCGAAAAAATATAAAATTTAGTTTGCAAGTACATATTCATATGGATATCACATTGAACGGTCGGATCGACCGTTAGGATTTTAAAAAGTACCATATTGAGCCGTAGTACACTAGCCATCCGTGCTATGCATAGCACCATAGCCTCACTCAATTTAATTAATATAGCTCTAACAGAGAAAGCTCGCTTTGAGGGGTATAATGGTAATTTCCACCAATATCATGCATTGCCATTGCTTATGTTGTCGTAGTAATGAAAAATTGCTGCACCAGAGAGCACGCCCAATGTCAATGCTTGCGCATGCATCCTGAATTTTATCACATAAAAAAAGAAGAAGAGTAAATTAACTAGGGTTTTTGAATTATGAATTCTAATTAATTTTGATCCACAAAAACACAATCATAAAAAAGAAAACTTTATTAGGGATTATATTTTAATTACCTGGCATGGATAAGACGAAGGCTGGGCTTGAAAGGTGTTCTCTTGGCACTGTATGCTAATGAGGCCCCAATTGCAGATGCCCAAAATGCCCCTACAACATTAAAAACAGTAATAATAATTTAATATGAAATAAAAAAAACCAAAAAATAAGAAAAGAGAATTGGATATCCTCAATTACCAATGCTACTGATCTTGTGCTCAGCAATCCATCCTTGCACGGAAGCCATTAATTTCTATGGAACTTGGAGGTTAAAACTTTGAAAGAGAAAACTATTGGAAGTAGCTAGTGATATTGTTTGAGTGAGATTCTGAATGGTTGATTGATTTGGGCTTTATTTTTATAGGGTTTGGAGCCCTTTTCTTTTTACTTGTTTTATGAGCCGTTGGTTTTAGTCAAAACCAGATGCTTGCTGCTCTTTCCACCTTGATCAGTGCAAATTTATTTATTACATGGGGCTCAAACCCTAGATTTGGAGCTACTGGGTTCATTGCATTCTGTTGCTTTTTGTCAGTCTAGTTCTTGTCGGTTGTAAACTTGTAATCCATGTGCAACTATGGAAATGCACATTAATTTTCTCAAAATAAATGAAATATTGGTTCTTATCACTTTTTTTTAGAAAAGATAAATTTTAAAAAAAATTGTCCAAATTCCAAATTAAACATGTTAATTAATTCAGTACATGTTTATATTTTTATATATTGTGATTATAGTACTAGAGCTGCACTTACATATAACTTATGAATGCATATAATTAATAGGAAAACAAAATATATAGGATTGTGAAAAAAATTGAAACCAAAATTTGATTTTCTGAAGCTAAGCATGTTTAATGGTTAATTTGTCCTACTGCCGACTACTGGCAGCATATTTGTGCTATGCGCCCTCGGCCTCGGGTACAACTCCACAAACGACAGAGATTGCAATTTTCAGCTTTCAGTCATCCATATACCACTGCCCCCCATATCTTCTCTTGTAATAAGGTGGAAGCCGACACGGAATTAAAAAAAGTAATTAGATTGGAAAAAATCTAGTGCAGTGTAGAAGAGCCAATAGATGTTTTGGTTAGTGTGAAGCCTACAAAGCTTAAGAGTGTGCTTCGGCTCATTAAAGAAAAGGGAAGGAACGGAAGGGGAGGTAAGAAAGATTCAGGATTACAAAATCACCAACTCCGTGCCTCTTCTCTTTCCCATGCTCATCTCCAATCTCCAAAATATTAAAGTATTAGAGCAAATAACTGCGATGTGATGGTCAGATCCAGTCACGTCTCAAACGAATAAATTAGATGAAGACAGAGGAATTCAATGTTATGTTGGAGGCCCAAAAGAAAGAGTTCACCTGAAATAACAACGTAAAGAAAACAAACCATTAATCTTCCTCTCCTTTCCCCTTCCAATAGTTCCCCTAAAAGAAAGAGCAAGTAACTTTTCATTTTTTTTTTTCACCTACCATCCACTTCGCTGCCCTCCACTATCGAGCATAGAATTAAGTGTGAATCTTGTATATAAATTAATATCTAGGTATAAACTTTGAATATAATTTTAAATTTTCAATAATTCGTACTTATAAATGAATATAGTAGACAAACGTAGTTTGCTTTAATTAGTAAGCAAACTGAAAACAAAAATGCTCTCCTCGTTTAAAATGCTACTTGTTGTAACATATAAATAACAATTTTAACCGTAATAAAAAAAATCAGTCTTGATTTAGTGATAAAAGAACTATGCTTTACGTGTAAGAAATCATAGATTCGATATTTGCATATAAAATTTCTTATGAATGATAGTTAGGTGGTTCGATAACAAATTCTTTCAAAAAAATAAACAATTTTAACTGTAATAGCATAACACATTTGAAGGTGAATATTGAATATTAATAACACAGCAACCCTCAATTATAGTAACAAGATTTGTGAATTCACGAATAAATTTGAATTTAAGCTATTGGCGAATCAATCCGCGTATTATTCGGTTTCACAGTTAATCAACCACAAAAGTTAAAATTATCCAAACAAAAAAAAACCCTCGACTTTTGTACTAAACTAAACTTTTTGTCTGCTTTGACATTAGCAGGGGTGGACCCAGGTAATCCGGGGGGGCGGGGCTGCTGCCCCCCCTGATTTTGAATTTTAGTGAAAATTTATCAGTCCTGATTGACTTTGCCCCGCTTTGAAATTTTTTTGCCCCCCTCTAGATGTTTGATTTGTAATTTAGATTAAATTTAGAGTTAAAATTGAAATAAATTTGTTGAATTTTGATTGATAATTAGAATTATAAGTTAGAGTATCAAAAATTACGATTCAAAGCATTAGAAATTATAAGTTAAAGTATTATTTTTTATTGAGTATCCAATTAGTTAATGAATTTAAATTCAATTAGCTATTGAAACCTAATTTGATATTTTTTTGCCCTCTGACGAAAATTCTGAATCCGCCCCTGGACATTAGCAAAGCAATTGACAAGGAAAACAGGGGTCTCAAACCTTGGACTAATTAAGCCCCCGGATAAGAACTGCTTAGTAGGATATAAGAATTAAATATTTGCCCAAATCTTACAACATATTTTTTAAATGTAAGTTGTAATAATTCCCAACAACTGAACTCCCACTTTAGGTACGTTCAGACTGGGGAATGGGGATGGAGAATTTTCTAACAATCAACGGACTAAATTCCCTCATATATCTCGTCTCAAACCTTCTATTTACGTTAAGATTCGAGTGAACACATTTAAGTTTCTATTGATTTCAACTGTCATGTCATAAACTGTTTGTACGAATCTTGATGCAGATCGGATGACGAAAATTTTCCTTTTTTTTTTTATTGCCATTGACGAAAACAAACTTGAGTGAAACTATATTTTTACCAATTTTGGAGAGAAAGTTAGTAGTTTCCAAAATTTAACTGTTTTCTTACAACAAAAATAATAGGTAAAACATTAAGTTTTAACCTGAAATCTGAAATTAGAAAAGTTTTTAAGATATCTCTAACAAATTATCTGTACGGACGCTGATATTAACGAAGAAAATCTAACCGGATAAACTTAAATATTTATTATTATCTCCTCGCCAGTTCTCCTAACTGCAGATCTCCATTCCCTATAATCAGGCTATAACATTATAATAAGAGAGGATCGTTTAATAAATAAATGGAGACAATACAGTCAAGAAGAAACATGAGCTTGAATTTCGAAACTGTTGGCGACAAAACCAACAAAATCGGATGAGGTTTTTCCAGTTGTTTGCTTCATCTCTCTTCTCTTCTCTGTCATGTCAGATTATATAATTTGAATTCGAAAGAGAGAGAGAGTAGAGATTGAGCAAACACAAAGCTTCAAATTTGATTCCGAAATCCCCAATCGAGAACTTGATATCTATTTTGGAGAGAGGTAGTGAAAGATAAGAGAGATGAGCGCTGTGCAAGGTTTGATCGTAGAGAATAAGCTCGCCAGCATTGGTAAATGACTCTCTACAATTCTTTCTCTGTAGAATTTCTTTTTCTTTTTCTGTTGTTTTTTCTATTTCCAGCGATTGGATTGAGCTTCACTTAGATTTCTCATACTAAAATTGGGGAAATTTGATAAGGATCACTGTTTCGTCTGATTTAAGACAGCATAAGCACCAAAAATCCTTTTTTTATTTGTAGAACCTCAATTAAAGCCAAGATTTGACTATACACAGTGTACTGGTAGAAAGATATACAATTTTGGTACCAGTTGATACTGAGCCATCACTAGTTATGCAGCCATGATTCTATCTGCTTCAAAATTACTTAATTGGTAGGTTTACCAGTTTTAAAAGTTTCTAGAGGAAAAAAAAAAGGAAATGGATAGTAGCAAATCAATTTGTACCTTAACAAACCGGTCAGGCTCTGACGCTCAGTACTGGTATATAATGCTTCACAAGAATTAATTAATCTTTTCGTATTTATATTTTTGTTTTGGAAGCAGGTGTGTTGGTGGTATTAGCTGCTGGAGCATCTCTTGTGTGTGACCGCAAGAAAAGGAGTCGTAATTATGTTAGGTAATTTATGTACCGATTTTGTAATATATTTATAATCTATCTTTTTCTTACCGAAACAGTATCTGTTTTACATAATTTTGCCTCCGTCTTAAAGAAGAAAATGAAGGTAAATAAATCCACTTGCTTAAATTAGCACAGGCAGAAATTTTCAGGGTCCAAATATTTTCTACAAAGACAAAAGAAGGAAGAATAAAGAGAGACAAAAAACTAGAGATCAAAATGCTAATTCACTGGATCCCAGACCCCAAAATTAAAATACTTATCTTTTATTTACACCGTCATTTTATAACATATCCAAAATATTACCTGTTCAATTTTCTTTCAACAGGCAATATTTATAATATACCGATTTATATTATATTTATAATCTTCTTCTTTTTAACTGAAACAGTGTCTAATTTACATAGATCTGCCTGTCTCATTAACTTAAATAAGCATAGACAGAAATTTTCTCCAAAGACAAAAAGGAGAAAAAAAGAGCTAGATAAACAAAAACTCGAGATCAAAATTCTAATTCATTGTATCACAGACCCCAGAAAATAAAATATATATATTTTTTTTAGTTACGCCATCATTTTATAACCTAATAAAATTATTACCTGGTCAATTTACTTTGAAGAATGCATATAAAGGCAGTGACAATAGCAATGGTTTCGGGCGCAGCTCTACTATTATGCAACACCAACCGTGCCACAGCTGATGTAGGTGAAGTTTACGAGAATGCCCCTGAAGACGAGTGGGATTTGGCTGCCAAAGATGAGAGGTGGAGTTGGTAAAGCTGAGGATATATCAGCATAACATTTTATTTATGCCGTAGCAGTCGGGGAATGGTAAGCAATCGATTTGCCCCCTTTAAACAGAAAGCACCCGGATTTAGTTTTTCCTTTTTTTTTTTAATTTGTAATGTTAATTACATGGTCTCCTTGGAAGAAATGTGTGATCTTGATTAATATGTTGATAGAATAGCTTGGTAACTTTATACATATTTTTCTGGGATCGTTGTAAATAAGCCTGATTGTTAGAAATAAGAAGGAGAATAATATTTACTCACTATCTATCTGTTGTATTTATGATTTTAAATAGATGCATTTTTAACTAGTGTTCTTCCATGATGAAATATTTAAGATAGGCATGGGCCGTGATGCAACTAAGGTGCAATATCTCAATATTAGCCCATCTCAATTTGGGCCGGAAAATTGGCACTTTAAATTTTTTATTTTTCTCTCTTTTTTCATCGCTTTGAGTTAAAAGCTTTTATAAATGCTTTCTGAAAATTTGCTGAAAATAGAGAGAATTTTCAATGACGCTTCAAACCCTTTTTTTATTTTTCTAAAGTGAAATGAAGAAGCCAGGTAAAGAGAATAATATGAATTTTAAAACTAAAATATTGTGTAAACAAGTTTGTAGACATTATTTTCGAACTGAAAATAGGTTTCCATACAGCGAGTGCCAATTTTTAGCCTTAGAAAATTTGATTTCTTAGTCCGTTCTTCTCGATTATAAATTTTTAATTATCAAATATAAAAATTATGTGCACAAGCATTTATGGATATGTTTTCATGTTTTGTGCATTACAGTAATTTAATAATCGAATATATAGTTGGTAATATGTAGCATCGTTGTTTATAACCTAACCAATGAAAGACATATATAATAACTACGCCTAAATGTCATGTTGCACCAAACAATATGAGTCAGATTAAAATTGTGTAAGGATTAGTTGTCAAGTCAACTTCCATTCCCTCTTCTAAAAAAATTTAAATCAATCTAAACTGAGAAATTTAGCTATATTAATTTATATCTGTCCTCTTCAACCAATCTTTGTAGGGAGCTAGCGGGGCATTTCCGATCATTCAATCTGTACCGTGATTTAATTAGATCAACTTCTGTCCAATGCTCAGTTTAATTAGATCATTCAATCTGTACCGTGATTTATGCATACAATTAAAATTATAACATGCTAGTCTTGATGCACAAATCTTGATGCAGATTGAATGACCCAGTGCGAATATAACACCGAGTTTGATCTAATGTTCATCGAATCCCCTTTGCTTCCCCACTTTGTTGTGTGTTTATAACACATACATTCTTTTTAGGAATTTATAACATGTACTATGTACATGTTGCATGCGTATCTAGAGACTACAGAAGCAGAAACGAACGTTACCGTCTTTAGTTAAAAAAGCAAATGATGCATAACATGGTGTCGATGAATTGTACCAACTGAAAATTGTGTGTTTTAAGATTTACATTTATCGTTTTCTTTTGAAAAATCTTGACAGAGGCTGCCAAAAGGGTAAGATTCACATTCATATATATATACAAAGGCAAATAATACTGATAAAGCCAATTAACTAGAATATATATTTTTTTTTTTTTGCATAATATGTGATATGTTTTTAATAATTTGGCACAAATAATTTTACGCACAACTTTATGATATATATATTTAGAGTACATATGTTGGTTTTGAAAATTATAGGTCAGGCAATGTGGTCCAAATTTATTGACAAGATGAATAGACGCACACTACATCTTGATTACATTTATGTAGTTATTTTGAGTAATAATTGAAATGTGCCTTTGAATTAGTGCATCTAAAGGGGAGATAACACGGTTAGATAAAAGTTTTAAGATTGTTAGTTATTTAAAGATCGAGAGTTTGATTTCTCTCACGACGTTGCAGCTTTTGCAAAAAAAAATAGCGCATCAAAATTCATGCACTAGTACATTATAGAGCATATATATTTGTTACATCTCTAGAGGCACAGTATACCGATTTGTTTGCATAATGTATTAGGCACTTTGTTTATGGGTTTTGTTTATGATAAATATTCAGATAATATTTATGGGTTTTGTTTATTAGTACTTGAAATGTGGTCACAATTGATGAAAGATGTGAAAGACGAATGTAACTATTGTATAAGAATTCAACGTACATGACAAATATTTTGATTATATATATCTGCCAATTTTGATAGTAACATAAATCGATAAATTAAGAATATAAATTGTAACAGATAATGTGCCGTAAATATATTTCAATGGATTTCTGAACACAATATGTTATATTTCTTTTTGAATTAATTAATGCATATACTTGTTAATAATTCTGAAATAAATTTCATAACAGTTTAACTGACTTTGTTCTTAATGTATTGCATTGATTTAAAAAATCACAAAAAATTGAGTTTATTTTATACGAGATCAGAATATCGAAAATTTCGACAATTAATTGGTAATATAATTCATTTTCGTCATTGATTTTTGACTCATTAATCTTACGATTATGTAAAATGCATTACAAGTAAAAAAAGTTAAACAATTACATCTATTGTTTAAATTTCAAATCTGAATTATATATATAAAAAAAAGTTGCGCTTATGACGGGGTACTATCAAAAAAGACCATTGATTTCAAAAGAATTAATGCGCTGCCAAATATTTATTTGCCAAAGCTATTTTTCTTTTTCTTTTTTGAGGAAAAATAAGGGTCACGTCTGTATTTGATTGATAATCACGGTTACAAAAGAGTTGTAGCTGTTTGCCAAAAGGAATATATATATATATATATATATAGTGCTGGGCTTAGCTACTTCATGGAGTAAAACGACTTGGTGCTCCACGCCTCATTATTTTCATTTTGAAAATTCAAACGACCGATCCGAACCGCTCAAGTTGTTCTCCATATTGATATGTGCTTGGAGACCAAATTTTACATTTTTTTGAATTTTTTTACTATTTATTAAGCCACTTTGAAAATCACTGATCCGGCGGTGCAGAAATTTTTACTGTTTTTTTACTGTTCATAAGGATTTTCAGATTTTCAAAGAGGTTTAATAAATAGTAAAAAAATTCCAAAAAATGTAAAATTTGGTCTCCAAGTACATTTCAATATGAAGAACATGTTGGAAGGTTCGAATCGACTATTTGAACTTTGAAAATGAAGATATGGCGTGAAGTACAAAGTCGTTTTACTCCATGAAGTAGCTAAGTCCATCTCTCTCTCTCTCTCTATATATATATATATATATATATAGAGTACGGCTAACGCGCTTCCTCTAGCATTTCGGCCGAGGTGCTTCCGGGAGCATATCTTGCAATTTGATGTTCAAATAACAAATTCAAACCGTTAGATGTTCAATCTATATTAAAATCTACTTGGAGACCAAATTTTACATTTTTTGGAATTTTTTTACTATTTATTAAGCCACTTTGAAAACCGCTGTTTTTCAATGCTTCAGAAATTTAATAAAAACAGCGGTTTTCAAAGTGGCTTAATAAATAGTAAAAAAATTCCAAAAAATATAAAATTTGGTCTCCAAGTAGATTTTAATATAGATTGAACATCTAACGGTTTGAATTTGTTGTTTGAACATCAAATTGCAAGATATGCCCCCGGAAGCACCTCGGCCGAAATGCTAGAGGAAGCGCGTTAGCCGTACTCTATATATATATATATATAGAGAGTGACTAAGGTCAAAGTGGTAGTTCCTAGCCCCTGGTGCTACCAAGTCGTTTTCGGATTTTCAAAGTCCAAACGGTCGATCCGAACCGTTCAAGTTGTTCTCCATATTGAAATCTGCTTGGAGACCAAATTTTATATTTTTTGGAATTTTTTTACTATTTATTAAGCCACTTTGAAAATTGCTGATCACATGGTCCAGAATTTGGTTGCACTGTTTTTACTGTTCACCCAGATCAGCAATTTTCAAAGTGGCTTAATAAATAGTAAAAAAATTCCAAAAAATGTAAAATTTGGTCTCCAAGCAGATTTCAATATGGAGAACAACTTGAACTGTTCGGATCGACCGTTTGAACTTTGAAAATCCGAAAACGACTTGGTAGCACCGGGGGCTAGGAACTACCACTTTGACCTTAGTCACTCTATATATATATAGGGATGGGCTATGGTGAGCTATGGAGTAAAACGAGTTTGTACTTCACGCCATATTTTCATCTTGAAAATTCAAACAACCGATCCGAACCGTTCAAGTTGTTCTCCATATTGAAATGTACTTGGAGACCAAATTTTACATTTTTTGAAATTTTTTTACTATTTATTAAGCCACTTTGAAAATCGCTGATCCGGGTGAACAGTAGCAAAACAGTAAAAAATTCTGGACCAATGGATCAGCGATTTTCAAAGTGGCTTAATAAATAGTAAAAAAATTCCAAAAAATGTAAAATTTGGTCTCCAAGCACATTTCAATATGGAGAACAACTTGAACGGTCGGATCGACGTTTTGAATTTTGAAAATGGAAATATGAGCGTGAAGTAAAATATTAGTTTTACTTCACGAAGTACAATAGCAAAATTCTATATATATATATATATATATATATATGCTCAAGAAGATTTGAGCTAAAACAAAGATAAAGCTTGAAAGTAAAAAAAATTAAGCGAACAAAGCTATTTTTCATTTTGTTTTTTTTTTGGGAAAAAAGTTCCTGTAGGATGATATACACCATGATTATTGATTATTAGCACTCATGACAAGATGAAATATATATACGAAATACATCATACTTTTGGGACCATCCATATTTATAATTTATCAAGTATTGAAATAATTGGTCAAGGTATTTATTTCTTATAATAGCCTAGGTAATACCAATTAATATTCTCAGCCTAATATTGCAAAAGGAATCTTTATCATTAAATTGGACCCACAAAATGCTTTAGGTGGCCTCTTACTCTTACAATACAAAATAAATAAAATAATGGTTTGTTATAACAAACATCAAATAATCCTTCTACATCTTTGGTTGTTTTGTTTAATACAACAAGATATAATTAGTTGGGGTTTATGAGAGTTGGCACTTAGTGGTTGGCCCCATTAGGCTCTCTTCCTTTGGTTACGTGCTCTCCATTTCATATGTATTCTTAATTTCTTATCCCCACCCCCACCTTATGTCTATGTCTTAATATATAATTAGAAAATGGAGAGGACACATTTAATTCTTTGGGGTTGGAAAGTCGTCGTCATTCTTTTGAAGCAATCATTCTCTCACAGACTCACATTCCATTTCTAAATTCCATTTAGTGCAAAACAATTATGTAGGTGAAAGGTCAATTTTACCCTTCAAAATTCAACGAACTTGTTTCTCTTATAGCTACAAGTATTAACTAACTGCATGTCTGTCACATATATATAACGAGGAACACTTTTTAATTTTGCTAATTTATTCATTAGCGTTGTTGATTCATTATTATCAATCATCAACTCGGCAAACTCGGCAAACTATCTTATAAACATAAGAAGAGTGAAAACTTAATAGTCCTTTTCATGCAAAAGGGTAATATAGTCAATCAACACAGTTTTCTAGAAAAGTACTATATATCTATAATTATACATGCTCACATTTTTAGAAAGCACCAACTTTAAACTTAAGAAACAAAGAAACAAAGAAAAATGAAAGTAGCCACTCACCCGCCACCACCCACCATTGTGTATACAACACGTACATATATATATAAAACCAAGAAATCAAATAAATGAGAATCCTCTAATCTCTTGGAGAATTTATATATATATATAGAGTAAAGCTAAGGTGCTCTTAAGTGTACCGTACTCTTAAATGTAGGCCGTTGGATTTCTTTAAAAGTCGTGTAGATTCTTTAAAAGGCGTGGTAGCACGACTTTTAAAGAAATCCAACGGCCTACATTTAGGAGTACGGTACACTTAAGAGCACCTTAGCTTTACTCTATATATATATGTCTGAGAGAAAAAAACCAAGAGAGAGAGAATGGATTGCTGCATTTGTAGTCCCTTGGCTTCTTTGTATAGGCCTCCAAGGAACACCATCTGCCCCAGCTGCTATGAGGGTGCAAAATGCATGATTTCATTCTTTGCCGAATCGAACTCCGACCGAGAGATGGGTGCTTCCGCGAAAATCCATGGCTCGAAGCCTAGTTCATCTAAGGCAAGTTATTATCTGTAATTCTATACTGATTTGTAGTTTATGAAGCTATGAAATATTTTTCCCCCTTGTTTTGCATCTTTCTATAGCCATACAAATTTACCTCTTACCTACTTCTTGTGAATATGACTTTTTAGCTCTGTAATTTCCTTTTTTAATATGTGAAATTTGTAGAGTTTTCACTGTTTGTGCACTTCTCTATTTACAAAAAAAAGAAAAAGAAAAAAAAAAGCTTCTTTAATCTAGTTTTCCATTCAACAGCCAGAGAAACAAAAATTAACATTTTTACTTGAATTAAAAATGTTTTCCTTATTATTGCACAAACCCATGTAAGAGGCTTATATGATTTTCAACTTGAATATCTTCTTGAAGAATTTTAGAACCAACTAAATTTTTATCTGCAACTGATGTTATGTTTAGTGGTGAATTGGTGATAGGGATTGTATTGATTCTATTGTTTAGGGTATTGCAGATGCACTCAAGCGGGTCAAGGAAATGAAGGAGAAGGAAATTGAAATAAATGACAAATTGGGCTTTCTAGAAGGCTTTGGGGCTGCATTGAAGGAAGAGCTCCATACAGATATTGTAATAAAGCCTGGTAATGGGCCTCCAATAGCGGCCCATAGGGCTCTCTTGGTAAATTTTAACATCTTGTGTAAAACTTTCAATTTGTCAAAATTATATGATCCATAGGATAAAAATGTATTTTTGTGCAATCCACATGTTATAGACACTGTCAATTTATGCATTTTTAAAATATAACACATAATATTTTCTTTTTGGGTTGTTGTAGGCAGCAAGATCACAAGTGTTCAAGAATATACTAGCATCCGATGAATGCAAAGCTCCGGTAGATGAAGAGATATCCTTACCGGAACTAACACACGACGAACTAGAGTCTCTTATGCACTTTCTCTATAACGGGAACATATCAGATGACGCGAGTGAGAAGCATTACTATTCTCTGCTTGTTGCAGCAGACAAGTATGACATTCCTTATCTTAGGAAGTATTGCGAAAAGCGCATTTTGAGGTCACTAGAGCCGTTGAATGCACTTGAGGTTCTTGAAGTATCGGATGTTTGTCAAAACATGCTGTTGAAAGAGCAAGCGATGGATATGGTTGTAAAGAATGCCGAAACAGTTGTTTTCTCTATGAATTATGCTGATTTTGCGCTCAAGAATGCGCATTTGTGTGTGGAAATAACAAGAGAATTGTTAGTGCGGATGAAAGATAGCAAAATCGAGTCTTTGTAATGTTTTTTAAAGAGGAATAAGAGTGGTTATGGTCTTTCATTTTTTTTTATCTATTTTTTTTTTCATGTCATTTCAGTCTTGAACTCACATATCCAAAGAAAATTCATATACTCACCTCAATCATGGTTGAACCAGTTCCAAATCAAGCAGTACAATGCAGGGTTCTAGTACATGTCACATAGATTGTACAGCTCGAAAGGTGATAGCAGTAGTGCTAGTGACTAGTGACAAGAAAGCATGTGCCAATTAAGGATGGTGTTAATGAGGATAAAATAAGGGGTTTCAAAGAGGAGATACCAGTTGCTAGAGGGTTTACAAATGAGCATGCAAAGCTTGGTGAAGAACATTGATTCTGAGAAGGAATCACAGTTTCTAAGCAAGTTAAAACTACACAAGAAACTAACAAAAAGTGAAGTCATTTGGTTTATTTTCATTGTGTCTGCACCTGACAAAAACCTCAAAGGAGACTTTCCCATGGCAAGACTGGTAAAATTTAAATCCCAAACTACAAGGTTTCTTTCAGACATTTCATCGAACAAGTTCTGACCACAGTCAGGGATTTCTCCAATTTTCTTATTCATATCAATCGATGCTGCACTTAATACAGAGGAACGTGCCTCCATGCCCTCGACAACCACTTATTAATTTAAAGCTGCACTCCATGCATGCTCGGCAACCCCATGAAAAATATTAATCAAAGATAAGATTAGTGAGGCTGAACTAACCTGCACACGCACACAGTCTAAAGGACAAGCATAATTTTGTTACAACTTTATGGACAACAATTTCAATATTTCAGAAGATTCCCAGTTCTTTCAAATGAACCCTGTAAATTTTATGAAATTGTAAAAAGTTATGCATGGTTCAGCATTTGGAAGTTCATAATTCAAATGTCACTGCAAATTACTCATAAAAACCAGCTTATTTGAAAGGCTAAGGTCTAGTAGTAGAGTAGCTGCAGGAACCACTACCTAATTGTATACCTGGTTAGTACTGAATCAACAAGTTGGAGGCGGCACGACTTCAAGTAAAAACTAAAAAAAATCACAAAAAAAAAAAAAATAGAATACCAAATGCAAACTAAATAAATATAAACATTACCAATAAAGAAGTACTTCATTTAATAGTGTAACAAACTGCCCAAATTACATAAATTGATTATCTACATTCAAATAAACTATCTTCAATCAGATTCAGCATTTCAATCATTAGTTTTACTCTCACATCATCATCTCTGTCCCATTTTGAAAAGCAGTTCTAAACTTCTAATAGTGGTGCAGAGGCAGCTAAACCGGGTTTCACCCCTTCTTGCTTCATTCTGTTCAGCACAAACATAGCCTCGTCTATTTTTCTGTTCTTAGCAATGCTTTCACCAAGAAGTGTAAGTCGAGAGATCCTTCATAGCATATCATATAGTAGTTTCTCTGCACTGTCAACTTCCCCCTTCTTGCAAAGTGCATCCACAATTATAGAGCAAGTCACAGTATAAGGCAATATTCCCTTTGAAACCATCTCATTCAGCACCTTCTTTGACTTTTCTAATTTGTTCAACTTGCAGAGCCCATCCTAGGGTATGTTTGGTTGTAAAACAAGAATAGCTATAATAGTCAAATCAAGAATAGCTATTGTTTGTCTTATTAGAATAGCCAAATCTCAAAATCCTTAGGAATAGCCTATTTTAATAAGACAAAAGGTTTGGATTCACTATTCTAGATATTCTAACTCAACCAAACACCGAATAGCCTAACCCCAATAATAGTCTATTCTCAATCCTACCAGACATATAGAGTAGGTTAAAACATTAGGATCCTTTCCTCTAGAAATCATATTACGTGACAACTCCTTTGCCTTTTCAATTTTCCCCTCCTTGCATAGTGCATCTATAATGGTAGTATAGGTCACAACATCGGGATCATGTCTTTCAGAAACCATGGACTGAAGCATTTTCACGTCCTTGTCCAATAGCCCCACGATAGTAGTATAGGTCACAACATCAGGTTGAATTCCCTGAGAAACCATGTAGGACAGCAGTTACTCTGCCTTCTCAGTATTTCCTTCCTTGCACATGCCATTAATAAACGAGTTGTATGTGAATACATCTGGCACAATACCCTCTGAAAGCATTCGCTCAAACATACTAAATATTTTACTAATTACACCTTCTTTACAAAGGCCATCAATAATAGTGTTGTAGGAGATCACGTTAGGTGTGCAACCCAGCTTTGGCATTTTGTAGAGCAACATGGTTACGGCCTCACTGCTCTTATTCTCATAACAAAAACCCTTGAGTATAGGAGTGAAGATGAAAGCATTAGCTCTATGGCCCTCCCTAATGTACCCTTCCAAAGAAAATCAACCCAAGTCCCAACCAATTCATACAGATACAGTAGTTGATCAAGACACTACAGGTTGGGTCCAGCAGTTAAAGAGTGAAAAGACAGTTGAATAATGGTTTTTCGAGCTCTTCATATGAGTTAAGGCTGTAAAGAGTTGAGTAAAGGAATAAATGAATGGCGCCGGGTTCTTCGCAGCCAGCGAGTGATCAAACAATTGAAGAGCATCCTTTTACAACCAGTTCCAATTGGCGGATCCCCATTGCTGTGTGATAGAAATGGTCACAACTCTATTTGTAGATGGTTCGTTCAGGTATAACTTATAAGATCCGTGGTAGCCTCAAAACTGCTTCTAGAATAACAGCTGATACACCTGTTTGTTTGACTTGTATGGACAGAAATCCAAAGAACTCAGCCGTCACAGTTCGAGGAGATAGGTCAGCTGCAAGGACCTTACTGAATGTGTGCTATAATTTATTAATGGATGACCTACGTACATAACAAAAAAAATGAAAGAAAGGTGAATAGATTTTGCATAAAGTGCTAAAGTCTTGCAGGTCAGTACAATAGGTACCACAGTAAGTACTGTATTAGTTAGGCTACAGTTAGGTACTGCCAGATGTCCTTTCTGTGCTATACATTTTTGCATTTTTTTTAATTTGTGCTTAGGGAAGGTATAGCAAAGGACAGTTATATAATCAAATGATCTCTTCCAAGAGGCTTTTTGGTCATTTACCAGCTAGGGAAATGGTCAATGATTGATCCAAGGAATCAAGAAGAAATAAGAGACTACAAAACCTTCAAAAATAATATATTATGCTAAATACAGAAAGCTAAATAGAGGACTCCTATTTACTTCATTAATGTTTTAAGTTCAGTATTCCAATACCAGTCACTATTGAGCCTCTGGCAATCTGTTTCAAACCAACTTAAACTTTAAGAACCAGAGTAAGAAGTCAGGACCCTATAGTCGATACAGCTTGACCAATAAGAGAATTGATGCCTCTCATAATTACAAATAAATATTGGAACACCAGCCTAATTTTTTGGCCCCGACAAACCAATTAATCTTTATTCTTTAAGAAGAGAAAAAATAAAAAAGCAACCAAAAATTCAAAGACCTTACAAATTAACAGAGGGCCAAGACAATGAGTGGGCAGTACAGTATTTCCAAACTTAGCGCTCTTCAATAGCTAAAAAACCCGAGTTGGTAGTCCTAGCCCTAGGTCGAAACGTGAACTGTATCCTGCTCATAGAATAATAGTAATCATTATGCTTAAGACATATCCTTGATCCAACAAAGAAATTCACCACTATGCCTGTAACCTCGAAATAAGTTTAGCCCTGGGTGATAACCACCACAAATCCTAAATACTTTGAGAACTGTAATTAGCTCATACAACTAGTAAATATGCAAATAATACAACTAGCTAGTAACTACTCAAAAGTAGTAGCTCAGAATGGTATTCCTAGTGTGCTCTCATTCTATTATTTTTTGTACGTAACATGACTATATTGGTTGCTGGCTCATATGGTTGACTAGCCAAAAGAAAAATCAGGTGCTTTTTCCGGGGCCTTTTGCTTCTTATTTGCCAATTTGCATTCTAACCCAACTTTTCAAATAAATACTAGACAATGATGCATTATTACTAGATTTAGAGGGGTCCTAACTGTAATCAATTGGGTTTATGCCATGTTACTAAGCATCTATTTGACAAAAACAGCGAATGATACTTGCCACGAAAAGATTTGGCAAAGTGAATTCCAGACTGTAACATCTATGGACATTTTGCCAAGCAAGTTGCATGCACAGTGACCAGGATCTACCAAGGTGCTAAATTTGTGGTCTAAAGAAAGAAGGCAGAGCTCTAGTCAGTCTTGTTTCATTTGGAAGAGGAGGTAGAGCGCTACTTTAGGCAACAAGTAGGGCGAGTGGTGCTTGGAGCGACAATGCTTTCAGAAGCATTTTGACAAACAGTTGTAGCGCAAGAGAGAGTTGAGAGACGAGCTAAGAATAAGATGAGAGTAATTTGGTTCAGTGGGGGAGAACTACAGGCCGTCTGATTTTAAAGCAGCCCTTGATCGAAATGAAGCACCAAGGCCAACACCAGATTCCCTCTCCTTTGACTTTAAGGCAAGAGAATATTTCTGTTTAGATCCCGACCGTCCGATCAGAATCTGGACCAATCGGCCCGCTATGAAAGGCACGAGTTTCTTTAAACACAATTTTGATCGGATGGTCCGGATCTAAACCCAAATATCGTTTTTCTTTTTCGATTGCACATAACTTTTATAAGTTTTACTTGTTTTTCTTAATTCAAATTAGTTCTCTGAAATTATTAATTAAGACAACTATGTAAAACCCGAGATTTTTATTTTTACCCCAAAAAAAATATATTTTAATATAATTAACCAAGTTTTTGAAAAAATTAAATTTTTACCCAAACCGTAAATATTATTTACGGTTTGAATTTTTTTTTTTTTTTTTTTTAAAGAGAAAAATAGCTAAAATGCTGAAATGAAATATAACACAAAAAAATCGAATTGTTTTTTAAAATATTTGTTAGAAAATACGTTACGAATAGAGCCGATTTTGTGCTAAAATACGGTAAATTACAATAATTATGCTAAAATACGGGAAATTTACTAAATTGCTGAAATTACAATAATTATGTAGAATTATGCTAAAATACGGTAAATTACGCTAAATTACGTATGAAATGATGCAATATGGGCCTGCGCATGCTTCATGAAAAGGAGCATAACTTTTGATCCGTCCGTCGGATCGGGCTGAAATTTTGACAGGAACTCCACAGCCCAAAGTCGGACCCGAAACCAATCTATGATCTGTTTCGCCCATTTGCGGGCTCAGATTCGCGATCCGAGTCTTCCTTCATGGACTTTTGGACCTTTCTTTATAATTTTAGAGTTTTTAGGGTCTTTGATGTATCTTTTATATATATTTTCTGTATAATTTTAGAGTTTTTAGGGTCTTTGTATTTAAACAGACGTCATGTCTTTTGGCATAATTATTGTAATTTACCGTATTTTAGCACAAAATCGGCTCTATTCGTAGCGTATTTTCTAACAAATATTTTAAAAACAATTCGATTTTTTTGTGTTATATTTCATTTCAGCATTTTAGCTATTTTTCTCTAAAAAAAAAAAAAAAAAAAAAAAATCAAACCGTAAATAATATTTACGGTTTGGGTAAAAATTTAATTTTTTCAAAAACTTGGTTAATTATATTAAAATATATTTTTTTTGGGGTAAAAATAAAAATCTCGGATGTAAAACCTTACTTTACTTACTAACTGACTGGATTGAATGATGTCAAATAATTGAGAGGCTTATTAATAAAAGTTTAGAAACTTGATTCAACAACTAAATACAAGTACTAAAGTTCAAAATAAGACTACGTACTTCATTTTATATTTTGATTTCCGCTGGATGAAGGAATAAAGTTCATTAACCACAATTATTAGCAGCTCCAAATCCCCAGTTTTTATCCCCACCGTTTTGTTCATATTAATCAAAAACTTATTTCAACCTTTAATTGTTTTTATTTAGGTCTTGTTCGGCGAAATGCTGTTGCTGTTGGAAAAAAAATTCACTTAGAATGAATTTTTTTTCCCACGAGCACAATAAAAGTCAGTTCAAAAATTTGTTGCTCCCAGACCTATTTCCGTTCCTGTTGGTGCGCTAAACAGGGCCTTAGTGTTTTGTTTTTATTTTGAGTAAAGCTATTATGAGTTTAGAGTAAGGCTAATGTGTGCTATGCTCGTCAAGCTCTTTTAATGAGCATAACTTTAAAATTAATCAGATTGACTTTAAATGATGAATCTAAACTATTGAAACCAATTTAATTTACAAATGATACGTGTAAATGCAAAATTTTGAAAATTTTGAATTTATATAATACAAAATCAAATGGTCAAAAAACAATAAAAAAAATGAATGTATTAAAATAGCATATAAACCTTTATCTTTTTTTTTACCACTTGACTTTCTACTAAATAAGTTCGAAAATTTCAAAATTTTATATGTGCACGCATCACTTGTGGAAGTAAATCGGTTTCAAGTACTTTCAACGGTTTGGGTTTATCATTTGAAGCCAATCCAATAAATTTTAAAATTATGTTCACGAAATCCTCTTGAGCATAGCATATGCTAACCTCACTCATGAGTGTAAACTCACAAAACTAATTTGTTAACATAAATTATAAACCTATCAAATCATTGTAAACAACAAATTCATATATTTCAAATTAATATATATCCATGAGTCATACATTTTATATGCAGGATGTACAATTTTTTTTTTTTAGCTTATTTAGTATGAATTGTTAAACGTAAAAAAAAAAAAAAATTGAACACATCATAATGAAGTTTTAAACCTAAATTTTTATATCCGCTTGAAATAGAATGGAAAAATAATTTAGGTTTGTGGATTAAATATGATTGAATGAGTTTCGAATTTAAACTTACAATCTTTCATAATGAGGTTAAACTTGCACTAACTTTACTCTTCGTCGTTGTCTAGTTGTGACCTCTCTTTTCTATTTTACCAATCAAACTATTTTTTTTGGACGCTGATAACTGTTCTCGCACTTCTGTCTCTGTATAGTTCCCACACATAACTTCCATAACTAACCTGAGGGACCGTCCCCACAACAATTTTCTTATATAATTCATATCTTCCCCGCACAATTTCTAAAGTATTAATACTTATGAATGAAAATATTTATATCTATGCAGGGAAGTATTTATACCTATGCACGAAAATATTTTACCGTAAATAATTGTCACCCCAACCAAATCTCCCAAACTGTCCCCGCACCATAAATATCTGTCAGGGACCACTCAAACTAAATGGGGGGGGGGGGCATACACCTTTCTAAAAATATCAATATTATCATAACTATATGGGGGGCCGCAATACTTAATATTTTTTTTACATATGACGCTGGATGACGTATGTAAGTATTAATATCAAGTATTGAAAGTATTTATATCTATGCACTGAAATATTTATATGTATATACATTGTACAAAGTTTAATCTTCAGGCGTTTTGATTATATTAAGTTACACATCAAAGTATTAATATCTTATTTTGCAAGTATTGATACCTATGTACTGAAGTATTTATACCTATGAGGTCAACTATTTTTGTTATAGGATTGTTGATGCGGGGATACGAGGTCCCCACTACTTTCTTAGAGGAAGGATGATGCGGGGACCATTGGAGGACTGGAAAAGGGAAATCATCATATCAAGTTACGCATGCAAGTATTAAAATCTTACTTTGCAAGTATTAATCTGTTATTTCTCAAGTATTTATACTTAGGAAGGTTGATGCTGGGACAAGTGCAACATATAATTAGTGGGGACTATAATACAACCTTCTTCTACTGTAGCTGCGGGGAAAGAGGAAGGACGAAAGTACGGGAATGAATATAATTATTATTTTTATTTTTAAACGAGCATTGGATATCATTTTTATATTATTACAGCACAAAAACACCACTAGAGCATCTTTATTCTCACAAAGCTGAAACCTAATACCTTAGCGAAACTCCTCTATTTTATTTTTTCAAAGAATAATTGGGTTTTTGATGAAAATTTCTTTAAGTTTGAAGGAATTTTGGGTTTTCCGGATTGATTTGCATATTGAAAATGGTTTTGAAAAGTAATATAACATTTGGAAGAATAAAGATGAAGAGTAATTATGACACCACTCATGGTACTGTCATGTGACTGTTTCGCAACAATCTTCTTTTAGTTCATAATGTACTTTCTCCATATATTACACAATTTAGTATCAATCAGTAAAATTTGTACATACTAAATTCAGATAATAGCTTTTCAAAAATATAACTTTATGATACGCTGCATAAATAAACGACAGTTGATTGTTGAACATATGATTTATCTTTTTAACTACCTGACTCCTGACCCATAAAAAATGAGAGATTTTAAAATTGCTATTCAGCAAAATTAACAAAAGATTGCTACTTTTTCTCATCCCAACTAGAAAATTAATTGATATTTCTCAAGAGTCGTCAAATATTGTTCACCATAAATAATATTATTACCAAGAGATGATGTATCATACCTACGGCAAAATCACAAAATGGCCAAACAAGAGAGCCGGTATTTTTATCAGTGTCATAAAAAAATAAAAATAAACTTATACCAGAATTTTGGAAGAATCTCAAAATATATCAAGAATGTTGGGTGATAAAGAAATGGGGACACTGGCTTTTCCAGCTTTCCAGTTTTGATCCGTATGTTTGGCGGGAAAAACATCAACATCATTTTAGTGTTTCAGCTAGGCCTGGATTATACTAAAAGGTCATGTTTGGTTGTGGAGTAAAGTTAATGAGGATTAAATGACTTACTCCATCTTACTCCACATATTTTACACCTTGTTTGGTAGTATAACTCATAGCTTAAATTAATCCGCCTAGAGGAGTAAAGTGTTGGAAACTGAGCCTCTTCCTATGATAGTGGGCCCTACAGGTGGAGTAAGTGTGGAGTAAGTTAATCCACCTGAAATGGTGGAGTAACTTACTCCGGATTAACTCACTGCTTACTCCACCTTACTCCTCTTCTTTTACTTCTCGTTTGGCTACCTAAGTGTGGAGTAAGGGGTTTACTCCACCTCTTACTCCACAACCAAACATGGCCAAAAGGCCTAAATAGAAAATAGCATCCATGATTAGCTTTTGAAAGGAAAATTGTAGCCCATTTAAAAACATTACACAACCCAATTCATTGGTTTTGTCGGATGGAAACAAGACACATGGCCAGCCGCTTGCCCGCTTGCAAATATAACCTAGCCACCTAGGTTTCTAGGTAACAAGCTCTAGTTCTTTCTCAACACGCCTCCCGACTCCTGAGTCCCAACCCCCAACCCCAAGCGAGGCCAATCTCTCGTCTCTCCCTCTGCCTTCTCACTCCGTCTCTGCTCAAATTCAGATCAGCAGTGTAAGATTTTGTACCATTTACGTGAATTTACTGATATTTATATCTATTTAGGATTTCAAAAATCTCCCAATAAATTAAGGCGGGAGAGGCGTTAGGCCCCTGCTGGCTACCTCAAAGAAATGTTTTTTTTTCTAATTCCTTAGTTAAATTAATTTTCGCCCTCCTTTTATTTGATCAGGCCTAGTTTTTATGCACAGTAACCACGATCTACCAAGGTGCTAAATTTCTGGCCTAAAAGCAAAGCACCTAAAGAAGCTGGCACAGGAACGCAGGGCTCTTATACCACACTTAGAGAGAGCCTAGTCTGCTCTTCTTTCATTTGAAAGAAGAGGTAGAGCGCTTCTTTAGGCAAAAAGTATAAAACTGGTGCTTGACCGACAATACTTCTCAGAAGCATTTTCACAAACAGGTCAAGTGCGACAGACACTTCTGATAGGAGGTAAGCTGAGACTATAGGAAGAGGATGTCAACCTGCTCCAATACTACTTTGTGATTTATAATACTCTCTTCGATGGGTTGTGCAAGGAACAACTATTGGACAAGGCACTGGAAATGCTTCTTTCCATGATGTCTGAAGGACATAATTCCAATGTTGTGACTTATAATGCCATCATGGATGCACTATGCAAGGAGGGAGAAACTTAAAAGGCAGAGGAGTTGCTATGTCGTATGATTTCTAGAGGTAAGGATCCTAATGTTCATACTTACAGATTCTCTTATAGGTGGCCTTTGCGAGATGAACAAATTTGAAGAGAAGGCAAAGAAGTGGCTGAATAAGATAGTTTCAAAGGGAATATCGCCTGACACCGTGACTTGCACTATAATTGTGGATGCACTTTGCAAGAGGGGGGAAACTAACAAGGAAGAGTCTCTCCAGGGTTTTTTCACAAGCACTTTACTTTTATTGCAAGTTCGTACCCATAATTGCTTAGAAATCATATTACACAATAATTCATCTGCCTTTTCAGTTTCTCCCTCCTTGCATAGTGCATCTATGATGGTATTGTAAGTCACAACATTGGGATCATGTCCATGAGAAACCATGGACTGAAGCATTTCCACTGCCTTGTCCAATAGCCTTTCTTGCACAACCCATCCACGAGAGTATTATAGATCACAACATTAGGTTGAAATCCTAGAGACACCATAAGAGCTCAACAGTTCCTCTGCCTTCTCAGTATCTCCCTTCTTGCACAGACCATTAATAAAGTGTAAAGGCCAGAGCAACAACCTTCTATTGTGGCGTTTCTTGTCATGGGTCATGTCGCAACACTACCCATGTGACACCAGCTCTGCTCGTGTCATTTCAGCCTTGGATGAGATAGGATATCTGCATACCTCAATCATGGACTTGAAAAATAGTAGCTCTTCATCATAATTGAAATGTTTGATTCTTTCTTAGGAGAAATGATAAGAAATGGGTTATTCTTTGATGCTTCAAAAAATAAAAAAGGATGTCTACTGTTTTCAGAATAATTGATTATATTTGTTAGTTCACGTTTACTTAGAAGAGCAGTTTAATTTGTTTACTTAGGATATATGATATTACAATTTAGTTGCAATTTGCTTTGGGTGTTGGTATTAACCTATGTTGCATGGATACGGGTACGGGTATCGTATCGGATACGATACGGATACCGTGATACGGCAATTTTCAAAAATCTCGGATACGATACGCCAATTATATATATATATATATATATAGGGTCCGGCTAATTTGCTGCCGGCAGCATTTTAGCCGGAGGTGCTGCTGACCCTTTTACTGTTTTGTGATGTCCAAACAACAAATTCAAACCGTTAGATGTTTAATCTATATTATAATCTACTTGGAGACCAAATTTTACATTTTTTGGAATTTTTTTACTATTTTTAAAGCTGGTTTGAAAACCGCTGTTTTTAACGCTGCAGAAATTTACTGAAAACAGCAGTTTTCAAACCAGCTTTAAAAATAGTAAAAAAATTCCAAAAAATGTAAAATTTGGTCTCCAAGTAGATTATAATATAGATTAAACATCTAACGGTTTGAATTTGTTGTTTGGACATCACAAAACAGTAAAAGTGTCAGCAGCACCTCCGGCTAAAATGCTGCCGGCAGCAAATTAGCCGGACCCTATATATATATATATATATATATATTACTTTTAATTATTTATATATTGTATTTAGATAATCATAAAAATTTTAATTAAAGGCTTAAATCTAAGTATATGTTAAATATTATAGTTATTGGATTAATACACAAGTGAAACTGTGGTGGAGTGGTAAAGGTTTTGGCCAATATGGGCCTCTCCCCGAGTTCGAATCCCAGCAGCAGCGAAAAATTCACTTATTTCAGTAGCGGTGTTTGCGCGGCTCACGGGTGCGGACCGGTTCACGGTCGCGGCTCACGGGTGCGGCGCGGTTCACTCACGCGGCTCACGCGTGTCCCGCTGTATCCAGCCGTATCTGCACTTTAAATGCCGTATCCTGGAGTGTCAACGGAGTATCGGCGACCGTATCGGCTGAGTAAGGATACGCCACGTAAGCGGATACGCCAGCTGGCGTATCGGATACGTATCGGTGCCGTATCGGGCGCGTATCGGTATCGGATACATGTCCGATACGGATACGGAGCCTAAATTGGAGTATCCGGGTAACATAGGTATTAACACTATAATTTTTGTTATCGACAATATCTCTGAATTTTAAAGTATTTTGGACAGATTTGCTCCTCAGGGCTCTTTCTTACAATACTTTCAATTTTTAAACTAGAAACTTTATTTAACTAAGAATTGTTTATCATTGATGTAATTTTCTTAGAAACAAATTGTATACAAAATTCAATCTTGTAATTATTAGAGCAAAGACTGAGAATTATGAAACGAAGTGATACATAAGCATGTCCTTGCTACCCACATTCTCCCATTGTTTTTTTGAGAAATTACTCTTCCAAGTGAAAGAATAAATAAAAATCCTCACCTCTATTATGGCAAATTCCTGTTTAGTGAGTAATTGGTGATGATAAGAAGATAAGCAAAAAGTGTATTTATATGAAAGGCTAATAAGGTCCAGTAATGGTGTAGCGGCCAGGTACCACATCCGAATTGTATACCTGGCGAGCTCTGAATCAAGAAGTTGGATGCAGCACAACCGCCAGTAAAAAGTCAATAAAAGCACTAAGAAAAATTGCGTACAAAAGCAAACCAAGTAAATAAAACATTACAGATAAATAATGGAACAGTGGAAAAGACTAAAGAAAATATCCAGAATAAGAGAAATATTAAACAACGCAGTACAAGTACTTCATTTAATAGAGCAATAAACTGCCCAAATTACATAAACTTTCCAATTCAATCTCTTTATTATAATCAATTTGTTACTGTAAAATTCAACTCTCTTGAATATAAACTTTCGAATTTTTGAATTTCAATTACGGATCTAAATTACATTTAAATTTATCCTAAATTATAATTTTATACTCACTAGATTTTGAAAATTTGAGCTATCATAACCATTTAAAATTTTAGTGGGACCACCCAAAGCTCGGTCCCCACAATTCATGTCGACCACCCAATTTACTGGTCTTATCTTAAGTTCATGACTAAGGCGACACTGGAAGGAAGAAAGAAGGTATACAGTAATTTTATTCAAGGAGAAGGAATTAGGCTTTTCTCTGTGTGACATTCTTCCAATATGTATCTACTGATAGGAACGTTGAGCATTCAGGCTTCTTGTAATTTTAGTTAGTTGTATGTAAATAAACGTTGTTGCTCCCCTCCCTTGTTAAAGTTACAAAATTGAAAATTAATTAAGATAGCCTGTGCTGTTTAGATCCCCTCCATACAATTATTTTATTTTTATTTTTATTTTTATTTGTTTGAGGAAATTAATAATGAGGTCACTTGTCATCTAGTTAAAATGAAATATCCTATGAGCCTATCCTATGCATGTGTAGCAGTTACATAAGATAGATATTTAGTAAAAAAATAATGGAGGGGAGAATGTGAAATTGATTCTCTGCAAGCCACTCCAAAAAGAATGATACATGCAATTAAGAGACTGTGAGATACCAAATGGGTTTTTTTCTTAATTATTTTATTTCTTAATGAAATTCAGTAGCTAGCTAGATAGACCTTGGTTAAGTAGCATGCGTAACGCGTGCATGCTTAGCCACCCTTTTTAATTTTATTTTGACGCCTCCGCCAATCCGCCATGGTAATGCATGCTAGCGAGCTCACCTTCTTGCTTTTGCCCAATTCGATCATCATGGTAATAAAAATGTTGGTACCTGTAATACTATTTAGAAGGTGGCTGCATCCTCATCCTCTGTCAAGTTTCTTATGTCCTTTTGTGATAGGATTGTTGCTACGTTGATTGATGTTCCATCAAACATATATATATATCCTTCTCGATCGTAATCAGATAGATGTAGATGTAGATGCACCTGCTTGCTCTCCTCTCCATCTTTAATTTAGCACTGATTCCCTTCTCAAGATACTCAAATTACTGCATGCAATTGCACGCTACTGGTACTGCCAGTAAAATTAATGTACAAGTTTGGAGACTCGATCGGCTACATTTAATTTAGAAAATATATAGGAAGTAATTAATAACATGAAAACGATAACTTTCTTAACCAATCAATCCAATATTAATGCCTCTGATATATAATTTAGAAATTAACCATTGCATTTGGGAAGTGGGTAGAGTTGTGAAGGAAATGGCACTTCATCCTGTACACAAATAATCAGTCATTATTTATAGGTAATGTAATAAGATCTAGAAATACCTTTGTTTCAATGAAATGTTACAAAAATACTTGACAGTTGGTCCGGTAATGAATTGGTTATATGAGATTTATGAACAAATTAATTGACTTCAATTGTTAATCACCTTCAAATAAGTTGGATTGCATTATTGTGATAATTAATCATTGAAAAACCTAAATTTATTCACAAACCAGTTATCACACAATTAATTAACAACTAGCTAGAATAAATAAGATGACGCGTATACAGCCTTACGATTTTACTATAGGGATAAACAATTAATTACTAGATTTATCTATTCAAATTAATGCTGAGACTTGTTAACAACCAGGCGTGGTTATATACTATACTTTAGGGTATTCAAATACGGCTTAATTTGGCCAACAGCTAGCTGCCGACTCCCAGTACATAATTGCATGTACCTGCTACAAGTTGGATGCAGCATAACAGCGAGTGATCATACAGCATCATCTACCTTTTTGTTTGTAGCATTAGCATATGCTTTAATCAAGGAACTATAAGTCGAGTGATCTGGTGCTACATGATTGAGCTGCATTTTATCTAGGATATTCATCACATCATCAATATATATTGCCATCACCAGAAGTAAAAATCTATATGATAGAAAGCCTGGTTTTATACCACCCCTTGTCATTAAATCGAACAACTATTCAGCTTCCTTACTTTGTCCTTGTTTGCATAAAGCATCCATCATTGATTTATAAATAATCTCATCCAGAAAAAAGACCCGATCAATCATATCCGTCAAAACTCTAAGCGTCTCTAAATTGATCCGTCAAAACTCTAAGCGTCTCTTTCTAGCAGCCTAGCTTAGAGTACCGGTGGATGTAATAAGGGAATACGGGGTCAATTGACTCCCATTAAAAAAATATATATATTTGTATATAATTTTTTATATAATTTAGAGTAAAATATAACGAAGTTGTAAAATTAATTCTCATTCTCTATAGAAAAATCTTATATGATTGACCCCTATAAATATTTGATCCTCATAGTTCGAAAGTTTGACTCTGCTGCTGACTTAGAGTATCCATTTATAACAATATGAGAGGGATGTTGCTTAGAGAGGAAACAACATTTGAAATGAAAGTTGGATGGACCAATGGTCCAATGGATCATTAATATATGATATTACTAATATGTCCTCACATGGTGTCTTCTCGTTTTGATATTAAGTGAAGGGCATTATAATAAATGTGAAAGTATATATATATGTGTCATCTCTTCATTTTCATTCAAGCCAATTCATTTTACAAGTTTGAAAAATAAATTTATATCTAAATCTAGATCTCTCTTATTCTCATTTCCTCTCTTCTCCTTCATTGGCCAAGACCAGGAGCAAGCAAGGGTGCGCCTCCAAGCTGAGCCGCCACCCCTCCTCCTTGCCTGCGCCACCACTGCCTCCGTGGAGCCCCGCTGACCGCCGGCCGCCGCTGCTGGTTTGCTCCACCCGCCGCGCTCCACCCGAGCCCATTGCAGCTAAGCTACGGCCTCCGCTCGGCCTCCTCCCTCTGCCACTGTGTGGGCACCACCGGCCACCGACTCTCTTCTAGCCGATCGGCTAGATCTCTCTCTCGCTTCGCTTTTTCTTCGAGATTGATCTAGATCTTGATCTCTTCATATCTCCTTTTTGCATAGATCCGGACTGTCCAATTCAAATGCAAGCTAATCCGGTTCGAGGTGGAGCGCACGGAGCCTTTTAATTTGACGGTCCGATCCGAATCTGATGGTCCGTATATAAACTAAAAAATTGAGTTACTTTAAGAGATCCGAACTCATTTGGTTGGGGATTTAAAATTCGAGAGTTGCGACAAGCCCTTTTTTCCTCAGATCACCTCGACAATTTGGCGTATTTGCTTTGATTTGGGCAGGGGACAATTAATGGTTTTTTGTTTTTTTTGCTGCTTGTTATTGTACCCGGTCGAAAATTTGGTTGCGTCGATTTGTTAAATTTGGTTGGAATTTTTTTACTTACTTTGAAAATCGCTATCCATTGGTCTAGAATTTTTTATTGTTTTTTACTGTTCACAATGGATCAGCGATTTTCAAAGTGGCTTAATAAATAATAAAAAAATTTCAAAAAATATAAAATTTGGTCTCCAAGCACATTTCAATATGGAGAACAACTTGAACAGTTCGGATCGACGTTTTGGATTTTGAAAATGAGAATATGAGCGTGAAGTAAAACTTCGTTTTACTTCGCGAAGTACAATAGCCCTACTCTATATATATATATATATATGCTGTGGCTAATTTGCTGCTGGTAGCAGTTCGGCCGAGGTGCTGCCGGGGCATTATTTAGCCGTGTGATGTTCAAACAACAAATTCAAACCGTTAGATGTTTAATCTATATTATAATCTACTTGGAGACCAAATTTTACATTTTTTGGAATTTTTTTACTATATATTAAGATGGTTTGAAAACCGCTGTTTTTAACGTTGCAGAAATTTACTAAAAACAGCGGTTTTCAAACCAGCTTAATATATAGTAAAAAAATTCCAAAAAATGTAAAATTTGGTCTCCAAGTAGATTATAGTATAGATTAAACATCTAACGGTTTGAATTTGTTGTTTGGACATCACACGGCTAAATATAGCCCCGGCAGCACTTGGCCGAATTGCTGCTGGCAGCAAATTAGATAGACCCTATATATATATATATAGAGAGAGAGAGAGAGAGAGAGAGAGAGAGAGAATGGCTAAGCTCAAAACGTTTGTTCCTGGGCTCAGGAACAATGAGTCGGTTCTCCAATTTCCGAAGTTCAAAAAACAAATCCAAACCGTTAGATGTTCAATCTATATTAAAATGTGCTTGGAGACCAAATTTTACATTTTTTGGAATTTTTTTACTATTTATTAAGCTGGTTTGAAAATCGCTGTTTTTATTAAAATTCTGCACCATTGGAAAACAGCGATTTTCAAACCAGCTTAATAAATAGTAAAAAAATTTCAAAAAATGTAAAATTTGGTCTCCAAGCACATTTTAATATAGATTGAACATCTAACGGTTTGGATTTGTTGTTTGAACTTCAGAAATTGGAGAACCGACTCGTTTGTTCCTGAGCCCAGGAACAAACGTTTTGAGCTTAGCCATTCTCTCTCTCTCTCTCTCTCTCTATATATATATATATATATATATATATATATATATATATATATATATATAAAATTAAATCCTTACGGTTTACATATTGGACATATTGTTCGGCAATATGTTGGAATAAAGGAAAAGTGGAATAAAAAAATAAAGTTGGAATAGACTTCTATTTCACATTATTTTGGTCGTGTTGAGCTAAAGTTGAAATAATCGAAGAGTGGAATCGTGAAAGTGTATTGGTAAATGAGTCAATTCAATACATTTATTCTACCATTCTCATTAAATAGAGAATTGACCTATAGGGAAATAGATAAGGGATCTAATTATAAAAAGCAAGAGTTTAGTTGTAAAAGTTCAAACTCAATTCTACTTTTTTTTTTTTCATTTCCATAATTCCTCTCAATTCTTTTCTTGCTTTTTATAATGAGATAAATTCTTTTTTTTTTCAAAGCTCAAACCTCTATTTTAGTCTATTCCTATTTTTCTCTCCAGCTGAACAAGCATTTATCATTTCCTCCATGGAAGAAATGTTGCTGATAATGGGCCAAACTTAACTGAGATAGGCCTGAAAAACATAATTTTTTTTATTTTAGGGAACCAATTAACCCATGTCATTCTACAAATTATTTGCAGATAATATATATTAAATGATCCTGATAGTAGGCACTTGTAATTAATAAAGGGGAAGGAAAAGAATATGTAGTGTACATATATATATATATATATATATATAGCTTCTGTATAAAACCTTAAGCAAGCTTGCGCTTGAAAAAGAGATACAAACTTTTGTGGTACTGTTAATTTAATCTTCTGATGTCTCCATGCATTTCTTGATTGCTTGAAGCACTACTTGTCTCACTGTTTGTGCATCAACACTCTCTTGGCTCTGCACATATAAACATACATGATACACAAGTTATCATGGTGTGTGTTGTGATGTGTTTAGTTGAATGTTTTATTGCTTGGGAATCAATATATATTCACAATATATATTATATGAATTGATCAATTAATGTAGATACTTCTTCTTATATGAGTTTGGTCTTTGGTTAATATATGTGTAATTAACTTGGAATAATGAAGCAACTCAATGCCAATACATGCACTAATTAATGTAGGTGTAAAATATGTTGCTCGAAAAGTCATGACTGACGCGAAGTATCGGAAGTTATATTCCTCTTATCTTTGAAGTTAGAGCTATGAATTCCCACCTTTGCATTTGAAAGGTGTACGATTAGTGAAAGTTTCAAAGAATTGATACGCATTTTTACTTGACAAAGAAATATTGATATTCAGTTTCAATTATTTCTAAAAGAATATATATTCATCATATTGAATTTCTAAATATTAGTGATAGTGTCAATTAGCATCATATTGAATTTCTGAAAGAATAATATTAAGCATACTCTTCATTGATAAAAGATGGTAAAAAAGATTAGTATAGGTCGCACAAGAAGAATAACATGGCCAAAAGAAAACCACTGCAAGAAACCTCCAACAGCAATGACAGTAGCTATCTGGTAATTATACTAAATATTAATTACTAATAACTAGGTACTGAATTAATTACAGTGGTAGCAGTCAGGATACATAGTATAACAAATGAAAAACCAATTCAAACATGTGTGTAGTGTACTAAAATTTAAGTTTTGTAAGTACTGGGTCATATTAATTTTTAGTCCTAAGCATGCAGTGAGCAACAAAACAGGTATATATATAGAGAGAAACAAGCACAAGGATTTTTTTTCTTTTTTAAGCCAAAACATTGCCATAGAGAAGTAACTAGTGTAGGAAATATTAGATCTCTATTACCTCTCCTCCGATGGCTTCAAGGTGAAATGAATCGGCACACGATACATCAGCATCCAGAACTTCTAAACCTATGTCATCAAAAGCTTCAAATACCGACACGAGCAACCCTGGACAGCTTTGCTGCGAGATCACATTTATGAGAAAACTTTTATCCTGGGATGTAACAGTTACCTGATCAAATAAAGATAGATTTAATATTGATTAATTAAATAAACAAACAAACTAGAGTATTAAACTCCATTTTAGTTTAATTCTAATTAAACAACATTTTGATATTGTTGCATTTCATCCTTTACCAGAATGGGTGTTTATTGATTAATGATGATAGTAGTACAACTACATGTTATTACTTATTAATTGAGATCAATGTTAAGCACATGATTTTGTAAATGGCAGGTTCATTATGCTATAATTGTGACTAATTCAATTACATCAGAAATGAGAAAAATGTTTACAGTATATATGTTGGTACCTTGGGCAATTTGCTATCTTCTTCAAGCTGCTGTTCACTTTCTTCAACTTTTTGTTTGAGCTCCTCTATGTATTTAGTTGCATCAACTATAATTGATGCCTTGTTTACCTATGAAAATTAAGCTAATTAAAATGATGTTTGTGAATTGTGAATGATAACAAGGCAAAGAATTTGTATCATATTAGACACAACATAACTAGCATAAGATAAGATCAATTTTATAGGAAGGACATATGCTTTTATTTAGCTGACATTTTTGTACAGAAGTAAAAAGCATTGGAAGTAATTAATGACCACATCCGATATATTTTATTATTAACTTTCTTATGAAAAAGATATCAAGCTGATAGTATACGACTTCGATAAAAGTTCCATCGATTATGTCATTAATTGATTGTATCCAATAGACCCTGTTGATTAAGTAACTGTCTAATAATCAAAAACAAGAAAAATGACCCCTGGTTTATCTTCGGAAAAAAAAAAATGGGGTTCAAAGATTGCGATCTAATACGAGAAAAATAGAGAGAAATATATAGAACAAGAGAGGATCAAAGAAAAAGAAGAAAACAAGAGAGAATATATAATAACATTAGTGATCAGTAGAAATATATTACTGCATGAGATTTTGTAACAGTGCGTAGAAGCTCAAGCTTCTCTTGCAATGCTGCCTTCTTCATCTCCTTTGATCCCATCTCTTGGCCTCGCTCTCTCTCTTATCCCCTTCTCTTGGCCTCGCTCTCTCTCTCTTTCTACATATACTTCCTACCTTTCATATATATATGTGTGTGTGTGCAGTGCAACTCATGATTAAGATTGCCACCAACAGAGAATCTCATGTCATCTAGGGCACATATGTTTTGTGGCAGGAAAATAACAATTATTTAATTTAAATAGTATTAAAGAAGCTCAACTGGTCAAGAGTAAAAGAAAGAATTAAAACTACCTGTGCCAAGAGATATGCAACACTAATATTTTATTGATGGATATATTAAAGTTGTTTCCATTCCTTTCTCTCTCTTTAATTTTCTAATGAACATGGTATATTTATGTGGTACTTTGTTCTGAATTGTCTCATTAGTAAATTAGTACCAATCAGGTTCAAAATCAATTAACATGTCCTTTTCTTTCTCATCATAAATACAATCCATGGTGGCAACCTAATTAAGTAGCTAGCATTCTATTATATATATTACCATGATATATTTTAATCAAAATATATCACCATGATATACATCGTTCTTTTTATGAACTCAAAAGGCTTAATTTCCATCAGTTTGATATCAGAAGATATTACAAAATCGGTTAATTAAGAGTGCATTATTAATTGTTACTAGCTACTTAATTACTCTACTAGATAGTGCATAAAATTATGGCTAAAAAAATAACAGGAGCAGTTCCAACCATGTAAACTATACAGATGAAGTGATTACTTGAAAATGTGTTATCTTCACAATCTCAATATATTTTTCCAAATCAATAAAAATAAAGTTGAAAATGTATATATAATGAGTTTCTACGTGTAATTCTCTTAATTAAATATAAAAAATAGCGTACCAATTAAAGTTTCTGAAAATTTGTTTACTATTCTGGCAATAATTTAGGGTCGTTTGTTTTAGACTTTGGAAATTTTGAATTATGTAGTGAAACAATAAAATGAGTACATAAGATTTCATTATTTAGTAGATATGATAGATATACTTGATAGATCATATTAACATGATATTATATTGGAATTCAAATTATTATTTTTAAAAATTATCTAATTATCTCATTAAGTGACCCCTCCTACAAACACACACACACACACATATGCAACTACTAGGCGCAATCGGCAGTCTATAAACACAGCACAGACAATGGTCACATTTTGACTATTCCTATTTTGACAGTAAATTAAATTAAAAATTAACAATAAATTAAGAAGTAAAAACGATCGAGGATTAATTAATTATGAAATGGCCAGGGATGAGGGATCCCACCACTATCAACATGCATTTGGATTTAGGCAAGGAAAACGCCATGTATTTATATATGTATTTGGCTGAAATTATGCATTTTTTTGTTGTTTGTTTGATGGAAATTAAAAGAATACATATATAAATAATGAAAAGAGCAAATAATTAGAAAGAAAACATAAATACATGAGGTGACGGAGAGATGAATGCAAGAGCCCGTGAGAGCATTTTGTTGCCATGCACAACTCAACCATGTACCCTCTCTCCTCTTCTCCCACGCGCTTTGTCATGCTTTCCCTCCTCTCCACTCACTATCTAACTGGAGGCATCCGTTGCCATAATCTTGCTTAATTTTTATTTATTATACATGTACATACAATCAGCTGGGCAGAGCTTCAAATTTCAGATTGGCATGCAACAGTTTTGTAGGACTGGAGAGGATGAGGATAAATTCTCCAAGAATACAAACAATACCAGTATTTTTGACGCTATCGATGCATCCTTTACTTCACGAGCCAGCCAATTTGCGAATCTCATATTATTCTTCCCCCATTTGGCCATTTTATTATATAAAAACATGAATAGTACGCAATCTGATATATATATAATTTCATATTTCCTCTCGCTCAACCATACATTTAAGACTCACCAATTCTGATCTCATCTAAATAATTTATTACATAAATTCGATACCCAAATCCAACTCAAATTTATAACAAGTTAAATATATATATATAGTTGCCTAAGCCCTAAGGGGTTTTCACTAAAAAATTAAACAAGTAGCTAAAAAGTGTGAGGCTATATATTGTAAATTTTGTAATATGTATATTACGAATCAACTTGTATTATGAGTTTATATCTTTATTTTTAAATTCAAACACAGTTTCTCCGATCAGTTAAACATATGATCTTCACATAAAAAATACACTTAAAGATCAAATTTTACATTTTTATTACAAAAGTTATTATTTTTTAAATAGGTGGAAATCACTGCTTTAATTTGGATGCATGCATGGTTCAGAATATTATATCAAGTAATATTCTACTTAGCCAAAGAAAATTCTAAAAAAATATAAAATTTGATGTCCGCGTATATTTTCATATGAAAAATTATGTTTAATTATTCAAATTGACTTTTTTAACTTTAAAAATAGAGACAATATAAATCAATAATACAGATTTATCCGTAATATGCATATTAGCATATATAGCCCACTCCAGTTATAAATTTGAATCTAAATAAACCCATAAATATTAAGCTTCCGGATATATAAAATTATCTCAATCCAAATAATTCAAAATAAATTTGATTCTAAAGCGACTCGAAGCTACATGATACCCCAATTCATCAGAATCTGAGTTGATCCAAAAGGACCAACTTAATTAAACTAGATATATAAGATATGTACTTTATAGTTTATACCGTATATGTATATATCCATATATAACTAACTTTTTCATAAAATACTATATTATTATACATAATGCTACAGTATACACTACACAAATATTTTCACATAGTTCAGTTATAGTAAGTTCCATGATACTGAATTATTTGTATTTTTCCTTTATATATACATAAAAGATGATGAGGTTATGTTGCCGAAATTTTATCTTTACTATTAAAAAAAAAGAGTTAAATCAAATAACCACAATTTAATCAGAATTTTATTTTTGAGACGAGCATAATGTTAGGTTGTTGACACTCTATTCGTGCCCGCAATCTTAAAAACGGACACATAACTTTTCAGCGATGTCCCGTCAGCCATTTAAGATTGCGGACACGAATGGGTGTCCCGCAACCTAATGTTGTATTAAATTTATCAGAATGAAATTTATCAGAAATGAAATTTATCAGAATTCGTAGTTATTTGGTTTATTTTTTTAATGGTAAAAATAAAAATTTCGGGTTATGTTGGGAATCAAATACAAATATATAACTTGTAAACTTATATTGAAACCCACAAAAAATAATACAAATATATAACTATATGTTTATATCAAAACATAAAGTTACATATAATTACATCTGAACTCTTATTTGGATTTGTCGAGAAATCGACAACACCTCAACTTCGAAGTCGAAATATTTGATTAATAAAAAAAACATACTTATGTATTATTTTTTGGTAATTCAAGAAATTTCATTTAGATAATTAGTACGATGTAATTAATTATACGTACCCTCATCTAGACCTATATGCCATGGAGAATTTGAAAAGAAAAGAATTAATTAATCATAAGATTTTCACGGTACTTTTAAGATGTGTTTGATTGTGGAGCAATCTCTTATTTTACACGTAAGTTGTCAAACGAGATATTAAATAAAAAATAAATAAAGTTATAGAGTAAATTAAACCATCTCAATGCATATTTATAACTAACTTAATTTAGTTTATAGGGTCCATTTCAAATGAATAAATTTAAGTCATCTCAATGCATATTTATTACTAACTTAATTTAGTTTATAGGGTCCATTTCAAATGAATAAATTTAAGTCATCTCAATGCATATTTATTACTAATTAATTTAGTTTATAGGGTCCATTTCAAATGAATAAATTTAAGTCATCTCAATGCATATTTATAACTAACTTAATTTAGTTTATAGGGTCCATTTCAAATGAATAAATTTAAGTCATCTCAATGCATATTTATTACTAACTTAATTTAGTTTATAGGGTCCATTTCAAATGAATAAATTTAAGCCATGATTTAAACTATCAAACAAAAACAAAATGTAAAATATTAATTAAAAATAAAATGGAGTACTCTTCATTAAATTTAAGAAAGCTACTTTTTCTGGATAGATATAAGGAAGTACGTACCTTACAAGTTACAATAATGTCAACTAATTGGGGTCAAATCAAATCCAGTGAGAATATTTCCTATCCCTCCATCCGTGAAAATATCCAGTCGACAAATGATCAAATTAATTATGGCAATGCATGCATCAATTCCCTTTTATCAAATAGAATAATTAATGTTTCCTCATTTATTTCAGAACCAATACCACGTGTCACATGATCACTAGATATAGCTAGACTAGTCTCGTAGGGAGTTCATATCATATAATTAGGGAACTCAATTTTTTTTTAGTGAAATCGGTTTCTTGACCGAAATTTTTAAATATAGCACATATTCAAAAAGGATATACTAAAACGGTACCGTTTGGTCAGAATTTCAAATTTAGCACGGCCGCAGATCGGCTGAGCGGCTCCATTTTCTGAGGACCGCAGATTGGCTGAGCGGCCCCAATATTTTTTTTTTTTTTTTTTTTTAAAGATTTGAGAGATAAAAATTCGAATTTTGTTTTTAATATTTGTTAGTTAGATTACTTTTTTTGATTAATCCGAAATTTTTTTAATTAATACTAAAATACGCTAAATTACTTGAAATTATATTGATTTATGCTGAATTACACTAAATTAATTGAAATTACAATAATTATGTAGAATTATGCTAAAATACGGTAAATTACGCTAAATTACGTATGAATAGGATCGATTTTGTGCCATCTTTCATAAATCATAAAAAATAGTAAAAAAAAAAAATAAATAATAAAAATTGGTATTCTACAAGTTCATTATATAACTAATTTACTGAGCTACGTAGATTGGAGAATAGAAATGAAAATCTTAATCGGAAACTTCAACTGAAGTTTTGAGGCTCTTTTCTTTGTTTTTTGGCGATTCTGAATTTGGAAATCTAGCAAAGCTAGTTTGGACGCATGCGCATTTTCACAAGCTTTCCGAAAAGTGGTCATTTGCTGAAATTGGACACTCGAGCGCCGTTTTATGGCCGTTTAAAGTTTCGTCATCGTTTTTCGCCTTCTCAGTGAAAATATCATCCCTATTCACACGTAATTTAGCATAATTTACTGTATTTTAGCATAATTCTACATAATTATTGTAATTTCAATTAATGTAGTGTAATTCAGCATAAATAAATATAATTTCAAGTAATTTAGCGTATTTTAGTATTACTTAAAAAAAATTCGGATTTTTATCTCTCAATCTTAAAAAAAAAAAAAATTGGGGCCGCTCAGCCGATCTGCGGCCGTGCTAAATTTGGAATTCCGGCCAAACAGTGCCATTTTGGTATATCTTTTTTGGATCTGTGCTATATTTAAAAATTTCGGGTTTCTTGATAACTACAAGAATATGTCATTGTTCGCAACGGTAAAATACTTTTTATTATTGATATTTTCGACTTATTATCGACAATAGTTACTTTCTATCTTTGTAGATGGTGACAGATTCTTGTAATGTAATTTGTTATATATTAGTACAAATTTAAAAAACTATGTACGATCAAAATCAATTGTACACGGTTTTCTAATAAAGAATCATATATAAATATTGGAGCACATTTATAGACGATTCTTTATTAAAAAAAAAGTGTATGAATGCTTTGTAGGATTTTTCAGAAAAAAAATTTGCTTGTAATCATACACAATTTTTTTAAATGTGGTTTCGTTCATGCATGCCGAAGGCTATTGCAAACCGCATATACAGATTTTAATGCGAAGTACGTATACAATTTTAGCATGAGTTGTTAAAAGCTTAAGGGCCGAGTGTTCTAGCTTAGTGGTTTGTACTTTTTATCACACTATCATTATTCATAGGTTCAAGCCTCTCCCAATGCAACTATTTTTCTGGGCATTTTTGGATTTGGGAGCAACTAGCAAAAATCCGCATGAGCCACATATTCAAATCTGCATAGGAGGGATTGCATGACATTCTGAGCGCGGCAGCCAAATCGATCTGCATCTTCATGTTATAATGCATATATGTCTATTTTTTTTATGATATTTTTTTCATTTCTAAAGCACCTCTTTTCTGTACATGTATTTTTCTAAGACGGCTCTTCTAAACAGACGATGCTAGAGCGAGTGGTAAGGCAATGGAGGCAATATCTTCACCGAGAAGGCGATCGGAAACAAAGAAACTTTAAATGGGCATAACTCTTCGCTCGAGTGTCTGATTTCAGCGTTCTATCCAATTCAAAACTTGTGAAGAGATCTACAATTGCTATCCCTACATGTATAATTGCATTTTTTAGAGACAAGAAAAAAAAAAAGGAATAGCCTCAAAACTTGAGTTGTAGTTCTCGATTAAGTTTTTTTCCTTTCAAATTTTTTTATTTTTGTACACCTTTATTATTTTTTTCTTAGTCATTGTTCATGTAAATGTATAAAGTCTTAGATCTAGAATTTTTTGTTAGATTTTCATTTTTTTTTCTTTGTTAATTAGAATTTTGTTTCTGTAACAATTTGTGTAATGTAATTGTAAATATTATTTATATTGGTAAATGTAGGATTTTTGGTATGTATTGTGTTTAAATTCATAGTTTTGAAATTTAGTTTAGTGTTTTGGTATAACAGTAAAAGTAGTGTACAATTTGAATTAGATCTAGAGTTTGATTGGTTTCTCTTTTATAATATGAATTATACATAATTTTTTAATTAAAACTGTGTATGATTGATGTTTTCATACACGGTTTACTTAAAAAACCATGTATATATTTTTTTTTCGAAAAAAAAATTGGTATTGTTTTTGAAAAAATAACGTACACGGTTCTACACCGTGTATAATTTTACCGATACTTTCATACATGACATCCGGGGATGCAGTTGCATAACTGTGTACAATCTTATTTTTCAACTGTGTTTAATCAAGCTTTCTGTAGTAGTGACTAGTGAGTGAGACTTTAAAAACAGAACATCAATACATAATACGTATGATCCAATCGGCGCTACGCATAGTAGCGTAGCCTCAATGAAAAGTAAATATGAAAGCTATATGTACTTTTTCTTACTTGAGCATGCTTATACCAATATGGAGAAACAAGAGAGAGAAATGTGATGCTTATACCAATATGGATAAGTTAGAGATACATATAGATAAATAATCAATGGTCCGTCCGCAAGTACAATTAATCATCAAAATTAAGGAACATGCATGCAAAGAGAGAGATGAGGAAACAAATATGACTGTCGTATGCAATTTGCATATTAATTCATAGCATGACGTACGTACAATGGACCCCATTATTGATACACATGCCTTAGAGAATATTTATTTTATCTATAAAGAAATTATAAATATGTTGATGATATGATAATTGTAATTTTAATGACAGCAATATGGAGTAATTGTTAATATACCAATTTTGCTAAATTAACAATTTGTTCAAAAGTAGCACATTATTAATTAGATTTTACAAACACTAATTATAGGAATGTTGTGTTATATATATATATAGTACTTGTAAAATTGTCAATCCTAAAAATTAATTTCATTGTCACATCCGCGAAATTGAAATTGCAGGAATACAAATATTCTAATTTCGCGGATGTGACAATGGAATTAATTTTTAGGAATGTTGTGGAGAGGCTTCTCAATATATAGAGAGGCTTCTCAATGAAAAGAAAAATAGCAGTGTTTACAAGAGAAGCCTCGCTAATTATAATAGCAAAACAGTGTTTGTAAACAAAAATCCATTTATTTATTTTCAATTATAGGAATGAAGATACTCTCAAGTACTACGGCTAGCTCCTTAATTATGAGAGAGAAAATTTAATTTAATTTAAATTGTTTTGTATATTTGCTTTATGGAGAAAGGATATGTGGATCTGATCCTCAACAAAAATTAATCACTTCAGAACAGGGAAATTTTAAAATTATATAGCTAATTTATAACAATAGTTAAAAGTTTTTCCTTTTTTCTTTTTTCCTTCCTTATTTTAGGAGCAGAAATTGCTAGTCCTTTGTAAAAAAAAAGCAAGAATAATTAATTCCAACAAAATATGTTTGCTATTGGTGAAATTCAAGCAAAGAGAAAACAAAACAAAACAAAAAACAAACCTAGCTATACTGGTATGGCCTATGGATACAGATCTGTTGCAACACAAACTCTTAAACAAAGTCATCAAATTGTTTATCAGTTTATAAGTTTTATTTCATTCACTTGTACCATGCTATTATTTACAATTAACAGAAAGAAGCATTACAACTGCAGCAATATTCAATAGGATAATTATAATATACTCCATCATTCCTTCTTCCATTTTTTCCTCCAACTAACTAACTTTCTTCTATAGCTATAATTATTAATTCTAACAACCTAGTGGTTCCTACAAATTAATTAGCAGTATTTATTTCCTCTCTCTCCCTCTCTCTCCCGCCTCTGCCTCTGCCTCTCTCTCCCACCTCCGCCTCCGCCTCTCTCTCCCACCTCCGCCTCCGTCTCCCTCTCCCAATCAAGCACGTCTCCGTCGGATTAGATCCATCACTGTCGACCGCCGGATCAGATCCATCGTATGAATGAATACTTGATATCTTATGTATGAATACTTCAACGTGTTTGAGTGAATACTTGATATCTTATGTAAAAATACTTCAACGTATATGTATGAATACTTCAATGAAGTATGTTTTGTTTCTTTTAAATATTATTTTTGTTTTTTTGTTTGTAACATTTCAATTGATCTGTAAAATTTGATAGATTATTTTTGTTTCGACAGTGAAACATGTGGCAACTATTTTTTATTTCAAAAAAATAAAATTGAACTAGAAAACAATAAAGCAATGTTCAATATTATTCGGCTGCTCTTGTAAAATTAATCGAGGTATGCACATATGCACATATTTACACTTACATGACGATGTATGAATACTTGTTCGATGAGGTATGAATACATACATGATGAGGTATGAATACTTGTGCAACGGATAACTCGAAAGTATGTCATCATGTATCTCATTTGAAAGAGAAAATTGTGTAGAAGACGTTCGTGATTTTAGATTTGCAAAATTCCTCATAGATCGTCAGAAATATTTGTTAGATTGAACAGAGAAAAAAAAATCACCCCTAAAAACGTGTAAAATATGGGTGAGTGATGTGTGCAGTTTTTAAAAAAAATACTTGATATCTTAGATGTCAATACTTGATGCATTATATATGAATATTTGCGCGCGCCAGTTGTAAAATATTTCAAATATTAGGCGATCCTCAAATAGTAAGTGGCCCTCTCAAGTAGTTAGTAGTTAATTACTCAAGTAGTTAATGACTGGGGGAAGAAATGGGAGAAGATTATGGGGGGATAGCTAGGTGCTCCCTATTCAATATTATCATTAAATGATGACGTACTAATTAGTTGAATTTTGTATATTATTTACACTACATATACAATATTATCTCGGATACAATATTATTCTATCACGGTTTAATTAAAATTAATTATGAACTAGTAGTAATGGCAAAAAGTAGCGTAACGTGACTAAATTAATATGTCGTCACTTAGTTACATCACATCACATAATAAAAAAAATCACATGACATGTTATGATGTGATTAAAATAATGGAGGACAATCACGTAATGCGTTGTGACCACACATGACGTGATCCAATGTGATGTAATTGTTACTGTTAACTATTTTTTTGAACATAAGTTAATCAATTGAAAAAAATTAGAAAAAATTAGAAAAAAAAAATAAAAAAAATACTAACGAAATTAAATAAACAAACAATTATTGCTGAAAAAAACTGATCACGTGACTTGATGTAACGTGACCAGGTCAGTTTGCATTGTGTGTTGTGTTATGTTATTTTTTATTAAAATTAGACATGTCACGTGAATGATCACATCATGCGATAGGCAAGACATATCATGTGACCGATACACGTGATGTGACGTAATGTGATATACCCATAACATGTCGTGACAGAACCAACAACAACGTTAATTTCTAATTTCCTTCACTAGTTATGAACTGGCACACCTTAATATAATGACGATCAGTTCATCTAAGTACAGTATACTACTATTAGTCATTGTTTGTATTAACAATTAATCACTAGGTAACTATTTTTTTTTCATATTTTTGTGGGGACCAATTGGAAGGATGCATAAATTAATTAATAAGTTGCTGATCTCTTGTCTATCCGAAATAATGAAAAACGACGAAGTTAGAACCTATAAAATAATCTAAGTTTAACTAAATTAGATCTATTGGAAAACAGCTGGCTCATTTAGTGACAAACTTATAATCATCCGATAATTATTACAATTATTAATTATACTGAAATTATCAAACAAGTGTCCAAAGCCAAACAGGAGGGATGCCATACATCGGCACGTGGCGTGATGCTGTTGTTTATTTTGGTTCTTTATTTATTCCATATTTTCAGCCAATCCTATATTTTATCTTTCTCCATGCCTCCATGGGTGGCTGCTGCCTGAGATCTGTTTTGAAAATTTGAAAAAAAAAAAAAAAAAAATTATTCTATTAAATGCAATATATAGTTCGTAAAAAACGTTAAGTCTTCATATTTTTTTTTTGAAGTACACATTATATATATATGTTCCCATTCCTCTGATATTTTTTTTTCTTTTTTACTTTGATTAGATGGTTCATGTATCATTCTTTTTTTTTCTTTTTTTAAAAAGATATTGATATGTTTGATGTAATATAACTGTTAAAACAACACAATTAAAAGTGTTCAAGCTATGCCTAATTTGTTTAATATCCACAAGCGCGCTAGAGATCTCTCATGGACCGGATTTGAAACTGCAACTTCCCATACAAACGACATTATATTTAATTTGTTACTATACCAAAATTGATTCTCTACTCATGCTACATGTACACGTCTTTAACATATTCAAATATATATAAAATTAATTATGTTCTATGAAATTATCTCATTTAAAGTTGGAGAGGGAATAATAATATATAATATATACTAGCTAGCTAGAAGCCTAAAACAGTATTTAAATTGGAAAATTCAATTAATGCATGTATGTATATATAGAAGGCAAGTTCTCGTGACGAGGTACTGTAAAACAAAGCTGGTGACAACTAGAGATGGCTGTTTGCATGCATGATGGTGCATTGGTGTGTACTGTGTAGTATGGAGAGCATGTTTGTTCTTCCTTCTAGCTAGCTGCTATGCTAGAGACCCTACCTGTTATATATGTTGTATATATGTTATAAATCATATATAATTCAGTTTTTTTTTTTTTATGTGACCAACATTATACATCAGTTTGTAGCTTTTGGTTTTGTTTTTTTAAGGAGAGACTAAGAGTCAAAGTTTTAAAATTATATATTGATATTCATTAGAAAAAAATTATTCGAATTTCGAACATGTGATCTCTTATAAGTGTTTATGTACACACATAATATAAATTGGCATATGTATTTTATTTTAGTTTATGATTTATGTGTAACTAAGTGTACTATAACTATTAAAAGTGTACAACATTACATTAATTGTCTTCATTAAAAAAAACTGAAAAGCAATCTTGAGAAGTTTGTTTTAGAAACAAATCAAACGTCATTCATCCTGACTCTAATTATATTAGAGCTGGCAAAAAAAAAAATTTGTTTTTCGTGGCGTATTCGAGTTTGAGTCTATATATGCACATTCACAGCATCAAATTGAGGAAATTAAGTTTTTGGTCTATATATGTGTGGCTCACCGCATGAATGAACCGAACGATCTAGATCAACTAAATTCAAACTCGACTTGCATGTTCTGACTTGAGCCGGATTCAAACTTTGCCAAGCTCGTCTCGTTTACACCTCTACCTTATATACTACTGACGTTCGTTAGCACATAAAAAGAAACATCTAATATGAGCACAGAAAATGAATTACCATTTTAAATTTAGAATGACTCCAGGGATTTGTATAATGCATTTGGATGCATATAACCCTATATAATTCCATGTCTTTAAGCCTGGGGGACAAACAAGTAAGCTTCTCTCCTGCTCACATGTGCCCCCAAAAATCTCCACAATTAATCATCATTGCCACGTAAGCATCCAATTAATATTTGCAAGCACTTCGAATTCGATCTACTGCCTTTTGTGTCAAGCTCACTTGCTGAGTTGTCCCATGCCATGTTTCCAGCCCCCACCCCACCCCACCCCCACTACTGCAGGCTAGGGTATGGCAGGTCACATATATATATATGAACGCTAGCTCTTGCGTTAGCAATAGAAGAACCGATCTAAATCATTGTCTGTTAATTCAGTAGGGAATCAGAGAATATATATAATTTCGTGGAAGTCCAGCTCAGCTTCCTTTAGCATCTAGTACGTACTGGATTTATCTCAAAACTTAATGACAGATGTAATGTATGAGGTATTGAGGTTTTGGTGGGGTTGAAGCCTCTGTTTTTTAATTACAAGGGATGAAGGGAATTATGGTACAAACTTGTACCAAATCAGAGTACTTGATAGAATGCACATGATTACCACTACGTGTATCAGTATCCATCTAAAGTAACATTATTCATACTTAATTGTTACCTGTTCAAATTAACATAAACAGACAAAAGGAAATATAAAATGAAGATTTACCACCTACCTAGGCGAATCTGGGCCTTATATGCGCAGAGCTCACTAATCAAAGGGCCAGAAATATGGGCCTCTCTAAACTCTTTTCAGAGGCCCAATTATTGTAAATTCTGTTGTAATAATTGGGCCGAAAGGAAATAGCAGAACAGTTCTGATAAAGTAATTTAATCATATTTTGTATGAATTCGAATTTTATTAAATAATAATAATAATCGAGCTGACGTAGAATATCATATGCTTTGAATAATATTTACTATCAGAAACCATCCGTAAATCTGTAATTTTCCGTAACCGATACGAGTTGTATGATTATAGTACTAGCATAATCAATCATATGGGAACCCATTCATCATTCACTCTCATGGGTACAACCTGGGGATCCAAAGCAGCTGCTATTCAAGAGAGTTATTTGGCGGGTTCAGAACATGACCTGCCAGCATACAGTGAAATTTAGAATTTACAAACAGAAGTGTAAAGCAAACGAGCTAAAGAAATTGAGTGCTCATAAATTTGCACTATACTTGAAAGAATTTACAAGCAGCAAGTAACTGATTACCCAATTATAAAAATAAACCAAATATATACAATTGCCTTTCTTGAGCAATACAGATTTAGTTGTCATCCCATCCCATCCCATCCCATCCAAATCAATCATGAATTCTATACATTATTTTGAAATTACTGAGGGTAAACAAGTATAGTAGAGTCAATGCGGTATTGATATTTCCACAATCCCACCTCCAAAACAAAATACCCAAGCATTTCCTAAAAATATGTGAAAGCGTATATATTTCCACTCCCTATACTTGTCAAATGGCCCAATTATGCACTTTTACCATTATTTTGAAGAGAAAAAACTAAGAGGCAGAGTTATTTGAGGCTTTATTTTTTGTTTAGGGGCTATCACGAGCACTAGATGTCTCTCAAGAAATTGTCAATTGTATATTATTAAATGCTATTTTAGTTCCCTCTTTATTCCTTGGTCAAAGCTTGACCAGACGGTGAAGCTGGTCATATCCCGCAAGAACACCAGCACCTGCCATGCCAGATAGGATATTTGCAGTTACTCCCCTATAAAGTGCCGACATACCCTCAGTGGCTATTATGTGCCTCAAGGCATGAAGGGCACTTTGGTACTTTAACGGCTGACCTGAGGTGAGCATCATTCTTCTTCGAAGAGTATCAAATGGGTAGGCGCAAATACCAGAGAAGGTCGTCACACTCCATCCAAGTGCAAAACTCGCCAAGAAATTTCCCTAGTAACAAAATATTAGATAACTAGTTACATAATAGGAAATAATTGTAATATAAGATATATTTTAACTAAAAAATGAAAAGGATGATAATTCTTTGATTGCTATTATTATAGAAAAAATGTGTATGCCTACTAACCAAGAAAGAACTAAAGTAGTTACAAAACAAATCCCAAGTAGTATGGAAGCCTTGCACTGACCATGCAGTGTTGCCATCTAAGAGTTTTCATTAAAATGCTAATCAGGCACTAAGGCTCTGAATAATAGCATTTAAATGTCAGTAACAGATCAGTACCTAAAAAACCCACTGTTAGTCTTCATAGGTAGGTTCAGTACAGAACGTTTTAGCTATTCACTCTAGCAGATTACATAAATTAAGTAGTGTCCATCAGATACTGAACCAATACTGGTATTCTTTTTGTTTTATCAATGTAAATGTGAAAAAAAAAAAAAAAAAAAAGTAAATAAAACTACAAGCCCAATTGTGTTGATACAATTGGACTTCTACAACTATTAATGGATGTATGTCAAAGAATTCAAGAGAAACCAGTAAAAGCTTATTGCGACTCAGGGCACATAAGTCAAAATTAGAAATTTACCTCTAAAGGTCCAACTAGCAAAAGAGGCTTCATGGTATCATAAATACCAAAGTAAAATCCTCTATACAAAGTTATCCCCACTAAATTGACACCGAATCCTGTATAGAGCCCTTTTATACCATCACTTGCCAGTGTTTTCCTGTACACATCCACTAACCCCTTAAACTGGCGCTGAGTTCGGGCATGGTGGTCCACGGCATCAGTCCCGAGCCGTGTGCGTGCAAAATCCAGGTGGTAAAGGAGAAGAGAGGTTGTGGCCCCCGCGGCACTGCCTGATGCCACATTGCCGGTTAACCATTTCATGTAGCCGTCTTTCTCTTTATCTCGGCCAAAAATACTCTTAAAATAGCCCTTGAATGCAAAATTAGATGCCTGAAAAGAAAAACTTCTAAGTAAATGTACTTTATGGAGCAGTAGATTAAAAGGTTGCTAACGTCATAATTCAGTCTCCATTTCATGTGTTCGGCACAAAATTTAAATATTCAAATTATTGAATAATAACAGGACAGCTCATTAATTGATTGCCCCATTTAAACAAATGAAGTTCAGTTAACTTCCTATTACAAGTACGCACATCAATCACTGAGCAAGTAAAATTAGTTGAATTCCAGTCTTAATTTAACAAATAATTAAGTTGCTAATCAGCTAGGCATCCTTAATCCTATGATAGAAACAACAAAACCACAACATCGAGTCATCTTTCTTCAAGAAATCCAAGAAAATCATACCTGCGTGGGAAAATACCTGATAACATTGGCTTGATTCCCCCTCCAAAACGCAATGACGCCTTCTTCCCTGAAAACCCGGAGAAAACAATCCCGAATTCCCATGTAAGGCCTCCTGATGTACCCTCGTTTGATCATCTCTCCTTGATTCTGTAGCAACAACTTCACGCGCTCGATGGGAGCAGCGCCTGACTTGGCCACCACAGCGGCGGCACCTCCCATGAAGAAATCCGCCGCCATCCTCTCCGGCCGAGGCGGAGGTGGCGCCATGCCGGAGAGCGAGTTTGATTTGGATGGCTTATGATGTTGCTTTAGGTTACAGTGCCACCGCGACTGGATTTGTCGTGTGGCGTCGCGTGGTGCGAGTGAGTGAGAGAGAGAGATGATATGGGAGATGGGGCGACGAGGAAGAAGACAAGAGAAGATGAGTTGAGGTCTCTTTTGGTTATGTGGGACCCAATTTTCTTCATTTCTTTTTTTTCCATTCTTTTCATTTGTGAGCACAAATATGTTTTTTTTTTTTTATTTTCTAAAATACGTTTTCAGTACAAAGTTATATATGTAAATTGAGATATACAATAAAATACGAGTACAACTAGGGTGTTCTTAAGTTCACAATTCATAAAAAATTTTAACTTAATTTTAAAATCAATTGGATTGGTTTCAAATGATAAATTCAAACAATTGAAATCTATCTGCTTTACGAGTGATGCGTCTACATGTGAACATTTTAAACTTTTGAACTAATTTAGCATAGAGTCAAGCGGTCAAAATTAGAAAGTCTATAAATTAATTTTAATATATTTATATTGAATTTTTTTATCACTTCATTCTATAAAAAATTAGTTCGAAAATTTAAAATGTTCGCATGTAGACGTATCACTTATAAGGTAGATGAATTTCACGATTTAAATTCGTCGTTTGAAGTCAATCTGAGAGGTTTTAAAATTGACTTCACAAAGAGTCTTAGTGAACTTAAGAACACTCTAATTATACTCATAGAATATATATTGTCAAGTAAAATACATAAACTAACTATAATGCAATAAAGACATAGATGAGTTTTTAAATATCTCTATTTTTGTACTTCTATCATACATCCGTTAGATGTGATTTACCGGAATTTTTATTAATATCCAAAAAATATATATAATTTCAAAATTTGCACTCATTTTCAAGTTTTTTCCATATCTGCCCAATCTGGAGAATAATTTCCGAATCCAGCCCTCCTTTTTGGAGAATTATTCTCCGGATCCGCTTCTTCTCTTTCTGGAAAATAATTTTCTGGATCTGTGAATTATGAAAATAATTTTTCGGATTCGGGTCTGAGTTTTATAAATTCAGCTCAGCTACTCTCTCTTCTCTCACAATCATTTCAATTCTTATGTTGTTGTAATTTTAATTTATGTTGTTGACAATTCCGGTTTTTATTTTTGCCTTTATGTTGTTTTTCAATTTTAATTTATGACATCTACAATTAGTGATTTAATCAATATATTGTTCGACATCTGCAAAATTTAATTTTCAATATTTTTACTTTCCATTTGACAACATATTCCAATTGTCAAATAAAACTTCACATAACTAAAACAAACAATTAAAACATCTAAAAAAACAATTAAAACATCTAAAGAACAAACAATTATAATAAATAATTTCAAACAATTTAGAATATAAAACATTCAAACAATATTAAATATGAAATATAATAATTGATACGAAATAATAATAACTAAAAAAAACAAACAATTAAAAGTTAAAACACACAAAAAAACACAAGAAAAAAAGTCGCCAAAAAAGCCCAAATCCAGAAAATTATTTTCCGGATTCACAGATCCAAAAAATAATTTTCCGGAAAGAGAAGAAGTGGATCCGGAGAATTATTCTCCAAATTGGACAGATCTGTAAATAACTTGAAAATGGGTGCAGATTTTGAAATTTTTGTAATTTTTTTGGATATTAATAAAAAAATTATTTTCTTTATAATAAGATAAAAAATTATCACTTTTCGATTATTTTTATATGAATCAATAAATTGAGAATTAAATATTCAAAATTTATTCATATCAATATATTTTTACAAGCTCTTGATATTGATCAAAACATAGTTGACATGTTATAATTTTTTATTGAGAATAGAAAAAATGATATAGATCAAACCTAACTATTTTATTTTCATATTTAAATTTTAAATTTTAAATAATATATTTTTTAAAATATATAAAATGAACATATAAAAAAGTAAAAAAAAATAACCCGAAGTATTGTTTTCTTTATAAAAGAAAATCACCGATCTAGTCCTCACTCCAGAGCGAACTTCATTTGAATGTTTTGTGGAGCCCACATTACAGATTAGAGTTGTACGTGGAATAGAACTAGAGTGTTCTTAAGTTTATCAAACTCCTATGTGAACTCAACTCTAAAATCCGTTTTTTTAGTTACCACAGAAAAAAAATCAAATTAATTGATTACCATCCAATCTGGTTTATTTTGAAACTTACCACCCACGCGTATTGAGTCTGCGCACCAAATTGGACCGTGCGCTGACTGGGCAGGCGCACCTGGACAGTGCGCGGACTGAGCGGGCGCACCAAAAAAATTTTTGTTTTTGTTTTTTTAGTTCTGTTCTGAATTATTTGAAAAAAAAAATTTCTGGTCTATTCAATTTTGTTATGTGGTATTTGTAATTATATGTACACGTAACATTTGACGGTGAAATTGTAGAAAATAAAATGCACTTGTTTAACAAATAAAATTTTAGACTAAATTTGAACTAAAAATTACTACAACAAATTATACGTACAATCTGAGCCGACATTTTTATTAATGAAATACGCTAAATTATGCTAATTATAATGAAACACGCTAAACTACGCAAAATTACGCTAAATTACGTTGATTTTGTGTCATCTTTCATAAATCATAAAAAAATAGTAAAAAAATTCCAAAAATAATAAATTGGTATTCTACAAGTTCATTACATAACTAATTTACTGAATTACATAGATTGAACAATAGAAATGAAAATCTTAATCGGAAACTTCAACTGAAGTTTTGAGGCTTTTTCCTTTGTTTTTTTGGCGATTCTGAATTTCAAAATTCGACATCGCGGGCACTGACGCATGCGTATTTTGCAAGCTTTCCGAAATGTGGTCATTTGCTGAAATCGGACACTCGAGCGTCATTTTATGGCCGTTTGAAGTTTCGTTGTCATTTTTAGCTATTTGTCTCTTAAAAAAAAAATTGGTGCGCCTTCCCAGTTCGCGCACCTGGTCAAGTGGGTCGGTGCGCCTGTCCAGTACGCTCACCGTCTAATTTGGTGCGCGAACTAGATACGCGTGGGTGGTATGTTTTGAAATAACCCCACCGGGACGGTAATCATTTAATTTGTATTTTTTTTTTCTGTGGTAACTAAAAAAAACGACTCTAATATCTATTGTATTGACTTTAAACAAAGAATCTAAACTATTGAAATATGTCTTTATGAGTCATGTATCTACATATAAATTGTTTGAATTTTTGAATTAATTTAGTATAAAATTAAGCGATCAAAGTTAAAAAATTTATAAAATAATTTTAATACCTTTACTTTTTGAACGTTGTTTGACTATCTGATTCTATACAAATTAATTCCAAAATTTAAAAATTTCACGACACATCACCAGTAAGATATAAGAGTTTCAACAATTCACAGAGAGAATGTAAACTTGTTAATCTGAGTCGAATGTATCTCCGGAGCATGAGACTAAATTCGGTCTGATCCCCAATAACCGTCCACTAAGTGTAAGATTCGTGTGGAAAATTAAATTGAATAAATCTAAACTGAAGCGCGAATGTTGATGAATATGTAACGGTCCATACAGGCGTCGGACCAATTTGGTACGATGCCCACTAAAGCCCCTTTGGCCTTTGCTCCGTAATTTCATCTCATCTCACACAGGTAACAAGCTTCATCTTACAAGCAAAAGCAAAAGCAAAAGAAGAGCTCCCTGCGTTTTATCTGTTGCTTAAAAAATGAGAAGCGCTCTTCTCTCGCTTCACTCGCCACCTCTCCTCTGTTCTCGCCTCTCATCCCCTCCTAAAACCCTGAACCTAACCGTAAACCTAAACTCCATCTTCCCCCTCCGCCTCCATGAGCGCCGTCTCAGGCGGGACCTCTCAGTCGCCGTCGGGGACGACGGAGATGATTTTCCCGGAGCTGATTACTTCGATGATGAAATAGAGGATGCTGACAACGAGCAGGACTACGAAATCGAGTACGATAATCTATTGATTGATGGAACTAAAGAGGAGACCGGAGAGGAGATGGTGGCGCTGGCGCCTCTGTCTAGTGGAGGGTTTGTCAGCACGGTGGGATGGGAAGCGGAGACCATGGTCGATTATAGAATCAATGAGGAGGAATTTCATAAAATCAGCCTCTTGGATTGTGATTTTTTCATCAGAAAATCGCCAGATTCAGACGATGATGTGTATGATTTCAGAGAGGTAGAATATTCTTTTTTTTTCCTTTTCTAATGCTTACTGTTTCTTGTATTGTTTTGAATTGTGATAATGGTATGGTACTGTAACTGGGAATCTAACAACCGGTGCCATAGAAGTGGTGGCAGTGAAGTGCATAGTTTGCATGGGGGTTGTCCGATTTCAGATTAGATTAAAAAAAAAAAAAAAAAAAAAATCCTCCTGAAAATTTAAGGTCTAAGTTGGACTGTTTGATGGCCCACAAAAACTATGGTATCTTAGTTTTTGGCAGTTAAGTCTGCCACTGAATCAGTTAGGTCAACACTTATCATGCACTCTCAGCTACCTTGGCAACACCTTGATAAGAGACCTGTAATTTGTGTAAATGCAGTTGTATACATAATCTGCCCATACTGGTACAAGCATTGTTATTCAGTAAGAAATTTTTTCTCCCATACCTGTATGGTAATTGCCATACATCCAAATTAACCCAGTTCAGTGCTATACTAATAGTACTGATATACGAAGACCTTTATATTTCAATTTATCTGATATGGATACATGTATAATGTATGCAAAGTATGAAATTTCATATTTGCTTTTTGCAAACAGATGTATGTCAGTCCACCAGATATGGATGTGTACTCAATTCCTAAGGTTCTTACTCCTGTGCCTCAAAAGGTAATTTCATTCTTTTTCTAGAATTTGTTCCAAAACTGCCCTTGTTTTGATATTATATTGAAACTATAGCCCATGATAAAGAAAAAACTGGGATAAGTATATTCATAAATAACTTCAATTAAATGCCATATGAATATGGTGCACGACTTCATGCAATCAATACAAGAGCTGGATAAAGCTCGTGATCTTACCAGTATGCTGTGTTGAGATTCTTGGTTGGAAGATATATTAATTTGATATTATTATTGCTTTAAAATGCTAGTTGACTCGATGCTCAAAGAAAGATTATGTGGTGTACAATTTTTACGAGCCACCAGTAGACACCCCAAATGACCCACTTACCGAACTCGATGTAGAGGTTATGAAGGTATATATATGCTCTTGGCATTAACTAACAACTTCCGTCAATATAACTTTTATTTTATGTAGGTAAGGTCCAATTTCTTTCTGTTGATGATGCCTTTTTGTAGGTTTTCTTAACAAAGCACTACAAGAACAGGAGGAAAAGTGATGCTGACTTTGTGCTTGATTTTGAAGAAATTTATGTAATTGATTCAAAAGAAAGGTCAATAACACGGGCCAAAGTTACTGTAAGTTTTTGTTGTATTATGTCAGTCCACTAATGGTCTTGGAATTTATCTTTCATGCATATGTTTGTTTAACAATTGGCATATAAAAAAAAAAGAATTGGTATGAAGTAGTTATTTGTTATTTTTGCAGGTTACTGTACCAGAAGGAAAAAATAGGAATAGAAGAAACGATTTACTATTAATCCGGGATAATGGGACATCTTTCAAGGTTATTGATGAGGTATTAGACTTATTATTTATTAAATTTTTCTGAAATGTATATTTCATTGCAGAAATTGATCTCAGAAGTAATAATATTTCTGATTCTACTTTTTGTTATCTTGACTACAGAATGAAAGGGATGACGCACAAACAGTAATTGAGAAAGTAGATTGGGCTAAATCAAGAGTTGACATGGAGAAATATTTAAGGAAGTTTAAAGATTTTGAGGAATCAAATTGGTTCTAGCCTAAATGATAACATTGGAGACATAGGCGATTAAGTAGAATAGATAAAGGGGAGTAATTTTTTATTTCTTTTGAGGTGTAGAATAATAACCCATTATTATGAGTAGAGTTCAACATTTTTGTATTATTTTTGGCGTGGGTTTCTCATTCTGATTTCTGACAACACCTTGCAGCTCAGGTAATAGCTTTTGCTTTCTGAATTAGTGTGCATTTCAAACAACAAGAACACAATAAGGAAATATTCACGGAAAGAATTAAAGATGAGTTAATTTTGGAAACAAAAGGGAATCCTAAAACTATCAAATTGCATTCAATCTGATAAGGCACGGAATGTAGGATCAATTAATCTTAGGAAAAGAGTTAAATCTTGATAGAACAACGAAGATGATCTAATTCATAAAAACATTAGAAAAGGACAAACTCAGAATTTTAAACATATGATACAATTTTAATTTTCAAAATTAAAATGGACAATTATTCTTTTGATTATATCCTTTTTTTTCCGCAGGACTAATAACATCACTTGCCATCTTTCAAATATAGCAAAACAGTAAATTATTTGAAAAGTGAAAAATATATTCAAGGGTTTTGCAAATAAAATACAAGGATGAAGGATCAAAAGGATCACTGCTACAGTGCTACCTGGCTATCCAAATCTCTGCTGGTACTTTCCATTATTCCAGAAAATTAGAACCCGTAACTATCAGCAAACATTAAACCATAATTCCTTTAATTTTTGGTAAAACGAAATTGGCTTCTAAATACAAACAAGAATAAGGATTCAATTAACTGGTTCACCTTTAAATTAGTACATTCAATCAATCCCAATTCATGTTGACCTGAACATTTATTTACATGAAAATCATTAATAAAAAAATAATATTAAGGTATTACACCGTAATATATTTCACATGAAAATCTCAAAGAATACATATAGTAATATAAAACACAGTAATAAACATAAAAGATAAGAAATCAATAGAGACAACAATAAAATTCAACTTAAACACTAGAATGAGGCTCTGTAAATATTACAAAGCGGCCATATCAAGGACTCATATATTCATTTTGAAAGTGTCAAAATTGTAAATAGTCGATCTAAACCGCTCAACATGTTTTGTGTACTAAATTTACATTTTTTTTAGAAAGTTTTTTTACTATTTTTTAGAAATGTTAAAAATTACTGGATATAAAAATTCTAGACCATCCGGAAGTAGCTATTTTCTATTTGTAATAGAGATATAAATCCATAATACTTGATAGATAGATAGATAGACAGATAGATAGGTAATCTTCCATAGCCTTAACACTAATAAATAGAATAGAGGGGTTAGGACCCGAAATTTTTAAATATAGCACAGATTCAAAAAAAAAATACCAAAACGGCACCTTTTGGCTGGAATTTCAAATTTAGCACGGCCGCAGATTGGCTGAGCGGCCCCATTTACTGGGGACCGCAGATCAGCGGAGCGGCCCCTGAAATGGGGCCGCATATTGGCGGAGCGGTCCCCTTTTTTTTTTTTAATTACGAAATATGTTATTTTTTGGTGATTGTGTTATAAAAATAATTGTATTTGTGTTGTAGTTTGTAATGTTGTTTAAATTTATGTATTTTGTTGCAAGTTATTTTAGAAATGTCGTTCGTTTGAAATATTTTATATATGTCGTGTGGTTCAAATATTTTTTTTGTACGAGGAGATAGTAATATAATGAACAAAATAAATAAATAACCAAAACAAATAACAAACTAACAAAAAAAATAAGAGACATAATATAACAAATAAGTCTAGTATCTGACATAGTCTACGAATATAATTAAAACTAAATAAACATCCAGTCCATTGGTACGGCTCTCAGCCTGCAAATTTTGAAATAGTAGACTGTTAAATATGATTGTTTAAATATTTTTCTTAAAAGTTGCAATTGATTAGTAAAAAAAAATTAACTACCTCGTGCATCTCGAGCAGCTCTGTTCTGTCTTTCAATTGGATCTCGGCCGGCTTTGTGTCCTCTTCTCCTATTATGTAGTATGTCCATCCACATCGGAATCCTGTTGTGTTTTCTTCTGCCCAAAGCAATATTTTTATCTTCTGGAACAAGTACAGGGCCCTCGTTTGCAGGCCATTCCGACTGATTTTCATAGACATGCCATTCAGCACTCCATGTGTTGATCAGTGTCCGGATGTGTAGTAGTGACTAACAAAGCAGCCAGGGTCGATGCCCTGGAGACGGCACACAGACAGAACATGAGAACACGGTATTCTGTCCAATTGAGGCTTTTGGCATGTGCATTCCACCTTGTGATCGTCCCTGATGTGAACCGTGTATTTGAAATTAGCCTTGGTAAAACCGGCCAGAATCGTCAGGTATGTAAGAGTGAACTCTCTCTTGTGTAGAGGTTACCTCGAACTCGTTGTTGTGGCCAAACCCCCCAAGCGTCTTCATAGTATTGGACCTCTCGAACCGGTGGTTAATAAGCTAAGAAAAATTAAAAAATAATGAAGAAGTCATATCTTTTTAACAAAGTTACTAAAAAATTATGAAGAAAAAACTATAAATAAAAGTACCTCATGCACACGACACGAGAACTGTTGACCAAGACTGACTTCATTTAGCGCTTTGGCCCTCCTTTGCGCAAACCATGTGAGACATTTGTAAAATGTGTCTTCAATTATTGCTGCCACCGGTAACCTACGAGATGACCTGAAAACATTATTTAGCGACTCGGAACCGTTTGTAGTCATAATTCCCCAACGGTAACCGCCGTCCAGCGCTTGGAATATCTTCCATGGTTTCGGACACTCGTTCTCATCTTGATCCAAATACTTACCCACACCGTCCAGCCAATTGAGAGCGCGGTCACATACGTCCCCAATTGCTTGCATTCCTTGCTCGTATCTTCTCATCTTTCTCTTAGCCACACATATCCTAAAAAACTTGATTGCCGCCTCACTACAACCGTTCTTCTTCATGTTCTCGGCTATGTGAGTAGCACAAAGACGGTGAACACATTGATCCTCATCCTCATCGTTCCACCCCAGATCATCTTGTCTGAACACCTTCTTTATACCTTTGCCCCTATCAGTTATTACACACATGAATCTGGAGCGAATTACATTGCGACGCAACCATTTCATGAACCACGCACAATCTTCGAAACTCTCTGATTCTACCAGTGAAAAAGCCAACGGGAGAAGCTGGTTTTCTGCATCATACCCGGTTGCAATCAACAACTTGCCTGTATTAAAAAAATCAAATTAAGTAAAGATAAAAAAATCAAAGTAAGTAAAGATAATAAAAAAAAATAGTTACCTTTGTACCGGCCTGACACAAAACATGCATCAACGGTGATGACTGGTCTGATGTGTTGAAAAGCTGCAATGCACGGTCCAAATGCCCAAGCCGCCCTATGGAAATACCTCCATGGTCCAGGTTCACCGGTGGAAAATGAGGTCACCTCAAACAATGTTTCTGTCAATAAATTAAAAAATAAGTTCAATTGTTGATTTTATTACAATGACGTAAAAAAATAAGTGCCAATTTAGTACCTGGGTTCTTTCTCTTGATTGCCTCCAACAACGGAACTATAAGAGAGTACGACCCCTCCCAACTACCAAACTAGCGAGCAATTGCCAACTCACGGCCACGCCACAGTTTGTTGTACGCCGGTATCTGACCGTTGTATCTTTCAGCAACAGCGATCCTTACTGTGTTGATACTCAAATCAACGTCGTTCCTCATGTGAGCCCATATGCAATCGGCAACCATACTAGCAGACAACTGTGCATGATCAATTCTTGTCGCATCCGCGTGACATGAATATTGTGTTGGGCACTTCGAAATATGCCATTGTGTACCGTAACCAGTGGCCTTGCGAGTATGTACCAGCCACACCTACTGTTACTGCACTTGAACCTCATTCTGGTGGTATTACTGTGCGTATTCCTTATCTGTTTGTTGCAAACTATGTGAAACTTGGCAATTGCGCTCTTCATGGCCTCTTTTGAGTCATATATTTGACCCTCAGACAGTTCATTCTCACACACTTCCCTCCTTCCAAACAAACTCGAATTTGCGGGCTGAAACCCTGATGTGTCATTGAAAGCCGAACACGGGTGCTGAAACCCGCGATCCATTATCCGAAAACCGCTATCCATTACGAAAGTCCTCGGCCGTCCAAGCACAGGCCCGGTATCTTCCTCGTCACTATGATCGCCCGTACCCTCAGGATTTTCATCACCCCAATTTTCCTCTGCCTCTTGTAATTCTGAATCCTCTGATTCAGCACTTTCATCCGGATCACAAGATTGACCCCAATGAGCGCTCCGACTAGATGAAGGCTGGTCGGTCCGGGTGGGGGCCCGACGGGAGGGCCGACTACTGGACGGTCAATCCCTCTGAACTGGGGCTCGACTACTGGACGGTCGATCCCTCTGAACTGGGGCTCGACTACTGGACGGTTGGTCAATTTGGACAGGGGACGGACTAGAGCCGGATGAGTTACCCCGACTCCGACCCTGAATTAACCTCATAGCTGGGTTGGTACGCCGGACTCTAGTAACCTCCACATATAGGTCAATTATCTTGTATGTACCCCCAGAAAAACTCATAGTTTGGTTGTAAATACCTGCCAGACTCCCTCATTCTGGATTGGAAAGAGTTGGAACCAGGTTTGTGCTGAACTAGTCGGTATACTAATCTTGGCCTCAATTTTAATGTCATACTGGCCCTGATCCAATCCCAAGTTCTGACATATACTCGATTTAAGACCCACATAATCAGTACCCGGTAATACCGGAATCACAGTAACAGGTCCGATACTATAATAAACCCCATTAGGACCTGTTAGAACATCACCACTAGTATAAATTGATACCATAAGAGCCATTTTGAATCCAGTACACAAGAAATCTAAAATTAAAAATTAACTAAATTAATTATTAATCTACTGAAAATAAAAAAAAAAAAAGAGAGAAAAAAACTTACAGGAGAAGAAATTCTTGTCCAGGAGAGAGAGGGGATCAGAGTGTGAAATGACTCTCTCTCTCCTGGGAGAATATGAAGGCAGGGGGGCGCTCATCCAATATGCGGCCTCCTGGGGCCGCTCCGCCAATATGCGGCCCCATTTCAGGAGCCGCTCCGCTGATCTGCGGTCCCCAGTAAATGGGGCCGCTCAGCCAATCTGCGGCCGTGCTAAATTTGAAATTCCAATCAAAAAGTACCGTTTTGGTATATTTTTTTTGAATCTGTGCTATATTTAAAAATTTCGGGGTTAGGACTTGGAACAATAAATAAAACTGATAAATAAATAGAGGTTAGAGGGGGAGGGGGAGCAGGAGCAGTGGCGCAAATCGAAGTAATAAACGAATTGATCGAGGAGGCTGCTACTGGACTGGAGAAGGCACCAGCAATGACGCAAATTGAGAGGCCTTCTTGCTCTTCGTCTTCACTGCCGCCGCCTCCTGATTCGGTGGAGGAGAAACCAGTGATCGTAAGGGTTAAGAGAAAACTTAGCCAGGCCAGATTCGATGGATTCTGTAAACTTCCTTTCTCGTATTTCTTTAATATCTCATTGTTCCACAACTATTCGTTTGCTTATTATTTACTTACTAGATTTCTGGTTTTAGGGCTTGAGATTAATGACAGACCTTCTAAGAGAACCTTATTGGATTTTGAGACCCTCGCCATCTCTGCTTCCACGCCACAAAAAGGTTAATCAAATCGTCAAATGTTGATTTTAGATTGTTTTCAGTTTTAATTTTGTGTTTGTTTTAGTTGTGGAGGAACCAAAATCAAAGAAGCTTTTTGTGCAACATGTTGACACTATCAGTAACTCTGATGCACTGGGAACTGTTTTGCATTCTTTCCTGGTTAGTTTCTAATTTTCACAACAATCAAACAATTAGTGAAATTAAGGAATTTCGATGGTACATAACATTAATAGGTCATATTGTTTTTTGCTCACTATATCTTCACTAAATGAGAAGACACTAGTACCTAGTAAAATCCTATAGTTATAGTAACCCAAACAAAGCTCTCAATTGGCATTTACCGTATACCAGTTGTTATGAAATAGACAAGTCCAAAATAACAATAAACTTATACTGATGTGCTCGGTGTATTCTTTCCTGGTTAGTTTCTAATTTTGTAACAATCAAACAATTATTGAAAGTTAAGAATTTGGCTGGTTATTAATCGGCCATATTTTTTTTGCTCACTGTGTGTTCACTAAATGAGACACATTAGTACATAGTAAAATTGTACAGTTTATTTGTTAGTAACCCAAACAAAGCTCTCGATTAGCATTTAACGTATACTGGTTGTCACGAAATAGAGAAGTCCAGAATAACAAAAAATTTATGTTCAGATGTCCAATAGAATTATGCCACACGTAACACGTTTTCTTTAATTACTGCATGCTTGAAGTTGTTCGTAATTTAATTATAGATATACTTAATTGCCCTACACAATATTGGCTCAATCTTTCATATTATTTGCTCTCAAATTTTATTTCCCTCTTTCTCATTTACCATGATAATGTTAATATGGTACCTTATTTTATCTTTACAATGATTTTTGTCAGACTAGTTCCAATGTTTCAAAGGATATGAAAATTGAGGAGAGAAAGAGAGCATTCAAGCTGGCGAAAGTGAGTTCATTTTTTATTTTAGCTTAGTATTAAACATTAACCCCTCAATGCTTAATCTTGTAATTATATGTTACTGTTTATTTTGTGAAATTTCTCTTTCAATTATACCTATTTCTCACAAGTTCATTCCTTATTAACAGAAGCCAGATAAGAATCAAGTTGCTAAACAAAAGCATGAGGTACCCCTTTTTTCATTATTTAGTCATCAATGTTCTTTGTGTTCCTATCTATGCATAATGAATACAGACATGAGGATTGAATTTGATATGATATGATATGGATAAAGTGATGGCATTTTTGAAAATCAAAGGATTAGACACCACTTTTTGTATATTTACTCTTTATTCTTTTTTGTGCATAACAAAAATATTATTTTAATTTATAATAATTTTTTTTACCACAAGGATGAACAAGTAAAAAAACATTATATAATTTCCTATATTTTGCTAACATTAGATAAGACTGCAGGAGTCACAGAAACAAATAAATACAATTACAAATAAATACAATTAAGAAAAATTTAAGGTATAATAAAATCATTTCTTTCTAATTAAAAAGTTGGAGTTCATAACTTTGAAAAAAAAAATATTAAATCAATCCGGAGCCTTGCGTCTCAATAGTCACACAAGGAGTCAATTACCATAAGAGGTCTTATCTCTATATCCAAACTCCTTTTAAAGGGGACCAAGTTGTAATAAAGGGAGTCACTTTTAGGGATTCTCTATTGACAGATATAAGTATCTGTTAGTAGATTACATTAAAAAATAATAATAAACCACCTGATGCATTGGTACCAATAGTACATCTAAATTACGTGTATGTGTATTAGGGCAGCATAAGTTCCTATCAAGGCTATTTATCATTATTTTTCGCTACTTTTTTTTATAAATTCAGGAGATGGCAAGGAATGCAAGATTTGAGCAAATATGGAAGAGTAGAAAGGATTCCTTAAAAGAGGTATGCATGCTGTATGATGTTCTTCAAGTTGACACCATTGATGAAACACCTCCAAAGATTGAAAAGAAAAGGTAAGGTGCCATCAGCCCGCTATTCATTCAATTTGATTTGTTCCCTTTTCTTTACCTGGTTTAGTTAAATGACTATATATGATATTATTCTGGCTGGTAGAAGCCTCCTGGTAACAATATATATCAGCATCTTACTAAGGTTTTATTTACTGATTCTCTCTCTGCTCCCCCCCTCCCCCTCCTCCCCCTAAAAAAAGAGATACGACGGCGGAAGATGAAGCAATCTTATGCAACTATTTACCCCTTGTACGAGAGTACATTCCATCAGCAGCCACTGAAATTGAATCTGATATATTTTCCGAAGTCTCCTCTGAAGGTACCCAATTTTTTTATATTTCATTTATAAATCCTAATAATTAAGAGCCTTTTAAAAACATTAGTATATCTTCAATATATTTTTTTTAATTTCAGAAAATTATGTGTATGACCTTTATACGGTGGAAAAAGATGGTGATACCAAAATGGATGACATTCAAGCCGACTTTCCTTTGTAAGAATTTCTTGCCCTCTTTTCTTTATCATTTGGTATTTGAACAAACTGTACCAAATATGATATTTACAATGACATGCAAAATTTTTTAACTGTGCAACTAGCACCTACCTTTTCATTTATTTGCAACTAGTTCTGCTCATTAGATTTGTTTGATATAAAACAAAGGCCTACTCTGTGCAAGTTGTCAAGTTTACCCCGGACCTAGTTTGCTTTTTTATTTGAACCTAACCCTAAGTTAAGTCGTGATTTCCTGTTATGAAGCACTTTGATTTATGTAATATGAACATTGCAAGTGCAATTGCTTTAAGTTTTGATTAATCTTGGTTTCTACATATGGGAATGGCTTGCAGATATCCGTAAAGATAAGACCCAAATAAATTTAGGGACATCACTCAAATATTTGACTCTGAATTTCTAGGTATGGGATTTGTTTTCATGATTTTTTTTTTTTTCTCATTAAAGGGTACAAGTAGATAATGGTGATGATGATGATTTCTATGATGGCTCCAAATCTGACTATGATACCGAGGATTCCAACGGTAACTATCTTTCCCCTTTTTTGGTGTTTTTTTTCATAAAAGATAAGAAGGAAAAGAGTATTAATTAGCATATTATTATGAAGTAAAAAGCATTTACTAAAAATACAATTAGCTTGCTGTTAATGTTCACAGTACAATTCAACATATAGTAGCATACAATTAGCTGTCTCTGTCAGTATACTAAAAAATTGATAGCTGATTTTGCTAATGTAGCAAGGGCATCACAGTATATGCGGTATTTTCATTAGCTGTTTTATAAATGTTAAACTTGAAAAGCACCAATACTCCATTATTTTGATGCTCGTTTTTCTTGCGCGATATTGTAGCTGAAGATAATCCATTGTTTGATTATCCCGATGAAGGGCCTTCAGAGGATGAAGAGGAGAGAGACCCATATGATTACTGTGAAAATAGATCTGACATGTATGATACAGAAATTGCCGACATTGGTTCTGATGATGAAGGAGAAGAAGAGCACTGGAGAATGGGCCATTGTTAAATTATTATTGAACTTTAGAATAGACGTAGTTAGAGATGATCATATGGAGATCTTTATGGGCATAGATGAGTGTGTTATTTTGTTAGTGTATCAATTGGCTTAGTTGCCTAATTTGAAAGGAAGAGTTCTGGGAAGATGTTTTGTTATGAACCAGCAGTGGTAAAAACTTTCTATTTTATTGTGTTTGATATTTGCTAATATTTCATATTTCACGAGGTCTTTAGGTAAAATATGCTTCAGTCTCATTTTTGTTAAATCTTGGAGGGGGTTTATGGTTGTTTGTATGTCAGTCCTAATTCCTAAATTATCAAAGTATCTCGAAATTGTGTTTCTTAAAGCAGAAAGTCAAGAGACAAGTAATCCTAGTTCCAAACTCACTTCTTATCCACTTTAGTAGCATCAACTGCAGAATAATTGCCATTGAAACATAATAGAGTAATTTGTAACTTTCCTTTATATAATTCATGTGACATTGCATCCCTAGTAAATAGTAATCTTGTTTTAACATGCTAGTAAGTGCCGGCCACGCATTGCCGTGGGGATTGAAAATTTGTTTTAATCACTTTCTTTAAATGTGATTAAATTAAAAATTGATTACATAATTATGTATTAGTTAATAATGAAAGTAAATGAGAATATGTGTTTGATCCTAAAGATATGCCAAGGTGATAACACATTTTTAAAAGAAATATGATGAATTTAAGAGTAGTAGAAAATATATTGAAATGAATTTGAAAACACAAGAAATTGCTGGAAATGATTGGCTCAGCAAATGGAGAAGAAATGAGCTGCCAAATAATAGAAAAGAAGTACCTAAGAACATCTACAATTCTACATCTGTGAAACCCAAAAGAAATTAAATACAGTTTTCTTGGTAATAATAGAAACTAATTCAATGTTTATTTCTTAACCACTCCATTTGTGAAATTAGTTTTAGTTTCTTTGCTTGGGTTACAAACCAATCATAGAAATATAAAGTCTTAAAAAAATTAAAATTATCTTATGAAAATTATCTTTATTTCTTAACCACTGCATTTGTGTAACCATTTCTTTACTTTTTCCTTTATAAAAATTATCTTTTTTTCTTTCCAGTTTCTTAATTATGAATCTTTTTTTATTTATAAGAACACAAGATGTGTCTAAATTACAAAAGTCAACCAAAACAGGAAATTATTTGAAAGTAAAATAAATAGAAAATTAAGCTTATAAAACATGAATATTGCTTTGTAAAATTGATAGAAAAAATAGTTGCGCATCTGTTCATTGTATCAACAGACCGAAAAAAAATATTATAAATAGAAAACTACTGTTCTTTTCACAAAAAGAGAAACTTTATTTAATAAATTATTCAACTCAATTATTTAAAAATGCTAAAAAAAAATCAAATACTTAATAAAGTGGAAGTAATACAAATGCTTACTTTCCAACTAATCTAACTATGATGAAGTAGATCTCTAGCATCAAAGACTATCAATTCATAACAAAAGATGTTCCTTGCACCTAATCTCAATGTTCACCTGAGACATAACTCGATTATTGATGAATGTTCTCCTGAGACAACCGATTGTCTCAATGTTCACCTAGAATTCAGTTGGTTGTTTTTTTATTATGTTGATTGTTTTTTATATAGTACCCGATTAGCTGTGACCTTCTCTCAGAGTCAATGTTCATGTGGGTCTGAACAAAAGACATCATTTTTAACCGAAAAGTAGAACAAAAATGTAATATTTGAGAATCTAATCAAAATTTTACTACTTTGCAAATGGCATATAGCATTCACGGTAATTCCAATTAATTACAAATATTTTTTGGCCATTTGCATATTATTCCCAACAGTTAACATCAAGATCAATTTAGGATTATAACATGCTCTAAAGTTAATTCAACCAAACTTGCTCTAAAGTTAACTAAACTTGGTGATCAGCACAATCTTGTTTTCAACTTGATGGCATGCATTTTATCCTCGGGCTTGAAAAGAGAATCGATCATCTTAAGCTTTGGTGATTGGGTTGCACAGAGGCCCTATACTTGGAAATTAGTGGCCACTGCCTGGAACTGACAACCTACAACATTCAAAACAAATTCAGTAAGTATATAACAAATGAAAGGAAAAAACACTGAAATAGAAGTTAAAGCAAACGTACATCAGCAATATATGGGCGATCTGATTGCCCTCAGGAGCCATGAGAAACATCCATTCCCAGTATAATAGTGGGAACCTTGGAAATCAGAGGAATTGAAGGGGTATCCTCAACCTGGAGTAGAGAATTCATGCATCAAGCTGCTTTCACCATAAGGAAACTCACAGTGAGCAAGTTCGACAGATACCAATATTGGTTAAAAGTAAAAGTATTCCGGGATTGAAAACTTGGCTATCAGAATTTGCTTACCTTAGCATTAATCTTGAGCAGTAGGTTAGTCACATATTGATCATTCACTTTAATTGGAGCAAGGAACTGAGCGACAATGCCAAAATCAGCAAGGCACTTGCGCTTCCATGGGCCTAAACAAACCAGTCCACAGTTTAGCACATAACAAGAAAAGGACAAGATAACAATCCTTGTAGGAAACAAGTTCATAATTGAAACAAGGAACTAACCATAGATACCAGAGTTCTTAATCTCAGGGAGAAATATAGCAGGAAACTTACTTTTTTCTTGCTCAAACATTTCTTCCACTCGAACATTCGGAGCAGTGCCTCACATGTTTTGTCCCTTTTAAAGACGTCAAAAGGCTAATCAATTTTCTGCACACAAGAAAGAACAACTAATAAAAAAAATAGAGACAAAAAAATACTATCATGATTCATGAATAAAGTAACGAAACTAACCACCCCTTTCATTTGACCACATCGTATGAGATCGCTCACTAAATTCCTCACTTAACACCGGGCCAAGAAGTTCACGACAACCCAGCGACCGACACCCATGGCCGGATCAGTGTTTGTATATAGAAAGTAAATTGAAAAAAAATTGATTTTTCTACATGAGCACGGAAAATTGACAGAATTTAAAGCAAGGAATTATTAACACACAGAAATGAATACCTTGTTGTTGAAGTTCCAGCAGCCATCGCGAGGAAAGAAATCGCCTCTGTTTCCAGTTTTAAGCTGTTATTTACAACATCAAAGTACAATAAGACAGGAGTACGTACAATTAAGAAATGGTCTGTTCCAAGCAACTATGGTCGTGGCACTAGAATTTAAGTATGAGAAGCACCCGTTCTTTGAAACCGAGATAAAATTGCAATATACTTGGAATGAAGAAATGGTCGTGCCACTGGTTTCCTATCTCTCGCTACTTCCTATCATAAGCTAACTTCTATCAAAACTTGTTCTTAAGAGTTCTAAACAGTGTCAGACTGAATAGACTAATACTTGCTTCACATTATATATTCACAATCATTATTGTATGTCACTACTTTATGATATTCATGTAATTATGTTACGATTATTACTTGCAGGGACTCCAGCTCAGTCAAAAAGACGAGAATTTCACACTCGGGTTCTTCTTTTGGTTTTATCTCATAATTACAGAAGATGCAACTAAAGGTTAAAATGATTTTAGAAAGTTTCTCGTAAGATTCTAGAGCTCAATAGCTCATAAACTTAACTTTGAAGTGAGTAATGGTTATACTATGTAAACAAACTTACAACTTTCATCACTATGATATGATTTTAGTAAGTTTTGTTGAACTAAGATAAGTGTTGTGCCTAAAAGATTGATTTGCATAAATTGAAGTATGGATATTAAAAAACAACTTTTTTACTCTATATTTTCATGGAAATGAAAATTAAACATAGTTTAACCTCTCCAAATTTCAGATCTCTGGAGCTTGATTCTGAATCCCTAAAGAAAAAGAAAGAAAAAATGTCAGCCAACAAGATATTTCTTACAAATATTGTTACTTGGTTTGAATCAGATGTACTTAAAATATTACTTCGAATCCACACCCTTGATAAATGTGGAAAGGACTTTACATTTACCATCAGTAGATGTTGTTGCAAGGAGTACCAACAAAAATAAAAATGAGTTCACCAAAACTATAAACTTGTGAAATCATTGACCGCGTCACATTTTTCATTTCTCTTTCTTTTTCCCATCTGAGAGAGTCAGGGAGAGGGAGGAAGGGAAGGTGGGTTTAGGGTTTAGGGTTTAACAGGTGGAATAGAGGAGCGAGGAGAAACGGGAGATGAGAGCTAGGGTTTACACTTCGAGGCAGCAGATACATAAATAGCATGCATAAAATCTCATATTCATATGAATGGATCAGATTTGATGATCTTGCTGAATGGAGGGCTGGAACCGTCTCTAGACAGATACACCATTCAGTCAGTCCCCTTATTTCAACTTGCTATTATAGTAGTTCTGATATACCGACCCCACCTAGAATTGACTATCACACAATTACGAATTCTGCATTATCAGCCTCAGAAACTTCATAAAAAAAGAGTGGGACGGGAAGGAACATTAAAATGAACAGTTGAAAATGCAAAGGGCACGGAAGCAAAGAAAAGTATACAGCAAGAGAATTACTCAGACACTTTAAAAGAAGAATTTCAAGAATTACTTCCCTAATTTTATGTACAAAGAACACTAGACCTTGTTGGCCACCAATAAACAAACTAAACAGAGACGACGTCTCCAATGTTTCCATTCAGCTCCCCTACCCCTTATTAAATTCACAATTCATAATCCACAACTTAACATCTAACAGTACACTCCCATCTCACATTTCCAATATTTCAACCTGGTAATTGATTAAACCACAAATCCCGACTGGGTACAAATATTAACAACCACCAGCCCAGCGGTGCCCACTACCTTAATTTATCATATAAATCAGTTTAGTATTTTTCCCCTTTTTTACATTTGATGAAATATAATAAAAATAACAAAGCTAAAAAAACAAACAAAAGAAAAGAAAAAAGAAGTACACAATCCAAATAAAGCAACTATTTACATCTTTCTAAGGCCTATGGTAAGAGGATACAAGTATTTTTCTTGGAGCCTCATGGGTTTGATTTTGCAAGTGGCACGAAGAAGAAGAAGAAGAAGAAGAAGAAGAGGCTAACAAATAATGGTGTTCACGGATGGGTAGCAGGTTAAGAGGATACACACTTAACACAACTGTCTCTTGATTCTGTTGGAGCTCCGTTTCATCTCACATCAGTTGTAACAGGTTATTGCCACATGGATAAAGGTGACAGGTCGGCAGATTAAAGTGTACATCAGGTTTCATGCTTTTCTCATCGCACTTGGTAGCCATCATCTGCATAAATTGACACCAAAGCATCGGCAGCACCAGCAGCCAAGAGAACCCTGTTTATAGAAAATGCCAGTATAAATCAAAAAAATTGATCAAATAGAAACTACACAAGAGCTAACAACTAGGCCAAAACCCATTTTATCTCAAGTTCTCAACCTCAACCCAGAGATCGTGCTGGTTAAGAGACTTCAAGGCTAAGTACAAGAGAATTAAAAATACGGTAACTACCTATTCCATCCCATCCTCGTCACCTCATTCCCTTTCACCTCCTGTGAATCAAACAGGGCGCTCGTCTCACATGAAGTTTTGCATAAGACTTCAATAGAGAGTATTCACTAAATGGTACCAGTAAACAATATTGCAAACCAGACAAATTGATAAACATGAAAAAACAGAATGATGATCAACATGAATTTTTTTGCAAAAAACCATTCCAATGGCAAATATCAAAAGTCATCATTTGTATCATTTCCCATGAGATCGAACAATCAAAACTGAAACCCTCAGAGCATAAGGTACCGGTATGGGTGGAAGGAAAGGCAGGTGACAGAGCCGATGCGCTGCGCCATGAAGGTGGGGTAGTAGCGAATGATGCTGAGCTGTTCGCCCTGAAGAGAAAACACCTTCACCAGCTGCTTGGCAGAGCCACTAACTATCACAGGGGCATGTCTGTGCACCGCCAACGCTGTCAGAGACCCTCTGTGTGCATCTATCGTCAGGTACGCCTCGCCCGCCTTTCTTATGTCGAGGAATTGTATGTCTCCTGCCTGGGAAGCGCTCACTATCTGCTTTTTACAACACATTTTCACAAAAATTACAACGCAGACAGGCTCCTAAGGAAACTTATTGGTTCGGTTGAAATTTTGAATTACTTCGGTTTTTTTGTATTTGGTTTGGTTTAGATTTTTCAAAACCGAAAAGACCAAACCAACCGAACTCTATATGGTTCAAATCTTCGGTTTTGGACTTACAATGAAGAAAAATTTTGATTTGGATATTTTAGACCATCTACATATTTTGTATGGAATTGAACAATGTGTGTAACATCAACTAATACATATATTTATATTTATTTCTATTATTATTTAATGGTATTTGTGTATGTATTGAGTTTTGACCCGTTTAAAATGTAATCTCTTATTTCGGTTCAACCGAACAAACGAAATTTACTTTGGTTATTTTGGTTCGGTTGGTTCAGTTATATTTTTTAAAACCAAATACAATTTTGGCTTGACTATTTTAATTCAGTTTTAACTGAACCGACCCAATGAACACCCCTATCAGCTGCTAAGATTTTATGCAGGGGACTAAAGTAAATAAGGCACTAATTCAATCCAGAATCAGACAAGCCATTCTATGAGCAAAAATTTGAAGTGAATCATCAATTTAAACTAACATGGCACCAATTCTGTCCATAAACGTAAATCAAGGTTTCAACCATATTTACCTTGGATGAATCCATGCCAGGTTGAAACCCTATTCCTACAACTCTTTCCACTCTTTGAATGTGTGGCTTAGCTGTACATATTGGCCTACAAGAAAAAAAAAAAAGAACAAGAAATCTAGAATTGAAGTATATAAAAAAAGAAAAACACTTCCTATGGAATTATTAAAAAAAGCTCAATTGCATAATGTCAGAAAAATATGGAGACTTACACATCAGGACTACTGCGTATGTCAAATATCCTGACAGACCCATCCATGAAACCGGCAGCAAATTGACCCCCATGGACCTGTGAAGCTGACTGATAACAAAAAATGAAACTACGATTAAAATCATTGTGCAAGAAAAAGCAAAAGAATTGTAGGTTGTCTGTTTAAAGTTCTTTTGGGTCTGTAAAATAACTAGGTCATGATTTCCTACAGATGCAACTCAAGAGTCGTCATTTATCTATTTATATTAAACATGCAGTAGTTCTAAAAAAATATATATATATTCAAAAAAGGGAAATTTTAAAATAACAAAAAGAACATACCAGCACAGAGATGCTGCTATCACTAACAGAGGGAATGGTGCTAAGCAGTTGCTCCCTCTCAAGGTCCCAGACATGAATAGATGATGCATCTCCACCTGCAGCATACTACAAGTACAACAGAAAAAGTGTATCAAACGTATTTCCTAGTGAAAAGTATACAGTGGTTCCAACTAACAGTATCACCACAAAAAAAAAAAAATTAAAATTCAAAGACGTTCTTTGTGCAAACTCAGGCTCAAAACTTGGAGTAAGGGATTTCAAAAAAATAAATTATGGAGATCCACTAGCCAAAAATATGTGAAATCAGTAGGCATTTAAACAGAAAAGGTATATTAAACGTATCTCCTAGTGAAAGGTATAGAGTGGCTTCAACTACCAGTATCGCGCACACAACAACAACAACAACCAAGCCTTTAGTCCCAAACAAGTTGGGGTAGGCTAGAAATGGAACCCAATCGTAGTCACAAGGTGAAGTAGATAGTAATAAAATAATAATAAAAATAATAGTAGTAGTGGTAGTAATACTAATAGTAATAATAGTACCAATAATAATAGTAACTATACCAATAATATACTAACTCTATATCACGCACACAATATTTAAATTCAAAGGGGACTCAGGCTCAAAACTTGGAGTAAGGGATTTCAAAAGAACAAATTCAGATCGCTAGCCGAGAATATGTGAAATCAGTAGGCATTTTGACATTATTAAATTGAAGATTTACTGTTTCCCTTCAAATAGAAAAAATATGACTAATAAATGGATAGGAAGATGATGACCGATAGCCATACCAAATAGCTGGACTTCTGTTGCCAATCAATGATCGCATTTCTGATTGTAATTTTTTGTTGGCCTGGAACTGAGAAAAAAGCTGTTACAAGCTTCTGCTTGCTCTTCACCGTAAAATCCTTCCAAACACGCACATTTCCATCATCTGCATCAACATTCAAAAAGACACCATTTTATTAATGCAACAACAAATTTAGCAAGTATATGCGAAGTGTAGTAGAGATCACGACCCACTTGATCCGGCGAGGAGTAAATTATCATCGAGTTCATTGATAAGGCAGAGTTTTGAAATGCCTTTCTCTGATGAGTCCTGGTGGTTGTCAAAGCTGTTCAATACTTGTGCATCTTCATAGTTCCATACTCTGTCGCACAAATTCAATTTAAATCAATCACCTTTATAGTTCAAAACTAGCAATCTACCCATTGTTAAAAATCCAAAGAATTGTGACAAAACAACAGATAAAACAGAAGTAACAAGTCATATGCACCTGATTAATTCATTTTCATCGGCAGCAACTACAATAGGGGAAAAGGGCAACAACAATGTCGCTTTTGTGCCCGTCTCAAACTTCGTGTCCCAGCTTGCTATTTGATTGTTTAATTTGCTTGCACCTAAAATTATAAGTATTTGAAAATTAACAAAATAAACAGAAGCAATTGAAGTGACAAGAAAGTAGAATTTCCCAGGCTAAACTGAACTCGTGTATAAAAGACTTGAGACCCTTATGTCCAAAGCCTATCAATCTTCATTTGTAGAAGTTAAAAAAGCAATAAACAAAAAAAAAAAAAAACTGCACACAAATCCAAACAAGTTTATTGAAAGTTTTGGACCCCACTGGAAAATTGGTTTCATCCTTCCTACTCTCATGTAATAAATTATTCAAAGCATCTTCCATGTACCTGGTAATTATCCATCCTACTCTTTTTGTTGAAGCATATATGGAAAGCAGGTATATTATATTCCCAAATCAAGATTATATGTTTTCTATTTACTGACAACATTGTCCAACCAGCAAACCAGCGTGAGTGAGTTGAACCAACTTTTATTTTATAACAAAAAACTGAAGATCTCAATACCAGCCGGTAGCAAGCCCTAGTTGTGACCGTCTATTACATTAATCCTTGGCACATATTGACAAGGTACCAGTTATGACAAGTATGGTCACCATGCACATAAAAAGAATTATCAGTACTCACACGAGTGCTGGCATCTCTTGATACAATCCATAGCAACCCTCTCTCTCTCCTCCCGTCGTACCAGCACCTCCTCATTGTCATCATTGCCTGTCAAGAGAGGCCTTGAGAAGTGGCCACAACTCCAGTTATAGATGGTTGACTCCGGCAATAGATTGCTGGTTGCCTCTGGGTTGTTTCTAGAAGTCGGAGTTGATCCGCCAGCACCAGGTGGCACTTCAGGTAAACCCGTTTGTTTGTCATCAGGGGAGTTCTGCAGGTGTGATCGGAATTCGAGAGAGTACACACGGCGCAGGCCTGAGAGGTAGCTCTGCTGTGGGGGGCTGACTGGAGGCGTCCTAAAATTCATGGATAGATTACCTACGAATAGAAAAATAAATATAGTCAAGAGGTTTATTTAGCATAGCAGAAAAATAACATGAGATTACCAGTACCAAACTCTACAAAGTCCAGTAATGGTATATGCCAGATTAGAACTCTATAGGTATGATTTGATGGTTCTTCTGCTTAATGTCAGTTGAAATAATGACATAAATTATGGTTAGTTACCTTCTCAAAGAGACTACTTACAATGCAAGTGGACAAGTACAGCAAGGAATTGCAAGATCACTTACTACATTACTATTTGCATGCATATTTGGTGTCAATTGCATTTCACTTTCCATCAGATACTAATGACAATTAATATTTTTACTTGAGAAAAAATACTTAACAATAAAAAGTCAACTAGTCAACATACCAGCATTCATGTCAAACCAAGAGTTTGAGCGTGCCAACCCTGCAAAAGGCAAATTCGCCGAAGAAGAAGGGGCTGAGGACTCTCCTGCATGTATCATCCCACCAAATCTCGTACCTTTCAAAACCACTGGTTCAATCCCAATCATAGAAAGAGTCCTCCTAGCATAGCCTGCAACCCTCGGGGAAGGGTCCCGCGCCATGGAGATCATTTTTGTGATGAACTGTGAATATGTAGCAATATCAAGCAACCTTGACCTAGCTGCATAGCTTATGACCCCATTGCTAGTGTTACTATTGCTGTTTTCTTTTAATATTAAACCGAGGTCAGAGTGCTGTGATGAGCCATCAGACTGAGGCGAGATGTTCATCACTGGGCTATTGATGGAGATACCACGACTGCTGGTGTCACTCCCAATTCGTAAAACTGGGCCTGAGGAGCAGGGGAAGGCGGCGGTCCCACCAGGCTGGATGAAGCTAGTAAGGTTAGATAGGGAGGGAGGGGCTGTTAGTCGACTGTTTGGTTGCGTTTTCCAGCACTCTTGGGGCACTGATTTCAGCTGCTTGTTGTGGCCAATTGCAAAACGTGCAAGAGCTGGGAAGTAAATAAAATTATTAACACACAGGTTAGTCTAAGTCATAACAGAAGTACTTGATAAAAAAAAATACTTTCAATCTCCAAACTTTATTTTTTAGAATACAAAGAAAATTCATTTCTATAATATTGACATTAAGAAAACATGGACAAACATAACAGATATGAAGTTATATTGTTCCCTTGAATTAGAACAGACAAATCCTTTTATGAACTGATAAGTCTTAATCTATATGTTCCAGCATCCATTCTGATCATATGGGTTCTTGACTTACTAAAGATAGAAATGGTGATAGATCTGGCACAGGTGGTCAGCATTTTATAAGTAAAAATATAAATGTGGTCAGGTTTATGGCTACCATCGGATCATTGTTATTTGAAAAAAATTAAAAAAGAACAGGTCATGTCAACCATATGTACCATTTTTATGGTAGATATTAGTGTCTTTTGTTTTCACTAAAATTGCTTTCAATAAACACAAAGAAAGTTCAAGCCCGATGGCATGTCTTAGCTGATCCAACCCGCCAGTGAGTAAAGAACTCTTGGTATCACTCAACCCATGAACCTAGAGGTCGGGTCAAATAATTGACTGCCTAATTGTTCATACCTGCAACAACCTCAGCTCTGACCAGTGGGCTACCATCAGAAGCAACTTGAAAGATGCTCTTGACAATATTAAGCTCTGCTTTGAGTTTTTCGTCATCGTCACAGTCCTCATCAAGCCCCTGACCATCCCTAAATGAGGTGGACCCCACATCCAGCAAGGTCCCAAGTGCAAAAACTGCAGATGCTCTTACCTGCAATGAGAAAATTAAATGAAATCCGCATTAATTGTATTTACACGGGTCTCCAGATAATAAACCTGCAAGGAATAGGTCAAAGACGAAGCCAATGGTCCATAGGGTATAGGGCAAGTGCCTTATCCTGGCTCAACACATGTAGTTTAAATTCTTTCTTTGGGTATGACTTGTTTACAAAGAAAGCAATAAAATATATTGGTAATGAAAAAATAATAAATAAATGCCTCGAAAAACTTGGGATATGCTTTGTTTTACAGAAAATAAGTTTATTCTATACATACAAAATAACCTATTTTTTAATTTTGCCCTACACAAAAAGGTTTTCTGGCTCTGCCCCTGGAATAAGTTAACGTGCATCTAGAAAATAGAAATCACGCTACATGTATATACAACAAGTCCCTTTAAAAGATCTTACGCACGTGTATATCTAATACCTCTGTAAAAGACAGTAAACATCATCTATACCCCATCGATCCTAGTCACCTGAACTAACCTTCTCCTTTTCTCAAAGGTGTGGAGCCAAACATTCATGGAGGGTAATTAAGGGCATCTCTTTAAGAAAATGGACAATGGAGAGTGCCAAAAGGTATATCCATGCTTTTTTATATCATAATTTATACATTCCAGTTCTGTTGTATAGGTACACCTTCCCAGCGAGAACTAAAGTTTCCACACACCAAAATACAGAACTTTCAAAGTAATTCATTGAATTTTGTCCCGTTTGTAAACAAAACGCTTTTAAGTGGCAAATAGAATATATGATACCTCTGGTTGAGATTCTGTCAAAAGAGGCGCCACTATGCCAGGCGCATTGGATTGGAGCCCCAGCAGCTGTGCCTCAGGGAAGTCCTCCCAAAGTTTGCCGAGGCAAAGGCAGAGCCACTGAAGTAGCAGCGGCTCAGTTCCCGTGGACTGGACGGAGTCATGCATGTGCATTTGAGTCTGAGTCTGCATGTGGGGGCGCGAGATCTGAAGGTGTCTTAGGCAGATATCCATGAGACCCGTCTGGATACATGCCTCCTGTCCTCTCCTGTGTCCATCAACTATAACAGCCAGTACAAAGGCAGCCATGGCCCGCTGCTCAGGGTATGCATCCAGGCTGTCAAGGAAGCAGATGAAGTACTTGTGGCCTCCATCCTTCACTAAATCCACTTGGCATGACTGTTCAACAATATTTAAGTAGAAAGAGTGTCAGTGTATAGCATTAAGGGATTAGAATATAACCTAACAACAGGTCATTTTGGTAAAACTGGAAGCTATCAATGCAAATTTCATTTTCCGTTGTTGGCTTAATACTAATAGAAGTCTCAAAAACTGTCAGCTTCAATTTTATTTGGAATTCAGTCCAGCCATGTCAGTGGGGAGAAAAAGAGATCAGGTAAATGCATGCAGCTTCAGGTAATATAAACTCTAAACACAATGGTGCTGTTCGGCAAGGCTTCCTTAAGCCTCCTTAAGACTAAAGGAGCCTCCTTTAGCTTCCTTAGCCGCTTAATCCTGTCGAACACCAGTTCCTTAGCACGGATTAAGATCACTTCCTTTAGCCTCCTTTTGCCCGGGTCTTAAGACACCTCTACCCTTCCTTTAGCTTCCTTAGCTATTACCCACGGATTAAGACAACCGAACATCGGTTCCTTAAGTCTTCTTAAGACTTAATCCTAGTGTGGATTAAGAGGTGTTGCCGAACAGCCCAAATTTGCTATGCTAAGGTCTTTTAAGATGCCCAAAAAGAAGGATAGGAAAATACCGAACACGTACCTTGTCAAGGGCAAGAATCTTGGTCCATATGAACACAAGAATCTGGCGCAACTCCATGGCAGTTGTTTGCAATAGCTTAAGCACATAAGGGAAGATACCAACTGACAGTGCCTACGAGGATCAGCAAATGAATATAACAGTCAATAAATAGCGTCATGTGCTAAGATCTTTTCTACAAGATAGGAAAGTTACATCTATAACAGAAGACGAGAAAATCCTCGGAAACAAAAAGAAAAAAAACTAGTTTACCCGATCAACAGCCCAAGGTCCCATGTCAAGGAATCTACCTAGGAGTACCAATGCCCGAAATCTATGCGACTGGCTCAGCAAGACCTGACAACAAAAGCTAACTCAAGTAACTAAAGATTTCACAACAACATTATGCATAAATTATTCTTCCAAATTTCAAATCTCAAAAAACTCTATTTTATGAAGTCATCAATTACCTGAAGAACTATAGGCAACTGTTCCGGTGGCTTCTTATGCTCAGAGCCACCATCAAGCCACACTTCAAAAGCCGTCAATTGCTCCGTGAAAAAAGGGCTTGGCTGGTAATAAGACAACAATTTCAGGCAAAAATTTATTAAAATACAAGATATTAACCCTTATCTGTGTCTCGATCGTTTTAAATAGAAGGGTTACCTGAAACTCAGCATTCGGTTCAGATAGCAGCTGTGGTAATTTAGACAGGCAGTTTTCAGCAGCCATGTCCCATGCATCCCTAAAAAACATTAATACTGTAAAAGAGAAGAACGAGAGATTTGTCTGTTGTTTTGGTTATCTAGGTGACTCAAAATCTTACCACATATGATGCTGGTGAGTCGGCGGAAGCATGGGGTGTGAAATCGGAGAACAATTGGCAGTTCGCATAATCCTCTCAGCCAATAGAAAGTTACGGAAAAGGCTAGCCAGTAGAAGATCTTGCCTGAATAGCCTCTGGAAAAGTTCTACACAAAATTAGAAGACAACTCAGTGTGTTAGTTCCCATGTGAATAAGTCAGCTTGTTAGTTTCCCCAGAAAAGAATAGATTATCAAAGGGAAGAATAAAGCTTGAATATTTACCATGAGGTAGAACATTCCAAGCTATGGTGTCTGTGATTGCAGTAAAAATCCAATTAAGCTCGCCCAAAAGGGTTTTTCGGTCATTTTGTCGACCAGGGATTTTGTCAATTAGAGACTGGTCCAAGGAATCATGAAGCAGGGACCGACCACAGAACCTTCAAATAAGTAATTATACGCTATAATAAAAGAAGATACCACCAAAAGAGAAACAACAATAGTCTCTGCAATCCAAATTCTATATGCAGCTCGGAGGCATACTGCACTTGTGTTTTATTGAAGGATGGGCACATAACCTAACATTGGCTGAATTATCACTACCATAAAAAGGTTAGGGCTAAGTATAGCCTAAGACAGCCACTGCACACAAAACCTGGTATAATATGCTGACAAACACAATTGTCCTTGGTTAAATATAGTCTTGGTATAAGAAAGCATGACTACCAGTGTAATGCCATCTTGATAGGAGTAGTCAGGCATGCGGTAAATACATCTGCAGGAAATTCCGCACTCTGTGGCAATGTCTCGTTGGCCTCACATGCAGCAAGTATAATACAATCCTTTTGAGAAGATGGAGTACTAGTGGAACCCCCGTCTAATAAGCCTAATCTCTGTCCAAATCACATCAGATAGAAATTCAGCTCTATCCAAAGCAATTTAATGGGTTTTTTTCAGAGAACAGGAGTCACAATCTTTCGGTGGTACTCAATGCAATCAGCTTTAAAAGCTTGTCAAATTAAGAAATGAATATACAAATTACAAGATATTACTGAGCTCCAAGCATAATCAAATAACTTAGTCAAACAGTTTATAATAGCTCTGTGAAACACAGATTGAAGGAATCAGATCACAGTTAGTCAAACAGTTTAGAATAGCTCTGTGAAACACAGATTGAAGGAATCAGATCACAGCATACCCTTCTCTCTCAAAAAAGAAGAAAAAAAAAAAAAGCTCAGGCCTAAATAAAAATGCAACCAGTTAAATTTGATCTATATTGTCTTTGTTCCATTTCCGTCGGGTGTCTTGCAAAGGGGTGAATAAGAGAGAGGATAAATCAGTAACAATATTTGTCAATTGAATTTTTCCAACTTCTCGATCACAACACACCAAATGTGACATTTTTTTATATACAATAACAAGGTACAGGACATTTTCAATGGTAGCACATGTCCATTGAAGCATAAATTTTGCACCATAAGTAACATTACTGGTGACAGTAAAAGTGGTGGTACAGGACCCCTCTTGTGAATCCTTATCTAAAATTCAACTTATGAAGATTTTTGGAATTCCATGAAACAAAATCATTTCGGAAAAATCAAAAGAAGGAAGAATAAGTTTGAAATATTGGCAGTGCCTAAAAACTCAAATGTCTCAACATCCATCTTTTGCAAGACCAGGAATTTCACCAACTGTTAACCATACAAGAGAGATTAGAATGAATATAGGATGAAGCAATTCACCTCTACGAAAGCATTTAAAATTAACCCAGCAGCAGAGCAATCAAACACATAAATAGATGGTGTTTTCAGCCATGAATCTAGATCACTGATCGGCAACGGAATGTACTGTGTATAGCTCTTATTAAAAACCCAAATTTCTCGATTGGCGGTTGGTTTTGGAACACCATGTCCATTGTAGTGAAATAAAACCCTTTCTGTTCTGGCATATTTTCGACACGTAGTACAGAGTTTCTTCACCTCCTCTACAGTCGGATCAAGTTGGAGCTTATACCGTGCCTGCTCAAAGGGTCACAATATTTATAAGCATGTGTAAAAAACTCACCTCCATATCATTCAACTATCCAACTCTTATTAATAAAATCCAGGAATCAATTAACGGTCACCCATGAAATATATAATTTTCAGCAGCATGGAGGTCTAAAAGCAAAATTGCACAAAAAAAGTGTACTGAAAATAAAACTAAAAATCTTCCCAAATTTCAGCATAGGACGCGATAAAAAAAAAAAAGGAAGTAGAACAGCATAAAGAAATATTGCTTGCCTTAGGTTGCCATCTCTCATATTGATTATGCAAGGCTTTTCCAATGCTTTCAAGAGCTTTCGGAGGAGCCATGGTAAAAGGATCTAATTCAAAAAAAAAATAACAAAATCAGAACTTACAATCCCGATACATATTTGTCCTAAAAGTAAGTCCCAAATTTACATTGCACCTCTTATAAGCATGACTCCCATGCCAGATTACAGAACCAATACATAAAAGCTCCGGTACTGACCAGATCTCAATTAATCTGCCAATTTCCTCTCCTATCTATTGTTTTTCCCTCATTATTTGGGCCACACTTCAATAAGAAGATACCAATGAACAAGTAAAATTGTCCAAGAAACGAGATTTGGAAATATTAAGGACATCAATGGTTACCTATCCAGCACTCCATTCGAGCACAAGGAGATATTTTAATAACATCTGGTGGGTCCACGCTTATATTTAAACATAGCACCAACGCCACACAACCCGTTTTCATCTGTAAAAGAATTCAACAAAACATGATACATATGCACTAATTTCCCCGAACTTTTTTGCATTTATTAATATACCCTATCTAACTAGAAAACTCCTGATAACAGCCTTCCAACAGTGTTGGGAAACCAATGACTACTAAAATCAAGTGGTGTTCACACCAACAATCGATAGAGTAACATGGATCAAATGCACATAAACGCTTAGAAAATAAATTGCTAATATAAGAGCATTTGCATCGAGAGCTGTGAAAGTCAAGATTACAATCTAGGCTGCATCATTCTGGTGCCAATAACAATAGTACAAAAACACTAAGCATATGTGCACAGATATTAGCATCCCAGTTGTTTTCAGTTGTGTATGCACATAGGAATTCACCATCTTAGGAAACTAAAGGAAACAAGACCTCAATACATAGATAATGCACTAATGAAACCATCAAAGCTCTATTCTGCATACTATTCATACTCACAGCCATCAATCAAGCTAAATTTTGGTTAAAAAAAGGCTCTTGGTTGCTTCAGAGCACTGTATGGTCCACAGTACTATAATTTAAAAAAAATTGCACCAAGAAAAACCTAAAGGTGACTTATTGGAAACTGATAGCATCGGTTCCAGTTAATTCGCTCATGGAAACACTAAGCTGCCACTTCTTGTGTAGTTCATCTCTCTAGAAACCGTTCATTTTCCGAAATTTCAAAAGTTGATCAGCAGAAGTGAATTTAATTTATGACAAGTCTATCAAAAGTTTTAAAAAACGATGAGATTTACATACCCGATCCTTGAGCCGCCATTTGGAGACCAGACCCTCATCCGACGGTCCAGATTGAATCTGAGTGCCGTCTTCGAACCCCTCATGCCTCGATTCACAAAGCACCCCACTCTGAGGGAAGTACGGCATGCTCGTTTCAGGCCCATCTTCCCCAGCTCCACCGCCTCCGCCTAGAACCGGAGGCTCTGGCATGGCCACCACCGCAGGAGGCGGCGCCTGAGACAACCTTGAAGCCATCAGATCTCCCAATGCCATCTAACTCGCCAGCATGCGATGCCTGAGCTAACCCATGCAACCCAAACCCTAGAAGGGGGTCGGTCGCAGACCCAAGAGGTCAATCGGATTGAAGAAGAGATTCTAATCCCAAATCAGCGAAACCCTAGAGGAGAAGAGAAACCCTAGACTGGGGAGGGTGGAGGCGCGGGGGAGAGGGGGGGGGGGGGGGGGGGGGGGGCGACAGGAGAGAGAAGAGAAAAAACAGAGAAAGTTCGCACAACAGGGATTAAAAAATACGAATTATTTTAAAAATAAAACATAAATAAATGTTGTAATCAACAGATTGTTCATTGTTCGCCTTCTTCTCTCTTTTCTTTATTCCTAAATCCTAAGGTACTTTTGTGGATAACCCCTACAAATTTCCAATTTTGCTGCTGTAAACCTCAGATATTCAATCTGTTCCGACTTCAAATGAGTATAGTCATTCGGTGAAAAATAATCAAAATTCAAATGGCGAGATATGTAAAAAAAAAAAAACATGGAGTAATATAGTATTATTAAAGCAAAGACGAATTGAACTTGGTTTTGGCCCTTCTCCATTTATTTATTAATTAATAAGGGATTGTTGGATTGATGACGCGAATGCAATGACTCATGACTGGGTTATATATGATCGTGTCAAACAAGTTATCAATTTCTATTCTCATAATGTGATAATGACCAACTGAGCCTGAGGAGACTGTAAACTAGCTCTACAATTTTGTTATCAGATTGCAATGCACCATCAAGTAAGTTTTTGTATATAAAATTGCAGTGTGTTTTCCTTCTTACATTCTATTCTTAAGTATTGAGTATTGACTGCTTTCAATCATGTGTGGTTTGTGAAATCTCAAGGTACATTAATTTGCATGTTATGTTTTATTAATATAGTTTAACACTATCTTTAATGTCATCATCTCACCTACACTTACACTTATATGTAAAACATAAGGAGAGACTGTTTAAATGCCCCATTTTTAAAACTTAAATACCATCAAATTTCAAAAGTTAAATGTCAAAATAAAACTATTAGCAATGGTCTATATTATTTTCTCTATGTACATATAAAAAATTAAATGTTTAAACTTTGTTTTAATTGTTATCAAGAGCTTGTAGAAATATAGAGATGTGGATAGTTTATAGATGTTGATTATTTAACTTAATGATTCATATGAAAAGAAAAACAATAATTTTGATGTGCATGTAAAGTATTATAATACAGATAACATGTAACGGTTTTATTTTGCATATTTAATTTTTTGTTATTAAAAAATTAAAAGCTAAAATTATGATGAAAACACAAAAAATAAAAACATTCATACCTTCCTCTTAAAACTATTTTTATTGGTACGTGGAATTTACCAATCCTTAAACTCTTTTAAAGAATTCTTTTTTCTTCGACATTTACGTGCTTTCATTGTTTTGTTAATTATTTGAGGATAACAAATAAATTGTATGTCATAAAATCCTCAAAAATACGAAATATAGCTTACATTATGTCACGAAGTCCTCTAAAACATTAATATCCTTTACGCACAATCAGGGGCGGATTGAGTGCAATCAAATGAGGCTCAAATTGACCTCTATTTATTTTCTATTTTTTATATTATTTTACATTATTTTTTATATTATTATTATTATACATGATTCTATTTTTTATATTATTATCCACGTTCATAACAAGAAAATTTTATATAATTGATCTCTATTCACGTGTGACTCTCATAGTTTGAAAGTCTGACTCGGCCCCCTGCGCATAATCTCCTTCAATTTATTTGAAAATATCGATATTATTTTCTAGCTCTTCTTAATGGCACCTGATTTTTTTTAAATACCCTAAAAAAATAGCAAATCTACCCTCCATGTTGAAATAATGGGGGAGGTCAGCTCCAGACCAAGCTGCCCCTCAGTGGGGCGGTTTGTTTTTGCCTATAAATAAGGGGGTAGGGGGTCCGTTTTTGCTCCACTTCATTCCAAAATTTCATCTTCTCTCTCCTTTTTTTCTCTCTTTCTCTAGCAGCGTCCAACATTTTTCACGAAAGTCATTTAAATTTTTTTTTTACAAGGGGGTAGGCTGGCCGCACCTCAGTGGGGCAGTTTGGGTATTTTTCGAATTATTTCAACATTATAGATTTGCTATTTTTTTAGGGTATTTAAAAAAAAAAAATCGGCACTAGGACGGGACATATATTTTGCTCATCTCTTGGAATAAGAAAAATAATAGATATTAGTTCGGATTGTGCAATATATAATTAAAATGAAAACATTGCAAATAAAATATATTTAAGTCAATACCAGTTGGTTCCAACCTTTTTTTATTTTTTTTAGAAAATAATATAACTTTTGGTTCAATATTTTGCTAGGAGTTGTTTAATAAGTTTGGTCAAAATTTACATATATTTTGGTTTCTAGTTTCATTATATGTTTGTTCCATGTATCACACACATATTTGACAAGTTAAAATAGAGTGGAACTAGGTAGAAATACCATAACTAATTTTAAACACGTTTGGAATAAAAATTAGAATAGGGTGCAGATGTGCAATGATAATATTAAAAAAACGGAATAAAGTGAAAATATTGCAATTAAGCTCTCCCATTTTGCGCGTAGCCTCTCTTTATTGCACCTACTTTGAATATTTAATTGAGAAGCATGCAATTGGGTTCTAACAGGAGTGGAACTAGAGATAATATTCCATTGACCTTTTAATTAGGCATATTTCACTTTGTCAAAAGAAGTCGGAATAAAATAAAAATGCATTATAGTTGTCAAATATCTATTATATGACCACTAATTGAACAGAACCACAATTTTCTATTTTAGAATATGTAAGTCGTCAAAGAAAAATGAAAAGTTGGTCAGTTTTTTTTTTAAAAAAAAAATTGATCAATTTTTTTCGTTTCCTTATATTTGTTATTTATATTTGTTTGTTTTATGGTTCATATGATCAACGACGGATTTAAAGAGGGTTAGGGCCAGGCACCTGGATTCGAATTTTTTTTTGAGCCAGTGGTATTTTATATTTGTGTCTATTTTTGAATGAAAAAAAGGGCTACTCCTGGATTTAATTCACGATCCTATAAAAGAAAATTGCACGAAAATAGGTCAACCCTGACTGATTTGTGTAAAAGAAAGAAAGAAAGAGACGCGGTCCGATTCACTACTCCACTCAGAAGACTTGCTGATTTGCCAAGAGAAAAAAGAGGCCTGCTAGCTACTAGGGATCTAAATATGTACCGTGTCGTGACTTGAATCACGCGCCGTGCTGTGACCAAGTCAGATTTATACGTGTTGTGCCGCGACCAAATTTGGAAAGATGATCATAGCATGTGAATAATCACAACATGTTAGTCACGCTGTGACGACACATAACGTGTCCAAACGTGACCAGTCACTTATAACTATTCATAATTAAGTTAGTTTATTCAAGTTCACCATTCGATCAAGATCTAACGGTCGTAATTACACGCGACTCACGTAATTCCTAAAAAACAAGTATGGGGAATTTATTAAAAATGAAAGCGACAAATTGTAGGGGTGTGGGTGAAAATTGTCCATGAATAAAAAGTTAAAAACGTTAAAAGGGTAAAGGGTTTTTGGTTCCGCCCACTGTCGGATTTTCATTATCTAAATCAGGACCGTCCGATCAGAGTAAGCGGTCCCCTGTTCATTATTCGTGAGATTGGCGAGGACTGAGGAACGGTCGGAACTCGGAAACTGAAAGGGGGGGATAGCGACCCATTTGGATTTGGGTGCGTGACAGCTCAGATGCTGGCATGCGTTGCGAGTGCTCAACTCTCAAGTGCAGACTGAAGAAGTGAAGAGGCTTTCTTTGTTTGTTTACAACTCCATCTCAATTCTCAGGTTCCTGTCACGGGTTTAAGCCCAACTTCGATTCTTCTAATGAGCTTTGTTAACTTTGTTATATCATATATGTATGGTATGGACTATGGACACAGAGGCTGCTTCAGGCGTAGTCTCATACAATTATTTCCGATTTGTTTCACAACAAGGACAGGACAGGACAGGAACAGCTGCACTGCCATGATTTCCAGTCTCTTCTCAGAGCTTCACATAATAATAACAATCATCATCATCATCTCATTTTTTATGCTATTTTCAAAATAACAACCTTAAAATAATTGCCTCAAAAAAGTTTCCGTTTAAAATATGAAAAACATTCGTTTGATCTTTGATCAAATGGTTGAAAGATTTTATCCCTGATTGAAGTGCCTTGCTAGTTGCTACTGATTTTAAAAATGAACCGTTACGGCGCTAATTGTCAATTTGATATCATATAGAGAGGAAAGTGGAGGAAATAGAGGAGCTCTGAGGTGTGTGTGTTATGGTTTAGGTAAACGAGGCAAAGGAAATGAACAGCAACAATAGTAAAAAAAAAGGGCATTGGCTCTAACCCAACTTCATAAATAAATAATAGACAAAGATGCATAATTACAACCACATTTTTATTTTTAGGTCCCTAACTGGAGTCAATTTATGCCTTGTTTTCCAATTCGACAGATACAGAAAAGGATATCTTCCCTTAAATGAATCGGAATTAGATTCCATACTGAAAGTATCTTTGTGACATTTCATCAAAGAAATTATGCAGACTTGGAGAATGTTGAGAAGTTGAAATCATCAGAACTCCAGTCCAGTATTTCAAAGTCATAATGTTTTATAATACCTGAATTTACTGGGTTTGTCTATTTATTTTCACCTTTACATCAACTTAAGAGGGAGAGGAGAGAGATTCCAAATTTCCATTGGGTATCTGATTAAAATCCATCCAATGTCAGATATAATCCATCTGCACAGATCTCAATACAGATTAGACGACTTAGGCTTAACATCCAACAAATTTCAATCCGACGCCTATTGGAAATCACCCGCTCCCCACTAAAATAGCATTTGTTCTATTACACTCCATTCGCATTCCCTCTAGACTCTAGTTCTCAAACCATAACCCAGCAACTGGGGTAACTTTTGCATATCTCAAAAAAATTATATAGCTCCTTAAAAAAGCATGTATTGAATTGAGTTTCTCTTTCATTGTTCTTATTAACATATAACAGCAGTAACCATTGTAAGCTACAAAAATTTCTCCTAACAAGCATTGCTGTCATATAACAAGCAATGTCTTCGCCAATTCTATATAAACTACCAGTCTACCAAATGAAAAATACTGAGTGATCTCAACTGATCCTAGGAAAAATTGATGCTTAGGCAGCTTATGATTTATATATTAGCTCTATGGCTGAAAACAGACGAAAATTCAAGGAATATCAAGTAAAAAGTAATAAAGATAATAAAACAAAGGCCATCTTTTCATACATCTCTAAAAGACATCCCCCATTGATATTACATAATACTACAACACATGATGTAATGGGGCATTATGCTAAGTATATGTTAGTTGACAAATCCAAAAGGTGTATGTCGCCTGCTACCCCCTTCACCATATTGGTCATTCCATTTCCGCAGCTCGTTCATGCTAGTTGCATCATATGCAACAGATGGACTCACCTTCATGTCAAAATTAAGTGAACTTGAGATAGGTGACAACAAAATTAAAGAGAAGTGAGATAAAAAAAAATGTAAGAATAGATAAATTGTACCTTTGCTTTAGCTTTGATAAAGTCCTCCAGCTTCAGGGGTCGAATAGAAGGTCTTGTGCTAGTCACACCACCCTGATAAGAACACTTCTTTAGCTACTGCACAATTGAGTAATTCTAGATTGAGAATTTTCCAAGAAAGAAAGTGAGTGCAAGAAGTTTACCGCTTTCTTTTCTTCCTCTAGAAGTTCTTGAACGGGTCTGTACGCAGCAGCAATACATAGATTCTACATAGAAGGTTACATTCAATCCAATTCAACAAGGACCACAAAAAGCAAAATTTGATAAAAAAAATAAAAAATAATTGTAGCAATCAATTCGTGCTAGGAGTTATGTAGTACCTTCAAGTCACTCCCAGAATACCCTTCAGTGGCATTGGCTAGCTCTTCATAATTAAAATTCGAATTAAGGTTTTCTTTCGAGAGAAATATCCGCAAGATTTTCATTCTATTTTGTGCATCGGGAAGGTCCACATATATCCTACATATATAAAAAAACAAAAATGAAATATACAAAGAAGACAGCGAGTCAGTATCAATAGCCTTATTGAGTTACGCAGGAACTGATACAAAAAATCAATAAGAAATCGTGCTCAACTCAACCTTCTAGGTAATCGACGAATGACAGCATCATCCAGGTCAAAGGGGCGATTAGTGGCTGCAAGAATAAGAATCCTTTGGGTATCTTTTGATCTCAACCCATCCCAAGCCGCCATGAATTCATTTCTCATTCTTCTTGTGGCCTCATGCTCAAAGGCACCACCTCTGGCACCGAGTAAACTGTCAACCTACAACACAGAAAAGGAAGATGATGATACAATTGAAACTCTCGGCATGTGACATTTGGGTAGGGGTGTTCATTGGGTCCGGTTTAATTGGTTTTAAACTGAACCGAGAGAGTTCAGATTATACGGTTCAGTTTTTCCAATTAAATATATCGGTTCAGTTCATTTTTTAAAACCAGTTTAATTGTTTGGTTTGTTTCAGATTAGAAATTTTAAAAACTGGTTACACCAAACTGATCGAAAAGAGTATAATTCTTTCGAGCCTATGAAAAATTAATTATGAACGTTTTTTTCTTTCTCCTTGAGTTTGAAAATCACTAATTCAATTCTTTGTATTGAAATAAATAATTCTTTTGCACCTATAAAAAAATTCAAAAAATTAACAAAAACTGTTTAGTTTTTTATTAATCTTCTTATTTCGGTTCAACCGAACAAACCAAAATCTAATTCAGTTTGTTTGGTTTGGCTTTAATTTGGTAGATAAGTTTATTTCGGTCAGTTTGGTTTTAACGAATAAAATTTTGGTTTGCCTATTTTATTATGGTTTTAACCGAACCGAACCGATGAACACCCGTACATTTGGGTACATTCACATTCTTACCTCATCAACAAAAATTATGACCGGGGCTAGCTTACTAGCGAAGGAGAAAAGTGCCTTGGTAAGCTTTTCTGCATCTCCAAACCACTGTTCAAGGGAACAAATTATATTAAAAAGTGAATCGAATTGAAATTATGGAACAAATTTTCACAATGAACCTCAATTTATACCAGACAAAAATTTGGTCAAAGGACGAAAAATGCCTCACCTTTGATGTGAGTGTGGATCCACTAATGCTAATGAAGTTAGCTCCAGCTTCCGTTGCAAGTGCTTTTGCCAGAAGTGTTTTTCCAGTTCCAGGCGGCCCAAACAACAAAATTCCTTTGCAGGGCTTAAACCCAACAAAAGAATAAAAAGAAGAAGAAAAGAGTAGCAAAGAAGAGAAAAGACATCACAATGATTGCTTGAATAAGTACATAGTTGGTACAGTTAACCCTACTGACACCAAAAAAAAAAAAAAAATGTAGTAACTTACCCTTAACAAATTGCCGTGCGAGAACAGCTCAGGCCGCCTCATAGGTAGCGTGACAAGTTCGTCAAGTGTTGTTTTGACATCCTCCAGTGCCCCAATGTCATCAAACTTTACTCCAATTTCATCAGGTGGTACCACTGCAGATATAAAATTGCTTTCGTACTCGTCTTTGGCAAGACTCTGCATTAGAATTATTTGTTTACATCTTAGTCTAACACTAAAATCCAACAACACAGATGATATACAGATCCATTTTGCAATCCAGAACCTTGTAAGTAGTAAAAAAGGGTGAAAACCCGTTTTACCTTTTTTTCACTTTACCGAACAACCCTTAAAAGTATAATATTGCAATTGCACAGAATTAATTGCAAAGGAGGCTAATGTGCTAGCAAATGTGAGTTACCCAGAGGTCTCCCAAAGAGCTTAGCATATGTGGTACGAGCTCTCTTGCAAATACACACACCAAAGTATTACAAAAAAAAAAAAAAGTCTCTAGTACCTTGAGATTTTGTGCAGGCTTCTTAGAGATGGCCTCTTCTTCTCTTAACCGTGCAATCGCTATCTCCAAACTGCTCAGAAATAGACACAATGTCAAGCCACTATAAACAAGGTCTCTTAGATGACTTATGTGATGTGATGCAATATGAAAAGAATATATATATATATATATATATATACCTTTCCAGTGGGATCATTAACCTATTATCCTTTGCCGAAGGAAGAGTAACTGACGATAAATAATGATTTTTGGCCCATCCAGCAACTTTTGCAGCTTCTGTAATTTTCACACAAAAAGGTTAGAAATACATAAAAGATTCAGCATTTATAGCATCTCAACTAAGCCTCACTAAAATTTGACATTTTTTTCCTTTTCCTTGTTTTCTTGAGAGAAATGTGCATACTTGGCCTTGTTAAAAGCACGCCATTGTACTTGACATGCAGAAGATCCAAGCAGGAGAGTTGATTCTCTTCCAGGACCTAAGTCACAGAGAGAAAAAAAATAAAAATAAAGACGTGTGTCTATAGTTCATCTAAGGCATGATAATTTTCGAATAAATAAGTTATCACACCTTATGAAGTTCAATAAGGTTCTCTCTAGAAATAATTATTTTTTTGTCCTCTTCTATCTGGTTGTTGAAAGTTCTCATATGCTCCTCTTCCTGGTAAACAAAAATATTGATAAGACTTATCCTCTTATTTCTTCACTTCATCTCTACCATATATATCCCTAATGAATACATACCTTTGGGAAAGGTAGATAGAGAACATTTGTAAATAGTTTCCAAATGTTATCAGTTCTCGAAGATTTTGTATCTCTGAGTCCCTCCGTAAGTCGCTTCAATGACAATGGCTGCATAGAAAAATAAATGTCACTCAAGGTAAGCATAATAAAGAAATATGTTTTTTTATTTTCCTTTTACTCTTTTAAGAAGCAGAAAGGAATACCAGACGAGCAATCCGACCAAGTTGGGGAAGCACCATTGTCTGAAAAGTCAAAATCACACAAGTTAAAAAAAATATATTTTTGGAAATTTTCTCATGCATCCTGCAAAACATCAGACTAATTCATTGTACTGTGTTCTCCACTAAAAGAAAGAATATCCCTCCATATTTCATCACGAAGAAACAAAAATAATCACTTTTTGTTCACCAGCTGCGGAAAAGAAACAACTATTTAGGATATTTCACATTTCTTTTTACGCTTATATGTGATATTATTTTGTTTTTTGAGGCACCTACAGATATGGATTTCTTTGAAAGAATTTCTCTCTCTTAACTTATGTGAAGAAAATTCTCACTGGTCATATAGGTTACAACTGTCCTTTCACTTATTCAAGGAGAAAGAAGAGAATTGGACGGATCATGATACCTCCGTGTTTCTACAGTTAATACATTTAATTTTTGTTTGGTATGGATTTATGGGATATCATACTTTCAGAATGTTAGAATTACAATCCTTTATCTAGTTTCCTTTCAAATATCTAATGCAGAACAGCAATAAAATCTTAATCTTACAAATTTTTCTTTCTCCTTGGGTGCTGATTCCACCACATTTTGACCGCAAACTAAAACCACCGGCCCTGTAATTTGATTGAGCATCTCCTCGAGCTTTTGAACAAACTCCTTTTGACTGGATTTTGGTACTGCCTTTGATAACCACTTAGAGCTGTCAGGGAAGTATACAATAACTGGTTCCAAAGACGGCAAAATCTGTCATTTTACACCAAAACCCAAAAATTACACGATATCACAAAAAAAGGAAATGTGAGCATGTCACAACTTTGTAATACCAAGTACCTCACAAAGTGCTTGAACTGCTGCAAACCAGTCTTCAGCTTGTGATTCTGGATCATGCTCAAGATCCTTAACTAAAAAAAATGCAGAAGGTCATTCAACTCATGCACTGTAATATTTAAGGGCTTAATTTCCAAAAGAATGTTTTTATAGATTAGTGAGGAACAGAAGCATACTATCAACCCAGACGATCGTTTCTTTTGAATCCTCACTTTTACTTGCCTCCTCAAGTTTGTTCTCAGTTGAGTCAAAAATAACAGCTACCTGATCCCCAGTAACCTCATACACCTCTCCTTTTGCCCCACTTGACAAACTCCTAAATCAAATTCAAGGCAAAAAAAAATCAGTATCACAAGTCAAGTAGCTGAAATATGAAATTCCTAACAAGTTAAATTGCATAAGCTATCCGTTTCATTAGCACCATAGTACTTAAGAGTATACTTTTGCACCACCTATTGAGTCATACATCATTTAGTAAACATAAACATGGAGGCAAAAAACCAATGAGAATCATGTAATGGGAAGAAAACAAAATCAGAATCTTTTTATATCACTCAACGAAATCCTTTATTTGCAAGGAGAGTCCAAAACATGAACCTAATGCAGTACAAGGACATATGAACCCACCTGACACTAACAAAAGTATAGGCATTCGTTGATCCATCAAGAGTAGGTATATTCCCGAAAGTGATCCTGTGATGTGATAATACATTCATTACTAATCAGGGCCCATGCATAATAGGTGCAATGCAGTGCTTGCATAATCTCTATATTGTGCTGCTCCTTCATACTTATCTAATAATTTGTATTTAATAAGGTAAGCTAGATACCTTTGATCAGCTTCATCAGGCTCTGACTTGCGCATATACCTGATCCTATCACCTGAAAAAAGTAACAAGTCCATGTCTAAAATTGGCCACCTGAAGATTTAACCGCAAATTGGCATGAAAGCAAACAAAGAAAGATACCTTTCTTAAGAGGACTTTTTGACTCGGACTCTGTGGTCTCCGACGACTCAGATGCCGAGGTGCTCTCATCTTCACCAGATACCTTCTATCACAAAACCAAGAAAAAATAACTTAAAAAAAGAAAATTCTGCAAAAGACTCCGCACCGAATATACTAGAGCAGATATAAATAAATCAATTTCATCAGCCACATTACTGAAATGAAGTCTGACTCATTGGGCTCTACATTTTTCTCTCATGGTTAATTTCAATCTCATAAAGGGTTCCCATATCAAATTGGAGAATTATTAGATACCCCGGCTAAGGCGTCAAAGCCAACAAGATTGCTGAGGGCAGCAACGACGTCAGCTGCTCTATTGGTATCATCCTGCTCACTTTCAATGGATCTTGCCTCATTGCCGCTCATGTCGTCCTCCTCGTTGCTTGTGCTGTTGTCATCCTCCATCTCCGACTCTGATTGAGAATCTTCATTATCTTCATCTGTCTCAACCTCTGACAAGCATTCCTTCCCAAAATCCTTTCCAAGAAAAGGTGAAAAAGAATGAATGAGGCTATGGTACTATGAATAGCGCATATTGGTTCCGTACTATGAATCAATATCTTCATTTTCAAAAGCCCAAACAATCAATCTGAACCGTTCAACATGATTTCCATAAAAAAATATACTTGTAGATCAAATTTTATATTTTTTAGAATTTTTTAGATAGGTAGAAAATCACTTGATCTAAAGAATCTAGACCATTCAAAATTAGTGATTTTTTGCCTATCTAAAAATATAGTAAAAAAATCTACAAAATATAAAATTTGGTCTACAAGTACATTTTCATATGGAAATCATGTTGAATGGTTCAAATCAACTATTTGGGCTTTGAAAATGAAATATTGATCCATAGTACGGACCAATCCGTGCTATGCATAGTACCATAGCCTCACTCAAAAAGAATTACAGTTTTGGCTCCAATGAAATGAATCAAGAGACATAAATGTTTAAAACAATACTGAGGAACCATGCCGCTAAGGCTAATACTCAGTACTTAATCTGTGCTTATTAATGTATATTGATTGGACCAGTGTTGTAAATAACGATATGCGCTCGTCGGACAAACAGGGTACCGCCAAGCGATTAATCAGTATGCGGCCGATTAATCGGAATTATGCGGCCAATTAATCGTTTTCATTAAAATTATGTGTATATATTCATAATTTATTAAAAATGATTTATTTAACTCATCAAACTTATCAAATAAACTTAATTTAACTTAGTTTTATTATTATAACATAACACTACTTATTTCTTCTTAACAACACATACACATTTTACATTTGTAAGTAACACATTTATTTAATGCAAAAATAAATTCAAAAATTAAGCTTTTTCAAATATTAATAATATATTATTTGAAAGAAATGAAACATTCCAACATAAAATCACTAAATTTAGTTAATAATAACAACTTAATTTTATATATGAACATGTTGTACTAACTGAAAAAATTACATCAGTAAGAAAAACATATGCAATATAAATAATAGAAGAATAAATCAATTTCAAAATAATTAAGAAGAAAAAAACATACATAAAAAATATTGGATGTATATCCAAGTACAAATAAAACTATAATAAAGTATCACACAGTCACAAAAAAAAAACAATGTGAAAATAAATATTCACTAGAATAAACGGGAATAAACAGGAATAAACGGGAATAAATGGACAATTAAACGGGAATAAACGGAATAATCGGCTGATTAATCGGAAATATCTGTTAATAGACCTCCGATTAGTGTATTCGTAACAGTTTGACCGCCGTTAACGATTAAATGGGCGTTTAATCGGCCGTTAAGGCTGTTTTTTACAACACTGGATTGGACAATCATGTGTGTGTGTGTGTGTGTGTGTGTTCGTATGTGTTTCATCATTCTTGATATTTCACATGGTACATAAGTTGATATTATGAGCTTAAGATGCTAATTTTTTTGTCTTACAAATGGAGCTAAAACACTGCTGTCAAGGATCAACAAAGGAACTTGTAATTCACGAGCAACCGCTTTTATCAATCTTTCCCTGTAGAGCTCCGTTCCTGTATTTATAGATATTCTGAGTTGCATGGCCAAAATTAACTTTGTGGGGATAGAGGAATTTATACATTTAAGCAGATTGTTCTTTCAAAATAAGGAAAAGTGACCTGGAAAGCTACGAAGCAAAATCCTTCCACCAGAAGAGGCCAAGTGGGACCCATACAATGTGGTAAAGCTTTTGTGCTTCAGATGCGAAGCCACACACTCCACTAGTAGACACTTGGCATTCTCACTAACCCAAAAAAGACAGATTACAGCACAAGTTACTAAATTTTCTTTTTAAGAAAATGGGAAATAAGGTAGAAATTAAAAAATATATACAGGCTTACTTGAGATAGTATGGAAAACTATCAAGAGAAAGATTGATATTTTCCCAAGGAATGACCCTCCGTAAAAATTCATTTTTAAACCTCTGACGCTTGCTTAGAAACTGCGATTCCTTCTTCTTGGAATCAATAAAATATCTTTCACCGTTTAACCACTCCTGCTGATCTTCTTCACCAAGCCTTGCATGTTCATTTGCAAATCCCCTGGCCACTCGTATCTCCTCTTTGACATCCCTTATTTTATCCCCATCAACACCATTCTCCTTAACTGGCACATGCTTTCCGTCACTAGCACTGCTGCCATCACCTTTCGAGCTGTACAATCTATGTGACATGTGCGAGAGCCCTGCATTGTACTGCTTGTTTTGGTGCTGGTTTGACCATGATTGAGGTGAGTATGTGAATTTTGTACGGATATGTGGGTTCAAGGCTGAAATGACACGAGCAGAGCTGGTGCCACGTGGGTAGTGGTGAGACATGACCCGTGACCTGAAACGGGTCAATAGAAGGTTCCAGCTCTGGCCTTTACATTTCAGTGTCCTCGCATACATTGCAATCTCCTTTGACTTAAAAGCAGTTCTATCTCATCCAACTATGCCTGATCAAATGATCAAATAATCAAATAAAAGGAGGGTGAAAATTAATTTAACTAAGGAATTAGAAAAAAAATCTCTTTGAGATGGTATTTAAAGCTCATTTACATAAATCACACAACATTATCAGAAAAAATATATCTAAGCAGAAGCGGATCAAGCGGGTGGCAGCGAGTGCCCCACACCTCTCCCGCCTTTTGTTGTTTGTTGGGTGGAGATTCGAAATCCTAAGACATCTAAATAGCTGTAAATTAACCTAAATGAAATCTTACAGTACTGATTTGAATTTGAGCAGAGACGGAGTGAGGGGGTGGCCAAAAGCGTCTTGGGGTGGAAGAGGGGAAGAAACACCGGGTGGCAAGGTGGCTGATTCCTCCGACTCACCGTCCGTCCGAGTTACGCCGATTCTTCTCCTTCCTTGTTCGTAGTTTGTGACTGTGAACAACTGATTCTTAATTCAGAATTTAATTTTTGCATTCAAGATTGATGCGAGATTAGCCTCGCTTGGGGTAGGGGGTAGGGGGTTGGTTTTTGAAAAACGAGAGACGAGAGACGAGAGACGAGGCGTGTTGTGAGAGAACTGGAACTCGAGCTTGCTACCTAGATTAGATTTTTAGAGAGAGATATTTGCAATTGCAAGCGGCCATGGACAGAACTAATTGAATTGGTTATTGGGCTGAGCGAGCCTGAGTGTATTAACCCTTAAGGCCTTAACCCGTGCAAAGTTTTCAAATGGGCTACAATTTTCTTTTCAAAATGGGCTACAATTCATAGTATTAATTAATCACAATACTATGGACTGTAATGGCTTGCATGCATGCGTGGTTGAAGCCAATATGCCTTGAAAACATGTTCAGTCACCATGCAATATAAACGCAACAATGAATTTGGACACTAAGCTGTTTGATTAAGTTAGAATTTTGTGTACATCTTTCCATGGCCATGCTAATAGTTGTTTGATTAAGGGTTGAAATAGCTATTTGATTAACGTGAACAAAAAGTCAGTCCTCCAACTTGCTAATAGTTGTCACAAATCAACTTTATTCCTTCATCCATCATAAATCAAAATATAAAATAAAAATAAAAATAAAGTATGATGTTCAACTTTCAATTCAATATTCATTTAAGCCCCTCAACTGTTTTACATCCTTTGATCTTGGTTTTAACTTTTTCTTTTTTTTTTGAAGATTTTTTCCTTAATATTCAGGACATAATTCGAATTGGTGTTTCAATTAGTCAACTAATATATATTGACATAATATCCAATTTGATGACTTTAACAATAATGTAAGGTTTTTCATAGTCAAGTCTTAATTAATAATTTTAGAGGACAACTTGATAAAATTATTATGTCCAATAATTAAAAACTTTATTAAACAATTTTTTTTAAGAAACCGACGCAACAAAATATCTGACCAAGTACAATAATAAGTAGAAAGAAAAAAAACGATTAAATTAGCATTGGCGAAGGCTCTTCCCAGAATAGAATTCCAGTGACTTCAATTGAACTATTGCCAATCAAAGTAAGACTATGATAAAAAAAGAAATGAGTTCAATTTATTGGAAAAGAGATGAATAGAGATGATTTCAATTTGAAAATGTTTGATCAGAATCATTATATTAATTAGATGAATTTATTGTTGAGAAGAAAAAATAGTCCAAAATGTTCATCAAATTTACAAAAGCTGCCATCTAATAAGATAGATGTGTAAGCAACAGAGTAATTAAAAACTCAAACACACCGGGGGCAAATAAGTAAAAACTTCGGATGAAACCCTAATTGTACTTGGTAACAAAATTAGTCTCCAGCTCGGGGCTCCACCGCCGCCTCATTCTCTCCCAGGCTCAGCTCACCTCCTCTCTTAAGTCTTTCTTGCACAGTTGCACTACACATACACTACTAGAGTTGTTTGTGAAAATGCTCCTGAGAAGTTTCGTTGCTCCCAGCAGCAGGAGAACCTGCCACTGTCCATCTTGTAGAAGGAATTCTAAGGTAACCATGGATCTTCCATCTTCCAAAAATGAATGCTGTCGGTCAGGTCAGACACCCTTGCTGGCCGCTAAGACCTCGCCACCATATGTCTATTCCTTTACCCAACTCTTTACAACCTTAACTCGTATAAACAACTCCAACAATCATTATGCAAATGAATGTCTTTTCACTCTTTAACCGCTCCACCCAATCAGCTATGGTATCCCAATGAATCAGCTGGCACTTGGATTCATTTAGCTATATTACAGAATCTGTAATAGAATGTTCAACTTTGAAAGTTTACCTTTGCGCTACATCCTCTAAGAAGCTCTCAGCAGTATCCTCTAATGTTCTCGATTCTTCCGCTACATCCTCTAAGAAGCTCTCAGCAGTACCCTCTGATGTTCTGGATTCTTCCGCCGGTATGAGCCCCTCAGCAAATCCACAACTAAAATAATCTTTGAGCATCGATTTCATGATCTTCAGAAAAACCCGCAAACTACATGAAACATGACTTGAGAGCAAAGGGCAATTCATTGTAGCTGGTGACAATTATTTCAATACATTCACTTCTATCATTAATTGAATCTGTCATTTGCTCAAAGAATGTACTGAGATCATTGCCACCAGCTGCATTGACTTGGCATTTGCTCTCAAGTCATGTTTCATGTACTTTGCAGTTTTCCCTAAAGACTATGAAATCGATGCTAAAAAATTATTTCGGTTGTGGGTTATTGGGGGGCTCATACCAGCGGAAGAATTCATAACATTAGAGAATACTGTTATTAATTTACTTTGGTTGTGCTATTAACTGAAGTACTTTGTACTGCTTTGCTGAATATTTTCTCTTATTATGGATGTATTCTTTATTTTTTTGATGCCCTGTTCATATTTGTTATAAATTGTATTGTTTTGATTTGCTCATTCTGCATTTTTTTTATTTTTCGTTGTGATTTTATTGTTTGCTCACTTGTTGTTTTGCTGCATCCAACTTGTTGATCAAGTATTTACCAGGTACAATTATGTACTGGTACCAGGCAACTGCTCCACTACTAGCCCTTAGGCTTAAGCGGTATTTGAATAGTATATAACCACGTCTGGCGGTTAATAAGTCTCAGAATTTGAATAGATAAATCTAGTAATTGTTTATCTCTAAAATCGTTAGGCTGTATAATTGTCATCTTATTTATTCTAGTTGTTAATTAATCGGGTGATACCTACGCTGGTAGCTTCTAGCATGCTTTTAAAAAAAAAAGTTAATTAATTGGGTGATAACTGGTTTGTGAATAAATTTAGGTTTTTCAATGATTATCACATTGCAAACGAACTTATTTGAAGGTGATTGACAATTGAAGTCATTTATTATCTCATACAATCAATTTTATCACGGGACCAAGTATTATCTTATATTTCATTAAAAAAAAAAAAAGAGTCTTTTTCTTACATATAAATAATAACTGATTATTTGTGTACAGGACGAAGTGCCATCTCCTTCATACTCGATCTACCCACTTCCCAAATGCAATGGTTAATTTCTAAATTATATATCAGAGGCATTAATATTCGATTGATTGGTTAAAAAAGTTATCGTTTTCATGTTATTACTTCCTATATATTTTCTAAATTAAATGTAGCCGAGTCCCAAACTTGTACATTTTACAGGCAGTGCCACGGTACGATAATATACACTCTTTAGCACATTGTATATAACTATATAAGGTTATGTTGTAAGCTTTTTAGCGAACGATAATTGATGTAATCTTTAGCTGCATAACAAATGTATATATTGTGGCTTGTTTACATTTGTTCATATTCTGAATATTGTAGTGTGAATATGATGATTTGTTACATTTGTTCATATTCTGAATATTGTGGCTTGTTTACATTAGTTTTATCTATGCATTGAAATTTGAAAAACCTACATATTACTGCTAAAAAAGAAAAATTCCAAAAAGTTTTCTGATTTGGTAATCAAATACAAATAGTGAATCAACTCTTCTCTGACATGACATGCTCACCTATCTGTATCAGTACCGAGGCTGCTGGTACAGTAATTGTGCTCCTTTCTTTCTCTAGAGGAGCCAATACTGGTTTCATCCCTTCTTTTGCTTCTCCCTTTCTCTCTTTCATGCACAATTCTCCCTCTTCAATTTCATAGAAGTTCCCAGTTCTCACCTCTTGAGCCAAAGCACAAGATGAACAAAACAACCATCTAATAAAATCACTCAAACCCACATACCCACAACAAAATGGGTTACCGGGTAACCTAAATCTCTTTCTCATTTGAGTTCTCCAATAACCTCCATATAACAAACCAAGAAATGACAAAAAAATCCCTGTAATTCCTACCACATACCTCAATGCCTCGTCATTGATCATCAATGCCGAAACATTAAATACCCAAAATGGCGCCATACATAGTAGCAAGAATGTGAATATGTGCACATACATGTTTCCAAATCCTAGCCGTTCCATGTTCCATCCAAATACGCAACACGTGCAAAAGAGCGATAAACAAGCAACTGTTAGGTCATCCCAAAAATTGAACAAACCACCAATCCATACTGGTGATCTGGTCAAGTCGAGATTTTGATCAGATTCTAGCACCTGGCACTCTAGGTCATTTTCAAGTAGAGGTTCTGGCATGGTGTATTTCTTCCCAAGTGGGCCATATATCATATATAAACCCGCGATAATAGGCATGGCTAAGCCAATACCCATGAAGAGGTTTACAGCCCAATCAGGTCTTGTTTTCAGAGAGAAAAACCAGAAAAGATAACAGTATACATATTGAGCGAAGCAAGTGATATGAAAAAGTGTCACGACAAACGCCACATGAGCCCTCTCGTTGGGGCCCGCAGAACCTCCATTCTTACAGTATACATTTCTCAGCGCACTTGCATCAGTTGAGCGCCACCTGATTATTTGCACCAAGTGATGGCAAAGTTTTGGATGTTGATAGAGACAGATTATAGTGAAAAGTGCATTTAAGATTTGATTTGTTATCTCAATCCATCTGCAAAAAAAAAAAAAAAGGGGTATATAATTAATTATGAATATAACATCTTCTATTGCTCATTTGCTGAAAACTTCTGTATTTTGACATCGTTTTAATCAAGTAATTAATTACCTCTTTCTCTGTGAACTCTTGGTTATCATGCCATTAAGTGCACCTGTCATGAGCAGTAAGAGCAGCAGAACACCGGCCGCAACAAAGAAGAACCACGCAAGAAGTGCCATGTTCATTGGATGCATGCACCAATTCTTGCACTCTGTAATAACAGCTTTCCAGTTTATCTTTCTAACAAACGGCATGCGTAACTCAAAGCCGGGTGATTTCTTCAGCCCACGAAAGCTTCTTATGTGCTTTACGAATAATGTTGACTTGCCACGCAAGTTGTTTATCCAATCTTTTGACGGCCGGGCTTTCAGAAAGTCAAGCAATCTCTTATGATCGCTTTGAGTTTGGTTTAGAAGACAAGCTTTACCCATTGGGAGGCAGATAGGGTGGTGAGATTTTGGTGTGAGTTGGGTTGGAGTTGCCAATCTCGGGCTGCTCGGTTGGGGTGTTTTGGGGGTAATCTCTATCTTTTCCTTATCTGAACCCATCTCTATTGTATGAAATGTGTTGAAGTTAAATCCCCTGCACCAAAATTAAACTAATGTACACTTAGCTGCGATAAAATTTAACAGATTTCAGTTATTTGAAAGTTAAATAGGTTGTAAAAATTCATTTTTAATTTTCAACAATTTGCCCGCTTTTTACAGCAACTGTACTTCACACCCGTTACAATTAGCGCTTGTATTGTTTGGTTGATTCTGTTAATTACTATTATTTTATTTTATATTTCCTTTTATAATCATCATCAAATGCTATGTCAAAGTTCAGAATTTTAGGATATTTCTTCTTTTCTTTATTTTTTTCTTTTTGTTTTAAATAGAATGTGGTTGAACAGATAAGCTGTATAAAAAACCAAGAGTAAATAGAATTTATATTTAGTTGATGTTAATTGTGCATGAACTTTTAAGTATTGAACTAGTAACCTATACCTATCTCAACTTAAAACTTAATATAACAAAATTAGACTGAAAAAAAGAAAAAGAAAACAAAAAAACAAATTCCAGTTTGCAAAACAGAGAAAAGAAAAAGAAACACAACAAGAAAGGAACCGTTGTTTGCTCCTCCTATACACAAGTCTAAACACTCTTAAATCCCAATAGCAACAGTCTATTGTTTAATAATCACCACAAAAAAAATGTTAGAGCTGTATGCAAAATTTTATACCTGATAGATTATGGTGGATGATATTGCAACCTGGCTATATATATATCCTTCCAACCTAAAGCTTTGAAAATTTTGGGAAGTTTAAAACATCTTGATCAATGCATGTATATATGTATATATATGTATATATTGCTATTGTCAAAGGGGTGTTTTGTGGTCACACTTAATACCCTGTGAGATGCTCCAAAAATTTCTGCCTTGATCAGTCTATTATAGTGTACTGTCAAAGTGTCAAGTTTGGCAACTTTGGTGGCAATTTAGTAATATTGGATATTAGTGCCGTATGAAGACAAAAGAAAAAAAAACTAACAAGTACAAATGCATATAATATACGTGTATAAAATAGTAACAAATTATAGTAAATGTTGGTATATATACTAGTTCAACAAATTAAAAATTATGCACCTAATATAGTTTGGGGTTTGTTCTTATGTAGAGGGTTATTTTGTGATTAAAATATTTCACTTAATTAAGTAATATGGTTCAATCATATTTTGATCAGAATTGATTATAAATTTTTCTTATTTGTTTGATTTTTATGTAGGAAAATGGAAGAGATAAGTCATAAGGAAATGAAAGGTCAAAAGAGGAAAAAGTCAATGGAGGTGAATTTTTACACAATTAATTGCGTCATTGCCGTTGCATTTATAAGAAAATTGTCACATCACATCACATGCAACCAAATTTATATTAAAGTATTCAATACTTCCATAAAGTAAATATTAAAGCTCAGACATAATAATTATCTTCAACTTATATGTGCTTATTTTTTAAGTATGGATATTTACGGAGCCCAACTTATAATTTTGATGAATATTAAATTAAAAATGAATTAAAATATGGTTTTGCACTCATTTTAATTTGACTTTGTATTCAGATTGAGAGCGAAGACTAGTTTGTGCTTTTCTTCTGGGGTCATACAATCGAGCACAAAAGTTGATTTAAAAATACATATATGAATACATATAATTATTAAAGTTCAAATTGTTTGGTGTTCGAATATATATATATATATATAGAGCTGGGCTTAGCTAAGCCATGGAGTAAAACGACTTGGTGCTTCACGCCTCATTATTTTCATTTTGAAAATTCAAACTACCGATCCGAACCGCTCAAGTTGTAATCCATATTGAAATGTGCTTGGAGACCAAATTTTACATTTTTTGGAATTTTTTTACTATTTATTAAGCCACTTTGAAAATCGCTGATCCATTGGTTCAGAATTTTTTACTATTTTGCTACTGTTCATCCGGATCAGCGTTTTTCAAAGTGGCTTAATAAATAGTAAAAAAATTCCAAAAAATGTAAAATTTGGTCTCCAAGCACATTTCAATATGGAGAACAACTTGAACGGTTCGGATCGGTAGTTTGGATTTTCAAAATGAAAATATGGCGTGGAGTACAAAGCGTTTTACTCCATGGCTTAGCTAAGTCCAGCTCTATATATATAGAGGAGGGATCCAATTACAACCTTTTTTTGACACATCTTGACACTGTTTTTTTATAGGTCAATTTTACGATTTCAAAATCCAAACAGTCGATTGAACCGTTCAACATGATCACCATATTAAAATGTGCTTGGAGATCAAATTTTACATTTTTTTGAATTTTTTTACTATTTATTAAGATGGTTACAAAATCGTTGTTTTTCAATAGTCTGAAAACAACAATTTTGTAACCATCTTAATAAATAGTAAAAAAATTCAAAAAAAATGTAAAATTTGATCTCCAAGCACATTTTAATATATCCATCATGTTGAACGGTTTGGATCGACTATTTGGACTTTGAAAATGGTAGGTGTCAAAATGTGTAAAAAAGGGTGTAATCCGATTCCTCCTCATATATATATATATATATATATATATATAGATGAGCTATTGTGCTTTGCAAAGTAAAATCATCGTTTTACTTTTTGAATTTTCAAAGTCCAAAACGTCGATCCGACCGTTCAAGTTGATCTACATATTGAAATGTGCTTGCAGACTAAATTTTACATTTTTTGGAATTTTTTTACTATTTATTAAGCCACTTTGAAAATTGCTGATCACATGGTCCAGAAAAAACAGTGCAACAAAATTCTGGACCATGTGATCAGCAATTTTCAAAGTGGATTAATAAATAGTAAAAAAATTTCAAAAAATGTAAAATTTGGTCTGCAAGCACATTTCAATATGTAGATCAACTTGAACGGTCGGATCGACGTTTTGGACTTTGAAAATCCAAAAAGTAAGCCGAAGTAAAACGATGGCTTTACTTTGCAAAGCACAATAGCCCATCTCTATATATATATATATATATGAGGAGGGATCCGATTACACCTTTTTTGGTGACACATCATGACACCGTTTTTTATATAGGTCAATTTTGCGATTTCAAAATCCAAACAGTCGATCCGAACCGTTCAACATGATCACCATATTAAAATGTACTTGGAGATCAAATTTTACATTTTTTTGAATTTTTTTACTATTTATTAAGATGGTTACAAAATCGCTATTTTTCAATGGTCTGAAAACAATGATTTTTGTAACCATCTTAATAAATAGCAAAAAAATTCAAAAAAATGTAAAATTTGATCTCCAAGCACATTTTAATATATCCATCATGTTGAACGGTTTGAATCGACTATTTGGACTTTGAAAATGGTAGGTGTCAAAGTGTGTCACCAAAAAAGGTGTAATCGGATCCCTCCTCTATATAAATATATATATATATATATATATATATATAATATAATTGTAGGTTTTGAAACTAATATATTACTTTAATGAGGAGGGTTCTAATACCTCATGTCTTTCATATCTTATCATATCTCATAGTTTATATCTTCGTTTTTCAAGTTCAAGCTGTTGATCCGAACCGCTCAACATGATATTCATATTAAAATATGCTTGGGAATGAAGTTTTATAATTTTTGGAAATATTTTACTATTTTTTTAAGAAAGGTACAAAATCACTGTTTCTGGACCGTTCAAAAATAGTGATTTTGTATCTATCTTAAAAAATAGTAAATTTTTTTCAAAAATTATAAAATTTCATTACCAAACATATTTTAGTATGAATATCATTTTGAGCGGTTCGGATTGTGAATTTTGACTTTGAAAATGAAAATATAAAATATGAGGTATGATGAGATATAAAAGGAATGAGGTATTGGAACCCTCCTCTACTTTAATATCAATCCCATAAATAATCTTTAGAGTCAATTACTCAACCACAACTAAACACAATTTTTCTTCTATTAAAATTTATAATTCCTTGGTACATTTTACTAAAATTATGACAATATAGCAACTATTTCTTATTAGTTATTATATAATACTGACTTCCGAACTTGTTATGAAATATTACAGTGTTAATCTTGTAAATGTACAACTTCCAATTAAAAAAAAAAAGAACTAAAAAACAAGATCTTTTATCTTTGCTGTTGTACTAATTTGGAATCATAACTCAACCAAAAAAATCAGATAATTAACAAGGTGTGGCGCCAAAAAAAAAAAAAAAAAAAAAATTCTATTCACACTTTAATTAATGCCATCTACAACATCCTTTTCTCTTGTTGTAGCATCACCATAATTTCCATCTTGTGTTTTTATCAATGGCTGAATTGGTGCATCCATAACATCTGATATTTCTTCTCCTTTTCCAATTAAATCAGATGTCTCAGATTCAACTGGCACATTTTCGATTAGATCCTCGCAATTTTCTTCTGCCATCTTTCTGTAAAAACTGTCATCTTCTACATCATAAAAATTACCAGTTCTCACCTCTTGAGCCAAAGCACAACCCCAACAAAACATCCATTTGAAGTAATCGGTAATGGAAGCCAAACCGCAACAAATAGTATTACCCGGTAATTTGAACTTCTTCCTCATTTGAATTCTCCAATACCCGCCATAAAGCAACCCGAAAGCACACAACAATACACCCGCTACACCGATTATATCATCTATTACATGGTTGTGAATGTGCATTGCTGAGATGCTAAATATCCAAAATGGAGCTATACACAAAAGAAGAAAGGTTATGATATGAACATACATGTTCCCAAATCCAAGCCTCTCCATGTTCCAACCGAACACGCAAAATGTACAAAAGCATGAGAGAAATCCGACCGTTGGATCATCCCCACAATTAAACAACCCTCCAACCCACTCCGGCTTGCTCACAATCACCCGGTTCGGAAACAAACTCTTCGAAACTCTATCTGTATTATTACTTGCATCACCATTTTTTGATTCTTCATCGGTATCCAACTCATACTCCTTTCCTAAGGGGCTACAGATTGTGTACACAGCAGCAATTACTGGTACAGCAGTGCCGAGTATGAAGAACATATTTTCGGCCCATTCGGGTCGCTGCTCCCTTGAATACCCCCAATAGAGGCCACATAACATGTATTGGCAGAAGCAAGTGATATGAAGAAGGAACACAACTACTGCAAAGTGGGCCCACTCATGCGGCCGGTAAGACCCGTTTTTGCAATATAACTTTCTCAGCTCGATCACATCCTCCGTACCCCAATGAAAAAGGAGGACGAGATGGTGAAACAAGTTAGGATGTTGGTACACACTCATAAGAGTAAAGAGTGCGTTTAAAACCTGGTTGTTTACCTCGATCCAATAGTTTCTCGAATCCCTCGTAGGAAATGCGGTGTTTAGTGCGCCTAATAGAAGCAAGATCAGCATTGATCCCGACACGGCTACGCAAAGCAGCCAGAGGAAAAGAGCGATGTTCATTGGATTCTCGCACCATTCCTTGAGGATTCCGAAGAAGGAATTCCAGTTGATCTTTCTTTTGAAATGGATGTGAAAATGACGGCGGATGCCGACTGGCGATGGCACCGAGATGGATATTTCTTCTCTTTCGTTGATCTTCTGCCGGAATATTTTCAGAGGGGAGCTAAACCTGTGATTTTTGAAGGTTAGTTAATGATTAATTAATTTCAACAGCGCATAGAAATTATTTGGTCTCTAATATATGACAATAAAAAACAGAACATCAAAGGTAAAAAATGTATAACACACATATATACATATATATGTTCAACAATGGGGCCAATTCGATCTGTGGTCGGTCTGGACCGTCCGATACTCCGATCTAAGTCAAGATTTGTGCATTCGATTAAGCAGTTTATAATTTTAATTGTATGCACGAATCGTGATGAAGACAAGGAACCAAATTTAATCTGAAAGAGGAGAGGAGAGGAGTAGAAAACCATTGTTTCTAGAGGTGCAACAAAATATTAAAAAAACTGGTCAGAATTACCTGAGCTTCTTGAACCACTCCATTGAAGGACTTGCTCTGAGGAAATCCAAGAGCCGCCTTCTCCGGCTCTTTTTCTCAATCAATCTCTCGTTTAGAGACGGAATCTGAATGCGGTATTCTCTCAGCTCCGGAGGAGGTGTCAGTGCCTCTTCTCCTTTGTTGTCACCAGGTTGAACCATACTCCTGATATGTTTCATGGAAAAGAAATCATGAACATTATTATTTTTTGGAATGTTAATTCAACATATATATATATTTTAAGTAATTGCTACCTGGACAAGATTAATTAATCTTTCGATTGCAATCTGGTTTTGGTTTATGTGCAATTAAACAAAAAGAAGAAAAATAAATAGAGTTTTATGTGCAATGAAGCTAAAAGTTATAACATAGTTTTAATTAGTTTTTGTACCTTAATTTTGAAGTTGCAGTGGTGAGAGAGAAAATGAAAGTGTGAAAAATATATGTAATATGTTTGAAGAAGGCAACAGAACAGAGAAAGATAAATGGCAGATATGTATGTTATTATATATCTACTTTTTTTTCTTTTTACTCAATCAGTTTGAAAAATTGGAATGGGTAATAAATAGAAGGCAGAAATAATCAATTAAGGAACAGTTGAACAATTAATTGCCTAGACCAACGGTTACGTTACAAAGACTATAACGGACAAGGTCCCTCACTCAGCAATTTGAAGTCAATAATGTGGTGTTTTGTTTAAAAATTAAGTTTGTATGTTTTTTGACCAGAACCAGAAACAGCCACAAATTTGGCAAATAGTCAAAGCCTAGGTGATACGGCATATTTGGAACAGATTTTTTTGACACTGGCCTGATCAATGTCAAACAATCAGGACCATCTGATCGCCATCAAAGAGCTTTCAACAAAATTTTATTCAAGGATATTAATCTACATTTTTTATTTATTTTTATCTCCCTATGCACTAATCCGTCTAATTTCCGTTAAAACTTATTTGGACGGTTTACACTTACGGAACTATATATCTAAATTTATTAAGACTTTTAATCCGTTTGCACTAATTTCAATAAATATCACACCATTTAATTAGTATTGATTTTGAACAAGGTTAAAGCCCTTTGAACCAAATCCAATTCATTGTCCCTTGATCATATCAAACAATGTAGAATATGAATATAAAAATATCAAGTTTTATATATATATAGTGTTGTGCTTAGCTAAGCCATGGAGTAAAACGACTTGGTGCTCCACGCCTCATTATTTTCATTTTGAAAATCCAAACTACCGATCCGAACTACTCAAGTTGTTCTCCATATTGAAATGTGCTTGGAGACCAAATTTTACATTTTTTGGAATTTTTTTACTATTTATTAAGCCACTTTGAAAATCGCTGATCCATTGGTCCATAATTTTTTACTGTTTTGCTATTGTTCATCCGGATCAGCGATTTTCAAAGTGGCTTAATAAATAGTAAAAAAATTCTAAAAAATGTAAAATTTGGTCTCCAAGCACATTTCAATATGGAGAACAACTTGAGCTGTTCGGGTCGGTAGTTTGGATTTTCAAAATGAAAATATGGCGTGGAGTACAAAACGTTTTACTCCATGGCTTATCTAAGTCCAGCTCTATATATATATATATAGGAGGGATCCAATTACACCTTTTTTGGTGACACATCATGACACCGTTTTTTTATAGGTCAATTTTGCGATTTCAAAATCCAAACAGTCAATCTGAACCGTTCAACATGATCACCATATTAAAATGTGCTTGGAGATCAAATTTTACATTTTTTTGAATTTTTTTTACTATTTGATGCTTACAAAATCGTTGTTTTTCAATGGTCTGAAAACAACGATTTTGTAACCATTTTAATAAATAGTAAAAAATTCAAAAAAATGTAAAATTTGATCTCCAAGCACATTTTAATATATCCATCACGTTGAATGGTTTGGATCGACTATTTGGACTTTGAAAATGGTAGGTGTCAAAGTGTATCACCAAAAAAGTTATAATTTGATCCCTCCTCATATATATATATATATATATATATATATATAGAGTACGGCTAACGCGCTTCCTCTAGCATTTCGGCCGAGGTGCTTCCGGGGGCATATCTTGCAATTTGATGTTCAAACAACAAATTCAAACCGTTAGATGTTCAATCTATATTAAAATCTACTTGGAGACCAAATTTTACATTTTTTGGAATTTTTTTACTATTTATTAAGCCACTTTGAAAACCGCTGTTTTTCAATGCTTTAGAAATTTAATAAAAACAGCAGTTTTCAAAGTGGCTTAATAAATAGTAAAAAAATTCCAAAAAATGTAAAATTTGGTCTCCAAGTAGATTTTAATATAGATTGAACATCTAACGGTTTGAATTTGTTGTTTGAACATCAAATTGCAAGATATGCCCCCGGAAGCACCTCGGCCGAAATGCTAGAGGAAGCGCGTTAGCCGTACTCTATATATATATATATATATATGAGTATGGCTAACGCGCTTCCTCTAGCATTTCGGCCGAGGTGCTTCCGGGGGCATATCTTGCAATTTGATGTTCAAACAACAAATTCAAACCATTAGATGTTCAATCTATATTAAAATGTGCTTGGAGAACAAATTTTACATTTTTTGGAATTTTTTTACTATTTTTTAAGCCGGTTTGAAAACCGCTGTTTTTATTAAAAATCTGCACCATTAGAAAACAGCGGTTTTCAAACCGGCTTAATAAATAGTAAAAAAATTCCAAAAAATGTAAAATTTGGTCTCTAAGTAGATTTTAATATAGATTGAACATCTAACGGTTTGAATTTGTTGTTTGAACATCAAATTGCAAGATATGCCCCCGGAAGCACCTCGGCCGAAATGCTAGAGGAAGCGCGTTAGCCGTACTCATATATATATATATATATATATATATATATATATATATATATATATATATATATAGAATTTTGCTATTGTACTTTGCGAAGTAAAGCCAATGTTTTACTTCACGCTCATACTCCCATTTTCGAAATCCAAAACATTGAACCGAACCGTTCAAGTTGTTCTCCATATTGAAATGTGCTTGGAGACCAAATTTTACATTTTTTGGAATTTTTTTACTATTTATTAAGCCACTTTGAAAATCACTGATCCATTGGTCCATAATTTTTTACTGTTTTTTTACTGTTCACAATGGATCAGCAATTTTCAAAGTGGCTTAATAAATAGTAAAAAAATTAAAGAATAATGGACCCAAAAGAAAAAGTTTTTTCATTTGAACTATATTTAACTATGTTTAAATATATCCACATATATCCACACACACACACACACACATATAGATATATATATATATATATATATATATATTTAACTATATTTAAATATCTTCGAATACGAACATGGATGATGGATGCAGACTAATAAGAGGACTATTTAATATCCAAATGTCCCCTATTCGTTTTTATCCATTGAATAGAAGACTTATCTAATCGCGGTCTCAGAGGTAATTAAACAAGATCTGAAGGTTGGATAAACATTATTAAAAAAAAATAAAAAGAACAAAGTTATAGTAATATATGTTTGGACAGGACACAGGACCAAGGACCAAGGACCAAGGAGCAATAAGGTTAAAAGTTAGAGTCCGAATCTGCTGCGATCCTGGGTAGGATCGCAGGATCCTGCGATTCCGAATCAACGGTTCAAATTTTTCTATGCACGGATCTCGAAAACACTTTGGAAATATAAATTGTCATGCACGCATCACGAAAAAAAACCAACAGCTGAGATTCGGGATCGCAGAGTCCTGCGATTCCCGAGAATCACAGCAGATTTATTTTCTAAAAGTTAAGCAGCCGACAAAAAGAGCTGAGCAGCTGTCTCTGTAATGCCATTATTACATGGGCTGGCAGAAGCGCCGCTGATCAATTAAATAAGCAATAGGCCTTTTTGGGTCTTAATTTGGATTTGTTTCCAGATTTAGGTAACAAGTTCAATTACATTAATTTGTTCACTCTTCTGGATCCTTCCTTGTGTTGTGTTGTGTTGTGTTGGATTCCACAATTTTCATTCCTCTAATCCTCTTCATTCCTATTCCTATTTAGGTAACCATTGAATATAAGCCTCTCAATTACATTTCCTATATTTATGTTGTGTATATTTATATATATAAATATGTTATAATATTAAAATACTTCATAACTCGTGAAATACTTGCTAGATATTGTGATTTTATTTTTTTGGTTCAAGGTATATAACATATTGAGACAGTGGAGTAGCACAGTTGACTAGAAAAAAAAAAGTAAAAAAAGATTAATTATGGCTATTCAAAGATCGAGAGTTTGAGCTCCGTTCACGATACCGTAGTCTTTGCAAAGATTTTAAAAAAGAAGTATATAACATAACGTCCGTGATATATAAATTAACAACACTAATATCAAATTAATCTAATTAATTGGTACTATGGAAAAAATAATTATTCTTATTGGACATAATAGGGGGTGCATTTATGTACCCTTATAATTTTGCTTTTTAAATTAAATTAGATTCGGTCACGTCTCCTCTGTAGATCTGCCTTTCTCTTTGGAAATAAATCTGCTGTGATTCCAAAGAATCACAAGAATCTTGCTATTCTAAATGACCACATCCAACTATTCATCTGTTTTGAGATTTGTGCATAAAAACCAACAAGCACGCCTATTCATCTGTTTTGAGATTTGTGCATAAAAACCAACAAGCACGCCTAAGCGACTAGCAAACAAGTGCGTATCCTCTGAGATATCTCGACTTTTGCATGACCGACGTGTCCAGTACCTATTCGGGAATAGCACAGGAGCAATATTATTTGTGCTTTGAGATTTGTGCGGAACGTATTTGAACGGGTGAGATTTTTCAAAAAAATCACGCAAAAGTTGAGATATCCGAGAGGATGCGAATTTGTAGCCAACTATACTAGCTTTTTGAAACCTCAAATGTTAGTAAAATCATTTAATTGATCAAATTGAATCAAATTTGTTCAAAAAATACTCATGTTGGTAAACAGAAAAGGAAATTTAACCAAAAAGCTAGCAAGAGATAATATAAATGAATATTCTTGTGGTTATTTTTTTGAAAGAGGAACATGGGGATCAAGCCCTCAAATTCCATTGATATATTAACACCAAGGTGTAAGTTATAAATATGTACATATATGAAAATATTTACAAGATTCTTGTGGTTATTTTAAACGAAGATCTTGAATTTACTGAATTTGAGGAATATATATCTCAGATTTGCATTGACTTTGCTGAATTTTTTTTATGACTGAAGGAACTTAATTTTCTCAAATTATAAGCAATATTCAAATTTTAATGAAGGAACTTAATTTTCTCAGTTTGTATAATTGCATTTATTCTTAATTTTATTAATTTGATCAATTTATTTTGTTTCATATTAATTGTTGAGAAAATACATACATACATACATACATACATACACTTGATATATATATAGAGAGGGATCCAATTACACCTTTTGGGTGACACATCATGATACCATTTTTTTTATAGGTCAATTTTGCGATTTCAAAATCTAAACAGTCGATCCGAACCGTTCAACATGATCATCATATTAAAATGTGCTTGGAGATCAAATTTTACAGTTTTTTGAATTTTTTTACTATTTATTAAGATGGTTACAAAATCGTTGTTTTTCAATGGTCTGAAAACAACGATTTTGTAACCATCTTAATAAATAGTAAAAAAATTCGAAAAAATGTAAAATTTGATCTCCAAGCACATTTTAATATATCCATTATGTTGAACGGTTTGGATCGACTATTTGGACTTTGAAAATGGTAGGTGTCAAAGTGTGTCACCAAAAAAGGTGTAAGTTGATCCCTCCTCATATATATATATATATATATATATATAGAGCTGGGCTATGGTGAGTTGCGAAGTAAGATGTCATTTTTACTTCACGCTCATATTTTTATTTTGAAAATCTAAACCACCGATCCGAACCGCTCAACATGTTCTCCATATTGAAATGTGCTTGGAGACCAAATTTTATAATTTTTGGAATTTTTTTACTATTTATTAAGCCACTTTGAAAATCGCTGATCAAATGGTCCAGAATTTTTTACTGTTTTTTACTGTTCACCCGGATCTGGGATTTTCAAAGTGGCTTAATAAATAGTAAAAAAATTCCAAAAAATATAAAATTTGGTCTCCAAGCACATTTCAATATGGAGAACATGTTGAGCGGTTCGGATTGGTTGTTTAGATTTTCAAAATGAAGTATGAGCGTGAAGTAAAAACGACATCTTACTTCGCAACTCACCATATATAGTCAATCTCTATATATATATATATATATATAGAGAGAGAGAGAGAGAGAGAGAGAGATGAGCTATGCTACTCCATGGAGTAAAACGCGTTGGTGCTCCACGCCGCTATATTTTTAATTTGAAAATCCAAACGACCGATCCGAACCGTTCATCTTGTTCTCCGTATTAATATGTGCTTGGACACCAAATTTTACATTTTTTGGAATTTTTTTACTATTTATTAAGCCACTTTGAAAATCACTGATCCGGCAGTCCAGAAATTTTTACTGCTTTTTACTGTTCACCCGGATTTTCAGATTTTCAAAGTGGCTTAATAAATAGTAAAAAAATTCCAAAAAATGTAAAATTTGGTCTCCAAGTACATTTCAATATGGATTAAAAGTTGAGCGGTTCGGATCAGTCGTTTGGACTTTCAAAATAAAAATACGGCGTGGAGTACCAACGCGTTTTACTCCATGGAGTAGCATAGCTCATCTCTCTCTCTCTCTCTCTCTCTCTCTATATATATATATATATAGGAGTTGGCTACGGTGCTACGCGTAGCATAGAGGGCCTCCGTGCTACGGCTCAATATTTGAGTTTTTAAAATCCTAACAGTCGATCCAAACCGTTCAACATGATCTCCATATGAATATGTACTTGCAAATCAATTTTTACATTTTTTAGAATTTTTTTACTAATTTTTTAGATAGGTTGAAAATCACTTGATTTGAATGGTACAGAATTTTCAGATCAAATGATTTTCTAACTATCTAAAAAATAGTAAAAGAATTCTAAAAAATATAAAATTTGATTTGCAAGTACATATTCATATGGAGATCATGTTGAATGGCTCAGATCGACCGTTAGGATTTTGAAAACTCAAATATTGAGCCGTAGCACGGACGAATCCGTGCTATGCATAGTACCGTAGCCTCACTCTGTGTGTGTGTGTGATGGGGGATTCTCCATTACTGATAGAAATGGAGACAATTAAGCTGAGTTTGGAATATATAGATATAATCCTATAGAGCCCGAGCCACTATGAAGTTGCTAGCTAGGATCTTATATATATTCGCATGCGTATCTAACAGTGGATCCACCCCTAGTAACAGGATTCGGGTTTAATTCGCGAATTATTCGTGAATTAAACGTATTTGAGACTCCAGCGGATCAATCAGCGTTTAATACGGTGATTCGCGAATTAAACGCTCCGTTCGCGAATTATTCGCGAATTTAACGGATTTTACGTATTAAACGCGTTTTATACGGAAAAAAACGTTAGTCTGGCGTGAAAAAAGTTACGCGTTTGAAGTTTGAATTTTTGCCTCTCCTTTTTCGAAAAAGCAAGCTACAGCGGTACAGCCTACAGAGTACTATTGCGCAGGGGACCACTTGAGCAACTACACAGCCACGTGATTCTCTAGGGAAATAATAATAATATTATCCTAGATTTTCTGTGGCAACTACACAAGCACATTTTTATATTTTTAACTATATTGATCTTCTATGGCAAATACAAGCAGTATATTGTACAATAAATCATCGGTAATGAATTAAATATGCACTGAGGTCTCGTATTGTAATTCCGAATCATTCCCGAATTATACCCGAATTATACCCGAATCACGAATTTTTGACCCTGCCGAACCGAACCCGAATTATTCATTTGTTACTATGGATCCACCTTCTGTTTCACTTGGACAGTGCTAATAGGTTGATGCAATAAATTTAGCTCATCAACAACTTTTGTCTCTTTAATTAAAAATTACGAGGAAGAGACGTCCTTCCTTTTTTGTGGAAGGAAAAAGAAGCTTGCATGGTTGCCATCTTTTTACTACTACTTTGTTGGTTTAATTATACGGAAGATAATTTTTAATCGTCGAGGAATTAATTTGAAAATTAAAATTGGAAGTTGAAAAATCTAGTGTACAGTGTAATTTCATTTTATAAAATTGGAAAATGTAATAATGGACACTAGAGTTATAGGAGCGTCTTCATTTTTTATAATTCATTATCAATTTCAATTTGTAAGACTACTAATAATTAATATATTCTATTTTAATACCTTAGCTACGATTGACAATTACGAATAATTACAAATACCTATATAATTTCAGTTTAGTAATTAAATAAGTACGTAGGTTTGCTTAATTAGTAGTTTTATCTCAATACAATTGATGTTGTAATTATAGCATTAATATTTTGAATTAATTGGCAATTGGAATGAAGATGTTTTGAATTAGTTGTTTTATCTCACTACAATTGATGCATTCATGCATACCGTACATAATTGGTTGTTATTCAATATATATATGTAGTATATGAATTGTTTTTAATTTTGGAAAATCTACAAATTTATACATGATAAGTTACGTACTAATGGATCATTTAATTCCATCGTCAAAATATCAAATGATCCCAGTTGAACCCATAACTGTTAAATGTGTGCAAAAACCAAATGTTTTTATCATGCACATTACCTAATGTAATGATGACACTAACAATTTTTATCATGCAAAATCTAGTCCAAGGCTATTTTTTTTTCGATCTGTTCAAGACTAATTAACAATTTTTTTATCATACAAAGTCTAGTCCAAGGCTAATTTTTATAATGCAAAGTCTAGCCCAAAGACTAACAATTTTAGGCACATGCATTACACAAATTTTTTTATTGCAAAGTCCAGTAATTAAAGGCTATCCCAGTTGGTGTTAGCTAGCTAAACCACCTACCAACTATTTCTATTTTCACCTCTTAATCCAAGGGACCCTCGCTTGCACCTTAGATGCACCTAACAAAGAACAATAATTACTGGGTCTGCTCGCAAGTGCCAGAGAACAGAACATGATGTGCAATGCAAGTTATCTTATAAATGTCAACGATAACATAATTTAAATAAAATATCCCACTAATGGAAGCTAGGTTATAATGAACATATCGTGGCTAGCTAGAAAAGATATATAGAAATACATTGAATATGAATGTACATTATATATTATATATTTTGCATTATATATATTTGTCATGAGGTATGCATTAGTGCATTAGCTATATATATATATATATATATATATATATATATAGTGCAAGGTGAACATATGCTAGTTGGATATATAATATTAACATGAGAAAAGGTTTCTATATCCAGCCTATACTTACTTTTTACTCGTGCTAATTGGATAAGGCTTCTAACCATCTTAACTGTTCCTTAAAACTGTTCCTTTGACCTCTTTCTAAAATTTCTCTAATTACCGTTGTTTCTCAAAAAAATGTTCTCTTCTCCTCCAGTGCCTCTATCTCTCTCCTTCGTTCTCTTCCCCTGAAGATCTCTCTCTTCTCCGTTCTTTCTCTCTGAAGATCTCTCTCTCTCTCTCCTTCGTTCTCTTCTCTCTCTCTCTCCCTCGCTCTCTTCTCTTTCCCTGACACTGGCCCAGCCGCTACTCCGACCACGGAGATAGGAAGAGACGATCTAGAGGAGTAGATGAGAGAGAGGCGATCAGGATTATAAACCTGATTTTTTTACAATATTCACATTGTGATTTTACAATATGCATCTTGTGATTTTACAAAATGGAATTTTGTGATAATCTGGAGGAGAAAGATGAGAGAGAAGCGATTTGGTGGAGATAGGAGGATACGATATGAGAGAGGCGATCTGGAGGAGAGAGATGCGAGAGAGGCGATCTAAAGTATTAATCTTGTTGTTTTACAGTATTCGTTGGAGCTTACCACTTCCCGTTCCTCCACACCACCTCTCCAGCGCTATTACAGCACCCGATTAGATCAAGTATGCCATTTCTTCTAGTTATTTCCTTCTATTTAGATCTATTTAGATCGTTCTCTTACATCTATTTGTTTCATTCTATTTAGATATATTTAGATCATTTTTTACATGTTATATGACTAAAATCGAGGATCGTATCTGTTGCGATCTTAATTAATCTTTTTATTTCACTCTATTTTTTATCAGCGAGAATAAGAAGATCAGATTCATCAATCTCGTGAGTCACTACTTGAGGTAGATCAGATGATTTTGAACTATTTAAGTTTCTATTCGTCGTTTGCCTTTACTTGCGATTATTAATTCAACTCTATACTTTGACGATTCTTCTCTAGAAATCTCAAGACCTTTTTGTAGCAAAAATGAAGATTTCTTTTGAAGAACTCACTAGTAACAGGATCTATACAATATTTTACAGGATTTATCAAATAAGTCTACATGATCTATAGAGTATTTTACAGGATCTATCTAACAGTTTTACATGATATATGCAATAGTTTACAGGATCTATGCATTAATTAATTTTTTATTTATTTTACATATCTGGATTGATTCATGCATATTGTTGAGTTAATACTACAGCTGATGCAATATGAGACACCTGTTAAGCATATGTTGATATATCAAAGGAATGTATTGTTCTAGTGTTGTGACTTCTGACTCATTCTTATAATGTGCATTAGAGGGTTATTAAGTGACAATTTTTTTATTCTAGTGATGGAACAATATATTTATGTATTTTTCTATTTGTGAATGATGTAATATGTACCTTTGGTGATTAGTATGTTGGTTAGAAACAATATGTTTGGCGAACAATATGTTTGTTTTAATTTGTAAGTAATGTTATGTTTGTTGGAAGACATTTATATTTTTGTGTATGCTTTTGTTTTATAATATTAACCTTGTTGTTTTATAGTATTCATCATGTTATTTTAAAGTATCCATATTGTTATTTTACAAGATATAGATACAACTATAATAAATTAAATTTTGAAAAAAAAATTACAGTACTATTGTTATTTTACAAGATATAGATACAAATATAATAAATTAAATTTTGAAAAAAAAAATTACATTACTAACATAGTTGTTTTACAGTTTTCATCTTATGATTTCACAGTATCCATCTTGTGGTTTCACAATATCCATCATATTATTTTACATGATCCATCTTGTTATTTTACAGGATCTAGATGCATATATCAAAAGTTAAAATTTTGAAAAAAATCAATTTTACAGTATTTAAAGAGTTATTTTACAGTGTTTAAAGTAGTCTCGGGTTAGTTGGAAAGTCGTTAGAGAGCTTCTAGAAGTGGTCCCAGTGGTCCCGGTCAAAGTTCTACAAGTTGTCCAAGTGGTCCTGGTCAAAGCAGTTAGCAACTAACTCGGGACCACTTTGAAAAGTCATTACTTGTGAGTGCTTATTTTACAGTATCCGTATTGAGGTTTATAGGATCTAGTATTGCATTTTATAGTATCGCTTATTGTTTGTTGACAGTTGTCCAAGTGGTCCGGTGAAACCGCGTTGCAACTAACTTTGGGACCATTTTTTAAAAGTCGCGACTTTCAAGAAGATCATGTGTTTATTTTACAGTAACCGTGCTGAGTTTTAGAATGCAGTATGCTCTTTTACAGTATCGGTGCTAATCAAATGACACTTGATTTGGGTAAAAACTGAGTACAGAACCTTGGATACGATTAGTCGCTTCCTATTAATATAGTTCAATTTCATTGTGTATTTATTAAGTCTTTAAGGGGCATAACATAAAAATTCCTTTTGTTTTGTTCACGAAGACTTTGGGAGGGCCATCATCATGATTTTGAATAGAGACAATTGTTGGTGGAATTGCATGTTTTAGAGAAAGATCAATTTCTTACTTTATTAAGCTTTATATTATTGGGAGCAATGTGGAACAGGAGCGTGAATTTTAAGGAATGTATCAAAAGCAAGGTTCTAAATAGCGTTTATAGCGTCATAGCGGGAAGGCTACAAAAAAAGCTATAGCGAATAGCGTCACTATAGCGGAAGCTATTTCAAATAGCATTTTTTTTTTACATTCCGTGTATTCAATATTTGTACTAAATATCAACATTATCTAAAGTCTCATAGAACAATAAATAACACCAAAGTAATTATGAAATTATAATATTCATATTGAACCGGTACAAAGTCTAAATTGCGGTTCAAAATATCCATAGTAATATCATAAACTATCGATTTTTCCTATTAAAAATATCTTAAGCATCATGATTCATGACATAATCTATTTTGTTTTCTATTCAAATTTTAATTTCGGTTTGGACTTTTTTTCTATTCAAATTTCAATTTCTATTCCCAATTTCAAATTGATTTATCTGTATCAAGTAGCAACAAATTCAATTTCAGTTTGTGCTTTTTTTTTATCTTTATTTAAAACCCATATAAATTTCTTTAAAAAAAAACCCATATTGTATAGCGCAAATAGCGGACCGCTATAGCGGCCGTAGCGCAAATAGCATATTTTGATGTCATAGCGTAGCGTTTGGGGTCCAAAAACGCTATAGCGTGATATTTAGAACACTGATCAAAAGGAGGGTTAAAATATCTCTATATTTTATGTCTTAGTTATGTTTTCATGTATAAAAACTTTACTAATTTTAAAATTGAAATTAAAATTTCAAACTAAAAATCGTTACATATAATTTATATCATTTTCTTTATGCATAAGTAAAATACAAGTGCAAAATATTATGGTATTTCAATTTTATTTTATTTTTATCAAGAGCTTAATTACAAAAATATATTAATTTAGATAATTTATGGCATTAATTTTTTAACTTATTAATTTATATAAAAAAATTAAAAGTGATAATTTTTTATGTGCACATTAAGTTTTTAGCTTATATAGTTTTATTTTGACATATAAGTTTTAAAAATTTTATTAATAGAAAATTAAGAAGTGGAAATATAATGAAGACATAAAAAATAAAGACATTCAATTATGAAATGTTTTGCTATTTAATTTAGTTTGACAGATGGCCACCATCAACCTTCAACCCCATATATAAAATCTGATTTTAGGAAAACCTTTAAAGACAAGATATTGCACACAATGTGGGTCAAAGAAGATTCCAGTCCTATTATTTTTATTTATTTTATCAGAATTTTGTAGATATGCAATTACATGAGGACACGTTGAGGGAGATAATTGTGAGTTAATTATCTGTTGTATTATCTTAATTTTATCACATTTTGTTGTTGTTGGGAAAATATAGTTGAACTGGATTTAATTTAAATTTAAGATCCTCTTGTTCGAGCTTGACTCTTTTACAGCCCAAGAGATGACACATTTCTGACATGTGCATGGGTTTTGGAATTTATTAGAAGCAATGTGTATATATATGTTTGAGAACGATCGATTGACATACTTATTTTGACATTTTGATAATTTTTTTAAAATTAATTAAATAAAATTACTATTAAAAAATCAAATTGATAATTAGTATATAGTGTTAGACAAATTAATAGATAGTCTTCCAATACAATTTTATACAAAAGTATGATTTTGGTAAGTATCAGGACCGTTAATTTAAGAATATATATTGAGGAGGGATCCAATTACATCTTTTTTGGTGACACATCATGACATTGTTTTTTTTATAAGTCAATTTTGCGATTTCAAAATCCAAACAGTCGATCCGAACCGTTCAACATGATCACCATATTAAAATGTGCTTGGAGATCAAATTTTACATTTTTTTTGAATTTTTTTACTATTTATTGAGATGGTTACAAAATCGTTGTTTTTCAATGGTCTGAAAACAACGATTTTGTAACCATCTTAATAAATAGTAAAAAAATTCAAAAAAAATGTAAAATTTGATCTCCAAGCACATTTTAATATATCCATCATGTTGAACGGTTTGGATTGACTATTTGGATTTTGAAAATGATAGGTGTCAAAGTGTGTCATAAAAAAAAGATGTAATTTGATCCCTCCTCATATATATTAGGTCCAAACATTGCCAGGCATAGGTACATGATCTCACTATCTCAGAAAAAAGGGGAACAATTTAAATTGGTGCAAGAGCACAAAAAAGGAATTATTATGACAATGACCAATAATGAAACAGTGCTCTTTCCATTTCTTCATGTCATACTTTATTTAATTTGGACATAAGCAACCAATCAGAGGCACATATATAGATATGCATGATCTGTCTCGTTCTCTTAGTAGACTATGTATTAATTGCAGTATTTTAATTGTATTTATGTGCTCCATAGCAACTATACTTTTGTTTGCTATATATATAAGCAACATGCATGCATGTCTCCATCAAATCCATGCAGAAATTATTTGTTGGTGGTGACTTGCAACCACAATATGTGATATATATCAATACTATTTTCTATTTTGTAAATTCCAATTTAGGAGATATATATGACATTGTTCTACTCTGAAATTGACCAAAGTGGTTGCAATAATTAAAGATAATACCAATTCTTGGTTTTAATTTGGATCTTTTATTTTTTTTCCCCTTTAATACAACTATTTCTTCTGTTCATAATCATTACACATCATACCTTATACAATACCAAAAAGAGAAGAAAATGGAAAAAAGAAGAAGATATAATATTATATGTTAGCATTATTAGAAAACCAATGTTGGAGTCTTCTGCAATTTATAATAAAATATTGAAACAGATAGACAAACAAAAAATAAATAATAAACAAAATTGATGGTTGATTTACTCCCCATGTCATAATGTAGGCCCAAGAATTAATTCTCCCAAGATCTATAACAGAAAATTTGGAATTTTTTATATCATTACAATTATTATTATTATTATTTCATTCATTCATTTATTTTTATGGAGTAACCCTAATTAGTTGTCTCATTATGGTCTCAACCAACATAGTGCTGTTCTGACCCATCCGTGTTTTATTCTGTCAAGTAAAATATGCAGATATACCCACACATTCCTTTGAATTAGTAAGAATACACCCAATATTTTTTTTATGTTTCCTCTTTGACATTTTTTTTTCATACCATAATATAAAAAAAGAAGGTAAAAAACATTTTTGAAGTGTTTATTAAATGCATTGCCTTCTAGATCACATAGTCAACTTTCTCTAGAAATGATAGAAAAGTCATCACGATGTATAGATAGTGGGGTTCTATTAATCCCTTATTATTTGCACACGTACATGCATGCAACTAATGGTTACATCTCAAAATCAACCTTTCAAAGGACCCTCTTCTTTGACTGGATTAAAAAATAAAAAAAAAGGATATCCCATATTAATTGTTCTAACTTGTTTAACTGGGAAAATTGAGGTACTCATCTGCAAAACATAGACATCAGAGAAGTTCTCTTATCTCCTATAAATAGGTGAAGGCATTATGACCTGTAGGAGACACACATATATGCTAACTTTACATGATAAAGTTAATCTTGCTAATGGAGAAATGAAGAAAAATGGAGAGATGTGCAAGATGGAGAAGCAGGGCACGTGCATGACTATCTAATTAAAATGCTTCATTTTTTGAAGGTCAGATCTTCTCAAAATGGAGAGATAGTTTTTCATGTGCCCATCCTCTCCACCAAGCACATCTCACTTCAACCTAAATTAATGATCGAAGGTGTCAATTTTGATATCATCTGTTGGAAGGTAAGTTGCATGCTCTTGATATCATCATTTTTAGCTGCATATATGTAACCAATTCATAGCATTTAAAAGATGTAATTCAACATTTTGTGCATTAATATATATATAGTGATTCCAGATAAGTCCATGTACAAATTCTGGTAATTCTTCCTCTTGACTAATCATATATTTTTTGTCATAGCTGTAACTACATTAAAATGGATCGTATAAGCAGTACGCTTTTTATTTTGTTAATTAAGTCAACAATTTGATCATTATTGAGAAAAAGGAAACCACAAATAATGTTGATTCAAAGCTCACGTGTGAACAACATCATTGGTTTCTTGTTTAAACATTTTTCTAAGTATCATATCTTAGATGGTCATCTTGCATTTCATGCTTTCAAATTCATGCACAGACAATATAACTACATACATCATGGTCATGCTTAGATCTCATATAGTGAGTGAATACATAAAGAAACAAACATAGAATCATGAAGCAACATGATTCGTCGTACGGTGCTAAGCCCCAGAAAAACAAAGAAAATACTGCAAAAGTGGTCCTGTGCATCTTGTATATATAAGTATTTGTGTAACAGATAATATAATAGTAGGCTCAATCATCAATCATGTATCTAATAATGCAGCAACACAATTTCCCTGAGAGGTTGAGATGCAGAAAAAGTATGAGAAAATGTTGGAGCAAGTGGCAAACATGTTCTCTTCTTACTTTACTTTTCATTCCGGGTAGAATTGGTTTACAATTAAATGTGGTCGTTCTTACAATAACATGTGAGCTACTTGTATGATTTCCCTCACATAGTCCCATCTGAGCTACATTTTTTCTGTTTTCTGTTATAATATATAGTTAATTTGAACCGATATCATGCATATCAAAACTTTTGTCCGCATTCATTTATGCATGTTATATGATATGGGCATTTTTTTTTTGTACTTTGTCATTATTTTGATTATCTTTAGTTATGCATCTACTATTGAAAAACATATTAATTAGTTGAGGTTCATGAAATTCTATTGAAGCAACAATCATTCTTATACATGATTTTTTTTTTATCAATATAAATGGAAGCCTCTCTATTCATATATTTTATATAAATAAAGTTGGGCTAATTAATGTATATCATGGAGTAAATGTCATATTTTACTTCTCATTCATATCTTCATTTTTAATGTCCAAACTGTTGACCTGAAGCTTCTAACATGATCTCTATATTTAAATGTGCTTGCAAAACAAATTTTATATTTATTTTATATTTATTTATTTAGATTGGTAGAATTGTTGGGTTTTGAGGCTACCGAAAGCCATTAGGCTTAAGCTGCGGAAAGACCGTAAAACAAAATTTTTACTTCTAACTCAAGCCAAAAGGATTGAAGTGGTATGTCGGATAATCTACCGAGAGTTACACACCTGTTCAATCCTTTTCTTAGATTAAAATCCGTAAATAAAACTTTACTTATTTAGATCATAGATTAAGTAGTATGTCGGATAATAACCGAGAGTTACATACCAGATTAATCCTGTATAGACCCAAAGTAGTAAAATCGTATTTACTTATATTTTAATCAGTTTATAGATCTACTCCTTTGATTGATTTCTAACACTTTAATCTATTTACCAATTAAATAGATTAATATAACATGTTTATACCTTGTTTCCAAATCTTAGTTGGAAAGCAGACCGAGCGAGAAGAGCGACATCTGGGAATGACTCGTCTCGGAGCACCAGACGTCTGGTACCTCTATCGGTTATCCACCAGGACTAACCGGAGAGCGGTTTATTTCTTTTGCCAGAAATACTATAAACCGCGGGATTCTGCAAAAACACTATTCACCGAGAAAAGACGAAAACACGTAATCACGAATTTTCAGTTATTCAGATTCACTAATAAGCAAAACTGAAATACCGCGAAATTCGGGAAAACACTATTCACCGATCCCATAAATATTCTTCTCAACAACCCGCAAGATTATACGTCAATTACGTATAACTTCCTTTTCTCAACCGAAACACTATTTGGGAGAGAAACCGAGAAAGAGAGAAAATAGATTATCGAACTGATCAGACAGATTCGATATCTTAGAAATTTGTATTCTATTCTCTACCCCTACCCCTCTATTTATAGGCCTAAAATGGACATGAAATGACCATTTTGCCCTCGAGTGGATAGGGATGATGACGTGTCATGTGGATAAGAATGATGACGTGTCATCTGGATAAGAATGATGACGTGTCATCTGGATAAGAATGATGACGTGTCATGTGGATAAGAATGACATGTGAAAAGACCAAAATGCCCTCGGCCCAAATTCAATTAATATCCATATAATTATTCTGAACAATTATATTTCTTGCGGTTGTTTGTTTCGGTGACTTTTATACTACGTGTCGTACACGTTTATAAAATAACCGTTGTTTTTGCTTGTCATCCAAATGACATTTATAATTTAATTATATCAAGTATAATTAATTATATCCATCTTATTATTAATCATAATCAAATCATAATTAATCAATAAGATTCTCCGAGTAGCTCCTATATGGTGTGACCCAATAGGATCTGTGTTATGTTGGTAAATAGAATTAAAACTATTTTAACTTCTATAATCATAGGAGGCATCTGACATCTGCACTATGACCATCCAATTACACAGATGATGATGTACTGTACAATATCACGATCCAGTAAACTATTTACTCGTGTTAATTCTTTTGTCTCATAGTTATCAGATCAGTTTCAAGGTAGGTGTGTGTCATCCTTGCAAACTTAATTTTTTGTTGATCTTGAACAGATTACCAAATATAATTACTCTTGTAATTATACCGCATGCAGATAATCTTATTCTATCAAGGGGCCCAGTGATACTATAACTCGTATAGAGATACGAGGGACAATAGTACTTTTGGTAAACCATCACTACCTCAGCTAAGCTATGTATACCGAAGAGCTACCGTTATAACTGCGTTTTACCGACAGCGTTAGGTAACAGTCACACATACACATCTCTTAGTAGGAAAGATGAATACCTCATACTTTAGAACTAAACACTGAATGAAAACATTAATGACACAAACACAATTCCATTTAATGTTTCATTCGGGGTCTGTCAAATACCATGTTCCTGGAACATGTATCTATGTGATTAAAATGACATCTCTTGTCAATGGTTTGTAAAACTTAACCATCTTTTAATCCACATACTAACCTTGTAACGGTAAATTAGTGTTCCTGCTAATTACCTTGGTTAGTGACTTTTAAGAATATATATCATCTATATTATGAAGTTTCACAATTCCATTCATTGACTCTAGTCAGATAAAGGAATGATTCATAAATACAATAATACTCAAGACAACAAGATGATATTAATCATCCAATTCATGAACAAAATATATATGATACATTTATCGTTTTATTGACTTCTAGATTATTACACTAACAAGAATATCACTATTTTCCGAGATTTTTATATATAAGAAAATAAATAAATAAAATATTAAAAATAAGAAACTGTTGAACATATTTTGAAAAATAAGAAGGCCGCCATGCGGCATGGCGTCCCTGTGGGACGCCATCCCAGACTACGGCCCGCGGAAAAAACGTAAAAAACGTAAAAAAAAAAAAAAAACGGGACACCATCCCAGACTCCGGCTCTAAAAAAAATAAAAAATAAAATAAAAAATTAATTTTTTTTTCTGCTGTGTTCAGTCAGAAATCCAATAATTTTGATCAGATTCAAAATTTATTTTAGAGAAAATGGCTACATGGATTTTTGTGTTCTTTATATAAAAATAAAGGTATGAAAGTCTAGTTTCCAGATAATATAATTTCTCTATACAAAAATATTACAGATTGGTACAGTTTTAGCGATTAATTGACAGAGGTCAGAATTCAGAAAAGCTGAAATTCCAGTGAGCAGTCCTATAATTTTGACCAGATTCAAAATTCAATTTAGAGAAAATGGCTACATGGATTTTTGTGTTATTTATATCAAAATAAAGGTATGAAAGTGTAGTTTTCAGATAATATAATTTTTCTATACAAAAATATTACAGATTGGTACAGTTTTAGCGATTAATTGACAGAGGTCAGAATTATTGGACTGCTCACTGAAATTTCAGCTTTTCTGAATTCTGACCTCTGTCAATTAATCGCTAAAACTGTACCAATCTGTAATATTTTTGTATAGAGAAATTATATTATCTGGAAACTAGACTTTCATACCTTTATTTGATATAAAGAACACAAAAATCCATGTAGCCATTTTCTCTAAAATGAATTTTGAATCTGATCAAAATTATTGGATTTCTGACTGAATACAGCAGAAAAAAAAAAACTGATTTTTTTTTTTTTTTTACGTTTTTTCCGCGGGCCGTAGTCTGGAATGGCGTCCCTGAGGGACGCCATGCCGCATGGCGGCCTTCTTATTTTTGAAATTCTGATGAACAGTTTCTTATTTTTAATATTTTATTTATTTATTTTCTTATATATAAAAATCTCGGCACTATTTTTATATGTTACATAATTTAAAAATGTAAAATTTAGCTTGTTAGGCACATTTTAATATGAAAATTATGTTGAAACATTAGAATCAATTATTTGAATTTTGAAAACAGAGATATGAATATGAAGTAAAATATAACCTTTACTTCATGAAATACATTAGTCAAACCATTGCTTAATTAAATATCTTCAAATCTCAGTCTAAGGAAAAAAAAAATCTCAATCTAAGACAAATTTTATCTTCAAACCATTGGTAGAATATCACTATTTTTAGATGGTCCATAATTTAAAGATGTAAGTTTAGTTTGTTAGACACATTTTAATATGAAAATCATGTTGAAACATTTGAATTTTGAGAACAGAGATATGAACAGGAAGTAATCAAAATTTAACCTATAAAAATTTGGAATTACAACACTAAAATTTGATTAGAGCTTTATAAATGTTCTCTAGTGGATTTTGCTAGATCTAGAACTATAATTGAGTGGAGCCTTCATTTTATATTAACCGTAAATGGTTACATGTGGTGGGATTCCAAGATAGAAAGCCCATAGACCATAGTGTGTGTAAAGAAAGAACAAAAAAAATAGAACGTTTATAGGGGGGGGGGGGGGGGGGGGGGGGTGGATGTGAAAGTGGCTGTGTACAATTTAAAGAAAGAAAGAAAAAGCAGAAAACAGATTTATCCTATGCATGCCCTGTCTAAGTGTCTATCCATGTTGTTACTAATCAACGTGTTCATGAACTTCTCCACTGATCACTCTTTATCTCTTGTTGAAGCTGATCAGTAGTTTTCGATTGCTTCTTGAAAATTTGATTACATCATTGCTTCCAAACGATGACTTGAGACTGTCTTCTGGTGTTGCCAGTATCTTTTGCCGTTAGCTGGTGAATATAGACTATATAGTCCTGTCTGTCTTCTATCTGTTCTGAGAAGCCAAAATCAAGTAGCACGTTCCTGCATATTCCTGTGGTTGCCTGACATTCGTAGAAGAGTTGCTGCGTGGATTCATGAATCATGATTGGCTTTTCACATATAGCATATGCTTACCAGTTAATAGCCTCTCCTCTTTAGATTTTCAGTTGTCAGTATTTTATCCCTTATCAACAACCATGGAAATACTCTAAATCGATGCGTTACCTTGATTTTCCAGATTTGATGTATGTGTTTTTTGATGTTGGGACTATTGCATAGAGTGAAATAAGCTGATTTGACAGAGTAGACTCCATTTCGGTTTGGTTTCCAGTGAGCATCATCATCGAGACTGAGCTGTGAGGTTTGTCTCTGTTGCCGGTATATTGTTCCTTAATTTTCCCTGTTAATTTGGTTGAGTTGTTCTTGAGCGCGCCAAGAGAAGACTGGCCTGAATAATTGAGATATGTTTTGTTGCTGAAGCACCTGCTGCAATGTTACCTCTGGCTTGGTACAGAGTTGACCATAGCAAATTAGATGAAGGAGATCTAGAGAGGTTGTATATATATATATGGTTATGTAATAATACACATAGCTTCTTATCTTTTAGGGAGAAGAAAAAAAAGCTCCATGCATTCTTTTGAACATTAATTAACTTTAGATGAGAGTTTTAATACTACAAAATATCACGTACTCAAATATATATATATTGGAGAGGCTTCCTACAAACTGCCACTACTGGTACAAAAAAGCATTGTACTGGTACAAGGGGAAATCCAAGACAGAAACAAACACGGGTACAAGAGGCCTATTCGGAAACCTGCAATCAGCTTGCAGTTTTCAGAACCAGCACTGGTACAATCGGTACCAACACTGGTACAGGAGGACATCCCGTACCAGCAGGCGAAAATGATACCAGTGAAGTTAAGGGTGCAGTTGGAGTATAGTCAGACATAAAAAAAAAACTCAAACTGCAACCTTCAACAGATTTTCAGTCTCTCCGAATGAAGTCAGCGGGTGGAATTCTGATACTATAAACTTCTGAAATGCTCATTAGGGGCCTCATTCCAAATGTTTGTCCCTTTGAGAATATATAGGTGGTTTGGCTAAGAAAGGCAATGTAGATAAAATGGTTAAACTGGTGAAATGCATGGAAAGGACAGGGTTTAATGCTGATGTGCAAATTTATAACATGATGATTGGTGGGTTTATGAGTAGCGGCGAATTAATCAAATCTAGAGAATTGATGGATTAAATGGTTAGAAAAGGAATTAACTGGAATTCATTCAGATACTTTTAAGTCTGTATTATGAAAAGGAAATAGGGAAAAAAACAAGATGTTGTGACCGCTCCTAATGGAGATTGTGTTTGCTGAGGAATTTCATTTTGGGGTCTCATGTTTCTCAAACATAGATTAGTGGTTTACAGAATTGTTATTATACTCAGTTATGTTAGGTTTATGTTATTTTGGTTGCTCATGTTTCTCAAACATAGATCAGTTAGGTTTTCTTAACTAGTACGTACAGGTTTGTTTTTAATTAATATTCAGTTTTGACTAAATACTTTACCACTATAATATGAATACTGGTTTATTATAATTTCCAAAATGTATATCATCATCATGTAATGTTCTCTTCATTGCAAATTAAATACTATTTGAATCCAGACTACGGTTTACTTTCTTATAGCAAACTTTGATATAAGGCATTAATTAGCTGGAAAACTTAATTATCTGATGATGATCTTTTAAAGATTCACTTGAACATATTTACGTTTTACCCTAAAAATGTAACGCTTAAACAATCCAACTTCATACAACTCGAGTGTTGTGAGACATGTCTGAAATGACACTCATTATTAAACAAAAAAAAAAAAAAAAAGGAGAAGAATTTGGTACAATGCATCAAAAGAAAATATCGAAGAGAAAATAAACAAATAATAAGGAAAATATGCGAGACCAATGGTAACATATGAAAAATAAATCACCTCTCACTTACCCTTGTAAAAAACATTTTTAAAAGAAAAAAATTTAATACAAATAAAATAAAATGAAATAAAAAATATATATAAATTTTCTTTGTGCGAATTCAGCTCCTTTTGAACCAAGTACTTCATTTACATTAATTGAATTAAAGGCTATAGATAGAAATCTTTGAAATTAAGTCAGACGAGCCTGCTCGATCAAGATGGGCCACATCATGAGCTACCAATTTCTACCATTTTATTTTAGCCCGTTAACAAGAAGCCTTTTTCAACCCATTGAGTGCACCGTTATAACAGTGATGTCATTAATTAATACAAGCTATATGCTAAAATTGCACTGACAATAAAGACCGACATTTTTAAAAATACCCCAAGTTAATTACAGATTAATAAAAATGCCCACGGTTCCCGAAAATTTTTAAAAATGCCCAAACCGGCCATTTAATGGCCGGTCCCGCAATTTTTTTTTTTTTTTTTTATTAAAGAGGGGAACCGGCCATTTAATGGCCGGTCCCCCATTTAATTTTTTTTTTTTTTTTTAGATAAATAGATAAAATGCTGAAATCTAAGACTAAAAAATCGAATTTTTTTTTTAAATATTTGTTAGATTACTTTTTTGATAGCATATTTATACTAAAATACGCTAAATTACTTGAAATTATGTTAATTTATGCTGATTGACACTAAATTACTTTAAATTATGTTAAATTTTTTTAAGAGACAAATAGCTAAAATACTGAAATCTAAAAAATTGAATTGTTTTGTTAAATATTTGTTAGAAAATATGTTACAAATAGAGCTGATTTTGTGCTAAAATACGGTAAATTACAATAATTATGCTAAAATACAGTAAATTTACTAAAATGCTGAAATTACAATAATTATGTAGAATTATGCTAAAATACGGTAATTTACTGAGCTACGTAGATTGAAGAATAGAAATGAAAATCTTAATCGGAAATGATGCAATATGGGCCTGTGCATGCTTCATGAAAAGGAGCGTAACTTTTGATCCGTCCGTCGGATCGGGCTGAAATTTTGACAGGAACTCCACAGCCCAAAATCGGATCCGAAACCCATCTATGATCCGTTTTGCCCATTTTGCGGGCTCAGATTCGCGATCCGAGTCTTCCTTCATGGACTTTTGGACCTTTCTTTATAATTTTAAAGTTTTTAGGGTCTTTGATGTATCTTTTATATATATTTTCTGTATCTTTTATATATATTTTCTATTTTATATATATTTTCTGTTTTGGGTAAAAATAAAAATCTCGGATTTTGCATATTTTAGCACAAAATCGGTCCTATTCATAGTGTATTTTAGTATAAATATGCTATGAAAAAAGTAATCTAACAAATATTTAACAAAACAATTCGATTTTTTAGTGTTAGATTTCAGTATTTTAGCTATTTTTCTAAAAAAAAAAAAAAAAAAAAAAAAAAAAAAATCAGTACCGGCCATTTAATGGCCGGTTGGGAGATTTATTCGGTACCGGTCATTAAATGGCCAGTTTGGGCATTTTTAAAAATTTTCGGGAACCGTGGGCATTTTTATTAATCTGTAATTAACTTGGGGTATTTTTAAAAATGTCGGCAATAAAGATGTCTATCACTGCCAGTAAAATAAAGATTTTCGCTTGCTGGAATCGCTCCTTGAGCTATATATCATGCCCAAATCACTCTTTTACTCAACGACACGTATCACTGTTATAACGACTCTTAAATATATTAAAGTCACCATTAACACATTATAGTCCGAAATACAAATGAAGATTGTGTTGGTTTTACTTTGTGGGTTTTCCTAATTACTTTAAACCCTAACCAAGATCTACTCCTTTGTAAGAAATTAAACTTAATGCACAGCGGAACTTACTTGACATCTTCAAAGGCCTCTCCGTATGCTATCAATCATACAACTTCCAAGGCTCTGGGTTGATACGCTCCTGGTCTTGACTTGAGTTGTTGGCTCTCGAGTCCTTTCAATAACTTGCAATCCTTTTCTCTGGCTATCCTAAATATTATGACAGAGTATCTTGTCTTCAATGGAGCAGACAATTATCATGAATTGATTGCAAGCCTTGGAGACTCAGCCCTTTTATAGCAGTGCAAAACCCTAATCCTAGGGCAGCCGAAAATTGGCTAATACTTGGAAAACAAGTTTGCCAAGAAATCTTGATTTCGGATTTCAAGGATCTGAAAAATCAGGAACCTCCAGAAAACCGAATTAAATCAGAATAAATTCTGATTTCCTTATTTAGCCTATATTTATTACTGCTATTATTTTAATCAACTATAATCGGTCCATTAACAATTATATTGATTAACATTGTTCTATATGTATTCGTATCCAAAACCTTATATATAAATACGTATAATGCCATGGCTTAATTAATCACATTATTTGACATATTTTAATCATTACATAAATGTAATCTTGTGACAGTATTTGATATCATAATCATAATGCACGCATGTCCAACTTTATTATTGTAATTAGACGTCTCTAAATCCAACAGATTGATTTAGTAAAATTTGTCTATGTACATGTGCCAATATGATAAAAAAAAAAAAATCAAAGTCGTTAACGGTGGAAACTAAAAATGTGGTGCAATAAAATTGAGAGAAATGCAATGTAATAAGAACAAATCAAAGTCTTCAACGGTAGAAATAAAAAAATATATGTGCAACAAAATTGAGACACCGTTGTAGCAGCACCGTCAATAAATATAATTGATTTCTTATTGGCTGGCGATAGATCCTGTCCGAATTCCTTGCAAAAGCTTGATGATAAGATCCACGCCTTAACTGTATTTATCACCGTTGTAATTAATATGATTATACGTATTCCATGCCATTAACATAATAAAAAAAAAAAAAAAACTGAAGCGAACAGCCAGGGCACAATAGATAATAACTCGAAAAATGAGCACTGTTATGGGATACCACACACCGTTATAGCTGTGCAAGAAGGATACACCATTATATCCCGGATTAAAAGATGCTGGGTTGGCTGATTTAATGAGAAAATAATTGGAGCATGATTTTTGGGCAGCAAGAGCGCCCTCCTCCTGTGCTATAAAAGACCAACCAGAGAACACAGACAAAAAAAAAAGAGAGAGAGGAGAGACCGAGAGATAGAGAAGCCAAAATTATACTCAAATTAAAAATAGTGAGATTGAGAGAAAATAATACAAAAAAAGAGTATACTTCAAATTCCCCTTGATGAGTAAAAAAGGTAAAATAAAAAAGAACAGTGTTCTAAATAGCGCCGCTATGGCGTTTTTGGACCCCAAACGCTACGCTATGACATCAAAATGCGTTATTTTTGCTACGGCCGTTATAGCGCTATAGCAGTCTGCTATTTGCGCTATACAATATGGGTTTTTTTTTAAGCAATTTATATGGGTTTTAAATAAAGATAAAAAAAAAGCTCAAACCGAAATTGAATTTGTTGCTACTTGCTACAGATAAATCAATTTGAAATTGGAAATAGAAATTGAAATTTGAATAGAAAAAAAGTCCAAACCGAAATTAAAATTTGAATAGAAAAAAAAAAGATTATGTCATAAATCATGATGCTTAAGATATTTTTAATAGGAAAAATCGATAGTTTATGATATTACTTAATAGGAAAAATCATGGTGTTATTTATTGTTCTATGAGACTTTAGATAATGTTGATATTTAGTACAAATATTGAATATACGGAATGTAAAAAAAACGCTATTTGAAATAGCTTCCGCTATAGCGACGCAATTCGCTATAGCTTTTTTTTTAGCCTTCCCGCTATGACGTTATAAACGCTATTTAGAACCTTGAAAAAGAATGATGTTTGCATTGCCGTTGAAGTGAATATTTTCTTTTCTTTCCTTTATCCTCTTATCTCTTCTCCATTCTTTTGGATTTTTATAAAAAATATTCTAAAAAAAAAAATCACAAGATACGTGTAACACCTCACTGCCACTTCCGGCCCGAAGCACTCGGTGCGCGTAGGGTGCCGGTTGGGTAAAATTACACAAACACTCGCTACTATCGGACTCGAAGCACTTGGTGCGTGTAGGGTGCCGGTAGGGTGATTCGATGGGCTTGAAACACTCGGTGGAGTAGAGCGCCAACAAAAAAAGGATTCGAAGCACTCGGTGCGCGTAGGATGCCATAATCATGCTAACCATGAGTGCGAACGAGACAGAAATGCTGTCGAAATTCCCTCTTGATTAGACATGAAAAATAATATTTGAAAGAGTAATTTGAGGCCGGGATGCTGTTGAAATTTCAAAAGAATAAAAAAAAAGTACGCAGCTTGAATAAAAAAAATAAAACAAGAAATGTTGTAACAAAAAAGAGTCAAACAAAGAAGTCAAACTTGATTGAACAGATATACAAAATAAAATGCCCGAGAGTAAAAAAAATTGAAGTACATCGTTGCTGGGAACAAAAAAATGACAATTGAATAGAGTGACATAGCATGAGAAATATCAAACTACGTATATACATGTACATAACAAAAAAAAAAAAGGCATAAAGTGATATGTTGATGATTTGAGCATTATATTATAATTATAACGTTGAGCATGTAAGTCAATTTTTTTTGGAGAAATATATGTAGCACTCTGCTTGATGCCATAATTTCTTATCAAGGTTGTATAAATACTATGCGATGGCACGATTTCTGATCAAAGTTTGCAGTGATATATACTGAAGCATAAAACTCACTACATAGCCTACAAGTTTCATTTCCACAGTTCTTGAACACACACACAAAAGAAAACAGAAATATATTAATAAATGAAGTCAATCTCAATGGAGTGACCAAACATCTTCCTTCTTGCCCATTCTTCAACCGAGTGACTGCATCCTTTCACAAACTATAACCTTACACAAACCACAACCTAGTTCGAGCCTAAAACAAATCCGAAACAAGTCCATGTCAAAGACTTAAACTAAAAGACTACACCAATTCAAACCAAATCTATATTAAATGCGAAGCTCAAACCAAATAAAAAAATCTATATAAATCCAAAATTAAATCCAAGACCAACCCAAAACCTATACTAAATTTGAAAAAGGTAAAACCTAAACCAAATAAGCCAAACATATCCAAATAAACTGAATAAATCAAATAAGCCAACAAACCCAAAGCAAACCAAAATTAGCCAAATAAACCGAATAAACTCCAAACCAAAGGCTTTCACGCCCACCTAAACCAAAAAAATTCTACGCCAACCAAATCCAAAGGCTTCCACGCCAAACCAAATCCAAAGGCTTCCACGCCATCCTAAACCAAAGACTTTCATGCTAATCCAAATAAAGATTTCCACACCACACAAATACAAAGGCTTCAATGACATCCCAAACCAAAGGCTTTTACACCAACCTAAACCAAAGGCTTTCAAGCCAACCTAAGTCAAAGGCTCCCACGCCCAAAACCAAAGGCTCCCACGCCACCTCAAACTAAAGGCTCCCCATGCCACCCTAACAAATACATAAGTTCATGTTAGTGTAATAATCTAGAAGTCAATCATAGGATAATTTTTATTCTATATATTTTGTTCATGTAATGGATGATTAATAAAGATATCATTTTGTTCCTTGAGATTTATCGCATTTATGAATCATTTCGAGTTCATGACTTGAAATTGTAAGACTCAATAATATAGATGATAAATACTTTTAAAAGTCTCTAACCGAGGTAATTAGCAAGGAACACTAATTTACCAGTTAAAAGGTTAGTGTGTGGATTAATGATGGTTAAGTTTTACAAACCATAGACAAAGAGTTGTCATTTTATCACACAGATACATGTTAGAGAGCATGGTATTTGACGGACCCTAAATAAAACATTAAATATATTGTGTTCGTGTCATTATTGTTCTCATTCAGTGTTAAGTTCTAAAGTATGAGGTATTCGTCTTTCCTACATATGAAGTGTATATTCGTGAGTGTTGTTTAACGCTATCCGTAAAAAGTAGCTATAACGATAACATTTCAGTATGCATAACTTATGCGGAGGGGAGATGTTCACCAAGACTACTATTGTCCCTTGTATATAATACGAGTGATGGTATCACTAGGCCTCTTGATGAAGTAGGATTATCAGCGCGCGGTATGATTAAAGAGTTAATCATATTTGATAAAAATACTTAAGATCGAGAAAAGATTAAGTTTGCAAGGATGACACATATCTACCTTGGTACTGATCTGATACTAACACGAGTAAATTATTTACTGGATCATGATATTGTACTGTACAAGATCATTTGTGTCAATTGGGTAGTCATAATGTATTCTGCCAGATGTCGCTTATGATTTATAGAATTAAAATGAGTTTTAATTCTATTGCCAACATAGCACAGATCCTATCGGGTCACACCAATAGGAAAGTAATCAGAGAAATTTTATGATTAATTATAAAGTGTTATAATTAAAAATAAAATATATGTCATGGAGATGACATGATAAAACCGAATTAAATTTATAACGTGTATGACACGTCGTATAAATTTAACGCAATCGCAAGAAATATAATTATTCAGAATAATTGTATATATATATTATATGGATTAAAATATTAATTATGAATTAATATTTTGGGCCAAAAGTCCATTTGGAATTTGGGCCTAAATTAAAATTAGATTTTAATTCAAAAGCCCAAATTAAATCAATTCAATTTGGGCCAAGGGCAAAATGGACTTTTCACTTCAAAACCGACTTTGGAGAGGTAAAATGGTCATTTTGAAACCACCACAAATTGCTATAAATAGGGTGGAGGGGTGAGAGAAAATGAGAACTCAATCCAAGTCCGAATCAAAGTACGAATCAAAAACCGATTCGATTCGTATCTAATTTTCTCTCCTAAATAGTGATTTGCAGAAAATATGATAATCCATATATATATTCTTGCGAGAATAAAAGTTATTCTTGTGAATAGTATTTTGTTAGAAATTTCGTACTTTCAATGAATAGTGATTTACCGAAAACTGCGATTTTTTCGAATACCGTTGGTATAATATTTCTGGCAAAAGAAATACCAACTCTCTGGTAGTTCCTGGTGGATACTGATAGAGGCACTAGATTTTTGGTGCTATGAAATCGAGTCAGACTGCAAATCCAATTCGAATTTGGATTAAAGGTACAATCGTTGTTTCAATTTATTTAAGTGTTAAATAAATAGATATTTAGAAATCAATCATGGAGTAGATCCTCGTAGGATTAAAATGTTATGTCAAGGGAAAAACTGGAAAATGAACTTTCAGTCGTCTTTCCGACGTATCTTTTTAATCCTTGGCTTGAGTTAGTAGTAAAATTTTTGTTTTACGGTCTTTCCGCAGCTTAAGCCTAATCAAAGGGTATCAAGAAAACCCAACAGTTCAGCTAAAGCCCTTGCATGTAATAGGCACCCCAAGGGAAGGAAAACCCTACATACACCATGGGCATATGATACGCCCTTGTCTAAACCCTCTACGCCAGTCCGACCCGTAGGCTGTCGAAGTGTTCCAGATGCCCACTCATGTAGTCCAGTGTTGCCCATAACATATATGTCCAGCTAAAGCCCTTGCATGAAACAGGCACCCCAAGGAAAGGAAAACCCTACAGACACCATGGGCATATGATACGCCCTTGTCTAAACCCTCTGCGCCAGTCCGACCCGTAGGCTGTCGAAGTGTTCCAGACACCCATAACATTATATGTCCAGCTAAAGCCCTTGCATGAAACATGCACCCCAAACAAAAAGCCCTAGAAAACCCTAGGCATCCTCAAACCAGCTAAAGTCCTTGCATGTAATAGGCAACCCCAAAGTAAACAAAAGCCCTATAAAAATCTAGGCATACACTATTAGTATGCCCCTCGAGGGTTAAATCAGTACTACCCCTCTGATTCAGTATCACCCTCTCTTCTTAATTTCACTTTAGATACCCTACCCTAATCATGTCATTTCGTCTAGCCCCTTAATTAGAGATTCCTGGGTACTTTCCAGGGTAATTAACGGCAGGGGCTTGCGCCTGCCGGAAGGAAAAAAATCTCCACAATCAAACAATAAGTTTCTTCCCCTTTATCTATTCGAGGGAAGGAGTGTATCTGCAGAGACGTTCGCGCCGGTCTACACCAAAATAATAGGCCAACAAAAATGACTCAACAATTTATTCATACAAAAAAAGGCCTAAAATGACACAGGTTAGCTGGCTAGTACATCACTTCTTGAATACACATATACAAGCATTTAATACAACACTATATTTAGGAAATACAATAGTATGTTAAATTGTTAATGAGCATGAACCTCGGCACTCGTTGATATAGCTCTTTGTGCATTTCTTCTGTTCTGATACGGTCTGTGTATTTTTCTATTCCGTTCCTTATTCTTAAATTCGCATGGTTCAACTTTTTGGCTCATAAATTGGAGAACTGATGCTAAAGAACACCATATTAATCAATTTAATTACTCATTTCTCCGGACACCACAATTTGCTCACTCTTCCCAACTTATTTAAAGGCTTGGTTCACCCAAGAATCATTATCCTCTCTTTATGGTTTGTGTATATGTTATTTTTTTTTAGCATGAGATAAATATCAAAATTCTCAAATCTTTCCATTTTTTTCCATTATATATACTCATTATATTATTTATCCTTTATATGATATCCATTTTACTCTTGAAAATCGATAAAATATAAAACCGACATTATTCTTAAACAAGCTATCATTTTTTATGCTTTTAATAGTAAGATAGGTATTTTATAATTTTTAAAATTAATTTTAAAATAAAAGACAATAAAATGAGTAAATTTGTGAGTTTTTGAAGTTTAAAGAAGAAAATACGTAATTTTGAAATTTAAATGAGAGTACGTACTTATAAAGTTTTTGAGGAGTATATGAAATGCCCCCTATATTAAATTTCACCCAAATTACAGGTACAAGCTGTATTTTTTTTTTAAATCATGATACAAGTGTATTTATTTATAAGAAAGGAGAAGCGGTAACTAGTTTATCTAACTATGATTTATATTCCTAATCAGGTGACTTGACTTTCAACTTTTACTCAAAAATATTCTAACTATATTAGTGATCACTCAAAAGAGAGCGATGTTATCTTTTAAAATTTATAAACTCGAAAATGCTATCGGTTCGGATCGCAAGCGCACAATCCTATCGAGTAGTATAATCGAGGTCGATCCACAGGAAATATTGGTCTACAGTCTTGAGCGATCAAATCACAATCTTTCGAAAAGCTAGACGAAATTTGAAAATTTGAGAGTTGAAATTGTCATCAATGTAAATTTGGCAACAATTAAAAGTAATTAAAATAAAGATAGTGATGAGAATTCCTAGGATTTCGGCACACCATTGCTACTCAATCCTCTTTGATATTCTACTTCTGTCGGGTTTGATTTCCTGTTGTTGTTTATGGAAGACACTACATAGGACATTGCGAGTCACTTACACAAATGACGAGACTTCCATCGAGATACTACATAGGACACTGCGATTTATCTTACGCAAATGACAAAACTTTGTTTGCGTTTTATGGTTCTGATTTATGGTTTCCCCGCGAATATTTTCTTCACATAAATCTAATGGCTCCCAACGAGACTAACTCGTCAATCATAGTTTTTCTTACCATTAAAGCACTGTCACTACCCTAACGGATTAAACTAGATCATCAAAATCAGGTGAAGGGAGAATAAATTGCAAAAGTATTTCAATCAACAATAAGAAATCATAATCAACAGAAAATATATATATATATATATCAAAGCATCATGAGTAACCAGGTTTACTGCCTAGCCCTCAAGAAAAGAACTTAGCCGCGGAACGGCATCATTACAACACTTCTCTCTTTCTCACTTAATCAAAATCTAATCTTAATTACCAAAATTACAAAGATAACTTCTTCTTCTATCTAAGGAGCTTTATATAGGAGTGAGGGGATGTCTGGAGATGAGTGGAGGCCAAGAAAACCGATCTGGATACAGTTGTGGCAGTTATTCCCCAAAGGGTCCTCTGGTTACAGACCGTATTGGCTAATACGGTCCGTATCCACACCATGTAGCTGAGGGGTTTAATGCGTATCACGCCATCTCCTAGTCCGTATCCGGCTAGGTCCGTATCAACCAGTATGAATCGTAACAGTGACTTAATCGATAAGCGTCGCTTCTCCAATTTACATGATTCTTGCTTCATTTGGTGTGAAATAGTCCCAAAATGTATTTCCTGCAATAAAACATAAAGAAGGGTGACAGTAGCATTTTTCTCTAATTAAATAAACATAAGTGCGAGAAAATATGCAAAATCTAAGCCAAAACCCTACGTAATTCATCATCATTTTGACTCTGATCAATTAGTAGAGTATTTGTTATTTAATTAACCTTTACTCATGCAGAAGCTATCTTTCCAGTGTTATTAGAACCAGACCGATCGGTTTGGCCAGAAAAAACTAGAACCGGTTACCTGTCTAGTTCGGTTCTTTTATATTATCGCCTAAGTTATTGAATCGGTTAAAACCGATTAAACTGGCCAGTTATTATTATAATTTCGCTAGCCGGACCGTGTAAAACAGCACTTCAAATCAAATTGGATAAAATTTTCATCTCTTGCTCTTCTGATTTTGCATAACTTCCATTTTCGCTAAATTCTCCATTTCCTACCTTTTTCTTCACACACTGAGATGGAAAGAAATGAGAAGTTGGCTCTCATTTATCTTTCAAGTTGGCTTTCTCCTTCTATATTATTGTGGTGCATTGCACAGTGGCATAATCTCATCCAAATAAGTCTAGGCTTGAAACGAAATCAGCAAAGAACCTACAACAAATACTGTAAGTAACCTCATTTAATCATTGAATTCCAATTTGTAAAATATGCATTTGAAAAGCTTGAATATTTTAGATGATTTTATTGAATGCATTAAAGGTGTTTGATGCATTATTGAATGCATTTTAGATTAATGCATTAAAGGTTTTGATGAAATGCTCAGACCAAAATAAGATTTTAGATGAGAGTACTGGAGTTGTTAATGATTGTGCATTTGTGCGTGAATGTCTAATAATAAGTTGATATATGTACTTGAAAGATGAATCTGATAGCCACTTATTGTAGCCATGGTACTTGTTACAACATCAGATACCTCCTTGAAACACCAGGAAACAAAACTAGCCAGGCTTTAGTTATTTAGTTTGCAACCATGTCTCAATTAGATCCTGAAAACATATAAAAGCCTCACACTTAAAACCCAATAAAGTTCTATGACTTCTATCTTGCACTCATGTAAGTTTTTTTTATCAAGCTTCGTCCAGCAAATCACTATTTAGTCTAAATTTGCCTCATTTAACCCTCACCCACACAACTGTATAATAAAGCACAAATCACCCTTCACATTTCCCATGAAGCCTCAACTTATTCCAATAAACCATAATCTGAGACCGGCTGATCTTAAATCATACAACTATGCAAAACAAATGATTGTCATTATAAACTGTGAGCATACCCTGATAAAAATTGGTACATCCCTTTATTGTTCATTTGTCCCTTATTTCTAAACTGTAATTTGAAATCATTATCAGTATTGTTGTCATCAATCATTGCTATTATAATTTTAATTTATTGCAAAGATTTGCATGCATGTGGCTATAAGGTGTAAAAAAATGAGATAGTAGTTATTAATTTAATTTGATTTTACTTGTGTGTTACTTTGCCGTGATTTTTATTAATATCCAAAGTTAATTAGAAATTAATAAATATGCCCAGATTTGCTGGCTTTTATTAAAAATATCCATACCGGTCAGAAAATGGCCGATACTAAATATTTTTTTTATAGAGACAAATAGTAAAAATGTTGAAATCTAACGCTACAAAATCAAATTAGAATTTTTTTTAAAATATTTGTTAGATTACATTTTGTATATATAATTAATATATTTATATTAAAATATGCTAAATTACTTGAAATTATGTTAAATTACGCTAAATTACAATAATTATGTTAACTTATGCTAAAATACGGCAAATTACACTAAATTACATATGAATAGGGATGATATCTTCACTGAGAAAGCGAAAAACGACGACGAAACTTCAAACGGCCATAAAACGGCGCTCGAGTGTCCGATTTCAGGAAATGACCACTTTTTGAAAAGCTTGTAAAAATACGCATGCATTAGTATTCACGATGCTGAATTTTGAAATTTAGAATTGCCAAAAAACAAAGGGAAGAGCCTCAAAACTTCAGTTGAAGTTTTGAGTTAAGATTTTCATTTCTATTGTTCAATCTACGTAGCTCAGTAAATTAGTTATATAATAAACTTGTAGAATATCAATTTTTATTATTTTTGGAATTTTTTTCCTATTTTTTATGATTTATGAAAGATGGCACAAAATCAGCCCTATTCATATGTAATTTAGTGTAATTTACCGTATTTTAGCATAATTTAACATAATTATTGTAATTTAGCGTAATTTAGTGTAATTCAGCTTAATTTAACATAATTTCAAGTAATGTAGCGTATTTTAGTATAAATATGCTTATTATATATCAAAAAAAAGTAATCTAACAAATATTTAAAAAAAAATCGATCTTGTAGCATTAGATTTCAACATTTTTGCTATTTGTCTCTTAATATATATATATATATATACTAGTATCGTGTCCGTGCGTTGCAACGGAGATATTATAAGATTGAATAGAATATGAAGAAGCTTTTTTTTATTGACATTTCACCCAAAATTAAGAAAAAATATATAAATGAAAATAAAAAACTCAAATGACAAAAAAAACGGAGAGATAAATAATAAATAACAGTAAAAGAAACAACAACAAATGAAAAAAAATGGATCAAATATAACATGAAAAAACTCTTGAAGTATCATTATCATTGCTAGTGTAATTCTCTTCGATGTAGTTCAACATTTCTAAAAATGAACAAAAAAATATGAAAAATAGATTATAATTGCTCCAATTGAAAAAATATAATAAAATTAGAAAAACAATCTTTCTATTATTAATTTTCTCGATTCCAGGTGTGGGGTGATGTGTATAGAAACAACTCTAATCAAATATATTCTAAAATTTTCTATTATGCCGTTGGGATCTATATAGAAACAAACAAAGAAAAATACGGAAACAAAGAAAAAATTAATTTTCATTTTCTGTCGTGATAATTTGTATAGAAACAAAGTAAATATAACCAAAAATAAGGAAACGAAAAATTTGCTAAACGTATGAGAAATAAGAAAAAAAATGTCGCTACAAGGCAGTATATTCAATTTTAATTGTAATATATCATGTGACTGTACGTGTAGCGAATATGTTTTTAACTAAATATAGACTTCTACACTTAAAAAAGATGCATTTAATCAAAACAAGACAGATTATATAATTAGAGGATTGAGATTAAATCTGAAATTTCATCTTTCAATCATAGCCGTTGGCGGATCGGACACCCAACGTGCTTAATAATGGAATGGAGATATATATATATATATATAGTACCGACTATTTTTTGGCCGGTATGGACATTTTTAATTAAAGCCAGCGAATCTGGGCATATTTATTAATTTCTAATTAACTTTGGATATTAATAAAAATGACGGGTTACTTTGTATAAAGACTTAATAATAGATAAAGGGTGAGAAGGCCTTCTCAGGGATGACCACGGCTACTTCAACAGCAAAAATCAGCAATATTGATTATGCAGCTTATAGTGTGGCAGGAAAGATGCAACCGATGCTTCGCTGACTCCAACAAGACAACAGATGAATTGCTGGAGGAGATCTTGTGGCAATTGAATTTCTATGAGAAATCGATACAGAAGGTACAACCGGTACAACGTGTACAAAGGGTGTAGAATGGAGACAATTTGTGACAACTGGGCAGAGCAGAGAAGCAGGAAGGAACATAGCGGGGTACCAACTGGTAAATTCAACTGCTGGGATTGAGGAGAAGAACAATGGGTACCGGACTGGTACATGGACTTTCTGGTACGAAGAGGAGAAGCTCCAGGGGTCTCTGGTTGCAAATTTCACAACTTCAAAATACTACTTCCATTAACTCATTTAATCTTTATGGTCTAATTTTCTCTTTTTACTTTATTTCATTTATTTTTTATACTGTTTCGAGCTCAACTGTTTTAAGCATTTTTCAGTAACTTTTATCCATGTATACAAACTTAACCGCAATCTTCAATTAAATATGGACATGACTAAACATATTGATCGAATGCGCAGGAATTACCTCTGGAAGGGGAATGCCACGTGTAAAGGTATCAACTGCTTGGTAAATTGGGAAAATGTATGTGCATTAAAAACCAATGGTGGTTTGGGAATAATTGATCTGAGACGGCAAAATGAGGCTCTGCTATTAAAATGGGTGTGGGAAATTAAGGATAACCCCCGGGGCATTTGGCCCTCTACGATAAGAAGATTGCACGGCATAGCAACCGCTTCGCAAATACAGGAACATGTAAGCAAATCCTTCTTTTTAAGTGAACTGGCATCTCTAATACCATTTTTCAGGATCTCTGTGCACTATGATGAAGAGATAAAGTGGAATTGGACAACAACGAAAGTTTTCACATGCGTATCTGCTTACCGCCTTATGCACCACACGGGGACTATCTGTGGTTACCAGTCATTGCTCTGGAAATTACGGACACCCATGAAGGTCAAAATCTTCGTATGGTTAATGTTGAATGATAAGATCCTCACGTAGAAAATACTTCTCCTACGAGGTTGCTTGATCCAACAGGGCTGTCACCTATGCCATACAAACATTATTGAAACAAGGGATCACATCATGTGGGAGTGTGTCTACGCAAAAAACTTCTGGCGGGGAATAACATCTCACTATAACATAGTTGGAGCTAGAGGCCGAAGCATCTCCGATGCCTAGCTACGAGGCCAACAATCCTTGACACCACAAGCACGAAAAACATGGAATACAGCATGGGCAGTAGGGGCTTGGGCCCTATGGCGTGAAAGGAATAGAAGATTCTTTTCTAACAAAAGGCGTTCGGTGAATCAACTTATAAATGATACAACAATGGATATTGCTTCATGGATACAATTCGCACAAGTTAGTAATAGGAGGAGATTTTGCAGGGGCATATTGCATCCTATTACAGGCAATCTTTTTTAGTTAGTTTTTGTTCATTTCGATATGTATAGGACTAGATTGTCATACAAACAATCTAGATTAATGTAATGGTTACGAACTTTTCTATTCAATACATTGTTGGCGACACTTTGTCGCTAACCTTCAAAAAAAAAAAAATATGGACATGACCATATACTTTGGATTCAATTTCATCAGTGCAAACTGCATTGTGCAATGATGATGACAGAAAAACATACTGTATAAATCAGATGCTTTGGATAGGTTGAAAATTTTAATTTCTAATGATAAGTTATCTCTATTTAAAAAAACCAGCAATTGAACCGGTTGAACCACCGGTCCGACCAGTGAACCATTGAACAAACAGATGATAGAACACTAAAAAGTGGGAACATATATTTTCCTTGTTTGTAAAGGAGGCAAAAATCAAACAATTTTAAACAAGAAGAATAGATTTAGAAGAGGAATCAAATATTACAGAACAATCACTATATATATATATATATATATATATATATATATCCTTGATTAGGTATCTTAATTTATTAATTGTAGTAGCACATGTAATTAATTGTTTGTAGCCCTGAATTGGCGTATCATCTGGTGGAGTGCCGTGACAGAAGAACCCCCTTCCTCTAACATTGCACACCTCGCTTGTCTTTCCAAATTCTTGACATTTCGACGGAGCTCTTCACTTTTTACATGATCACTGGCCATCAACTCTTGAATCGCCACCTGGATATCCTCCCTGACAACCAAACCATCACGGGTGCCATCACGGGCCCAAACCCGTATGCCTATCTTGAGCTCATCTACTACATATTTTGAATTAAAATACTGGTCGGCCATCATTGGCCATGCAATGAATGGAATACCGCAAGAAATTCCTTCCAGCACCGAGTTCCACCCACAGTGGCTCATGAACCCTCTCACGCTCTCATGCCTAAGAATTTGTAATTGGTCGACCCATTCTCTCACTATAAATCCATGGTTTTTCACTCTTTCTTTGAAATCAGCTTCAATGCATGATTCATTTTCTTTGAGTGCCCACAAAAAGTTCACTTTCGAGTTCTCCAGTGCTGATGTGAGCTCTTTCAGCTGTTTTTCTGACACTGCTGCTTGTGTCCCGAAAGAAATATAGAGAACAGGAGTATTATTTTCGAGTTTTGAGTCGAGCCATTTGATCCATGGAGGGCGCTCTGTCGGGTATATGTCTGGCACAGAAAGACAAAGCGGGCCCACACACCATTGCTTCGGGCCTATAGAAGCTTCCCAATAATCGCAATATGGTGCCTCCAAATCATAGAAGCTATTGACTATAATGCCATCACTCGCTGATATTGCTTTGGTAATCTCCATATCATACTCATGCACCGGACCGCTTTGATTTGGCGTGTCGAGTGGCTCGTTGACTTGGGCCATTGTTAACTCAATTTGGGGGAAATCGGGAATAGCAAACGGCATTAGATCGTCAGGCATAAGGTGTGCATGCGGTTTATGCTTTTGTAAAAGAGTTCTTAGCATGTTTGCAAAGCATCCCATGCCACAGAAGGACAGGTTAGGGATTGCAAGCCTCTTGGCCGAGTCGATTGGCCACAGTAAGAAGGGATCGGAGATTAGAAAAGAAAGAGGAGGCAATAATGATTTGATGGTTTCTTCAAACTGGGGTTGAAGGAGCTGGAAGGATCTAACAAACGATACAAAGGAAGTGAGGGACGTGACCTGGTGGAGACTTTGCGGGAGGTCTTCCGGGAAATGGAGCGGAATTATGTTGATGTTGTCGGCAGTGAAAGTGATGGTAGAGAGAATGGAACGGAGAAAAGAGACGTTGAGAGGGGTGGCGAAAACAGTGACATGAGAGACAAGGCGGCGTTGGCAGAGGAGGCGCACCAAGTGGAGGAGAGGGATGGTGTGGCCCTTTGACATGAAAGGGAAGATTGCTATGTGGAGGGATGAAGAATGCATTGCTCTTAATTAGTTAGTTGTTGATTCTATATTTCTACGAGATGACTAAATTAAATGAAGATTAATTTGTAGTTGTCTGCTCTGCTGCTTATATAGGGTTTACTAGTGAAGGCGCAAAGTAATAAACTATTAATATAACACAATTATTGCAGTAGTTGAACTGTTGAATTAAGGCCTTAATTAATTAATAGCGGTTAGAATACACGCATCATATATATATATATATATATATATATATATATATATATATATATATATATAATGGGTACATTGATTGATATATAGTTGACAATAATTTTGATTACAATTGGTTTGACTTTTGGTATTAATTGTCCTTATCTGTGGCTTAATTTTATTCTATATTAATTACTCCAATAATTTCTTTTGGTGGAACTCCACCGGTGACTATTTGGATATATAATTTCTTTTCATATCTATGGACTTTCAGAAGTTTGAAGTTCAATAATCAATATATATATATATATATATACACGAGATGAGCTATTGTACTTTGCAAAGTAAAGTCATCGTTTTACTTCGGCTTACTTTTTGGATTTTCAAAGTTCAAAACGTCGATCCGACCGTTCAAGTTGATCTACATATTGAAATGTGCTTGCAGACCAAATTTTACATTTTTTGAAATTTTTTTACTATTTATTAAGCCACTTTGAAAATTGCTGATCACATGGTCCAGAATTTTGTTGCACTGTTTTTTCTGGACCATGTAATCAGCAATTTTCAAAGTGGCTTAATAAATAGTAAAAAAATTCCAAACAATGTAAAATTTGGTCTGCAAGCACATTTCAATATGTAGATCAACTTGAACGGTCGGATCGATGTTTTGGACTTTGAAAATTCAAAAAGTAAGCCGAAGTAAAACGATGGCTTTACTTTGCAAAGCACAATAGCCCATCTCTATATATACACCAATCAAATTTAAAGCATATATAATCAATACCTGCTACGATGCTTAATTAATTAATTAAGTTGATCAACCGGATCAATCATTACACTAAACAAAATCATAAAGAATGAAATTATTCTGTCAGTGTCGCAGTTGGAACGTTAACAATTAATATTCTTATAAAAAAAAACCTCTACAACTAAAGTTTTTTTAACCACCGGCCGTTTGAATATAAAATAATAATAATAAAGTAACATAAAATGTACGACTCAATCACATCTCTCTAAATAATATCCTGGCCAACAAAAAGAGCTGTAAAATTTAGTTGAGGGCTATATTATTAAAGATCATACAACTTACCACGAACTTGCCCAAGAATATTAGTTAAAATATTAAGAAGAAAGCTCATAAAAATTAAAGTAGAAAAATGACCGTACACATTTAAAATTAGAAAATAATTTTATAATATATAATATATAAAGAGATCAATTCTTTAAATTCTGTATAATACATAATATATAAAGATATTATAAGTCTTTATTATTTTATAATTATATCACGTTGTATTTGTTCACATTTGTTTGATTTAATTTCTCTTCTCAACCTTTATCAGATGGTTCATGGATCACGATTTTCTCTCATTCAAAGAAAATATGTATGTGATGTGTCTAATTGGAATGTTATTCTCAAAGTAATACATTTTTTGATATTCTTATGCATAAATTACCTTATGAATAATCATAGTATTTATTATTATACACGTCTTTAGCATTATGAAAAAGAAATATATTTATGTCCAAAATATATTTATTTTTTAATAATAATAAATAGTTTCATGTCAAATATCTAATTTCTTATCCAATCATTCTATTTCCGCAGAGCGACCATACAAAAATAATTTAGGAATATTTTTTGTATGGTATGAAAAATATACTTAAATATTACTGTTTTAAACAATAGTGTTCATAATTTTCACAAATAATACACATATAGATCATGTATTATTTATAAAATTTATAAAATGCGCAAATAATAATACTTGTCTCAAACAAATTGGTCGAAACTAGATCCATTAATAATACAATTATTATTCTATAACTTTTTTACTTGGAAACAATTTTATTTGCTGAAGTAAACCTAAAGTCATACTGTGACTGAACAAATTGCATTACGACACGATATGCATGCCAGTCACGTGTCATGACTCATGTGCCGGGAGGACCCACATGGTTCCAGGGAGGGGCAGCTGCTCTCGTAGATTTTGAGTTTTAGTGGAGATTGGGATGTCCCAATCGGTTTTGCACCTCCTGAAATTTTTTTTGCTCCCTCTGGATGTTTGATTTGTAATTCGGGTTAAATTTAGAGTTAAAATTAAAATAAATTTCTTGAATTATGATTGGTAATTAGAATTATAAGTTAGAGCATCAGAAATTACAAGTCAGAGCATTGGAAAATATAAGTTAAAGCATTGTTTTTTATCGAGTACCTAATTAGTTAATAGGTTTAAACCCGATTAGCTATTTAAATCCGATTCGATATTTTTTTGCCCCCTCTGACGAAAATCCTAGGTCCGCCCATGTGTCGCATGTCTTATCCATTTGTGTCTTGTGACCACCCTCTAGTAAAAATGACACGATATGATAACAACTCTTGTCACGGAATACCATGTGGCCATGAGAAACACATAAAACTGAAGTAGAAGGAAGAATACACGTTTAAAATTAGAAAATAATTTTATAATTTGTAATATGTAGAGAGAATTAAGTCTTTAAGCAAGTTAATTATATCACATCATCTTTTGCTCACATCTGTTTGATTTTATTTGTCTGGTCAGATGACTCATATATCACGGTATGTGTGATGTGTACATTTAATTACTTGAAACAAATTTACTTGCTGAGAAGTCAATTAAAGTAGGGATATAAAAAAAATAATGCATAATTGGAAACGTCATGTAGCATGTCAGTGATGGATGTGCCGTATCTCCTGTGACACGTAACCATTTCTATTTCTAAAAAAATAACATGACATGTCGCATTGCTCCGATCCCTAACCAGACCTCTTCAGTTCACTGAGGGACGTTTGGATGAACTCTAAAATAGCTAGAATAGTTATTATTTAGAATAGTAAATAAAAATAGCTACTGTTTAAGAACAGTGCTAACTCAAACTATTCGGAATAGTGAAAAAGTTGTTTGGATTGCATATTTGGAATAGAGTTTGGAGGAAATGAATAAAGTAATAATTTATGTGTTAGATTAAATATAATACAATATAATATTAATTTAAATATTAAATGTAATATAATATTATTTTAAATTTTAGATTAGTATTAAATTAAATATTATTATTAAATATAATATAATATTAGTTTAAATATTAAATGTAATATAATATTAGCTTAAATGTTAAATGTAATATAATATTAATTTAAATATTAAATGTAATATGATATTATTTTAAATATTAAATGTAATATGATATTAGTTTAAATATTAAATGTAATATAATATTAGTTTAAATATTAAATGTAATATAATATTATTTTAAATATTAAATGTAATATAATATTATTTTAAAAATTAGATTAGTATTAAATAAAATATTAGATTAAATGTAATATAATATTAGTTTAAATATTAAATGTAATATAATATTATTTTAAATATCAGATTAGTATTAAATAAATATTAGATTAAATGTAATATAATATTAGTTTAAATTTTATATTAGTATTAAATAAAATATTAGATTAAATATAATATAATATAATATTAATTTAAATATTAAATGTAATATAATATTATTTTAAATATTAGATTAGTATTAAATAAATTAGATTAAATATAATATAATATTAGATTAAATATAATACAATATAATATTAATTTAAATATTAAATGTAATATAATATTAGTTTAAATTTTAAATTAGTATTAATATTGAAAGCAACAAATGCTATTCCATGTTTTTGTAAGAATAGCGAATAGCTCTATTCTTCCTATTCCGAATAGCTCTATTTCTCGTTTGGATTGTCCTTGTTCCGAATAGTAATGCTATTCTAAAAATAGTGCTATTCTTAGTGCATCCAAACATAGCGTGAAGCAGCTACTCCGCTTTTGGTTTGCTTGTTAAATGTTAAATAGGGAAAATGGATGAGGCTAATTGTTTTGTTAATGAGATCGATGAGAATTGATATGTTTGATGAAATGCTCATTAGGGGCCTCATTCCAAATGTTTGTATAATCTGAATACTGGTTATAATTTCGTACATGTAATGTTCATTTCATATCTCAACATATTTATTATAACACTCAGTTTTGACCAACTACTTGATTGGCTACAACATCTTTATTTATACACAGAAAATAAGCCTAGATGACACAGGCGCGCAGCTGGCTACTATCTCGCTTCTTGAACAGTGAATACACATATACATACAACAACACTCTATAAATAGGGAAAGTGATAAAATATTAATAAGCTTGAATTGGCACTCGTTCATCTCTTTGTGCATTTCTTCTGTTCTGATATGACCTTTGTCCATTTTTTGTGTTCCTCTCCATTTTCTTAAATTCCCATGGTTCAACTGGATTCGGATTAGCCCATAGACCTCTTCCGGCATTTCGAGCCTCTTTCTGCCACTAATCAAAATTCAAAATATTTATGTAAATATAGACTACAACAGTAAGCAGAAACAATGTTTTCAATTTAAATCTCATATGAACCCCTATCCAAGTTCTAACTCGGTGAACTCTACAAAAAGAAATGATAGTAATCATAAATAAAACAAAAACAAATTACAGTAGAAAGAAATAATTTTTAGAGAATAGAAAAAAAAAAAAAAAACCTGTGCAAATGAGGGGCGTTTATCGAAATGATCATAGTGCCAAGCACAACCTTTTCTAAGCAGTTTCTCCTGTCATTTGCATTTTATATAAACATGTCATTTTTCAAGAGCTCAAAAGTGTGTATCTGTATGCACACAGCACACTCCTTGAGAGCCAAGTGCCATGGTCTTTTGTCTATCCATCTTTAAGATTTGCATGTACATGCACAGATTCCTGAATTTCCTTTTTGTACCATGGAAAACAATAAAATTGGCATCTGCATTTATATATAAAAAGTACAAATGTACTTTTTAGTCCATCAATTTTTATAATAACTTTGACCTAATTATCAGTGAATATATAGGGCTTCAAATACTATAAATCTATCTCTAACTCAAAAGTGTTGCTCATTTCCAGGAAATCATAACAACAACAACTAACTTTCTTCAACCCAAAAATGCTATGACATCATTTTTAAAAACGATAACAACTACTAGAAAAGGGTAAACAATGCACTACCAATTTCATGCTTCAACTTCCTTGTTTCTCTCATCAAGCAATGTTACATGTAGGAGTGTCAACGGGTACGATACGGGTCGGGTGGAGGCATTTTTATACCCATACCCGTTATGATAACGAAAAAAAAATCTTTACCCTTACTTAGTCTTTTCGAATACGGTATTGGTCGGGTAAATGGATAAAAAAATGTCATTGACATCTCTATTTGTGCTTTCGATAAAATATTTTTCAAAACAAGAAAAAAAAAAAAAAATGCAACTAATTTGTATTATGAAAATTTAATAAAATACAAACTTTATTGTATCATGTATCATCTTCGTACAAATATATATCTATATATATAATTTTATCTTTAAAAATCATCTTATACGATAACGGGTAAGATAACGAAAAAAAAATTATTACCCGTATCCGATAAGCTAATGAAAAATAATCTTACCTTTATCCATATTTTTGGATACAATACGAGTCAGGTAAACGGATAAAAGGGTGCTATTGACACCCCTAGACCCTAGTTACATGTGAATCCTAAAGGCCATGGAAGTCTATAAGGGGCAGTAAACAACTGAAAAAAAAATTCTTGATTGAACTAGCCAGTTATACCTGTACAAATATACCATTGCAGTATACATCCCCAACCAATCTATCATATCGATCCTTCTCATAAACATGTATTCTCAAAGTCTTTCCCTGGATAAGTTTTGTCAATGCATCCTTCGCCTCTTGGCCATATTCCATATTCATCTCTGGTGCATCTATTCCTCTGTACATTTGTTAGTACAAGTTTCATATTTACTTATGGCCTTAAAACAACAACTATGTACACTATTCATACAAAAGTACAAATTAATTCATCCTGGTATCAAGACTATTAATACAAAAGTTCCTAGCTTTTCTTCTTTACAAATTTGTACTTCCATTTATTTGATTTTTGCAAACAACTAATACCCCACTATTTAGAATTATCTACAATGTAACCATTCATTTTAAGTAAAAAAATGCACTGAACTAAGGAGAGTATTGACTGGTATTTAGAAACAGAATTTAAAGTTTCCAATCCGTCTGTAATTAAATTATCACAACAAATTAATTAACCCACTGATACATCGTATTGGTAAAAATCGAACAATTTAATGTTGTAAATCAAATGCTGTTCTTATTAATATGTGATTTTTCTCTTAGGTCTAACCCTAATCAATTATATAATGAGAAGAACTCAAAAATAATAATGCAAAGTTAGCTTAAGATGAAGGACATGAAATTATTGTCCAGAAACACTAAAACACCAAATAAAAATTATTACTATGGATAAGCATAAATTGAGATATGTATGCAGATAAATGGCCGTAGAAATAACACGTGACCATCATAGTAATTGAAAAATTGAATTTGATTACATAAATGAAACGAGACACAATGTAAATAAAGATGAGATGAAATGAAAGTATTTTAAAGTAAGAAATCATATACCGAAGTCTAATACGATACTCCCGTGCAAGAATCTCTTCGTTATTAGCAGTGATAACCCTATATTTTCAACAGGAAAATTGAAAGAAAAAAATAAATAATAAATAGTTATTATTATCTAGTAATTTACTATCACTTGGGTATAATCGTGCAATGACGGTTGTAGAGGTTGACTTGATCACAATCATCTTTTTCATAAACTTATTTGTTCCTTATTTGAATGAGCAAATCAAGTAATCAATATAATTGCAATATAACACAAATGATTGTATCATACTGGTACAACGATCCTTATATAACATAATAAAAATATTATCAAATCTTACCTATATCCGCAATCCATGATAATTTTATGAAGTGCATCAGCCCGTACATAGTCTCTAATAGCTCGAGCCTGACGTCTCTCTATTGCAGCTTCCTGTACTTCTATTGGCACGGTACCAGACTCTCTTGGATCTTCTGTGTTGACATGCACAGTCATGCCATCCCCGTCACCAACCAGCTTTGCCTCAACCTATCACCATCATATTTTATCACTATAACAAAAAATACTTCTGTACTGAACTGTCGCAATAAAATAAAAACTTACAATATTTTGATGTACATTATCAAATCCCAATGTAGAACAAAAAAAAAAAAACCAATAAAAAAGGCAAAATGCAAACATTATACTGGTATAGTTGTCAGAAGGTAATTATTGAAAGATAGGATGCAAAGTGGCTCACAGGTAATGTGTGTAATTCAAACTGCACTCCTTCAGGCCAAGATGAAGGGCCTGATACTTGTGTTTGAATCTGCGGGAAGGGAAGGCTATAGAACCGAAGAAAACCCTGAAATAATTAAATATAAAATGATTAAAGAAATTGATTGGTTTCATTCAAAAACAAAGAGAATGGTGATAGTATATTAATGTACCTAAGATCAAGTATTGCAGTCTAAGGTTTGATCGCCATGCCGGCTAAATTTGATACCAGTAGGGATCTACTTATTAAGGTGGAGGATGGGGGTGTATAAAAAGTACAAGTAGTGATCTACTCATTTCTAAGTCAAAAGGACCTAAATCTAAAATCACAAAATGCAAGGCTAGAGTACTAAAAGCACTTACCGCGAGTGCATCTCTTTGAACCTGTGAAGCACGAGCCACCAGACTCGCTGCTTCCTCTGGGGTTGTAGGAGGTGATTCTCTCCATGCTGCCAATATTTTGGCATACCTATATACAAATCACCAAAAAGTGTCAAGTTCCATTTGCATTTAGGTGCTAATAAATAATAATAGCAAACTTTTCTGGGTTGATAAATTACCATTGAGCTTGTGCCTTCTTTGATAAGGTCACATGTTGACTTAGTCCTTCTGGTACCTAGTATTTGATAAACCCCATTTAAATGCCAAATTACATAGAAGCCCTTGAGTTGTGCTTAATTAGGAGAAAAGTATCAAACAAAATGCGACACCATTAAACAATCAACTCATTAATATTCTAGTATATCTGCTTTAGCTTGTTTTAGTATAATATAAATTATTTCTACCTATGCTTAATTTCTTATTTCAAACCTTTCCATCTCATAAGTCATTTGCTCTATGTACTGTAGCAACGGCTTGTGTAATCAATCCAATTGAATGAAACTAATTACCTTATTGACATTAAGTAATATGTTAACATTCTTCAAAGTTGGTATACGTTATTACCCCTAAAATTTAACAACAAAAAAAAAGATCTTTTGTTGAGAAGTTGCTTACATCTTAATCATCAAGACAAACAAAAATTAAAAAGAGATAATAAAATAAACACAAAAAGGGGTACCTGAGAAGTTGACTCAAAGCTTAGGAGATGAAGTGTAAGATTAGCGAGACCGGCTGCGGCCGGGGAAGCAAATTGGGGCCTAGAAGCAGGCCGATGAGGGGGAGGAGCAGGGGGAGGTGTGTCATCACAATATCCTTTGAAGCATCTGAGAATAGCATTTCCCATTTCAAGCTTTTGTTTTGGTGGGCAAGGGCAAGGCCAAGGCTCAAGGAAGGAAGAGGGGAAAGGGTTAACTTTTAACTTTTAAAAGAGAATAAAAAGGGAGAAGAGCAGAGAAGAGGAGTGCGTATCCTCTGAGATATCTCAACTTTTGCGTGACCGACGTGTCAGGTGCCTATTTGGGGATAGCGCAGGGGGCAGTATTATTTGTGCCTCGAGATTCGTGCAGAACGTATTTGAATGGTTGAGATTTTTCATAAAGTCACGCAAAGTTTGAGATATCTCAGAGGATGCGAATTTAGAGAAGAGAAGGTGAGTAGACTCAACACTCAGAAGTCAAGGAGTCCACTTCTTTTACTTAGCAGTTAAGGCCTTCAAGTTCAAGTTCAAGTTAAAGGGGTCTACCGTCTACGTCTACCGTAGTACCAAACCGTTGTAGGTCCCCACTGTCTCTGCTCTCCATCACTACGTGCCCCGACATTTTTAAAAGAGAAATTTAGATATATGCCCATCATAACTCCATCAATTGGATATTTTTCCATCAAAATTTTAAAATTAGTTATTTCCTCATCTAAATTCACTTATATTATAAATATACTCATTTGTTGATTAATCCATTAAAAATACTGATTAGTATTAATAAAAATAAATAAAATTACAATTTTGCCCTCGTCATCTCCTCCAAGGCTTCAACTCGAGGAATAAAGATATGCTTCTTCCCTCTACCTAATTGTATATTTGTTCTATAGTTTTCAAATCAAACATCGATTTTGTGGTCTTCTTTCACCTTCTTCATTTCTCCCAACAAGTTCTCATTTTCAGATAAAACTTTCATTATTTCCTGGTTTTAGTGATTTCGTTTTTTTTTGTAACTGGACTTCTTGTAAAGAGAAACTTTACTTCTCCATATCCATCTTCACCTCCTCTTCACACTCTTTCTATCTCTGTTTCACCTTCTCCAGTTCCACCTTTATATAAAATCAAGAATAGAGGAGGGAGGTGGGATGAATTAAGAACGAAAAAATCATTCTTTGAAACAGAGGATCACATAGTTTAAGGAAGCTCTTTGAGCGTTTAATAAAATTGAAGCTGAAACGTTACCCAGGTGATCCAATTCAATTCATCGATTATGTAATGGTTGTTAATGCAAACTTTAATGATTGACTACTTTGGTGTCGCCCCCATTTCTGTACACACCTTCTATAAAATCAAGAATAGAGGATAGAGGTGGGATAAAATGGGAACTAAAAAATCATTCTCTGAGAAAAGGTGAAATAGAGAGAAAGAGTGTGAAGAGCAGGTGAAGATGGACATGGCCGGAGAAGTCAAGTTTCTATTTACAAGAAATTCAGTCACAGAAAGCAAAAACAAAAATCACTAAACTTTCGCAAGAATGAAAGCTTTAACTGAGGAAAATGAGAAATTGTTGGGAGAAATGAAGAGGACGAAAGAAGAGCACATAATCGTTGTTTGAACGTGAACTGAAGAACAAATACAATCAATTAGAAAGAAGAAGCATATTTTTATTCCCCGAGTTGGAGGAGATGAAAAGGAGGGCAGAATTGTAATTTTATATATTTTTATTAACACTAATCAATGTTTTTAATGGATTTATTAACAAATGGGTATATTAATAATATAAGTAAATTTAGATGGGGACATAACTAATTTTAAAGTTTTGATGGGGAAATATCTAATTGATGAAGTTATGATGAGTATATATCTAAATTTCTCTTTTTAAAAATATCCAAAGTTAATTAAAGATTAATAAAAATGCCCAGACCGCTCAAGTTTTATTAAAAATGTCCAAACTGGCCATTTAATGGCCAGTTTCCCTTTTAAATCGAGACCGGCCATTAAATGGCTGGTCCCCCTGTTATATATATGTAGGCACACCAATCCGATTTTCTTACAATTCATTCTCTCAAATTTTACACTATCTCTCCTCGGTTGAGCCATTTCTCCCAGATTTCTCCTACTCTTCTCAGATTTGCAAGTAAGTCCCTCTAATTTATTAGAAATTATTTTTTAGTGCAAAATGGTTGTATAATATTAGGATTTGTTAGTAATTACCAAAATTAGAATAATTAGTTGTAATTAGAGAGTAATTAGAGTAATTAGAGTAATTAGCACCTCAACTTCTATTACCTCCCAGAGGAGCTACTGCAGACCCCGGGGGATCCCCTACTGAGGTACGAGGCTTGGTAATTGCGGGTCTGCATGGCGAGTGTATATCTGGAGGGCGATTACGGTGCTCACTTACGCGACAGGCTCAATGACGATGACGGTTACACGCCCAACGGTAGGAAATGGGCTCGCCAGGTAATGCACATAAAACTATATGTTTTTTTCTTAACTGATTACTTCTTCAATGTTTGATCTAACAAATTACTTTTTCAGCTGTTGGCATATATCAAAGGCGTCGCGTATGGGATCAGCATGTTAGGAAAGAAGAACTGGAGGCGTCTTGGGTTCAGCTTCCTCGAGAAGAGTACCAATTTCATTGAGGATTCTGGGCAAAGTGGGCAGCTCATCGGCATGCTGTGGGACGCCAGAGAGAACATCAATTGGCGTGAGATAGATGCGTCAGAGCCCGATGAGAGTCCGGTTATGCTGCGAGACATGCCACCTCCCCCCGATACCGTTTCAGAGTGGGACTACCATCGCTGGGTATTGTCCACGAGGGGCTGGCACGTATTCTACGACTCCCATGGACATCCGGTTCAGCCTCCAATATGTTTTATTTAATTAGCTGTCTAGGTTAGTGCGAATTTCTTTGTTCAATTCTAATTCAGTAAATTATGTGTGTGATTGCAGGGTCCAACCGAGATGCCGGAGATGCCACCACGTATGCCGGAGACTGATCCAAAGCTCAGTGTGAGTCTGGACGAGCTCGGGGTTTTTTACTATGGGATGCCGGCAATGGCCCATGATATGGAGAGGCCAGTGGTAGCGGGGCTCAGTATCAGCCTGACTATTGATGCCGGCGATGGCCCATGATGGAGAGGCCAGTGGTAGCGGGGCTCAGCATCAGCCTGACTATGGGACTGATTTCGCTGCATCTATCTTCGGTACACCTCTGCCGGTCTCTAGGAGTGAGTGTGTCTGGGATACTGTCGATCGGATGTATAGAGAGGCCGACGCTCGTATGGAGACACTAGGAGATCAAGTCTGGCTGCGACGAGCGAACGCCGGAGTACCAGTTGAGCGATGGTCCCCTTCTCCGTTCTAGCGGCGCTGATTTTTTTATTGTTTTATGGTTTTGTTGTTTTACTGTTTTATGTTTGGTGTTTTATGATTTTGTTGTTCTATGTTTCGTGTTTTATTATTTTATTGTTTTATGTTTCGTTGTTCTAACTTACGCAAAATAATAAGTACGGTAAAATATACTAAACCGAAATACTTACGTAAAATACTAAGTACGCTAAAATATACTAAAACATAACACAAACAGAAAATACTAAGTACGCTAAATTATACTAAAATATAAAAACTAAACCGAAATACTTACGCAAAATACTAAAGTAAAAAAAAAAAGACCATAGACTTAGCCCTAAACATTTTGATTTTTTATGAGACCTCTTGCAGACCATGCTTATAAAGTATATTTTTTTAGTGTTTTCATTTATCCGTTTGTTTTGATTGGACTAAAGTAAAAAAAAGTTTGCGAGCCCATAAATACCCAAACCGGCCATTCAATGGACAGTCCCTATTAATGGCCGGTCCCCTAATTTAGACCATATAAATCCCATCTTTCTCTCTCTCCCCTCACAATTACCTCAAATCAGTCAAGAGGAAGGGAGAAAGGGACAGAGAGAAAGAGAAGGCGATTTTATTGGCGAAAAGGGCGATATTTGAAGGGGCCAAAGGTATGAACAATAGAGAATGAGGTGGGTCGTCCAATCGTGGTCTGGCGAGAGGAGCGTCAAGTGATCGAGGTAAAGAGAAAGAGATCGAGGTAAAGAGAAAGAGATCAAGGTAAAAACCAAGGTCGAGTCAACTAGTGATCGAGGTAAAAATGAGAGAAAAAAGTACAAGTATCCAGGATGTCCAAGATGCTGGTTTATAAAGCTGGAATATCTTAGTTATGAAATTTCGGACGATGACTTTGTGGAAAACTCCTACGGCTGCCTGTCAAAAAAGAAAAAGGTTGCCACTCCGTCTGATGTTGCCACTCCGTGTACTTATGCTGGTAAAGTTGCCACTCTGTCTGATGGGACTGGTCCAGATCCGGCAAAATCCGATGATGACTTTGTTCCATGTACTTTCAAGGCTCGTTCTAAGAAGTAGAACTAATTATGTTTTTTCTAGCTTGTAGTCCATTGTAGGCTCTTGTGACTTAAAAAAAAAATCTGGGGACCGGCCATTAAATGGCCGGTTTGGACATTTTTAATAAAACTTGAGCAGTCTGAGCATTTTTATTAATCTTTAATTAACTTTGGGTATTTTTAAAAATGTCGGTCCATGCCTCCATGCCTCCATGCTCACAATTTATTTTTTATATTTACAGAAATTAATAATAAATATTATTCATAACCAAGAAAGATGGTTAAATTATTTTTTATCACATGCACATCAAAAATTTATTACATATTAAAATTTCATCTTTTATTTTATTTTATTATTCAAGTTTTACAATTAATGTTATTACGAGTTAAGAACACCAAGGCATCAAAAATATAACATCCTCTTCATCTCAACCACTGGATTATATCCGTTAACAAGTACAGTACTAAATATAACATCCTCTACATACTAATTATATAATATTAATATATTAATGATAACCATATTATATAATAATATTATTATAATAATAATTTAATATATTAACAATATAAGATATTAATAATAATTATTAATAATAAGATACTAATTAATAATATTAATATATTAATAATAACTATAATATATTATAATATTATTATAATAAGTATTTAATATATTAATAATATAACATATTAATTATGTAATTATATATTAATAATAATTATTGATAAAAAGATACTAATTATATAATATTATTATAATAATTATTTAATATATTAACAATATAAGATATTAATTATATAATTATATGAGTAGAACTAGGGTGTGATGTGCTCACCAAACTCTTTGGTGAGCACAACTCTATAATTTATCGGATTCACTTCAAACGAGATGAATCCAAACTGTTGAAATCGATGTACTTCACGAGTGATGCGCGTACATGCAAAATTTTGATTTTTTTGAATTCATTTAGTCTCAAGTCAAGTGATCAAAATTGATGAAAAATAAATGATCCAAAATGAAATTGTTTTAATGCATTCAAAAAATTCTCAATTTTATGCTTACGATTCAAAAAATGAAGTTGTTTTAATGATCCAAGATTATTGATCGTAACTTCTTCTATGCTTACGATTATTCAAAAGAAGGTCGTTTGTGGAGCATTTTTTGTTTAGGAGACGAATCGTGGAACAATGTTGAATATAAGTGGATTGATTGTCCCAAGCAGGAAGCAGGCTCAAAAGACTATGCAATTTTTGTTATTCGATATATTGATGGCCTCAGTAGAAATGTTCCAGTTGATTTCAATCAGGTTATTGATTTTACATCAAATTCATAAATTATGATTCATATTTTGTTTTTTTGTTTAACTAATCATTTTTGTTAACAATTGTTTTTTTGATAAGTAAGGAATGTCTTCTTCTTGCATATCGATTTCTGATTGATGATAGGAATGAATTTAAATACACTAGATAAGGTCTGATGGACCGTGATATATCACTGTTAATTTGTTAATTGGAGATGTGATCAGAGTCAAAATGATGATGAATTACGTAGGGTTTTGGCTTAGGTTTTGCATACTATCTCACACTTATGTTTAATTAATTAGAGAAAAAGGTTACTGTCACCCTTCTTTATGTTTTATTGCAGAAAACAGGTTTTGGGACTATTTCACATCAAATGGAGCAAGAATCAGGTCGATCGGACAAGCGACGCTCATCGACTAAGGCCCTGTTACGGTCCGTACCAGTTGATACGGACCTAGCCGAATACGGACCAGGAGATGGTGTGATACGATTAAAACCCTCAGCGACAAGGTGTGAATACAGACCGTATCACCTGATACGATCCGTAACCAAGGTGCCCTTTGGGGAATAACTGACACAAGCGTGTCCAGATCGTGTTTCTTGGCCTCCACTCATCTCCAGACGTCCCCTCACTCCTATATAAGGCCCCTGGACAGAAAAGAAACTCATCTTTGTAATTTTGGTAGTTAGGGTTAGATTTGATTGAAGTGAGAAAGAGAGGACTGTGATGCCGTTCCGCGGCTAAGTTCTTTTCTTAGGGGATAGGTAGTAAACATTGTTACTCATAATGTTTTGATATATATATTTTATGTTGATTATGATTTCTTGTTGTTGATTGAAATGATTTTGCAATTTATTCTCCCTTCAGCTGATTTCGATGATCTAGTCTAATCCTAGGGTAGTGACCGTACTTTATCGGTAGAAAACCTTCGCGGGGAAACCATAAATCAGAACCACAAAACGCAAACCAAGTTCTGTCATTTGCGTAAGATAAATCGCAGTGTCCTATGTAGTAACTTGTGTATTTAAGGGATCTGTCATTTGCGTAAGATAAATCGCAGTGTCCTGTGTAGTATCCCGGTGGAAGTTCTGTCATTTACGTAAGTGACTCGCAGTGTCCTATGTAGTGTCTTTCATTAACAACAACAGGTAATCAGACCCGACAGAATTATAATATCAAAGTGGATTGAGTAGCAATGGTGTGCCGAAACCCTAGGAATTCTCATCTCTATCTTTACTTTATTTAATTTTAATTGTTGCCAAATTTACATTGATCACAATTTCAACTCTTAATTTTCAGATTTTGTCTAGCCTTTCGAAAGATTGTGATTTGATCGCTCAAGACTGTAGACCAATATTCCTTGTGGATCGACCTCGATTATACTACTCGATAAGGATTGTGCGCTTGCAATTTGAACCGATAGCATTTCCGAGTTTATAAATTTTAAAAGAAACATCGCTCTCTTTTAAGTGATCAAGCTTTTTGGTGCCGTTGCCAGGGAATAACGGTTTATTGTGCAAGGCCTCGCGAGACGCCCTTGCTTTGACCATTGAATCCAATCAATTAGAGACCCCTAGATCTTTAATTTTCTGCATTTTTATTTTTCTTCTTTTAATTTTATTTTCAATTTCGTTTTTATTTTTATTTTTATTTTATTTTCAGTTTTTAGTTTAATTTTCATATTTTTTCTTTTCTTTTGTTTCTTAGGATACTGCACGCTGGCCGAATCATCCTTACGGAGATCCCTGAGGATTGAAAGTATGAGAGGACAATTCGTTTCCCCATCACCGATAAGGACCAATCATAGTCCTTCCTCAAGTTACTCGGAAAGCGAAGAAGACTCAGATTCAGTCAACATGGATAACCCACCGAACGAACAGATTCATGACAATCCACCATTCAACAATCAAAACGGACAAGAAGGCAATGGTGATAATGGAGTTCACAATGTAGTGAGACCCAGACTTCTACAAGACTATTGCGTACCACGCGCGAATGATTCTAACTCAAGCATAAACCCACCGACTGTTACGAACCGTAATTTTGAGATCAAACGTGCTCTCATTAATATGGTTTCGCAGCAGCAATTTGGAGGATTTCCAAGCGAAGATCCACATCTTCACTTGTCAATTTTCCTTGGGATATGCGAGACAATAAAGAACAACGGAGTTACCGATGAAGCAATCAGGCTAAGAATATTTCAATTTTCATTAAAAAATAAAGCAAGAGCATGGTTGTTTTCCTTACCGGCCAATTCTATTCAAACTTGGGACCAATTGTTTAATGTGTTTATTGCAAAATATTTTCCGCCATCTAAAACTTCAAAATTCAGAAGTGCAATTACTAATTTTGAACAAAGAGATGGTGAATCATTATATGAGGCATGGGATAGATATAAGGATATGTTAAGGTGTTGTCCACATCATTGTCGAGAAAGAAGGCTGATTGTCCAAACTTTTTATAATGGTCTAAACCCTACAGACAGGTTATCTATTGATGCTTCCGCAGGAGGCGCAATCATGAACAAGGAACCTGACGAGGCTTACAACCTAATTGAAGAGATTATAATCAACCAACACTACTGGATCCCTGAGCGCAAGAAGCCAACTCCAACACCTGGCATGCACAGAATTGATGAAATAGCCATGCTAAGCGCAAAGATTGATGCATTGCAACTAGCACTCAACAAGCAGACCAAGCAGCGAACGGTAGAAGCAGTTAATGTCGCAACAGCATGTGGCTATTGTAGAGGAGCGCACGAGATGAATGAATGTACGAATATGACGGAAAATGAGGAAGAAACAGAGCAAGTAAATGCCATTGACAACAGCTTTCGACCTCAGCCCGCCTACAATTCGTACCATCCGAACAACCGAAACCATCCAAATCTCTCGTACGCGAACAATCAAAGGCCTGCTGCATCTCAACAGAACTACCAACCACAACCCAATTACCAGCCAAGATACAACAACTCTCAACCATATTATCAACAAAGGAAGTACAACCAACCACAGCAACCAGATATTACATCACTATTGGAGAGATTTTTCGAAAAGCAAGAAAAGATGAACACTGAAATCACCCAAAAGATTGAATCCTTAACAAACCAGTACAAAAATATAGAGGACCAAATTCCTAAATTGGCAAGAGATTTCTCGAACATCACACGAGAAAAAGGCAAACTTCCGGGTCAGCCGGAAGAAAATCCAAGAGAAACCTGCCATAGCATCACGTCAAGGAGCGGCACAGCTTACGAAGAACCTCCAATGCCCGATCTAACTTCAAATGAGACACATGCAGAGCTACCATACCTTGAAGAATACGAGCTGCAACAACCGGAGCCGCCCGTATTCGAATTGCAAGCAAACCCTATTGAGAAGCAGAATGACACCGTAGGTGAAGACGAGCGACAACCCGAACCTGAATACCTTTCACCACCACCCTACAAGCCACCTCTGCCATTCCTCAAAGGCCTGTCAAGCACAAAATGGAGCAACAATTCGCAAAATTCATGGAGACTCTCAAGCAGTTACATATCACTATCCCCTTCACTGAGGCAATATCAAGCATACCCTCGTATGCTAAATTTCTGAAGGAGATACTCTCAAACCGCAACAGACTCCAATAATTCTCAACAGTTCCGCTCAATTTAGAATGCAGTGCGCTCGTGCAAAGCAAACTACCGACTAAGTTTAAAGATCCGGGAAGCTTCTCAATTCCGTGCACCATAGGCACAACAGATTTCAAGATAGCCCTATGTGACTTGGGAGCAAGTGTGAGTTTAATGACAAATGTGGTATTTGACAAATTGGAGTGCGGAGAACTATCACCAACACGAATTTCACTGCAACTCGCCGACCAATCAATTCGATATCCTGAAGGAGTGTTGCTAGATATCCCAATCAAAGTTGGTAAATTCTGGATACCAGCAGATTTTGTGGTGGTTGACATGAAAGAAGATGAGCAAATTCCAATCATCCTTGGGAGACCATTCGTCGCCACATATGAAACAATGATTTATGTTAAGAATGGAAAGATTTCATTAAATGTTAGGAAAGACAAGATGATCTACAACATGAATGAAACCTTCGATATTCCTCCTGACATCAACCTTGCCTACAGTTTAGAAACAATGGATGAGACTAGCATAGATAAATTGCGGTTAGATGAACCAGGAGACATCAGAGAAATGACATGCGCAGCAGAGATGGAGAGACTGTTTAACATACAAGATGACAATCAAACTCCTCCAATCTCTCAGACGATACAAACTGATGATAAAAAAGGGAGTCCTCATTCCGCTAACAACAGGAATTACTATCTTCTAGCCCTCGCATCGATCAAGAACCTTCACGAAGAACTAGTGCGATTTCTCAAAGATTCGATGAAGTTGAATCAATGCTCATCAGGAGTCTGGCATTTGACCCTGGACCACAAACAGTTAGCAACAAAGAAGGGGAGATAGCACAACAGAACCTCACAACCAAATTCTTCAAAAAAGGCGACATAAACATGACCACACATCGCATTGAAGGCAGACCCCCAGACGAGCAACCTGTTTGCACGGTCTGGAATACATTCGGAAGAACCTGACATGAAACAAAGTCAAGCTAATGACTTAAAACAAGCGCTTCTTAGGAGGCAACCCAAGGCTTTTTCATTTTGCATTTATTTAATTTACTTAGGATTTTTAATTAAAGAACAAATCACACCCACCTACTTTTGATGGCCAGGTGAACATGCTGGAGAAAGGGCTCGATGAAAAACATTGGAAAAGACAAAATAAAATCCTCTGGTACGGTCCGTATCAACTAATACGGACCAAGTCAGTGGATACGGAGCTGAAAGATGACGAGCAAAGAAAACAAGTATCGAATACAGTCCGTATCACCCAATACGGTTCGTATTCAAAAGATGGCAAGAGGCAGTTATAAGAGTTATTCTTAACGGATCGAATACGGACCGTATCCACTGATACGGTTCGTAATGAAGGGTAATCCGGGAGATGCGAGCCCGTTAACGAAGAGACGTTTGAATCCCAGCGAACTACGTCTCCTAACCGTTAAACCCTTCGAATTTTTAACCCTAAACCCCGAATCTCTTTCCCTCTATTCTCTCCCTCTCTTGATCTCTCATCTCTCTCCCTCTTCCCTCCTTGCCAAAAACCAAGCACAACCCTCCTTGCCACCGACCACCGTCTCCAACACCGCGCCCATCACGCCCTCGTCTCCCAGTCACTGCCGCTACCTTCTTCTCCGCGCCACTCCACCAATACAACCTGTACCGGGTCCGTATCGGGTCCGTACCCGTCGCCGCCTCTTCCCTTCCATCGCATGATTTCGGTTTTTCTAACCCCTCTCGTTTTCTTCTTTAATTTCAGTTTTTCATTTGCTTAGATTTAATTTCTGTTGCATTTTGTTTAGATAATTGTTGTTTATTTTTTTAAAAACATAAAATCACAAAAATAAGTTTATTTCAGTCGGTTTACCAGTTTTACCAGACCAATACGGTCCGTAACTGTTTACCAGAAACCAGTCCAGTACTTGCACCAATTTTTCACTTTATTTAATACGGTCTGTATTGACCTATACGGTCCGTAACCAGTCCAGTACTTAGACAGTTCCGACGAACCAACCAATTCGTATCAAGACCGTATCACCGTATCAAGACCGTATCATCCAATACGGTCCGTAACAGAGCCGTAAATTTGTAGCAAATGGCCCCAAAACTGAAAAATCTTATAGGGATAGTCGCCAAGAAGGCCAAGAAGGTTCTCGGGGGCACTGGCCCGAGCAACTCACCTCAGAGCTCATCCAACCGATCTTCCTGGTCATCCAGCAAGCGCGCTACCTCAACCAGCAGTACTACCAATTCGCCCTCGACTCCGAATTTCAGTACCAGCCACCACCTTATGGACTCTTCGACCCATCATTCTACGAGCACCTCCACCACCTCAGGATTGAGGTGCAGTGAGTTGTATCTTTCCCTCGATTTATTTACTTTTTACTTCCTTTATTTTTATCTTTCGAGCATTGGGGACAATGCTCAATTTTATTCGGGGGGTAGGAGGTAAATTGACCATGTATCTTTAAATTTTTTGCATTTTTATTCTCTATTAGATGCTAGTAGTTTTACTCAATTTTTGACTAGGGTTGGAGGCTTTACCGAAAATCCTAGAATGATTGGTTGAACTTTTTAGCTAGCTTGCATTTTAATTTTCGTAGGAATAGATTAATCAAATAAGGAATTGTTTTGAATTGAGTTAGGCTAAGGTTTAGATAATTGGCCATGATATAAAAATTCAGAATTTTTAAAAGTTATTAGTGATCTCCAAACTGAACAATCGATTGCTAACCATGAATGTTGACCAAAAATCGCAAACCTTAGAATTTCTACTATTGAGTAATTTATTTTTGCAAAATCTTTTAAGTCTGAGAGTGTTCTAAAATACCCATTTATTACAGATAGACCCCTAGCGAAACTATGCAATAATTCCTTATATGAATGAATACTTGGAATTGTGTGTAATCATGTTACTTGTGACACAAAAATATTTACTTGTGCAAATTTTCAATTTTCAGAAAAATAGAAAAATAAAAAAAATCAGAAATGAGAAAAATCCAAAAAAAATAGAAAATTTACAAAAAGAAAAAAATATAATAAAAGATGGAGGATAAAAAGAGTACGGGTGCCTACGCAAGACTGGTTACCAATAGGCTCAACAAAACCTCCCAGGTTTAAATTTTGTACATATTTAATTTTTCAAAAAATTGTCACAAGTATCAACACACTTAGTTGTCATACTTTGCTCCAATCAATTGGGAAGGAAAATCAAAATTTATATTATTAGAATTCCTGTTAATTGGGAGGGATCCGTTTATAATCAAAGGGGAAATTAATACTCTCGAATTTAGGGATACTCGTGAAGTGAATTGTTCGATAATAGTTTTTCTAAGGAATGCACAATGAGGTCAATCATGGGGTGAATAAATTGTTCAATAAGAGGTCATGAATATTTTTGAAGTTCTAAATTTTTAATGTCATGACAATTGTACCAAGCCCAAGTTCTAGCTTAATTTTAAGACAAGTCCTTGACATTGTATGGTTTAACTTAGACCAGACCTTTGACTAGCCGGGATACTGTTGCTTGAGGACAAGCAACAATTCAAGTTGGGAGGCGTGATTAGAGTCAAAATGATGATGAATTACGTAGGGTTTTGGCTTAGGTTTTGCATACTATCTCACACTTATGTTTAATTAATTAGAGAAAAAGGTTACTATCACCCTTCTTTATGTTTTATTGCAGAAAACAGGTTTTGGGACTATTTCACATCAAATGGAGCAAGAATCAGGTCAATCGGACAAGCGATGCTCATCGACTAAGGCCCTGTTACGGTCCGTACCAGTTGATACGGACCTAGCCGAATACGGACCAGGAGATGGTGTGATACGCATTAAAACCCTCAGCGACAAGGTGTGAATACGGACCGTATCACCTGATATGGTCCGTAACCAAGGCGCCCTTTGGGGAATAACTGCCACAAGCGTGTCCATATCGTGTTTCTTAGCCTCCACTCATCTCCAGACGTCCCCTCACTCCTATATAAGGCCCCTGGACAGAAGTGAAACTCATCTTTGTAATTTTGGTAGTTAGGGTTAGATTTGATTAAAGTGAGAAAGAGAGGAGTGTTGTAATGATGTTGTTCCGCAGCTAAGTTCTTTTCTTAGGGGATATGTAGTAAACCTTGTTACTCATGATGCTTTGATATATATATTTTCTGTTGATTATGATTTATTGTTGTTGATTGAAATGCTTTTGCAATTTATTCTCCCTTCACCTGATTTCGATGATCTAGTCTAATCCTAGGGTAGTGACAATACTTTATCGGTAAAAAGACTATGATGGACGAGTTAGCCTCGTTGGGAGCCATTAGATTTATGTGAAGAAAACTTTCACGGGAAACCATAAATCAGAACCACAAAACGCAAACCAAGTTCTGTCATTTGCGTAAGATAAATCGCAGTGTCCTATGTAGTAACTTGTGTATTTAAGGGATCTGTCATTTGCGTAAGATAAATCGAAGTGTCCTATGTAGTATCCCGGTGGAAGTCTTGTCATATGCGTAAGTGACTCGCAGTGTCCTATGTAGTGTCTTCCATTAACAACAACAGGTAATCAAACCCGACAGAAGTATAATATCAAAGTGGATTGAGTAGCAATGGTGTGCCGAAACCCTAGGAATTCTCATCTCTATCTTTATTTTATTTACTTTTAATTGTTGCCAAATTTACATTGATCACAATTCCAACTCTTAATTTTCAGATATTGTTTTGCCTTTCGAAAGATTGTGATTTGATTGCTCAAGACTGTAGACCAATATTCCCTGTGGATCGACCTCGATTATATTACTCGATAAGGATTGTGCGCTTGCAATCTAAACCGAAAGCATTTCCGAGTTTATAAATTTTAAAAGAAACATCGCTCTCTTTTGAGTGATCAAGATGGTGATGAACTTTTGAGTTTGTTAATCTGGGATTTGTTAATTTGGTGATGAACTATGATATATTTGGTGATTTGGGGATATTTTTGTTTTGTTGTGTTTGTGGGTTTCTTGATTGGGGATTTTTTGAACTTTGATGGTTTGTGATACTGTGGATGAACTGTTAATTGGGAAGAAATGTGTTTGTTTTTATATAAACTTTATAGGTGTAAATACTTTTGTTTAGTAAAAATGAATACTTTGATTATGAAGTTTATGGTGATTGTTTTTGTAGTAGATTTTTTCAATGTTATGATAATGATTTGTGATTAATTTTGTAGTTTTACTTTAGTATATATATGAGAACACACAAACTCTAACTTTCATATATAAGTATAAATACTTCCACGTGTACATGCTAATAACACTTGTATTCCAAAAACAGAATTATTTTTTAAAATATTAGTTTATCTTTAAATTGTTGCATACAAACTCTAACTTTCATATATACGTATGAATACTTCCACGAGTACATGTTAATAATATCTAATTTCCCAAAACAGATTAATTTGTTAAAATATTAGTTTTCTTTTAATTGTTGAATACAAACTATTTCCTGAACGTATAGGTATGAATACTTATACGAGCAAATAAAAATACTTATAGGAGCACATGCAAATACTTATTATATTCATAAAATAGTTTAAATTGGTAAATAATAGTTTTACTTAATATTATTACTTCGATGTATAGGTATGAATACTTCAATGAGCATAGGTTAATATCATGAACTTTACTAAAATGGATCGAATTTGTATGATTATTTTGCGTAGAAATGTTTAAAAGTTTACAACATAGCTATGGATATGCTAGTTGTAAGGGTGAATAGTTTGTTTAATAGTAATGAATACATTTGAACCGTTAGGTAGTGGTTCCCCGAGTCGCTGTCGCTTTCAGCGACGTTTGATGTTCCCCAGGTAGGTAGTGGTCTCCCAAGTAGTTAAACTTGTGTGCGTTTATCTTATATATTTTATAACTTCCATATAAACACTTTGGTATGTAATTATGAATACTTAGTGTTTATAATTGAATATGAGAAAATAGTATGTTTTGCTTTTCCGTTTCTGTTGCGGTCCCCACCCCCCTCCAGTTAGTAACTCATTATTGGTTTATTATAGAACAGTCATTAACTCATTACTACTTTGTGATCCGGAAAAGGATACGTTGAGACATGTATGCATATATATGGATCACAGAAAAATATGTGACTATCATAGAAATCTGATACCAGTAGGGATCACCTACTGATCTACTGAATGTGCAAGTGAAAAGGAACATGAATGTAGTGATCTTCTGATTTGTAAGTGAAAATTAAGGATGAATCTAAAAGCACAAATTAAATGCTTAAAACACTTAATTACCGCGAGTGCATGTCCTTGGACCTGTAAATGACGAGCCACCAAGACCAAGCTCACTGCTTCCTCTGGTGTCTTAGGAACCAATTCATTCTTTCCATGCAGCCACTATTTTGGCCTACCTATTTACAAATTCCAATAAACATTTTTTATCACACAAATTTTGATGTGAAGATATATATATCATCTACTCCTAAATTGGAAGATGTGTCACACAATTAGTAGTAATAAGTACATTGCATCATACTTTCTCATAAATTTATCTTCTTAAAAATCATGCAACACATTCCTCAGAAAAGTCTAATTTTTAACTATTCTTTTATTAAATTTGTAAAGGGGCCAGTAATGGCCCAAATAGACCCAATTTTCACAGCCCGCTAATGTTATTGGGTCTACTATATATAACAATCATTAACTCATTAATTATTTTCTGAGTCTGATAAAATTGTGATTTGTATTTAATTGACCAAGTCACAGCTAGGCCGTCCATTAAAGTTGCCCTTTTCTCTTCTCTTTTCTTCTTTTTTTTTTTTTTTAGAAAAGCTGGCGTTGGTACTAATTTCCGATATTTTTATTAATAACTCCAGAAAAAAGAAAAATTGCAAATATAATCTCAATTTGAAATTATTTTTAAATCTAACCTAACCGCCTCCCTATGGGACGGTTCACTCTACCCACCAAACCGCCCCCCATGGGGCGGTCCACCTGGCCAAGCAAACCGCCCCACAGGGGGGCGGTTCACTATAAATCCTATAAAAACCGAATTCTGGCTCTCCTTCTCCCTCACATTCACACTCTCTCGCCCGGGAACCTGCCTCGCTCTTTATTGTGCTCCGCAGAAGGTTTTTTTTATATATTTTATTATTATTATTATTATTATTATTATTTTATTTTATTATTTATTTTATTATTTTTATTATTATTGTTTATTTTATTATTTTATTATTTATTTTATTATTTTTATTATTACTGTTTATTATTTAATTTTGTATTATTATTGTTCATATTTTTTAGATGAGAAGAATGGATACTAACAATCGAGGTAAAGAGAAAGAGACCAACCGAGGTAAAGAGAAAGAGAGTAACCGAGGTAGGTCGTCCAATCGTGACGGCCCAGTGATCGAGGTAAAAACTGAGGTAGAGTCAACTTGTGATCGAGGTAAAAATGAGAGAAAAAAGTACAAGTGTCCAGGATGTCCAAGATGCTGGTTCATAAAGCCGGCACTTTATGAAATTTCGGATTATGATTTGTGGAAAACCCCTACGGCTATTTTTCAAAAAAGAAGAAGGTTGATCCAGAGCCTCCAGCATTGGACGATGAGTTCGTTCCTTGTACTTATGCTGGTAAAGTTGCCACTCCGTCTGGTGTGACTGGTCTAGATCCGGCAGATTCCGACGATGACTTTGTTCCATGCACTTTCAAGGCTCGTTGTAAGAAGTAGTACTAATTATTAAGGATTTATGTTGTAGACTGTATTCCTTGTAGTATTTATTCCATCAAGTTATTGTTTATTTATATTTTATGTTGTCAATTTGTGTATATTTAATTGCGTTATGAAAATAACAAAACTGAAGCATATAAAATAGTTACAAACTATGAATTAAATCAGTTCACAAACTTAGCGACGACGACCGAACAAATTTAGAAATCGACGAGTTCTGGATCTGCTTCCAGTTTGTTGTGCGACACTACCACCGCTACCGGATGCCTCTGTATGACTACTACCGCTACCGGTTGCCTCAGCAACAACTCTAGCATTTTCTCTTTCGTTTGCTTCGTTCATGGCATCTGCATTCCAGTTCAACAAAAATGGTATGTTATTGAAATCGTAAAATATAAAATAAATTATAAAATATAAAATGAAATGTACCTGCTCGCTGCCTGTCACAAGTTGAACGGCTAGCTTGATGTCCCATTTGCCTACCCTGCATCTGATCCATTGTCATTACAGCACGCTTGTGGGGCCTTCTCCATTTTCTGATATAAAAAGAAGTTAAATAACTATATTAAAAAGAAGTTCAGTGCATACACAAAGTATTCTCCTTAACCTGATCCACTTTTTGGGGGGATGATTTTATCCCCAACATAGGCCGGTCACGCATCCTGGTTGGAATAAGAATGGAATAATGCACCCCAAGTACTCGCAAGGTAAGTGGTATGGTACATGTCGGCGACAAAATCATCCTCACGGAAGTTTCTCACTCGGCACACCTCCATAACATGAGAACAAGGTAGGTGAGCTAGTTGGATTCCTTGGCATGTGCATGTTACAGTAGTGTCATCTTCGATAATGACAACATACTTGTAAGGTCTTTTAATAAACTCCATAGTCCCATCTGCTCTACGGCTGGTTGAATCATACTCATTCGGAGAGTGCACTTCGAATTTCAAGGTTCAATCCCCATACGGGACAACGGTCATAACTGAACCTTTCTCCCTATGTTTGCGTAGTTTGCCCTCCACCCTTGTTGAAAACGTCTGGTTCCTGGCGAGTAATTCTTGTGCTTTACCACGCCGGTCAACGAACCATGCATTTAGCTTGTAGAAAGTGTCCTCCACAATTACCGCCACGGGCAACATTCGGCTCTGCTTGAAAACAGCATTCAAGGACTCGGACTCATTTGTGGTCATTATTCCCCATCTCCAACCTCCATCTTTTGCTTGAAATATTTTCTCATATGCGGATGGTTCTTGCAGATCTCTCGGATTATTTTTCCCCACCTTCAACAAGTGCAAATTTGCCTTCGGACAGTACTACACAGAAATAAATTTTTATATTAGAAAAATATAAGTAAATAGTTTACCAAAATTTCATCTAAAATATATATACCTTGGCAAACTCTTTCGACATCTCTTCCAGCCTTCTCAGCTTCTTCCTTCTGCAACCAATTTTAAATGTATCTGCAACCCATTGGTCGTATCCGACATGCTTTGTGGAGGTTGTCTGCAACGTGTTGCATACACAGCATGTGCACACAGTCACCGTGCACTATCGACCACCCAACTCTGTTCGATCAAAAACATATTTGATTCCTTTGTGCTGGTCTGATATGACACAAAAGAACCTGTACTTGCTATGGCCTGGAGCAATAGTGCAAGCAAGTTGTATGAACCCTTCCAACTACCGAACAATCTGCAGATCACAAGTTCACGCCCTCTCCACAACTTATTGTATTTCAGGGTTACATGGTCGTAAGCGCGTCTCACATGTCTACCGACCTCCTTAAGGCTGATCGATGGGTCATCCTTAACCTCCCGCTCAATTACATCGGCAATTAGTGATGCCGTAAGTTGTGCATGGTCTGTCCTTGACGATGCAGACTTGCATGTATGTGGGAGTTCACATTTCTTAATGATCCATGCCGCCCCCTTACCCACAGAGGTTACATAAGTCGGAACTCGTATCGTGGTGAGTCTTTGCAAACAACAACTAACCTTCTTGACTCTCTTTTTTGTATTCTGCACTCCTAGTTGCCGCGAATGTGGACTTCATAGATTTTCTTCACAAGTTCATCTAGGGTGGTATAAACCTGATCCGGAGCAAGCTCTGAATTGTAAACGACACGCTTCCCAAAATAGCTTATGTCTGCTTCTTCAAAAGCGGTGGTATCGTTGAATGTGGCCATCGGATGTCTGTCTGTCCGACCTCTAATCGGAAATCTGTCATGCCTGGGTGAATAATCTCCATCACCGTCTGATAAGTGATCAGAATTCCAATCCCCGTCCTAACTATCACCCGAGTCCATTTCATGTTCCGGTATGGCATCAATCCCTTCAGCCTCCAGCATAGCATCTCTTCGGGGAACAATAACAGGTACCAGTATAGGTACGGACGGTGGTACAGAAGGAAATATGGCTTGGATTACCGGTTGAATAGGAGGTGGTGGTGGTGGTGGTAGGTCGGTGGTATAATCAGTGGTATAATCAGCGGTGTAATCAGTATGAACGGGTGGTACGTACGGTTCAGACGGTGATACATGACCCAAGTTTCGGTTACCCGAGTTGTCATAACCCGAGTGGTCAAAACCCGAGTGCTGCTGCACCGGGCTATTATAACCTGTATTGTCCCTAGAAGGTCCAACCCCGGACCGACGCAAAACCTTTCTGGAATATAACCTCATTATCGGGGTACCCGTAGATTGAATAGTATTGTAAACACATCTCCAACCATCCTCATATGTTATTGGATACTTTACATAGTAAGGTCTATCACCCACCCTTCATGTGTCAATCCGAGTAACTAAATCTATGTCATACCGATTGGGGTTTACACCAATCCTTTCGAATACCTTTTGCTTAAGTTCCAGAAATGAGGTGTTTTCATCAACCTACAAGACGTGGGTTAGATTTTTCGTGTAATGTACTCCCTCCACACCCACCACGAACTTCCTGCCCACATACAGTGTAACCAACATTTTGATAGCTACATTAATAAACAAACTTTTATCAGTTACAAAATAATAATACACAATTAAATTATTAGTAAACAACAACAATAAAAAATATATAAAATTAAAAAAATAATAATTACAAAAAATAATAATAAATAATGAACAATATTGAACAGTAACAACAAACAGTAATAATGAACAGTAACAATAAACAATAATAATGAACAGTAATACAGTAACAAAGTAATAAACAGTAATACAGTAACAATAAACAGTAATAAACAGTAATAATGACATAATTAATAATAATAATAAAATAAAAATATAAAAAAAATTACCTGCGGAGCACAGTAAAGAGCGCTGAGTTCCTCGGGTACAAGAGAGTGTGAATGTGAGGGAGAAAGAGAGCTGAATTCGGATTTTTATAGGGTTTATATTGGACCGCCCCACAGGGGGGCGGTTTTCTTGGCCGGGTGGACCGCCCCAGAGGGGGGTGGTTTGGTGGGTGGAGTGAACCGCCCCACAAGGGAGCGGTTAGGTTAGATTTAAAAATAATTTCAAATCGGAATTATATTTAATATTTTTCTTTTTTCTTTGTGAGGTTATTAATAAAAATATCGGTACTAATTTCGTTTCGAAACAATTTACAAAAATATACACAAGTCATATATGACTTGTAATCGTTTCCGTTACAGTACGAAACGACACATGCACTGGCCACGTGCAGTTATCACCTTAGGAAAAAATGGCTCCACACGGCTTGGTCAAATTACCAAAAAATGAATATATTTGATTTTTTCTAAGTTTATGTTTGTACGTAAATATATACTTATAAATAATAATTATATACAGCTGTAGTGTTACAGATCAAAACGATGTTCTATATTTCACCAGTTCAGGCCTACTGAAATGGTAATTAATTTTATACTTTATTGTACACTTTTTATTAATTTGTCAAAATGGATATGGTGGCTTGAATTGTAACTTTATTTAATAAAAAGGGGGTTCAAATACCTAAATTTGTTATCTTCATCATGTGCAAATTTTTAATTTTCTAATAATAATAACTATAAAATTTATATGCCAAAATAAGACCGTTTTAGATCTGAGATGTGTTATTTTTTCTATATACATATAAAAAATTATCACTTTTCGATTTTGTTTTAATGTGAAACAATAAGTTGAAAAAAATCAACGTTCAGTAATTATCCATATTAGTGTCTTTTATCTCTTGATAATAATAATAAAACAAAAGTTAAGATGTCATAATCTTTTACATGTGTATAGAGAGCATAATTAAAATCATATCTAATAGTTTTATTTAGCATTTGAGTTTTAAAATTGGAACTATTAAAGTTTTAAAATAAAGGTATAATAAAAGATACAAATATTAAGAGATTTGAATCTTCCTCATAAAAGGAAGAAAAAAAAAAAACCATGCATTCATTGAATAAAGTAAACACACTGAATTTATTGCATGCAACAGCGATTGTGTTGTACTATTATCTAAATAAATATGTTTGTATTCACCAAAATCATATATAGCTCTTTTCTGGTTTAAGTGCTTACTAAACTTGAAAGACTCTGTCGCAAACTCGCAATTCAATTTCATGCCCATGTCTATCGTGCGCTTGGTAAATGAGCAAATTATTATTTTTGAAGAAAATAAAAGCAATATAATTTATTAAATAATATTTTTTGAATACTAATAAAATTTCATATATTGTATTAAATATTTTTCAAAAGAAAATATAAATCCTATGTCATTTTTTATAATTCTAAAGTACATCAACTTTAAGGATATCATTCAAACTAAAATATTAAAATGATACATGTATTGCTGATTATTTTCCTTTAAAAGAAGTCTTTCATATTACATGCTCGTGATTAGAAAAACAAAGTCATTTTTTGTCAAATTAGAAATGATGACGTAAACTATTTTCAGGCAGGACTTGTAATATGAGACATTTTTTTGTTGTTGTGATTGTCGAATATTCTGCAGCTTTTAAACATTTTATTTAATTTTACTCGTATAATTCTTTTAATTTAAAAGGTGCAAAAGAATTCGCATTTCTGAAAATAAACATATTCAAGAGAAAACAAAGTGTAAATATTAGATACTACAAGTTCTATATAAATATGTACTATTAAATTATACGACTAATACGAGACGAGAGCACATGCGAAAGTTGCAGCAACTAGCCAACTAGTATTTTTATTTCTAATTAAAAATCTTTCAGGGTTACATGTAAAAAGTTACCGAAATAATTTATTGTAAGAAATATGAGATGTAGCCTTCACCGAATAAAACCGAAGTCATGAAAAAGCATCTTTGGCAGTTTATTCACGGAAAGGAAAGGAAAGGGGTCCTTTTTTTGGTACGGTACATACTTTCAATACTTTCAATACCTTTTCCTTTATTTTATATTATTATTTTATTCCACCATTCCTTCCTTCACTTCCACCCCGGACCCGGAGTGGCGGAGTGTGCTCACCTCCCCTCCTTAATTTCACCCCTCCATTTTTTAATTCTCTTTTCATTTTTGTAAGCCCACAACACAAATTTCATCATTTTTACCTAACTTGGAATAAATTCACATTTTTATCGGCATGACTACTAAAAATTATTTTTATTATTGTTTTTCAATTGCTATTTAAATTAACCCACCCTTGATGTTTACTCCTCCAAGTAAAATTATATTATTCATATTTATTTATATGTATTATATTCAATTAATTCATTCATTCTTCATTCATTATATTATTAAGTCTTCTTATCTTATATGATTATATCATCCCTCAGAATTACCCCTGGACGCGGTGCAAGGCGGTAACCTCACACCAGATTCTACCTAAAATTTGAAAGGACAATCTTCAATTAATTAATTATTTATTTATTTTTATACGCTAGTGGTAAGCAGTTGATTCGTACCAGTCCGCACTCCCCTTTCTGTACTTCCCTTCCCCATATCTTCCTCCCCCGATAACGTCCTTTCTTTTTTTATTTAAATTTAAATAAAGAAAGTTCCTTCTTCTCTCTTGCTTACTTAATTTCCCATCATACCCTTCTGTTTGTATCCGTCCGTACCGTACTTCCATTGCTAAATCCCATTGTACCCTCATTTTCAACTTCCAGTCAGCTTATCACCGGGGACATTTTCGTCATTATAAAGATATATACCACTGTCGCTCTCTGCTCAAGGAATAAACCTTATCAGGGGCCTTTTCGTCTTTTTCTTCTCTTTCTTCTTGTACCTCCTCTTCATCTCGCTACTATCATTGATTTTCTCTCTTTGCTTTCGCTTCATTTCCTTCGCTCCTTCGCAACTTCTCTCTCTCTCTCTCTCTCTCTCATTAATCATGGGAATAGAAAAGAGAATGAGGAAGCGGATCCGGGTGGATGCAAACCCGGAATCCAACACAGGGAGCCCCTTTGAAGCTCTGTCAGAGGAAATACTCTTCCTGATCTTGGATCTTCTTGACTCGAACCCGTCAGACAAGAAATCCTTCTCTCTCGTCTCTCGATCTTTCTACGCCGTGGAGTCGCGTCACCGGCGTTCGCTCACCCCTCTCCGATCAGAGCTCATCCCATCTAGTCTGTCTCGGTACAATTCCATCTCGCATCTCAACCTAACGCTCTGCCCCTACGTAACCGACGCCTCTCTCAGCTCAATTGCTTCAATACTCGGGTTGAGCTTGCGGTCGATTAATCTGTCAGGATCGAGATCTTATTCACACAAAGGGATTGAGTGTTTAGCCGACAAGTGCTTCAACTTGGCGGAGATAGATGTGTCAAACGGGGTTGAATTAACCGATGAGGTAGCGGCAGCGGTTGGGAGGATGAGCAAGGTTGAGAAGGTAAGGATGGGGAGATGCAAGAAGGTGACCGATTTGGGGATCGGTTGCATTGCTGTTGGTTGCCCCAATCTGAAGTTGCTTTGTTTGAAAGGATGTGTTGGTGTAACTGATTTGGGGGTTGCTTTGGTAGCTGTCAAGTGCAGAAAGCTCAGATCTTTGGATGTTTCTTTCACAATGGTAGATATCGTTTAATTTCATATCGCTTAGTTTACTTGTTTGCAGTTCTTCTTAAACAGTATTTGATTACAATCTTATTGTTTTTTTATTTTGTAGATAACAAAGAAATGTCTCCCGGCAATTGCACAATTGCTTAACCTGGAAGATCTTTGCATGACTGGATGTCTAGGGATTAATGATCAAGCACTTATGATTCTTATACAAGGATGTAAAGCACTTCAGGTACCTTAAATTACACCGTTAAATTGAAAACGAAAAAGAGGAGGAGGAGAAAAATTATGATTTTGTTTTTTTTGTTTTTTACAGTTGTTAACATAATTTTTTGTATGATTTTAATCAGGCACTTGATATGTCAAATTGCCAAAACATTACTCAGGCTGGGGTATCTGTTATCCTCACCAAAAACCAAAGTTTACGCCATCTAGACTTATCATATTCTTGCCCGGTAAGCATCCTTATAACCTCCATAATTTAATCACAGATACTTTATATAATCTAACCATGTTTTAGAAAATAGTTTAACCTTTTATCAACATAAATATAGGTAAACTCAACTTTACCCGGCCTCCATGGTGTGTCCAACCTTAATTCTATCAAGCTAGACGGGTGCCATGTCAGCACCGATGGACTAAAATCCCTCGCGAATTCGTGTGTTTCCTTGAAGGAACTGAGCCTGAGCAAGTGCTCGGGTGTGACCGACGAGGGCATTTCAGTAATTGTGGCAAAGCACAAGGACTTGGTGAAATTAGATGTAACCTGTTGTCGATTCATAACAGATCTATCTATGGCTTCCATAAGTAGATCTTGTACTTCTCTAGTTTCTCTAAGGATGGAGTCATGTGCAAAGGTGACATGCGAGGGTCTACGGCTGATCGGTCGGCACTGCCTCAAATTAGAAGATCTCGATCTGACCGACAATGATCTAGACGATGAAGGTATCTTATTTCATTATATTTATTTTAATTGTTTCCGAGTACAAGATTGGTTTGTTCCTTTTTAAAAGGGTGAAGTAATTTAGGTGAGTGAATTTCGTAGAGAATAATTTGTTCTCTGTTAATTGTAGGATTAAGATCCCTAGCCAGATGTCGAAATCTGAGGAGCTTAAAAATAGGCATATGCCTGAAAGTTACCGACAAAGGCCTAATTCAAATAGGAAAATCATGTCCGAATCTCCAAGAGCTTGATCTGTACCGTTCGATTGGCATAACTGACAAGGGTGTATCAGAAATTGCTCGTGGGTGCTCCAATCTAGAGACGATAAGCATGTCGTATTGCACCAGCATCTCTGACGAGTCTCTTAAGTGCTTGTCACAATGCGTGAGGTTGAACACCCTCGAGATTCGTGGCTGCCCCTTGGTATCTTCGGTCGGGATTTCGGCTATCGCTGCTGGGTGCCGCCAGCTCAGGAAACTCGACATAAAGAAGTGTTGTGAAATCAATGATACTGCCATGCTCTCTCTTGCTAACTTCTCCCATAACCTTCGCCAGGTGGGCTCATACTCTATACACGTCTTATTTCCTTCTGAATTAATGATGTTATTAAATATAGTAATTCTAGCCCTCTAGCTAAGGAAATAACAAGTATTTGAATTTTGGGCTGCAGATTAATCTCTCGTACTGCTCGGTGACAGATGTCGGCGTGCTAGCACTTGCTAGAATCAGCTGCTTACAAGTTATGATAATGTTACATCTTTCCGGGATGTCCCCGAATGGTCTTTCCATGGCGCTTTTGATGTCTGGTAGCCTGATGAAGGTCAAACTGCATGCATCTTTTAAGCCATTCATTTCTCCGATTCTGATAGAACGTGTGGAGTTGCGCGGTTGCATGTTTCAGTGGTTGAACAAGCCTTTTCAGGTAGAGGTAGAGTCAAGCGAAGTGTGGAAGCAACAGTCGCACGGCATTTTTGTCGAGTAGGATTTTAAACCCTAGCAGCTGTATATTAGCATATGGTCAAATCCAATACTTGTTTCTCAGTAGATTTCTTCTTTTTCTCAGGAAACAGGGGGGCTGTAGATCTTGTTGGATAAATGGGTGTATAGATAAATTTTTGTATGAACATATTTGATTTGAGTTGGCATGAGTATAATGCAAAAGTTTTTGAGAATTAGAGGATTAAATTATTAATTACAATCGGAGACTAGGTTCAAGTGTTCAACTAATGAAGTACCAACTGGAGGTACTTGTACCTAACCAGTGTTTTATCTTAAACTAATCTGGTGATTTGATTTGTCCAGATCAACCAGCCTAAGAAGTTGTACTATTGATCAATTATGATTAATAAGAGGACAAAAAAGCAAATAATTTAGTGTTGAAAAATTAAATTTATTTCCTGGGACTGGGAGAGTTGCAACCGGGGAAGGAGTTTCTGGTTAAAAGATATGTACTTTATTATGTGTACGCCACTTGCCACTTGGTGATATTTGATTTTTACAAGTCCCAAGTACTAAGTAAGCAGTAAGTACTAACTGTGGTTTGAAATAAATTACTTGATGCATTTCATATTATTGAGGAACTTGACACCAAAAGGTTTTGTGGATGTGGGTTCCATAAATTAAATTGTGAGTTTACATGCTGTAGAAGCAAAAGACGGAAGACATTTAAACTTTACCTTGCAAAGATTGTTTGCTAAAGAGTTTCTTAATGCTAACTCTCACACACTTGTAACACAGGATTTAAGCTAGTATTTCAGCTGTGTACAAACTTTTTTATCTTTATATAAAAAAGGAGATACTTCCTCCATTACATATTATAAAAATGTTAAAAATTCAATTTCCAAAAAAAGTAAAAAAGAAATCTTAAAAAATTATATCTTTGACAGAAGTAGCATGGAGAATTGAGAATTGGAGGCACAGCATTAATTGTTGAAAAGTGGGAAGAAAATTGTATGGAGAAGCAAATTGGTACATAGGTTTCTAGTGGAGAAACGCCTGGTGAAAATACATGCTTACCAACTTGCTAACAAGTAAGAACTGAAAATTTGAAGAAGAGAATGAAAATGATTAAATGAAACATTTGGTGGAGACTGGAGAGGAGGTCCCGCTGGTGCTCACGGTGAAAGAAAGACCGAAAGTAATAAAGTATTAATTTTAAGTACATAATAATAAAAGTACCACTTGGCTTCTTTAGCACTTTAGCAGTCAGTAGACAAGTCTAAGAAATCTTTAATTAGTAGTTTTTCTACCATTATAAAAAATAATTAAAAAAAAATAGCATTCTTTAATCGATTACGACTGTAGCGGTCGATCTGTAGGGGAGGGGGCATAACACACGAAGAAAGAGAGATGGATGATTCACACACACACACACAACACGGGCTCACAAGTTCAATGTAGCCAAAAAATTTATTAATATCCAAAAAAAATATTAAATTTCAAATTCTACAACTTATGCAGAGAAATTTCGAAAAGAATATTAATTCAAACAAAATTTTTGTATTCGACACATTTTTTGTTTTTTCAAAAATAAAAAAATTCAAATATTTTCTGTATTTAACTAGAAGTGACTTTTGAACCGGAATCAATAACTCACATTCAAAACATTTTTTTTCCAATAACACACAAAGAAATATTTTAATTTTTCTTACAGCCGCAAAAAATACGGCCTGAAAAATGTTGATCCGGGTTATTTGTCGCAGTCTTTCTAATGAATCAAATTATATAGTATTCCATCTATTTTCAAAGAAATATATAAAATATTTCTAATATTACAATACAAAAAATAAATAAATTATAACATTGTGTGTTTAATTAAAAACACTTAAAACCGGAAATTTAATTCCCGGTTTTGGAAATCCAAAACCAAAAACGAGAAATTTATTTCCCGATTCTGTAAAATAGTGCGGTTTTGGAATGCCTAAAATCAGGAAATAAATCTGCAGTAATTCAACTTAAAATTGAGAAATAAATCTGCAGTTTGGATAATTTTCGAAATCTTGTCAAACAGGTTATAGGTTTTGAAATTTAATATTTTTTTTGAATATTAATAAAAATTTCGGTCCATGTAGAATATAAGCCTAAAATATGTTTTTTAAATCATGGGTTGGGGGTCAAGCCACCCAACACACTTTCAAATCCCTATGCATAATATAGAGAAATTCTCCATTTTGTGGGTTTCGAACCCATGACCTCCCAAATGGAAGCCATGTGCTTTTGCTACTAGACTAAAGGCAAGTTATGGAGCCTCAAATATGTTAAGGTGTGCAAAAATATGTATCTGCTAGTGGTTTTTTTTTCAAAGCATCCTTTAGAACTCATGCTGTCAGGGGCGGACGCAGAATTTCTATCAGAGAGGGGCAGGAATCGGGGTAAAATAGCTTACCGGATTCAAATCCATTAACTAATCGGCACTAGATAAAAAAAACAATCAACATAATAAGAAACAATAAAAATAGTATAGTCTTACATAATAAAAAATAATAAAATAATATCATTTTACATATTAAAAAAACAACAAACTTTATCCGGATCCTTAAATTTCTATAAAATTTCTGTAAAAACAACAAAGTTTCTCATTAACAGTGCTTTTGGACTGATTTGGCGGGCTTTCCAGTTCCAGAGAAGGGCAAAATAATTTTCAGAGCGGGGGAAAGCGGTACCAGGTCCGTATTTTTTCACTTAATTTCAAAATCCAGAGAGGGGCAGTTGCCCCCCTCTGGCTGTGTATGGGTCTGCCCCTGCATGTTGTAAATGAGCTGAGTATGACGTGCTCCTCTCATTAAGTTAATGAGCAAGTCAACTCAGGTTGGGATGACAATAACAAGCTGTAAACGTAATTCGATTTCAGTTCATTATCAACTCGAATTGGCTCACAACTCGTTTATAACTTGTTTGACCTAGTCAATTTTTCCAGTTATGTTTGGGTCGGGATTTGGATGAGTTGGGTTTGATCTAGTATTCATTTATAATAGAGGGTATAGGATCTATATGCTCAAATTCAACTCATCATTAATTAAATGAGTCAGCCAATTCAAATTGAAACTGACTCGTGTTATAAATGAGCGAGTTAAAACGAACTAGTTATGAACGAGTTACAAGTTCATAATTTTTTTTGGCAACTCTATCCGGAACACATTTATTTCGTTGACGTCAATAATTCTCGAGTTTTCACTGCACAATGTTATTTCTTTCTTTCTTTATTTTTGAAAATGCTACTCATAAAAAAAAAATCGACCTTCTCACGCCACCTAATTTTGTATGGTTTTCATTTAGTTATTATTGTTATTTTTTTAAATGATGAGGTTAGAAAATTTGCTGGGGGAGGTACACATTGGAATCTGGCTTTCTAGTGGTGGGATGCCTAGGGAAAAAGGGTTAAAATGAAAATGATGTTTTTGGAAGTACATAAAATTGAATCACTTGGTGGAGAGCGTATATACTTATAGTGGTTGCGTCGCTGTAGCTCCAAGCAAATGAAAGTATTTTTCAAGTACAAAATAAAGGACCACTTGGCTTCTCTATCTTATCTCTAATTTTGAACATTTTATTAGTTGTTTGGTTTACTAATTTAATTTCCGGTCGTACAAATGAAAGTACAACACCTCTCCATTTTGTACTAACATTGAAGAAGATCTCAACTTCAAGAAGAAAAAAATATATATTTGCAGAACTTTTTACTTTTTTATTTTGGTTGGGAGACGGGATATGAAAAAAATATGTATTAAAGATTAATTTCTGAGTACCCTCTTACCTCAAAATTCCCACACTCTATTTAGAGAAATTATGTATTATGGTCCCCATTAATTATTATTCTAAAAAGATATTATATGGTTCCCACTAATTATTATTCTAAAATTTCTGCATCACTCTTTCTCTATGGTCCCCACTCCCCACTAATTATATGGTTCCCCTTTTCTAGTCTCCGCACTCATCCCCTCGTCAACCTTCATAAATATACATACTTAGAAGATAATATATTAACACTTGAAAAATAAGATATTAATGCTTTGATACGTAACTTGTTATGATCATCTATTTTTCAGTCCTCCAGTAGTTCCCACATCAACCTTCATCTGACAAAAATAGTTGACCATATAGGTATAAATACTTCAATGCATAGGTATAAATACTTGCAGTACTTCAATGCATAGGTATAAATACTTGCCGCATATGCGAAACCGCATATTGGACCGCATATTGATTTTCCATGCGGTTGCCAACCGTATACACATATGCGGCTGCATAAACCGCATTTTCCTACAGTGTGCATAACGCATATTGATATGTACTGTAGATTAATATTTTTGCTTTCAAAGTTCAAATAATTGATTTGAACCATTCAACGTAATTTGCATATGAAAATATAGTTGTAGATCAAATTTTACTTTTTTTAAGAATTTGTTTGCTATTTTTTTCGATAGTAGTAATTTTCTACCTATCTGAAAAATAGTAAAAATAATATAAAAAATATGTAAAATTTGATTTGCAAGTATATTTTCAAGTAGAACCATGTTGAACGATTCATACCGATTACACAAGACTTTAAAAACGGAAATATTTATCCGTAGTATAGACCAATCTGTTATGCATAGTACTACCGTCTCACTCATAGTAATAATAAATAGTAACCATTATAATATAATATAGGCAAATTCTTCTATGGATATAAGGACCTATTTGTAAAATGAACATATTTTCATTTTCAAAGTTCAAACAGTCGATCCGACCGTTCAACATTATCTCCATATTAAAATGTACTTGGAGGTCAAATTTTACATTTTTTTGAATTTGTTTACTATTTATTAAGTATTTTACAAAACTAGTCTAATTCAGACCATTGAATTTTGTAAAATACTTAATAAATAGTAAAAAAATTCAAAAAAATGTAAAATTTGACCTCCAAGTACATTTTAATATGGAGATAATGTTGAATGGTCGGATCGACTCTTTGAACTTTGAAAATGAAAATATATTCATTTTACAAATAGGTCCTTATGTCCATAGAAGCATCACTCTATAATATAATATAAATTTTAGAGGGATGCTTCGGTGGACATAAGGACCTATTTGTAAATGAGTACTATTTTCATTTTCAAAGTTCAAACCGTCGATCCGACCGTTCAACATTATCTCCATATTAAAATGTACTTGGAGGTCAAATTTTACATTTTTTTGAATTTTTTTACTATTTATTAAGTATTTTACAAATTCAATGGTCTGAATTTGATTAGTTTTTGTAAAATACTTAATAAATAGTAAAAAAATTTTAAAAATATAAAATTTGACCTCCAAGTACATTTTAATATGGAGATAATATTAAACGGTCGGATCGACTATTTGAACTTTGAAAATGAAAATAAAACTCATTTTACAAATAGATCCTTATGTCCACGGAAGCAAATGCCTAAATTTTAACATTTGAATACAAGAATTGAATATGAATATTTTATACAGTCAAAGTAATGAAGCCGTACACCATTTTACGGACGACGCGTCTTGTGAAAATAGCAAGGTGAAGATCAATTTTATTTTGGTTTACGTGGAAGCTTGAAATTCTAATAAATACTTGAATTCTTTTTATATTAATTCTAGAAACCATCTAATCTAACCTGTAGATAACAAAACTGCAAATTTGCAAGTCCTACTTGTTGCGTTTTCTCCAATTTAGGCTGATGAGTACAACTTTTAGAGTATTCAAATTGGATTTTTTTTTTTTTTTTAATCTCAATTGTCAATTTTTTTTTTAAGAAAATTACTGTCAATTTCTTTTCTGATTATAGGATGGAAGAAAATTTTAAAAATATAAAGCTAGTTATTTTCATTTCATTAATCTATAGCAGTCGTAGTTAATTTCATTTTAGTCTCCAGAACATATGATTTATAATTTATAAAATGAAATTAACTCTCCAGCCTTCTCAACCATGCACTGAGACTGACATGCATGTTTCATCCTCTTACTGTGCACTGACAAGTTTCTATTTAACATATGTATCTTATGATCTTATCCCATATGTTAAACCAGGATGACGAATTCATATCCTCTGCATTAACATTCTCTTTTGAGTTATTGAAACTTGATTGTCCAATATGTTTCAAGATTCGTGCGAACTAGATCTGCACTAATATTAAAGGCCCCCTATGTTATAGACACGAACTGGATTGACTGCATTTAAAATCAGACGGTTGAAATTCATTAACTCAAAAGATTCCCTTTTGAGTTAATGCAGAGGATATGGATCCCAGGATGACACCTGTTAGTAGCGTATATTGTTTTTTCAAAGCTGTCTTTCAGGACATTTTTTGGTGGCATTCATGCTAATTCCGAAATTTTTATTTATAGCATAACCAAAAAATAAAATTAACCAAAACATTTCAGTTTTGAGAAAATTCGACAAATACTCAGGCCGCCAAATGGTTTAGCGGCCCCAAAGACTGGGGACCGCCCAATGCCGCTGCGGCCTCAGTCTAGGGGGTCGCCCAATGTCCCTGCGGCCCCCTGTGCTATATATAGGAGCCGCTGGACCTCATTTCATTATTCATTCAAGCATCATTTCGATCCCTTCTAGCTCGGGTAAGTTTTCTTATTCTTTTCTTGTTTCAGTTTTTAATTTGGAGTAGTAATTAGGTTTATGTTTAGGTTTAGTTTTAGGGTTTAGGATTAAATATTAATCTTTACGGTTTAGGATTTAGAACCAAAATTTAATTAGAATATGACAAAAAATTAATTGGAATATGACCAAAATTAACTGTTTGAGCACCAAAATTAAATTAGACAAATACCAAAATGTAATTAGGTTTATTTTACAAAAATTAAATTGTTTATGACCAAATTTAATTGTTTAGTATCAAAATTAAGGATTTAGAATAGCACCAAATGGTACTATTTAATTAGTATGAAAATTAGATTAATTATACCAATGTCGATTAAATTAGTACCAATTTTAAATTACACTTAAGATACCAAAATAGCAACACATTTAACCAAAAAATTTATCATATTTGACCAAAATTGGTACCAATATTAATAACAAAAAATTATCAAATACAGCATTGCATCTTGTAGAGATATAACGTCTTCCAGTAGGAATGTACAATCTTTCAGTAAGGATGTACCATCATCTAGTAGAGGTACACAACATGACCCTATACCCACTCCGTACGAGATGTCCCAGTTAGTCGACAGGGCGTTGGCAGATGTTTCGGGTTTTGGAGTCGCACTGACAGGGTCAACGACTTTTTGTGGTACCCGAACGCGCAATACTCCATTCTAGAGGCTGCCACTGGAAAACAAACTAATAACATCATTTTTTCTATGAATATTGAATGAACTCGACTTGAATTTTTAATTAAATACAGGGTTTGGATGCGACTACGGTTCGTCACAATCGCATGTGGCTAAAGTACCAGTTGACGTACAGAGGGACATTGCGTGCGATTGGACTGTTTCGAGCATCTGAGAGATGATCCAGAGTATGTGACCTGGGAGCTCTACAGAGAACATGCAAGTCTTATTTGTTTAAATTTGATTTAAAAAAATTTCAGGTTTTGTTGTTTTGATTGATATAAGGATTCAAATCTGTAAATTCAGGTCGAGTTAGATTGGGTACATCGGTGCCTATTGGAGGTATTGCCTGAGCGATGTCGGCAGCAAGAGCGTTTAATTTTCGCCACTTCAACTTAATTTCATAGAAACAAGCAAACATAATTAAATATACAGGTTATTGAGCACCATTACCTCGGACGGGTCATGAGATAGTTTGGGATGCGTCAGCAATCCCCGCCCCTCGCACCGATCAGCAAGGGGGTGTGGCGAGAGCTTCATCATGCCAGGGACACCACTGCGGACAAGAACTGGGGAGTCGTGCGTGCTGATTCTGTGGCCCAGGCATCATCTGCAAACCCCCCATTAGCTGAGCCCGATCATCCCATGGATGTTGTTCCCATGTAAGAATTATGTTTTTAATTTGTTTCTTACTACAATTTTCTGATTGTAATATCTGACATTTTTGTAATTCATGCAGACCTTACAGAGATTGGTACCAGAATAACGACGCGTACACCATATATATGGAGGGGTGTATCGCCGACAACCCTCATGAGCGGGTACCGAAGCCGAGGGATCGGAGAGGACAGATCCATGGTATTATCCCCGCCAGCGCACCGTTCACATCCACGGTATGTTTAATTTTAAATTTCTAATTAAAAACTTACAATATTTAAATTTGTACAACATTTATATAATGTTATTTTGCAGGCCTTATATCTGGTGAAGAGTTGTGTCATAGCAACAACGTGTTGGGTTTTGACGGTTCAAACCCATTGATTAAGTCTGTTGGGGTTTTGACTGTTCAAACCCATTTGTTTGCTTAAGATGCGGAAAGAACGTAAAACAAAAATTTTACTTCTAACTTATGCTAATGACATATCTACTCCTTAATTGATTTCTAAAACTTTAATCTACTTACCAATTAAATAGATTAATATAACATGTTTATACCTTGTTTCCAAATCTCAGTTGGAAAGCAGACCGAGCGTGAAGAGCTACACCTAGGAATGATTCGCCTCGGAGTATCAGACGTCTGATACCTCTATCAGTTATCCACCAGGACTAACCAGAAAGCGGTTTATTTCTTTTGCCAGAAATACCGTAAACCGCGGACTTTGCAAAAACACTATTTACCGAGAAAAGACGAAATAACAATATTCACGACCCGTAGTTATTTTGATTCACTAAATAAGCAAAAACAGAAATACCGCGACTTTCGCAAATATATTATTTTCTAATCCCGTAAACGAAACCGAGAAAGAGAGAAAGTTAGATTATCGATCGATCAGATCGATTCGATATCAAGTGAATTAGTAATCTTTCTCTCTACCCCTACCCCTCTATTTATAGGAAATGGATATGGCCCAAAATTACCAAAATACCCTCATAGGTTGGTGCTACAGTGTTTTAGGTCGGCGCTACAGTGTTTTGAGCCCGCTGCTACAGTGTTTTCAGCCCAAAATGAATTGAATTGATTTGGGCTTTTAAATTTAATTAAGGCTTTAATTCTAATGGGCTTTAGGCCCAAAAAATTTAATCCATAATTAACATTTAAAATCCATTTCATATCAATATAATTATTCTGAACAATTATATTTCTCTCGGTTGTTCTTTCGGTAACTTTTATACAACGTGTCGTGCACGTTTATAAATTAACCATTGTTTCTGCTTGTCATCTTGTATGACATTTATAATTTAATTATAACACATATAATTAATTATAACCATCTTATTATTAATTATAATCAAATCATAATCAATCAATAAGATTCTCCGATTAGCTCCTATACGGTGTGACCCAATAGGATCTGTGTTATGTTGGTAAATAGAATTAGAACTGTTCTAACTTCTATAATCATAGGAGGCATCTGACATCTGCACTATGACCATCCAATTACACAGATGATGCTGTACTGTACAATACCACGATCCAGTAAACTATTTTACTCGTGTTAATTCTTTTGTCTCATAGTTATCAGATCAGTTTCAAGGTAGGTGTGTGTCATCTTTGCAAACTTAATTTTTTCTTGATCTTGAACAGATTACCAAATATAATTACTCTTGTAATTATACCGCATGCAGATAATCTTATTCTATCAAGGGGCCCAGTGATACTATAACTCGTATAGAGATACGAGGGACAATAGTACTTTTGGTAAACCATCACTACCTCAGCTAAGCTATGCATACCGAAGAGCTACCGTTATAACTGCGTTTTACCGACAGCGTTAGGTAACAGTCACACATATACATTTCTTAGTAGGAAAGATGAATACATCATACTTTAGAACTTAACACTGAATGAAAACATTAATGACACGAACACAATTCCATTTAATGTTTCATTCGGGGTCTGTCAAATACCATGTTCCTGGAACATGTATCTATGTGATTAAAATGACATCTCTTGTCTAATGTTTTGTAAAACATAACCATCTTTTAATCCACATACTAACCTTGTAACGGTAAATTAGTGTTCCTACTAATTACCTTGGTTAGAGACTTTTAAGAATATATATCATCTATATTATGAAGTTTCACAATTCCATTTATTGACTCTAGTCAGATAAAGGAATGATTCATAAATACAATAATACTCAAGGCAACAAAATAATATATATAAATAAACATTCAATTCATGAACAAAGCTTTATGATAAATTATCGTATTATTGATTTCTAGATTATTACAAACTAACACGCAGGGCATTGGGCGGTCCCCAGTCTTTGGGGCCGTTAAACTGTTTGGCGGCTTGGGTATTTGTCGAATTTTATCAAAACTGGAGTGTTTTGGTTTATTTTTTTTTGGGTTATGCTATAAATGAAATTTAAGATGCTAATTTTCAGTTTTTCACAATATGATGATATTTTTTTATTTTTGAAAGAAAAAAATACCACTGATAGAAAAATCGACCACGCCACGTAAATTTGAGAATTTTTTGTTTATAGAATATATAAAAAATAAGAGAGAAACAGAAAGACTGTCAATAATTTTGTATGACTAGAAGAGTTGATAGGAGTTTTACCGATTCAAAATTTTGAATAATTAAAACTCCTATCGATCGAAACTAGTTTTTTATTTTTATTTTCTATGTTAAAATTATAAATGTTTTTAGAAAAATAGATTATGTGTGTTAACTTTTAAATATATTAAAAACACTCCATCTATTTTTTTACTTTTGATATTTTAATAGAGAAAAAACAGGTAGATTAGGATTGGTGGAATTATTACCAATTATAACATTGTATTTTTGAGATTGAAAGAATTAGTACCGATTTTTCTACTATTCAGAAGTCTTTCATGAAAAGGTTGCGTCGTTGTTGGCTTCTCTAATCGATTTTTTTTTAAAAACCATAATTAGGAAAAACAAAGTTAGCAAACCAACATGATTTCTGCGGTTTTTACAAAAATCATAAGAACCGAGATGCCAATTCGGTTCAAAGTTTTTTTTTCCCTGGAACCGAATTGGCATTTCGATCGGGTTCCCCCCCTTTTCACAATTTTTCCGCAACGCAGAAACGGTGTAGCTTTTGGTGTAATGACTTGGACCCGAATTGGAATTTCGGTTCCCATTACTTTTTTTTTCTTTAGAGACAAATAACTAAAATGATGAAATATAATACTAACAAATCGAATTTTTTTTTCCCTTTGTCAAATTACTTTTTTGATAGCATATTTATACTAAAATACTATAAATTACTTGAAATTATATTAATTTATGCTGAATTACACTAAATTACGCTAAATTACTTCAAATTATGTAGAATTATGCTAGAATACGGTAAATTACGCTAAATTACGTATGAATAGAGATGATATCTTCACTGAGAAGGCGAAAAATGACGACGAAACTTCAAACGGCTGTAAAACGGCGCTCGAGTGTCCGATTTCAGCAAATGACCACTTTTCGGAAAGCTTGCGAAAATGCGCATGCATCTAAACTTGCTTTGCCACATTTCCAAATTCAGAATCGCCAAAAAACAAAGGGAAGAGTCTCAAAACTTCAGTTGAAGTTTTCGATTAATATTTTCATTTCTATTCTTCAATCTACGTAGCTCAGTAAATTAGTTATATAATAAACTTGTAGAATACCAATTTTTATTATTTTTGAAATTTTTTTTCCTATTTTTTATGATTTATGAAAGATGGCACAAAATAGGCCCTATTCATACGTAATTTAACGTAATTTACCGTATTCTAGCATAATTCTACATAATTTGAAGTAATTTATCGTAATTTAGTGTAATTCAGCATAAATTAATATAATTTCAAGTAATTTATAGTATTTTAGTATAAATATGCTATCAAAAAAGTAATTTGACAAAGGGAAAAAAAATTCGATTTTTTAGTATTATATTTCATCATTTTAGTTATTTGTCTCTAAAAAAAAAAAAGTAATGGGAACCGAAATTCCAATTCGGGTCCAAGGCATTACACCAAAAGCTACATTGTTTTTGCGCTGCGAAAAAACTGTGAAAAGGGGGGGAACCCGAAATGCCAATTCGGTTCCAGGAAAAAAAAAACGTGGAACCGAATTGGCATCTCGGTTCTTATGATTTTTGTAAAAACCGCAGTAATCATGTTGGTTTGCTAACTTTGTTTTTCCTAATTATGATTGTTAAAAAAAATTCGCTCTAATCTCTACAAAAGAGATAGAGATTATCTTGAATTTTATATTAGTTGATTTCCGGTCGTACAGATGAAAGTGCAACACCTCTCCATTTCCGGTCGTACACATCTCAACTTTTATAAAAAAAATATTTTCAGAATTTATTTTGGTTCGGAGATCCCGATTCCCGATGTGGAGGAAAAAGAATTGTATTTGTATGTGAAAACATTCATTATTTTTATTATTTTTCAATTAATTTTAGAAATGAAAATGCTCTGAGTTTCCAAGAAAATAAGATTGTCCTAAAATACCCCTACGAGTACTGGGTGATAAGTTGATAGGGACGTGGCGAGTGGGGGTAACAATGGTATTTCGATTGGAGAGGTACGGTCCGGTCCGGTCCGGAAGAAGACAAGATAGGGGTACGATCGTAAATTTAAGCGATCCAGATGGGGGAGTACGGGGCCAGTGCAGATTTGTACGAAATCAACGGTTTCCAGGTTGTACGGTCCTGACTTTAGCGGAGTTTTTATTCCAAATTTACAGTCCAACCCTGCTCAAAGACAATATTTTATTTTTCTTACTCTTACTCTCACTGTAAATTATATTTACTTTCTCTTTAAAAAAAATTTCATGTTTCAAGTACCAAAAATTTCATCTCATATCATATCATTAGATAAAAGGTAATATTTATATCCAATTTCATCATTTTTAATATACATGATGTTTATTAAGGATAGATTTAATGAGTTATTTTTAATATATAGTTGCCAAAACTGTGAAACTAATCCGTCATCCTTCTTCAAAAGTCTAAAGTCTAAACGGATCTAATATGTTTAAATTTCAGAACAATAATTAAATAAAATTCAAGGGTCATGGCATTAAGAAAGGAGTGGCAAAATTTTCAAAATATGTGGGGCCCACATTAGATAAATTGTGAGAAGCAAAAGAATGATCATGGGAAGGCGAAGGCGAAGGCTTAATTATTAGATTTATTTGACTATTCTTTCCTCACATCATTGTTATTACCATATTTTATATTATTTTTTATTCACAAATATTTATCACATAAACTAAAAATATTTGATGTTTTAATTAAGTACTGATAATTACATGAGGAGGGTTCAAATGCCTCCAGCATACCTCCATTTTTAAAAACTTTAATAACTCAAAATTTAAAATAAAACCGTTGGATATGATCTACATCATTTTATCTATGTACGTGTAAAAAATTATGGCATTTCAATTTTGTTTTGGTTGTCATCAAGAGCTTGTAAAAAAACGTACTAATATGGATAATTTCTAGACGTTGATTTTTCAACTTCTTCATTCACATAAAAACAAAATCAAAATGTGAATTTTTTATGAGCACATAAATAAAATGATGTAGAACATATCCAACGGTTTTATTTTGACTTTTAAGTTTTAAATTTTGAATTATTAAAGTTTTTAAAAATAGAGGCATGACGGAGGCATGAAAAATGGAGGCATTTGAACCCTCCTCTAATTACATACCGTTCTAAATTTCATATTATTAGATGAAAGATTGACATCAAATTTTATCATATTTAATGTATATGATATAAAGTTTAAATTCTATCTTACCCACATGATTGTAATAAATTATATAAAAATAGTTATGAAGACGGTCAAATCATGCAATATATTTAAACTTAAGAAAATAAGAAAATAAAATTTTGTCAAGATTTGTGGGGCCCACTTGAATAAATGATATCGTTACGTTATTGGAATTGGACTGGAAATATCATTAAATTATGAGAGGTAAGCTGGTAAGGGAAGGGTCAAAATAGGGTTTAGGGTTTATTAGCGGAGAGGAGATAGTAATAGTATGGTAATGGTACCTTTATTTGACAATACTTTTCTTTCCATCATTGTTATTATCATTATTTTATATACTTTTCTATTTTGGTGCACATGTGGAGGGCAGTTATACGTTCGTACGCGCACTAGTCTAAAGCCAATTAATAAGCGGGTTCCGGATGTCCGATGTCATGACTCACGACTCACGACTGGTAATTTTGTCAAAATACGTGGTGGGACCCACCTACATTTAATTAATAATATTCTTATTCTTGCGCAGTTAGCTAGCTAGGTTTGGAAATTGGAATTGGACATATATAAACATATCATTAAATTATGAGAATTAAGCAAAACATCTCCTAGCCATCTCATCTAGGGAAGGCTTTATTTGACCATGCACAGGTGGACGACAGGTGGAGGACAGTTATACGCTGATAAGCGCCCTAATAAACGGCATTAAAGGCACCACACCAACTAATCAACTAAACGTGTTCGGATTGTTAATTAAGCGGGTACTGGATTCTTTTTTTTTTTTGGGTTAGAGTTGGGCAATTGTTCATCAATCAGATCCAGGCACTTTTATTTCCTGAAATATAGGTACAAGTAGAAGAGGGGCGTCAAAAATACGTCCTCATTGGATGCGTCACTGTACTGTACAACAGGATACACGATACGATATGAAAATTGGCATAGTCGCAACACAACATGTAGTCACGTCATAACTTTTCATATTATATTGTTTATAATTTTTCCACATTTTCTTATTTTTATCTTTAAACCAAATTTTTTTTTTTAAATAATCAAACGTGACTAAACATGATCAAATTTAAATTTGTTTACATATCTAAAGCCTACTAAATTTAAATTTTTACAGACCGAAAGATTAATGAGGGTTTTGTCATAAGCAGGCCAAAATTTGATAAGGCAATCGGCCCATTTAATTACTTAAGCCAAGCCCAGTAGGGATCTGTTTATCCAATAAAATGGTAATGGGATAATGTATCTTGATAGGCTGGTTTAGAAATATGCAAAGAGGCATTCTTTTGAGCTTTAATTGCAATATGGGCCAGGGCCCATGGGGTTTGGAAACCTTGATCCAGAATATATATATATATGAGATAGGCTACCATGCTTTGCAAATTAAAGCACCTCTTGTGCTTTGCGCTCATTTTCGGATTTTCAAAATGTCGATCCGACCGTTCAAGTTGTTCTCCATATTGAAATGTGCTTGGAGACCAAATTTTACATTTTTTGGAATTTTTTTACTATTTATTAAGCCACTTTGAAAATCGCTGATCCATTGGTCCAGAAATTTGCACTGTTTTGGTAGTGTGACCATTGGATCAGCGATTTTCAAAGTGGCTTAATAAATAGTAAAAAAACTCCAAAAAATGTAAAATTTGGTCTCCAAGCACATTTCAATATGGAGAACAACTTGAACGGTCGGATCGACATTTTGAATTTTGAAAACCCGAAAATGAGCGCAAAGCACAAGAGGTGCTTTAATTTGCAAAGCATGGTAGCCTATCTATATATATATATATATATATATATATATATATATATATATTCTTAATAAAGAAGGCTGAGATCATTCATGCAATCATGCTTCATTCAAATTATTATCATGTTTTAAATGAACATTTCAAGATCAAAATTGACATATTTTAAATAACATTTAAAACATACGCACATAATTATTAGAGAATATATTAGTTTTTACGCAAACAAAATATGTAATTCAGCTTAACATTAACATGCATCTTTAAGAGATTAATTCATCAAAACTGACTATTATATTATAGATGCTTAATTTTGGACTACATTAAATTTTTTTTGGCAAACAAAATCTCTACAAATGCAATTCAGCAGATAGCATGGATGTTATATGTTTCCGATTAATTCAAAATACAATTTAGAAGATTAAATTACTAAGATCGACTGTTATACTTCAAATAATATCTAAAATTTTGCGCTAAGTTCTTAATAAAATCAAATTTATAATAAGAATCAATCTGGTGATCGCTATACCAAACCCTTATGTTTGATATTATAAGCACTTGTTTTTTTAACATAAATTTTTCGAACAAATCTTACTATCCATTTTCTTAAATTTGTCAAATCGATTTAAATTAGAAAAATAAATGAAAAAAATTGTATCCCACAATTGAAGAAATTCATAAATTGATCTCATTACGTAAAAGTAATGACGTATGGACGGATGATTTGGTCCAAAATTGTACTTAAAAAAACTATGTTTCGACTTACAAAATGACTATAAATCTTGTGTAAATTAGAGTATTAGATGGGAATTACCTTACTTTTGCATTTTCTAAGTATTTCTACAGATTTAGAGAAATAGAGGGTTTTCATAACCAAATTGAGCAAAAATTAGCGCAAAATTTTAGATATGGCAAGCTTTATACTAAACATTTATTGAGGGTAGCTGGATTATATAAAAAGTTAAAAAATTAATAAAATTCAATTAAATTTTTATATGCATAATTAAATTTTTGAAATCATAGAGATGGCTAACACTTAGATTCGCCCCTATCTTTACATTTAATTAGGATAAAGTGAGGGGTGAAGTCGCATGTGATATAACTGAATTACAACAGTTGGAAAATTAATTAAATAGATTCGGATTGACGATAAGCCTTTAGAACTCTTGAGCCTTTAATTCCCTAGATTCAACTCTGTTCGGTCAAAACCCTCTCAAAACAAACAAATTTAGTTAGATTAGTGAAAAGTTAGGACTTAGTATATAAAATTATTTATGTATATCAGTAGGGGTGTTCATCGGGGCCGGTTTATTTGGTTTTTAACCGAACCGAAAAAGTTTGGTTCAAACGGTTCGGTTTTTCGGTTTATTTGGTTCGGTTCGGTTTAAATTTTGTTACTGTTCGGTTTCTGCTGTTTGGTTCGGTTTGTAATATCAGAGAACCGCAAAAACCGAACCGGCCGATTATCAGAGAGCCCCCCTCCTCAGAAAACCGCAAAAAACCGAACCGCCCCTTTTAGATCTGACCCGTTCGTCCCCTAACAGAGAGAGCCCCCCTCCTTCGCTCCTCCCTCTCCTTCTCTGATTTCGCGTGCCCCACCCTCCCCCATCGCTAACCCTACAATCCGACCCGATAAGCCCTCCCTCTCTCGGTGACAGCGCACCCCCGCCTCTCTCTCTCTCTCTCCGTCGCTGACACCCGAGGCCCACCCGCATGCCCCCTCTAAAAGGGGCGGTACCGTTCTCTCTCTCCCACGCGCGTCGGACGCTAAAGTCGCCGCTGTCAGAGAAAGCCGTACGGGCGATGACCTAAGCCGACCCACTCTCGCGAGGCCTAATGCTGGGTGGTGTCTATTTCTGGTCGCTGTCAGTGAAATTCGTGGTGCTGGTGCCTTTCTTGCGGTGTACCTAATGCTGGGTGGTGCCTATTTCTTGCGGGCTTGTTGAATTCGGGACAGCCGTGAAGCGAGGCGACTTGAGACGCCTTGGTACCGGCCAAACAAGGGAGACAATCAAATTCGGTAAATACTCCTTTTTCATCTAATTGGTTTGTATCTCGTTAATCTTGAGCAAAGCCGTGAAAAGTCGTAGAAATCGGATTAATAAATATTGAGTGCGGGATTGTTGATTTTTCTCGACTTGATTGAATTGTTGATTTGGGAAATTATGCCATATTCGATCGATTGAATTGGGAGATGCCAATCGGCCTTGGGTGACTAATCAATGGTTTGTTCGGTTAAACCGAACAAACCGAAATTTACTTTGGTTCGGTTTTAATCGGTTGCTGTGTTTACTTTGGTCGGTTCGGTTCTATTTTTGAAAACCGAAATAAACTTTGGTTTGTCTATTTTATTTCGGTTTTAACCGAACCGAACCGATGAACACCCCTATATATCAGCACCAGAATCAATACTAAATGATAAAATTATACGCTTGTGATTAGATAGCAAGTAGAATTATAAATTTATTAGCTTTCATTTCCACGTTTCAACAAAAAATTTGAGATGTGGCAGTTCTTGATCGTTTATGGATTGCTCATGCACCATTTTGTGGGGAAATAAATCTACTGTTATTCCAAAGGGATAACAGGACTCTGTTATTCTGATCCCAGCCGTTGATCTTTATCGAGATTCGCATATGAAAAACTATTTTTCTTGAGATTTGTGTGTGAAAAACTTTGAATGGTTGAAATAAGAATATGAGGGTCCTATTATTCCTTCGAAATAACAACAGATTTATTTCTATGTTGTGGAGCTACACAATAAAGAATTGCCAAGAACTTGAATTCTAAATTTACTAAACTTTTGTTTATAGCAATTATTTTAAAATAATAATTACATCCATATATCGATCCATAGAAATAACTTCAATATTTTAAAGACCTATGAATTACACAGTATCACGTCACGAAAAAAATTAATTTTTTTTGGTTCGTTTACGATTTTCTAAAGGAACCAAAATGAATTTTCCGGTTCCTTCAATGGACCATGTAATCTATATTATTTAAAAAAAAATTCTGGTACTATTTTGGCTTTTATGTAGCTATATATAATATGGTATATGGAGAAGGACAAAATCAAGAGAATAAAATGACGCTGATACTCCACAGACAGTAACACGGATTCGACCGCATAATATATTTTCTAGAGAACGAAGTGGACTGATTTTAATTATTAGTTAACTGTACTGACGTCTCAGATAATTCGCACGTTGAAGTTGACTCTTAGGCAAAGCAAATTGGAAATCAAAATTCCATGTAGTCATACGTGTGGTACTCCACTGGTAATTAAAAGGCAATATTCTTTAATAATAAAAGGTCCAAAAATCATCATAAAAATGATTGATCATAAATTAAGAAGCTGAATGGAAACTCCATAGTAAATTAGAAGTACTTTTTCTTGATGTCAGGCACCGGCGATATCATGGTTATATTTGTTCATGCCACAGTGCATCAAATTAAGAAAGAAGACCATAGCCCGCCAGTCAAATATTCAAAGTTTGACCATTCAACGGTCAAATATTCAAAGCTTCTCATCTCTTTCTCAGAAGCTCCCATTGCTTCCCTCCGCTTCATATATTACATCATCTCGTAAAATATAAAAGGTTTGTCCTACTCACAGTTCTTACGCTTATTTACTTCCACATGACGTGTTGTCGTCTGACTGCGTAATTTACCACAATAAATATTGCAAGATGCAAGTCGGGCAATCAATTTAGATAAATATTAAATATATTTTTCATTAAGACTTAAGAGGAACTACCACGTCAGCAATTTCGTCAAATATTGTAAAAAGAACGAGTGAAGAAATCTAAATTGTTTATTTTTTCTGGATATCGACCAAGTCCGACGTATATATATATACAAGTATACGAAGCCGTCTACTTTCATTTCTACCAAATCTCTCAACAACAGAAACCAGAAAACCTTCTCTCTCTCTCTCTTCGCCCCTCTCGCCATGGCACTGGAGACATCATCCGACCTGAGATCGCCTTTCTCCTTCTTCACCCCATCGTTTACAGAGTTGCTCTCAGCTGAAAATGGCGATTTCAAAGAGAGAAATGGAGAGACTATCCCAAAATTCAAGTCTAGTACACCCCCTTCCTTGCCTCTCTCTCCCAGCCCAATCTCTCCTTCTTCCTTCTTTGGTATTCCTTCTGGCCTCAGCCCGGCTGCACTCTTAGACTCTCCAGTTCTTCTCGCCTCTAGTGTAAGTTTTTGCAACTAACATTCTACATTTGTACTGAATTGTATCAATTAATTGCTTTTCCGATTGTGTAATTAACTTAACTTCATGTTTCTGTAAACAATTTCATGTACAATTCTTTGATTAGCTTAATTGTTTGTGTAATCAGGAAATTAATTGTCTTTCAATCAATTCTGTGATTAGATTAAATAACTGTTTCTGTTTAATATTGGGGGTGCATCTGTGGTGTTTGTGGAAATTCCCGAGAGAGATAGAGCCTGATGTTTATTTATGGTTTACACATATAGATGTTTCCATCTCCAACGGTTGGTGTTTTCCCGACACATGCCTTTGACTGGAGAAGCGCTTATGCAAATAATGACCAGCAAAACGTCAAGGAAGAAGAGAACTTGCTCGGCGACTTTTCATTTAAGACCCAAGAAAATGAACGAGTTGAACATCCACCTTCTAATCAGACTTCTACAGAGGTAATTTCCTCGCTATGAAATGAACCTGTTCTGCTTTTCTTGTATCTGTATTTAGTGAAATATCTATTGAACTCATCCATATATCCGGTCTAAACAACCAATTAACAGGTGAGACAAAGACAAATTCATTCAGTAATTCCAAATGCACCGACAACCGGCCTTATTGTACCAAACGTCAAGATTCCTTACAAATTCACTGTTTTGTAACAATTAAATTTTCTAATGTAGGAACCTTACCTGGACTACAAACAGTCATGGGGCCAGCAACCCTCGAAATCTGGAACTTCAAACAACACAAGTCAAACTACAGCAAGTGAAAAAAGTAACAATGACGGGTACAACTGGCGCAAGTATGGTCAAAAGCAAGTGAAGGCAAGTGAAAACCCTAGGAGTTATTACAAGTGCACTCACCCAAACTGCCCGGTAAAGAAGAAGGTTGAGAAAGCACTAATTGATGGCCGGGTCACTGAGATTGTGTACAAGGGAGAACATAACCACCCAAAACCTGTTTCAACCCGGAGAAATTCGGGCTCTACACAACCCGTTCGATCTTATGGAGATCACAGGCTGGCAGTTTCTGATGCCACACCCGAGAACTCTTCGGCCTCATTTGGAATTGAGGAAAATGAAATGAGTTCTCAGATGAGCAGCGATGGGTTTGATGGAAATGAATGGAATTCTAAGAGGTAATAAATTCATAATTTCTAAAGTTATTTTCATTATTAATTAGTGCCTAATGTAGTCTTCTTTGATCTGAGGTTCACAGATGAACAAAAAGTGTATTTTTGCAAGGGTATATGGGAAAAATTGTATTAAGATAAAGAGAAGATTTGACAAAAATTGTTATAGCTCTTGAATAGTTATCAGGTTGTACCTTTCAACAAGTCACTTTTTTAATTAAATGTGCTTAATATCTAACCGAACTCTCCATTTTATTTTATTGTTTCAGGAAGAGAGAAGATGATAGTGAGGGAATATCAGTGTCTGGCAATGGACCCCACAAAGAGCCACGCGTTGTCGTTCAGACCACAAGTGATGTAGATATTTTAGATGATGGGTACAGATGGAGAAAATACGGTCAGAAGGTAGTCAAGGGAAATCCTAACCCAAGGTTAGTACCCAGTTCCATTAGTATATATTTTATTAATGCACTGTACCAGCTCAATATAACTAAGTGTTACTATAGTACCCCAAACTTTGCAAATACATTTTTTTCAATTGATGCGTTGTAGAGCTCGCAGCCTCCACACCCTTGCTTAGCCTTACACTTGTAATCCTTGAGGGTACCCTACCCTTCCCTGGTAGTAAAAATAATGGATTTTGAGGCCGTCTTCCCAAGGAAGCGTGCCTGTACCATTCCACACCAAAGCCAAGTTTCAAATTATACAAGTTCAGGGTAGATAACATTAAACGATAAAACAATTGTCAGTAAATTGTTGGATTAAATTACCAAAATGCCCCTTTATATTATCATGTGCTAAATAACTGTTACTGTGTTGGATTCTGTCATTGCAATCATTGATTTAATAATAGATAGAACAAAAATGAAGAAAACTCTTTAATTTGTCTCTTTTGGAACATGCAGGAGCTACTACAAGTGTACCACTTCTGGCTGTCCCGTAAGAAAGCATGTGGAGAGAGCGGCACATGACATAAGGTCGGTTATAACCACATATGAAGGAAAGCATAACCATGATTTACCCTCTGGCCGTGGGTCTCGCATGAACAATAACTCATTGGTCTCTCAGCCAATACCGAGTTCAAATGGGTACTTGCCTGAGATGGTACAAAATCAGGGGAGATACAGTATTTACGGGCTGAACTGATCAGAGATGGATGTCTTCTTGAATTTTTCCTTTAATAGGGTTTATAGTTGAAAATATTTTGTTTATTTTTTCAGGCCATATACATCTATATAACAAGGCCTGTCTTAGTTTTTTTTTGATGTTTAGTTAAGGCATAATCTTAACTTGTACACCATAGATCTTGTGAAAGGTTAAAATTATAGATAAGACGTAATAAAATATTTTGTTCTTGGAAAAGATAGATGATATTCATTCAAAATTTCAAATGGTTGCATTTTGTGATTGATGAGATTTCCGAGTATAAATAATCGTGAAACGGTTTTGTGATTGAATGATGGGCTGCACAGTTAAATATGGATTTAGTAGGCCTTGACAGGGCCTTTTGGAGGATTAATTATCAGAGATACGGTGGCTGGACAGTAGGAGTTCCAGAGTTCGAATCCAACAAGTAATTTCGTGCAGCGGGTTAGTTCAAGTACATAAATAGCTGCGCTGCGCGGGTATCATTATCATGTATGAAAATCAAAACATCATATTATTAGCTTCAACTTTAAGTATTCCAATACGTTGGTTTCACTCGACCACAAGCATACATAAGAATGGGAATTGAGACAAAAACTATATCTATAATATTATTTATCACCACAGTTTACGATAGACAAAGGTATAATAAAATTTATAATATTGTATCAATATTCTAAACAAAAGTTACAAATAAAAATTTACGATCGATGATAATTATATGAAGTTCATTCATACGTAAATCGTATATAGTATTGTTGTGTATGCCTCTCATCTCATCATATATTTTCATCGGACTTGATTTAGCAGAATGTTAGAAATAGTAGGCTATGTTTGGCAGGTTATATTAAGGAGGACAAATTTAATATTTAGTATAGGGTATTTTAGGAGATGTATTGTTTGGCAATTTTAGAGTTCTTTGTTCCGCTATTGTGGAGGGCTTTCAGATTCGTCTCTGTATTGTGAGAGAAACATTTAGGTGCCAGATTTTTCCCCTGCACACTCGTGCTCTGCGTAAAGACCAAGCAAGTAGAGGTGTCATTCTTTCAAGATGGCAAAAGGTACATCCATTAAGATCCATATTTAAGACTATATCGCATTTCTCAATGACATTGAGATAATTGGTATCAAGGTGGACGATGAGGATGGGAGACAAAAGGGGAATAACTTGATTTTATCATCGACCCATTCGAGCTCTAAACACAAGTTCATCAAAGCCGACTGTTTCAAGCTCAAGAATAAATAGAAGGCAAACAAGAATGACACTTCTTCAGGCAAGGTTAATTTAGTTGAAATTCAAGTTAATGATGTGCTTTAGGGGTTTATTTGGAGTTTTGTTTCAGGATGAGATTTCAAGTCAAGGGGAGGATTGTTATGTATGCTTCTCATCTCATCATATATTTACATCAGGCTTGATTTAGCAAGATGTCAGGATAGTAGGCTATTTTTAGCAGGCTATATTAAGGAGGAAGAATTTAGCATTTTAGTATATGGTATTTTATGACGTGTCATTTATAGGGTTATCTTTTTAGAGATTTATGTTATTATAAATTATGTCATTTGTACTCTATGTAATAATGAAGTCAAGAATACAATTAAGCTTCCTCATAAAATTTATGTCTCTTGTTTCTGGCCTCTTATTCTAGAAATCCTAAGAAATTGGTATCATAGCCATCTTCATCACCGATGGTTGATCGGTGATTTCAGGGTTCTTTGTTCTGCTACCATTGAGGGTTTTTCATATTCGTCTTTGTATTGCGGGAGAAGCATTTAGGCGCCAAATGTTTTCTCCACGCACTCGTGCTCCGTGAAAAGACCAAGCAAGTGGAGGTACCATTCTTTTAAGATGGTAGAAGGTATATCCGTTAAGGTCCAGATTTCAGACTACATCACATTTCTCAATGACATGGAGATAATTGGTATCAAGGTGAACGATGAGGATGCGAGACAAAATGGGAAGAACTTGACTTCATCATTGACCTATTCGAGCTCTAAGCACAAGAATCTAATTTATAACTATTGCAAGAAGAAATGTCACTTCAAGGCAGACTGTTTCAAGCTCAAGAATAAATAGAAGATATACGAGAATGATACTTCTTCAGGCGATCCTAATTTAGTTGAAATTCAAGATAATTATATACTTTAGGAGTTTATTTTAGGGTTTTGTTTCATGATGAGATTTCAAGTCAATGGAAAGATTGTTATGTATGTCTCTCATCTCATCATATATTTTCATTAGGCTTGATTTAGCAGGATGTCATGAATAATAAGCTATGTTTGGCATGCTATATTAAGAATGAATAACTTAGTATTTAGTATAGGATATTTTAGGAGATGTCATTTATAGATTTTTTTTTTAAAGATTTATGTTGTTATAAATATATCTCATTTGCACTCTACATAATAATGAAGTCAATAATACAATTAAATTTCTTTATAAAATTATGTCTTTTGTTTTTGACATCTTCTCTTTAAAAATCCTAACAAATACGATGTGTGAATCAAAACTTTGTTATTCTAATTCGGATTTAAACCAATCAACCGTTTCCTTTAAACGTGATATGACATTCATAGGCATATATACCAAATTTTTAAGAAGGAATATTTATCACATTTTTCTTTAATTAATACGGTACATAACATATCATGTTTAATACATGTTAAGCAACATGTCATGTCTTATTATATCAAATGAATGTGTGTAACATACTATGATACAACGTATTTTATTTTTTAATCCTAACTAATAGAAAATGCATTTTTTTTCTAAGAAAAAAGAAAATGCATATCCATGTACAAGCCATGCATTGGTTGATAAAGTCCATCAAACTAAAAGAAGAATATTTTAAAAATAAACAAGTTACAAAGGATGTGGCAGTCTGTGTCTTACCACAACTAGTTCGTATCACCCACCATACGTTGCAGCAGTCTGTGTCTGTCACGAAGGATCCAGAATCACCTAACCAACGTGTGATTGTGATTGTGATGGTGATTTATGAAGAAAGAACAAGCCAACCAACAAAAGCAACATATAACAACTACGGAGCCGACTTTTTTAAAAATACCCTACGTCAATTACAAATTATTAAATCTGCCAACGAGTTCTCGGAATTATTAAAAATGTCCAAACCGGCCAATTATTGGCCGGTCCCGATTAAAATTTCCGACTGGCCAATTATTGGTCGGTCCCCTGATTTTTTTTTTTTATTTTTTTTTAGAGAAACATAGCTAAAATACTGAAATCTAACACTAAAAAATCGAATTATTTTTTTAAATATTTGTTAGATTATTTTTTTTGATAGCATATTTATACTAAAATACGCTAAATTACTTGAAATTATGTTAATTTATGCTGATTGACACTATATTACTTTAAATTATGTTAACTTTTTTTTAAGAAACAAATAGCTAAAATGCTGAAATCTAACACTAAAAAATCGAATTGTTTTTTTTAAATATTTGTTAGAAAATACGCTACGAATAGGGCCGATTTTGTGCTAAAATACGGTAAATTTACTGAAATGCTGAAATTACAATAATTATGTAGAATTATGCTAAAATACGGTAAATTACGCTAAATTACGTATGAATAGGGCCGATTTTGTGCCATCTTTCATAAATCATAAAAAAGAATAAAAAAATTCCCAAAAATAATAAATATAAGTTCATCATATAACTAATTTACTGAGCTACGTAGATTGTAGAATAGAAATGAAAATCTTAATCGGAAACTTCAATTGAAGTTTTGAGGCTCTTCCCTTTATTTTTTGGCGATTCTGAATTTGGTAATTTGGCAAAGTGAGTTTAAATGCATGCGCACTTTCACAAGCTTTCCGAAAAGTGGTCATTTGCTGAAATCGGACACTCGAGCGCCATTTTATGGCCGTTTGAAGTTTCGTCGTCATTTTTCACTTTCTCAGTGAAGATATCATCCCTATTCATACGTAATTTACCGTAATTTAGTGTATTCTAGCATAATTCTACATAATTATTGTAATTTCAAGTAATTTAGTGTAATTCAGCATAAATCAAGTAATTTAGCGTGTTTTAGTATAAATATGCTAATTATATATAAAAAAAATGTAATCTAGCAAATATTTAAAAATAAATTCGATTTTTTAGTGTTAGATTTCAGCATTTTAGCTATTTGTCTCTTAAAGAAAAGTTAACATAATTTAAAGTAATCTAGTGTCAATCAGCATAAATTAACATAATTTCAAGTAATTTAACATATTTTAGTATAAATATGCTATAAAAAAAAGTAATCTAACAAATATTGAAAAAAAACAATTCGATTTTTTAGTGTTAGATTTAAGTATTTTAGCTATTTTTCTCTAAAAAAAAAAAAAAAAAAAAATCAGGGGACCGGCCAATAATTGGCCGGTCGGGAATTTTAATCGGGACCGGCCAATAATTGGCCGGTTTGGGCATTTTTAATAATTCCGATAACTCGTTGGCAGATTTAATAATTTATAATTGACGTAGGGTATTTTAAAAAAAGTCGGCTACGGAGCTACCCAACTTCCAAAAAAAATAAAAAATATAACAGTTATCATTATAAACACTTATCGAAAATAAACACTTATCGAAAAGGTCACATAGGAATTGAATAATCATAACTAGCAACTTTTTATATGGTCGTTTTTTGGCTCCTAACATTTGGAATTTCAGACAAAGCATAATAGAAAAGGGAGGAAGAGAGTCATGAGGCGGAGCCAAAATTTTAAACAGGATTTGACGTAATTTTAGGATGCACATTTTTATGATTATTTTAGAATTTGAAGCATTTTTTTTTTTAATAATTTCTCGTTGTGAAAAAAGCCTAAAATTATAAGCATAAAAGTTCTTGATACCTGTCTTAATTTGTTGATCTTGATTCGGCATTAGAATCAGGGACAAATTTACATTTATTCATAGAGGTGTTTAGCTACTCCTATAATTTTAAAATTTTAATTAATTGATATTGATATTATATTGTATTTTTTTTTAAAACTTTTCATATAGTCCACCCGAATGATATATCAAATGTTTACTCGTAGATATGGGTGATTAATGAGCGAGTTCGAGCGAGTTAGAGTATGCTCGTGCTCAGTTCATTTGCTTAATGAGAGAGTCGACTCGAGTTGAGAAGACAATACTGAGTTGACAGCTGTGCTCGTGTTCGATTCGTTAAATGCTCGAGTTGACTCGTGCTCATTAAGCGACTCGTTAAGAAATCAAGCTTGTAAGCAAATTGAATTTTGTTCCGAGTTTTTTGTTTCATATACATCATTTAAATACTAATTAACATTGATAGAATTTAACAAATTGTCATAATCCAACCTGCTTAAACAGTATATAATTTAACAAAAAATTGTCCATAAGTAAATTTAACAAAATCAAACAGTTATTTTCTTATCGGGACCGTGAGTCTGTGAGTATGAGAGAGTAATAGAGTATAGACGGAGAAAAAACTTTGGATTCGCTGGATTAGGTTCGTTGGGTGCCTGGATTTGAGTGTAACTAAGTTGGATTTGGGTTCACTACAACAAAACAGGAAATCGCCGACCGGCATCAGCGACTGATCCATTTGCCGGTCGCGGAAGACCCCAAAAAAAAATTAAAATAAAATAAAATAAAAGGTTTTCGGAGACGGACTCTTCAGAGACTGGCGCCAACTGTCTTCTGCGACCGATTTGGCCCGGTCGCTGAAGAGTCACTACAGCAAAACCGGTCTTCAGCGACCGGTTCTGTCGCCGGTCGCTGAAGACCAAAAAAAAAACCCGAAAAAAAAAGATTGTAGACGTTTTGGCGACGAACCCTTCTGCGACCGGCGCTTTAACCTTCTGCGACCGATTTGGCCGGTCGCAGAAGGGTGACCCCTAAAAATCCCCGCGCCAAAATCCTTTCAATTTTGTCTCTGTCAGAAAATTCCCGCTCTCTCTCCGCTCCCCTCTCCGCTCCCCCTCTCTCTCTGCCACCCCTAGACACCGTGGCTGTCACCCGACACCACCCCGGCCGATCCCGCTGCCGCCTGACCCTCGGCCACTGCCGCCCTTGATGCGGTTTGCTCTTCACCCGGTAACTTTGACCCTCTTTGTTTTGGTTTTGCCTTGTGGCTGTTGCCTTGATCTGTGGCCTTCGTGCCTTTTTGCCTTGCTGGTGGCCTTTGTGCCTTCTTGGTTTGACCTGTGGCCTTCGTGCCTTTTTGCCGATTTTTGCTCTGATCTGTGTATGGTAAGAGCAAGAAAGAAGACTTAAGTCCATCAATTAACAAGTCTTTACATCTGTGCATATGTACAAAGTTTCCTTGATCCAACAGTGTAACGAAGACTGTGTTAGGACCATATATTGTTAGATTAGTAAGTGATGTAATTACAGATTAGTTTGCCTGTTGCATTGGCTGTATATATATATAGACATTGTAAACGCTTTGGTTGTACAATCAATTAATCAAGATTAGTAACTTCTTACTGTTTTGGAAGCACAACCTTAATTAGGTTATTTATAAGACTCACCTCGGACTATGCAACTCAATTAATTAGTTCAATTTTTCCTTTGTCTAATTACTTTTTTGATAGCATATTATACTAAAATACGCTAAATTACTTCAAATTATGTTAATTTATGTTGATTTACAATAATTATGTAGAATTATGCTAAAATACGGTAAATTACGCTAAATTACGTATGAATAGAGCCAATTTTGTGCCATCTTTCATAAATAAATAAAAATAGAAAAAAATTCCAAAAATAATAAAAATTGGTATTCTACAAGTTCATTATATAACTAATTTACTGAGCTACATAGATTGAACAATAGAAATGAAAATCTCAATCGAAAACTTCAACTGAAGTTTTGAGACTCTTCCGTTTGTTTTTTGGCGATTCTGAATTTGGAAATCTGACAAAGTAGTTCGAACGCATGCGCATTTTCGCAAGCTTTCCGAAAAGTGGTAATTTGCTGAAATCGGACACTCGAGCGCCGTTTTATGGCCATTTGAAGTTTCGTCGTCGTTTTTCGCCTTCTCAATGAAGATATCATCTCTATTCATACGTAATTTACCGTAATTTAATGGTTGTTATAAATAAACAGAACATAATGGGTTTAATGGTTGTTATATTTGTTTGGTACATTTTATACCAATTGGGAAAAAGAAAAATAACAGCAAAAAAACCAAAAAAAAAAAAATACCTTCTGCGACCGATTGTTGGATCATCAGCGACCGCCATATCGGTCTCTGATGGGCTTCTTGCCACGTTGACATATACCATCAGAGACCGATCTCATCGGTAGCTAAAGAGTCATCTGCGACCGGAGCCTTACTCTTCTGCGACCGGCGCCTTACTCTTCTGCGACCGATGACATCAGCGGAAGGGCATCAGCGACGGAGCCATCTGCGACCGATTTAGTCCTTCTGCAACCGATACCATTCATCTGCGACCGGCGAAATTACTTTCTGCGACCGATTTGGCCAGTCGCAGATGAGTCTGAATGCTGTAGTGGTTTGATCCGGTTGGGATTGGATGTGGCATGATTTCATGTAACTCAGTTCTTAATGAGCGAGTTGGGGTATGCTCATGCTCGGTTCATTAAGTTAACGAGCGAGTTGTTTGCGAACTTTAGCGCAAGTCACGAGTTATGAGCAATTTACTCACCCCTACTCGTAGGCTAGTGGTTAGCTAGAGCTCCATTTTATGATTGTGGAGACTTGTATTCAAATCACACCTACCATATATTATGCATTTTAAGTTTCAGCCTTCCTTAAAATTTTATAGTTCCGCCTCTGATTAGAATTATACAAGATCGTCAAGTTCTTCCTCATGTAAGAATTTGTTATCATTGAACAAATACTTATCTACTTCTTCCTCTTGATATCTTATGAGAATTTCTTCTCTATATATGTAGGATGAAGCTTAATTTTATAGTTATTTTAAATTTTAAATAAACGGTTATGAATTTGTTGAGAAAAAACATAAAAATAGAAGTATGGACATTTTTTTAGCCGAAATTTTTATTAATAACCCCAAACAAAAGAAAAATATCAAATATAACCCCAACTCCCAAAAATTTTCAAATCTAACCCAACCGCCCAATGATGAGGCGGTTCACTCCACCCACCAAACCGCCCAACCACTGGGCGGTTCACACGGCCAAGCAAACCGCCCCCCAATCGGGCGGTTAGCCATAATTTTTTTTTTTTTTTTTTACAGATATGTTAGGATATTTTTTTTTAGTAGGATATATTTATAAGATATATATATTTTTTTAAGATATATTTTTTTTGTGTAGATATCTTTTTATTAAGATATATTTACAACATATATTAAGATATATATTTATGATAAGTTTGTATTATTTTTGTAAGATATATTTTTTTTATTGTAATTTTAAATAAAATTTGGTTGAGTTTGGATGCGTCGTCTGACGTTAGAACCGTCGATTCTTTTATAATAATTGTTGATTATACGGCTGTTGTATTGATTGTCGATTTGGCTAACGTGGTAAATATTTTTATGTTGTCAATTTGTGTATATTTAATTGCGCTATGAAAATAACAAAAATGAAGCACACAAAAATAGTTACAAAACTACTAATTAAATCAGTTCACAAATTTAGCGACGACGACCGAACAAATTTAGAAGTCGACGAGTTCTCGATCTGCTTCCAGTCTGTTGTGCGACACTACTACCGCTACCGGATGCCTCTGCATGACTACTACCGCTACCGGATGCCTCTGCATGACTACTACCGCTACCGGTTGCCTCCGCAACAACTCTAGCATTTTCTCTTTCGTTGGCTTCGTTGATGGCATCTGCATTCCAGTTCACCAAAAATGGTATGTCATTGAAATCTTAAAATGTAAAATGAATTATAAAATATAAAATGAAATGTACCTACTCGCTGCCTGTCACAAGTTGAACGGCGAGCCTGATGTCCCATTCGCCTACCCTACATCTGATCCATTGTCATTACAGCACGCTTGTGGGGCCTTCTCCCTTTTCTGATATAAAAAGAAGTTAAATAACCATATTAAAAAGAAGTTCAGTGCATACACAAAGTATTCTCCCTAACCTGATCCACTTTCTGGGGGGGACGATTTTATCTCCAACATAGGCCGGCCACGCATGCTGGTTGGGATAAGAATGGAATGATGCACCCCAAGTACTCGCAAGGTAAGTGGTACGGTACATGTCGGGGAAAAAATCATCCTCACGGAAGTTTCTCACTCGGCACACCGCCATAACATGAGAACAAGGTAGGTGAGCTAGTTGGATTCCTTGGCATGTGCATGTTACAGTATTGTCATCTCCGATAGTGACAACATACTTGTAAGGCCTTTTAATGAACTCCATAGTCCCATCTGCTCTACGGCTGGTTGGAGCGTACTCATTCGGAGAGTGAACTTCGAATTCCAAGCGACCCCCATACGGGACAACGGTCATAACTGAACCTTTCTCCCTATGTTTGCGTAATTTGCCCTCCACCCTTGTTGAAAATGTTTGGTTCCTGGCGAGTAATTCTGTTGCTTTATCACGGCGGTCAACGAACCATGCATTAAGCTTGTAGAAAGTGTCCTCCACAATGGCTGCCACGGGCAACATTCGGCTCTGCTTGAAAACAACATTCAAAGACTCGGACCCATTTGTTGTCATTATTCCCCATCTCCAACCTCCATCTTTTGCTTGAAATATTTTCTCATATGCGGGTGCTTCTTGCAGATCTCTCGAATTATTTTTCCCCACCTTGAGTAAGTACGAATTTGCCTTCGGACAATACTACACAGAAATAAATTTTCAGATTAGAAAAATATAAGTAAATAGTTTATTAAAATTTCATCTAAAATATACATACCTTGACAAACTCTTTGAACATCTCTTCCAGCCTCCTCGGCTTCTTCCTTCTGCATCCAATTTTAAATGTATCTGCAACCCATTGGTCAAATCCGACATGCTTGTAGAGGTTGTCTGCAACGTGTTGCATACACAGCCTGTGCACACAGTCGCCCTGCGCTGTCGACCACCCGAAATCTGTTCGATCAAAGACATATTTGATTCCTTTGTGCTGGTCTGATATGACACAAAAGAACCGGTTCCCAACCACCTCTCTCCGCAAAAAACTCATAAAAAAACCCTAATTTTCACCATCCTCCTTCTCGACAATTGCAAATGCCAAAGGCAACAACTGGTTTTCGGCATCATATGCACATGCTATCAACAACCTCCCATCGTAACGCCCAGAAAGGAAGCATGCATCTATACTGATAACTGGTCTAATATATGGCACAGCTTGAATGCACGGACCAAACGCCCATGCTATGGCCTTGAACAGTATCTCGTCGGGCTCATCGGGATCGGTAACATTCCAACATTCATACTTTGTGCCGGGATTTGTACTTGCTATGGCTTGGAGCAGTGGTGCAAGCAAGTTGTATGAATCCTTCCAACTACCGAACAGTCGGCATATCGCAAGTTCACGCCCTCTCCACAACCTGTTGTATTTTGGGGTCACATGGTCGTAAGCGCGTCTCACCGCTCTACCGACCTCCTTAAGGCTGATCGACGGGTCATCCTTAACATCTCGCTCAATTACATCGGCAATAAGTGATGCCGTAAGTTGTGAATGGTCTGTCCTTGACGACGCAGACTTGCATGTATGTGGGGGTTCACATTTCTTAATTATCCATGACGCCCCCTACCCACAGGGGTTGCATACAGTCGGAACTCACATTGCGGTGAGTCTTTGCAAACAACAACTAACCTTTTTGACTCTCTTTTTTGTATTCTGCACTCCCAGTTGCTGCGGATATGAACTTCATATATTTTCTTCACAAGTTCATCTAGGGTGGTATAAACCTGATCCGGAGCAAGCTCTGAGGTGTAAACGACACGCTTCCCAAAATAGCTTATGTCTGCTTCCTCAAAAGCAGTGGTATCGTTGAATGTGGCTACCGGGTGCTTGTCTGTCCGACCTCTAATCGGAAATATGCCCTGCCTGGGTAAATAATCTCCATCACCGTCTGACAAGTGATCAGAATCCCAATCCCCGTCCCAACTATCACCCGAGTTAATTTCACGCTCCGGTATGGCATCAACCCCTTCAGCCTCTAGCATAGCATCTCTCCGGGGAACAATAACAGGTACAAGTATAGGTACGGACGGTGGTACAGAAGGAAATCTGGCTTCTACTACGGGTTGAATAGGAGGTGGAGGTGGTGGTGGTAGGTCGGTGTTATAATCAGTGGTATAATCAGTGGTGTAATCAGCAGTGTAATCAGTATGAACGGGTGGTGCGTGCAGTTCAGACGGTGATACATGACCCAAGTTTTGGTTACCCGAGTGGTCAAAACCCGAGTGCTGCTGCACTGGGCTATCATAACCTGTATGGTCTGTAGAAGGTCCAACCCTGGTCCGATGCAGAAACTTTCTGGAATACAACTCCATTATCGGGGTACCCGTAGATTGAAAAGTATTGTAAACACATCTCCAACTATCCTCATTTGTTATTGGATACTTTACATAGTAAGGTCTATCCCGCCCTGCGTCAACCCGAGTAACCAAATCTATGTCATACCGGTTGGGGGTTACACCAATCCTTTCGAATACCATTTGCTTAAGTTCCAGAAATGAGGTGTTTTCATTTACCTCAAAGCCGTGGGTCGGATCTTTCGAGTAACGTACTCCCTCCACACCCACCTCGAACTTCCCGCCCACATATAGTGTAACCAACATTTTATCTACATTAATAAACAAACTTTTATCAGTTACAAAATAATAGTACACAGTTAAATTATTAGAAAACAACAACAATAAAAAAAATATTTAATAAAATTAATTACAAAAATAAAATAATAATAATCTACAGTAATTTACAGTAATCTACAGTAACCTACAGTAATCTACAGTAATCTACAGTAATCTACAGTAATAAACAGTAATCTACAGTAATCTACAGTAATCTACAGTAATAAACAGTAATGCACAGTATCTACAGTAATCTACAGTAATAAACAGTAATGCACAGTATCTACAGTATCTACAGTAATCTACAGTAATAAACAGTAATGCATAGTAAAATAAATAATAAAATAATAATAATAAATACTAATAAAAAATAAAAAAAATAAAAAATACCTGCGGAGAAGAGCGAGGAATTCGGGGCGAGAGAGTGTGCGAATGAGAGCCAGAATGGGCATTTTATAGGCTGCATAGTGAACCGCCCCACCATGGGGCGGTTTGCTTGGCCGTGTGGACCGCCCAGTGGTTGGGCGGTTTGGTGGGTGGAGTGAACCGCCCCATCATTGGGCGGTTGGGTTAGATTTGAAATTTTTTTGGGATTGGGGTTACATTTGATATTTTTCTTTTGTTTGGGGTTATTAATAAAAATTTCGGTTTTTTTTAGTGTGAGACATAATTTTATAAGTTTATAGTCTTAAATATATTTTTATAATATTTTTGAAAAAAATAAAAATGAAAATAAAAATATTTTAAATTTTTTTTAGTGTCTCTGACCCTATATGTGGATCCGCCAACTGATCACCACGTTGCACCTTACAAATCCACTCTGCTATAGAGCAGTGCGTAGCCAGTTAATTAATGCTCTATTTATTATTTTTTATTTGTAATTATTTTTATTTTTTCTATTTAATGCTCCGACTTTTTTGTGGCCACCTTTAGCTCATCAAACCTCCCACCTATCTTCCACATTTATGATTCTATTGCATTTGTTTTGTGGTTTTGATTTTGGACCCTATAAGTTATCAATATTTGACATTTTAAACCTTTGTTATTATGATTTTATGTCATTTAATCCTTTGTCATGGGTTTCAGCGAATAATTTCACATTTATGATCCTTTGTCATTCTGATTCTTGACTCAGTATCTTTCAATTTGATATGATGTTACTCGACCAATTATTTTAAATGTTTAAATTGTAAAAGTATGGATGATCATGTACTTTTTCATATTTACCAAATAAGAATGAAGTAGGAAAACTAAAAAAATATTTCAATTCTTTTTACACTTGAGTAGTTTTTATATTCAGGCTAACAACCATGCTTATTTGTCAACTTAATGTTAACACCATAACATGAAAAATATAAATTGAAACAAATATTTTGTTGGTGAAATGTCAATCCATAAAATATCCATAGTTTTAGACGGGGGTGGATTTAAAGGGGCCAGTGGTGACTTATCCATTGCTATGTGTAAAAAAGATGAGTGTGTGATAATATGTTTAGTTTTTTTTTTTTTTCGAAAAACTTGATATCTTAGATATGAATACTTGATATATTATATAGAGTGAGGCTATGGTACTTCGGCTAGTGTACTATGGCTAGTGTACTACGGCTCAATATGGTACTTTTTAAAATCTTAACGGTCGATCCGAACCGTTCAATGTGATATCCATATGAATATGTACTTGCAAACTAAATTTTATATTTTTTCGAATTTTTTTACTATTTTTTTAGATAGGTAGAATTTTCGGTGTTTTATACGACCATCAAAATTCTACCTATCTCAAAAAATAGTAAAAAAATTCGAAAAAATATAAAATTTAGTTTGCAAGTATATATTCATATGGATATCACATTGAACGGTTCGGATTGACCGTTAGGATTTTAAAAAGTACCATATTGAGCCGTAGTACACTAGCCATAGTACACTAGCCGAAGTACCATAGCCTCACTCTATTATATATTAACACTTGCGCGTATAGTTATTCATAGTTGCACGTGTCAGTTATAAAATCTATCAAATATTAGGCGGTCTCCTAAGTAGTTAGTGGTCTCCCAGTTAATGAGCGGTCCTCCCAGGTAGTTAATGACCGGGATAAATGAGGGAAATAAACTGGAGGATAGTTAGACGCTCCCTTATTATTTCAGCTTAAAGTATTTGATAACTTATATGTTGTGCTTATCTTTGATATCATAATAATTAGCCTTAAAAAAGTTTAAATATAACACCAATGCTAGCTGTTATATACGCACATGTGACATGTTCAACCAAAATTAATTTCCTACAATTAATCCTCTTTATTATAGGCTTACAACTAGAACGAGAGCAATTGATGTTGTACTAAAACCCAAAGTTCAAGGTTGTAATAGTACTAAAAATAAAGGACAAATCTGAAAGATTCTTTTAAAAACACTTATCTACTTATTTGGCAACAAACCAAATTTTTATTTTGTTCTCTTTAGACAGACATGGGTGTTTGTTCCAGCAAACAAGAGCTCTTTTCAAGCGTCTCATCTGAAAATGAGAATGCAAGAAACAACATTTTAAATGGAAAAGGAGGAGGAGATGCCATCACTGGTACAAATGGAGTGCCACGTGTCATGCTTACAGGATCATGTAGGTATGGTTCTATGTTTACTCAACAAGGCAGAAAGGGTGTGAACCAAGACACCATGATCATTTGGGAGGTAAGGTGCAATTTCAAATTTCAAAATTTTCAATTCTTTTTTGAGAAATAGTCATAGTTTTTGTGTCCTCTATTAGCTAGGTATTCAAATCAAGAGTAAAACCGATGCAATTTGTCGCATAACAAATTTTTAATTAGAACCCAAAACTCCTAGCAAACTTTAGCTAGCTAATTGGATGGTCTAAATGAACTGAGGTAGCTTCTTATTAGATGATCTGGATGAACTGAGGTAGCTTCTTATTAGTTATTAGTACAGTCATCCAGCACACCACTGCTTTTGTAAAAAAAATTTTGAATGGAACTGGTGGGCATCACCCATTTTTGTCAAAAAAACAAACAAAAAAAACTCAAAACAGATAATTACCAAGGTCAAAACATAATTGTATTTGATATGTAGCATTACGAATAACTCGTACTATTAATGATATTATGATAATTGTATTTGATATGTAGCATATCAATAACTCTGTTGTTAAACAACATCTACCAGTTCTCACTGTCTATCACTTAAGATGATAGGATTTCTGTGAAGAGAAGGACCAGATCTTCTGTGGCGTCTTTGATGGGCACGGTCCATATGGACATAAGGTGGCTCGTTATGTGCGTGATACATTACCAGCAAAACTATGCTCTGTATTAGACTCAACACATCGAAGCAATAATGATTCTGATGATGTCGGGACAAACCTAGATTCATTTGATAATTTTGGTGACAAAAGCGAGCTCGACATTTCTTTGTGGAATAACAGTTTTATTAAGGCTTTTGAGGATTTGGACCAAGATTTGAAGCGTCAAACTAGTATAGATTGCATTTGTAGTGGCACCACAGCAGTTTGTATCGTAATAGTGGTAAATTGCAAAATAATCCGAAGAAAATTGAACTTTCAAATGTGCAGTCTCTAGAATAATTTATGTAATTCAATGCATTCTCTTTCATTTTTGACCCCTAGAGGGAGCACTTGATAGTTGCCAACCTTGGAGATTCACGCGCTGTTCTCTGCACACGAGACGGTACGAAACGGCTCGTACCAACCCAGCTCACTACAGACCATAAGCCGGATGTTGAGAGTAAGACCTCATAAATGTATACTTTTTTTTTTTGAGAAAAACCTCATATATTTTTTTAAAACTGTATAAAGGCCTATGCGGGTCCCTTTACTGGTTGGTACAAAGTGCCTACATAAACAAAAAAGAAAACCCTGAAAAGTTAATTTGATTTTCATAGTATTACTTGGTATATATGACACATCGAAAATTAGTATAATTAACAATCATTTACAATTCAGAGTTACAGTTTTTGAAAAATTGACACTGATAAGACTGATTATTCTTTCTTTTTTGTAACAAGAATTCCACTCTCTAGTAATGCAACTTTAGACTTAATTTAACTGTAACCTGCCTACAGAACTGACATGAGTATTTTTTTTTTTCATCTCATTTTCCTATTCTTTGATTGATGTACCGATAATATATAATTTCGGTATGTAGTCGAGACTGAAAGGATAGAAAGTTGCAAGGGAAGAGCTTTTGCACTAGAAGAGGAGCCTGATGTGCATCGGCTGTGGTTACCAGATGAAGACTCACCGGGTCTTGCCATGTCAAGAGCTTTTGGCGATTTTTGCCTCAAGGATTTTGGGCTTATTGCAACTCCTGAGGTTTCTCATGCAATACTGTCTGACAAGGATGAGTTTCTGGTACTTGCTACTGATGGAGTAAGTCACAGAATTGTTATTTGAGCGAGGCTATGGTACTTTGCAAAGCATGGATCAGTCCGTATTATGGATTCATATCTATGTTTTCGAAGTTCAAACAGTCGATCTGAACCATTCAACATGATCTCTATATGAAAATGTAGTTGGAGACTGGATTTTACATTTTATTTTTATTTTTATTTACTATTTTTTTTAGATACGTTGAATAGCACTACTTACGGTTCAGATTTTTTAAAGAGGAGAGATCCAATTACAACACTTTTGAGTTACCACAAAATTACCCCAATTATTTTCTACATTTTCAAAGTCCAAATCGTCGATCCAAACCGTTCAACATGATCTCCACAATAAAATGTGCTTGCAGATCAAATTTTACATTTTTTTGAATTTTTTTACTATTTATTAAGTATTTTACAAAAACTAGTCAAACTCAGACTATTAAATTTTGTATCCATCTTAATAAATAGTAAAAAAATTCAAAAAAATGTAAAATTTGATCTGCAAGCACATTTTATTGTGGAGATCATGTTGAACGGTTTGGATCGACGATTTGGACTTTGAAAATGTAAAAAATAGTTAGGTTAACTTTGTGGTAACTCAAAAGTGTTGTAATCGGATCCCTTCCCTTTTTTAAATTAGATGATTTTCCACTTATTTTAAAAAATAGTAAAAAGGTTCTAAAAAAATGTAAAATTCGATCTCCAGCTACATTTTCATATGAAGATCATGTTGAACTGTTCAGATTGACTGTTTGGACCTTCAAAACGAAAATATAGATTTATAGTACGGAATGATGTGCGCTTTGCGAAGTACCATAGCCTCACTCTTGTTATTTTTTTTCAGAAAGTTAAGTTTAAGCTGTAAATGGAAATGGAAACCTTTCTGCTTTGCATTGCTAAAACTTGTTTAAAATTTGGTTTTGGTCCTGAATTTTGGAAAATCAGTCAGTTTTGGTACTATACCAGTGAAAGCAGCAATAATTAATAAATTATCGCCTTAATTGGTGCTGAGTCTACCTGGTACTGTACTAACTTCTGAAATTGGAAATTTCTCAATCCTTTGACCAAACATGAATTCTTGAACTAATTTACCTGGAAATTGAGAACACCTAATTATGAATTATATGCAATTGATACTGTGAATTGAGCTGGAAATATATTCTTATACTAATTTACCTGGAAATCTGGTACTGGCAAAATTGCATATCCCATGTATGAGCTAAACATGAAACTGGTTACGCACTAGTTAACCGTTGTTAATCCTTTGTAGATTTGGGATGTGTTATCAAATGAACAAGTTGTCAAGATTGTCTCATCAACTAAAAAACCATCTGATGCGGCGAAGAAACTAGTGCACCGTGCTGTAAGGGCATGGAAACGCAATCACCCGACCTCCAAAATCGACGATTGCGCAGTCATATGCATTTTTCTCAAAGTGCTTTCTTCGACCAATTCAAGTGCAGTATCTCATGGCAGATCTTTAGCGACAAGTAATGCAACTGCAGAGAAGGGAGATAACAATAATGGCCAGAAAGAAGAATACAGTGCTTTAGATGGTTTTAGCCGTACAAACTCGATTTTGAAATTGCCGCGGGTTTTGAGTTCATTGAGCTGGCGCAAGAGATCATTTGAAATTATTGAGGATGACAATTAATTGATTTGAATATTGGGCCCAAGAAGCAAAGACTTTGCTGCAAAGTGCATTTATTAAACTTTTACATTGTTTGTACTTTGTACCCGGCCTGTAAAAGCTAAATTTTATTTTATTTTATCGTCTTCCTCTGCGAAGTGCGAACAAAGAGAAGCGTAATATCCGGAGTTTCATGGGAATTTTCTTTTGTTTGAGATGGTACTGTAATAATTTATATTGCATTTTGATGTTTAGAATTGGTGTTTCAGCTTCCTTCTTCTGATGCATCTCTGGTATTTTCTCTGATTCTTTACTTGGTGGTTTATTATTTTAACTAAATAGAATACTTAGCCTGGTTTGTTGTACTCTCCCTGTCTCTCATGTTCTATAGATAACAACTGCCGAAAGAGCTTCGCCTGGCAGCTGTTTGTAGAAATGTCTGAACGAGTTCAACCAACGGTTTGTTTGATAGAGGTAAAAACGTTTCTGCCAAAAATGCCCTTGTGGGTTCTCTTTGTATGATTTAGTTGGGTCCATATTTTACATTTTATTCTATTGCAAGATGACTAGAGAATGCATATGGATATTTTTATTTTAGCATTTCTGCATGCCCAATTCCAAGTACTTAGATTGGAGAGTACTCAGTCACTCAAATCGGTTATGTTATATGTAAAATCAATCAAATGCACACTAAAGATAACTAATTTTAACCATTTTTTAATGGTCTACCATAAATAAAGGTCCTACATTTTGTTTTCTTTTTTCCAAATTTATAATCCGTTGCATGGTCAACATCAACTTTCCCAAAATCAACCTCTAAGTGATAACCATGAGCCCGAAATTACCGTGGAATTTACAGGCAACCGAAGTGCGCGACCAGATGGGATCCACAAAACCGGGCCATGTCTCTCTGCTTTTGGCAAAAATGGGGTTCACTCGTCAGTGTTACTCTTCATGCATGTTGAAATGCACCTTCATTTGTTAACACCACATCAATTTCAGGCTCATTTACCACATGTGAAAAAAGACTATCTGTTCTACTCTCCACAATTTCCCGCTCAATTTCCAAGATGCACTCGTCATAGACCTTCTCAACAAAATAATTTTAACTAAAAAATTTCAAAGAAGGAGAAGGGAGAATTAAAGAAGAGAAGAATGTCGTTGAAGAACTCATCGGGCTTCAACCCAGCAGCGGTGAAGCCGTTCACGGCAGCATGCTACGACAACAACCTGGTGAACTCACAAGGCATCTTTCTCGGGGACGTCCCGATCCGCTTTGCTCTGCCGCTGCTCCTCCTTGAGCTCTCCATCATCTTCATATTGAGTTCCACTGCCGATTGTTTGCTCAGACGCCTCGGTGTGCCCCGTGTTGTCACCCAACTCCTGGTACCCAATTATTTAAGCTCATGTGTTAATTACCATCATCTCAAGATATGCTTATTGGACTCTATATGCAAATTGGTGGGGTGTGCTTGAGCCCACCTATAATTGCAGAAACTATCAAAACGAACCAGTTGACAATAAGGAAAAAGAACCTTATTTTTCTAGCTCATATGATGCACTTGGAGCTTATCGGCAAAAAAGAATCAGTTTAGATAATCCTTTGTGGCTCCAATGGAAATTCGATAAAGATCAACCTTTTATTGGGTCAAATGAACTTCCCATTGAAGTTCAATATGAATCTTTGGGTAATTCTCATGAGATTTATGGGCATTATCTTATAATAAGAAGTGCCTATATAGGCTCAACTTGTGTGTATATACCATTGTATTTGTATACATATATATGACAATAATATGTTAATTTGTGTGTAGGTGGGTATAATGCTGGGGCCATCGGCGCTGGGGCAGAAATTAAAGTTTCGTATTTTGATCTTTCCTGAGCGCGGCATGTACCTCCTTGAGAACATCTCTCTCATCGCCTTGATCCTCTTCCTCTTCTCCATAAGCGTCAGGACTGATCTCGGCCTTCTACGCCGGCCGGCTCGTGGCGCTGTTGCTGTCGGTTTTGCCGGCGCAGTGCTCCCCTTGACCCTTGCTCTGATGCTCTTCTACACCAAGCGCAACTCCTTCCCGGTCGATTTGCAACGAACGACTCTTGTTGCTGAGTTAGTTATACGGCTTTCTCTGTCGTCCTTCCCTGTCATAGCTGATGCCTTAGCTGAGCTGGACTTGCTCAGCTCTGACCTAGGCCGCATTGCTGTGTCTGCTTCTCTTGTCACTGATGTCTGTAGTTGGGTCTTGAAGGTAACTTCACTTGTAACCGTATACTGTAGTTAGGTGTACTAACTGTACAAATATACTTTAGGGTGTGATATGTAACTGGTCTCATATGATATTAACAGATCCTATTTTTTGCGGCTATCCTCTTTGCCAGGGCAAAGAGCCCAGCAGCTGCACTGGAGATTGTTGCATCATTTATCGCATTTGTCGTTGTATTATTTTTTGTTGTGCGCCCAACTGTTGTGTGGATCATCCAGAAAAAGACGCCTTCTGGGGAGCTTCTTGGAGAGGGGTAACAATTTACCAACCTTAACTTTCTCTCTCTCTGTCCTTTTAGATTTACATTGGAAAAAAGAGCAAAAAAAAGGTCAAAACAAGAAATAATTGCTTTGTTCTAACTTCTAATTTTATTGTTATAGGTTTTTTGTAGGGTTGGTGATCATTGCTCTGCTATCTGCACTAACGACTGAGGTGCTCGGGTTCAAGTACATGTTGGGCCCAGTTATACTGGGGCTGGTCCTGCCAGGTGGCATGCCACTTGGAATAACCTTGACTGAGCATTTGGATTCATTCTTTACCTCCATGTTTTTACCTGTTTATGTCGTCTTGGCCGGGTATAGGACCGATATAATGGAGCTCAACCATACGAGCAGGTGAGTTTTCATATTTTTCAAGTTGCCCATTAATATTTACTACATAAATAAATATTTACTACTACTATTATACCAGCTGTTACATGATGGTAGCTAAATCCTTATATCCGAAGCATAGTTTGAACCTCTAATTGTACGAATTCAGATGTAGTGCAATACCTGACTGAGTAGAATGAGATCTGAGTCATTCATTTCAAACTAGCACAAATCTCAAAATGGACACCCCTTATATTCTAAATAGGCACCAAATTGATTTTGGCTCGGCTGGGAGTATTCTACTCCCTCAGATACCTGAGGGGACATGGACTCTAATTGTACTGTACCTGTTAACTGATGAAGTACCAGTACAATAGAAACAAAATATTTGATTTCTGAGTGCTTGAAGAATATAACGTTTATAAGTATTACAGGTGGGGTGTGCTTGAGCTAATTGCAGTGGTGTGCTTTGTGGGGAAGATGGTGGGGTCCATGGTAGCTGGTCTATGCTACAAGATGCCGATCCGGGACGCATTCTGTCTTGGGCTCATGTTAAATATCAGAGGTGTCATTGAAATTGCTTTCATCAACAATTGGGGGGATTCTCAGGTATGGTGTTGATCTTTTCTGGCAAAGCATTTTATTTAATTTTCCTTTCATTTTTTTTCTTTCTTTCTTTATTTAGGACTGTTATATGTAGATAAAAATTTAGTAGGTTATATGAGATACAAATGCATTACCAAGTGTCGATGTTCCCTTCATTTTAAATTGGTTACTTTGTGGCAATGTGCCAATGTTTCTTTATACCTGGTGTACGAGAAATGAAAGATGAGGAATTATGATGCAAATATCAAATATTTGAAATATTACGGTCCTAGTGGCCCAAAAAATAATAGGTTACGGATGAGATCAAATATGAAGTTTCTTGTACAAATAACTTTTTTCACTATCCTTGTAGAAGTTCCAATTATTCGCATTATTATCTGCTCCATTTAGGGGTGGCAAAAAAGCTCATAGCTCGTGGCTCGATCGTGACTTGCTCGCTAACATCTCGCTCGTTACTGGACCGAGCTGTTAACGAGCCAGCTCACCACTAGCTCGGTCCAGAATTAACGAGTTCAAGCTGGGGCCTAGCTTGCTCGCCAGCTCGGCTAGGCATCAATTTGTGAATTTGTATGAATTTGTGTGCATTTTATACTGTCCAACTCGGTTCAGCTCGGTTAAAACAAGATCCAGCCAAACCCAGCGAGCCAGCTTGTCAGCTCGTGAGCTAACTCGGGCTGACTCATCACGATTTCAAGCTGAGGTTTTAGCTCGGATGCCCTAGGTCCAGCTCGCGCGAGCCAGCTCGTTTACACCCCTAGCTCCATTTGCTTTATTATATAACCAAAAAATATCATTTGCAACATAATTGCAGAAAGCGACAGCACAACACTTCTCGGTTTTAATCCTCTCAGTTCTGATAGTCACTGCCGTGACAACACCGCTCATCAAGTGCATCTACAACCCATCGGCTCACATTGTGGCCACAAAGCGCCGCACAGTGGAGCACGCAAAGCGCAACTCAGAATTTCGTATGCTTGCCTGCTTGCACACTGAAGAGCACGTGGCCCCCGTCCTTGATCTGCTCGAGGCTACCAATCCTAGCCCCACCAAACCGATCGGACTTACTGTGCTCCACTTGTCAGACTTGTCTGGCCGTGCCTCCTCATATCTTCGCACGTACAAGCGGCGTCGTGGCCATGGTACCACCAATTCTGCCGACAGGATTGTTAATGCCTTTTGGTACTTTGAACAGAACAGCAGTTATGAGTCGGGGTCTCTATCGATCCGACCGTTCATATCCTCGTGCCCGTATAGCACCATGCATAATGATATCTGCTCTCTTGCGCTTAGCTGCAAGTGCCGACTTATTGTTTTGCCATTTCATAAGCAATCGGATGGAGCCAGGTATTATAAGTTCCATTTTGGTCGTTAGCTAAGATGCAAAGGTTCTATTAATATGCTATTACTGATTGATATTATCTATCTTTTGGTAACATCTGCGCTTGTAATTAGTATTAAACAGATAACAAGATCCGAAGAATTTGATATGCACCCCCAAAATTGAAAGAGATGTGCTTAGCACATAACACAATATAAAAGAATTAATAAGAATCTATTCAGGTCTTTTCTGTTACTGTAATCAGTTGATATACAATAATTAAAGTTTACTCGAAAATTACACATGATATATCTTTTTTTTTGAGAGAACATATATGATATATCAGTTCCTTTACCAGATAGTTTCAAACATATCCAGTTAAAACATGCCTTGATTTTTTTTATTTTTGGAGGAAATAGGCAAATTGAAAAGCACTAATTAATTAACACATGTGAATTACACTAGGGAGACTTCGAAACAATCATTTCAGACTGTAAACCGCATGGTGCTAGACATTGCGCCGTGCTCAGTTGCCATTCTAGTTGATCGCTCGGTTCCGGCGGGCTCCACATATGCGCACACCACCAGCCTCTTCCAGCGCATCGGAGTATACTTCCTCGGTGGGCCTGATGATCGTGATGCGCTAGCAATGGGGTCCCGCATGGGCCTGACAGGCAACTCACAACTCACTGTGGTACGAATCCTTCTCCGCTCGGACGAGGACATAAACAGGCGGGACCTGCAGGATGAGCGTTTCATAGAGGGAGTCAAGAAGCAGCACGCTAGCAATGATCGTGCTGTGTTTATGGAGAAATTTGTGGATGATGGAGAGGGGACATCTGCTATTGTCAGGTTAGATATAATGATGTTTTTTGGATGATAAGATAGGTTTCAAACCCTAACTTAAATTTTATTAAACAAAAGTGCTCAAAACAGCCTGAGAAAAAACCAGCAAGACAAAAAAAATGGAGCAAGCAATTATTGGTAACGCTCTCTCCAAAGGATGGAGCAAGGATTATTCCTAATGCTCTTCTCGTGAGGCTGGTTTTATTTATTTGATTAATTCATTTGATATTACAATATTATACGCAGGGAATTTTTTATTGGTAGAAATTAATGAAAAAGAAGAGAGAAAAATAGAAAGAGTACATGAGTTGTAATATTAGTAGAAAGACCGGTAAAATTCTTACCGGTCTAAAAAATCAAAAAGTTTGGACCGGTAGGAATTCTACCGGTCTAAACTTAGTTTTTTTTTTTTTTAAATCTGATGTATAGATGGAGAGAATTCTTATATTAGATTTTGAGTAAAATATGAAAAGTTTTTCAAAAAAATAGATATAATGTTTCTATTATATCTAAATTTTAAGATACTCTATCTATTTTTATAAAATAAATTATATTTTACTAGAAAAAGTGAAAGGAAAAAAAACTTTTAGGCCGGTAAGAATTTTACCGGTCTTTCTACCAATATCACAACTCATGTACTCTTTCTATTTCCCTCTCTTCTTTTTCATTAATTTCTACCAATAAAAAATTCCCTTATACGCAGGGGTGAAAGGAGGCATAGGGAAAGGGTGCTAAGCACCTCCCTATAAAAAATATTTCTAGTAGCCCCCTCATAAAATGTAATTACATGCAACTTATTCATCCGCCCCGTCTAATCAATGACACGGCACAAGAGATAGAAATGTGGCTGACTAACAGCTATAGGTTGAATAAAAACTAGGGTTACGGTGTGTATATAGCAATAGACAGTATATTAATTGTATATATCTTTGTAATCAATTTTTTTATCAATATATTATGTTGACGGCAAGTTACCGCCAACCATAAAAAAAAAAAAAAAAAACTTATTCATCCAGCCCTCCTAATCTCAATTTTGCAGTTCTGCCACTGATTACACGATCATGATTTTATATGTAGGCCCAACAGCATAAAGTGCATCAAGATTTTAGTGAAATGGAATCAGTTGAACATGACAATCCTTTTATGTAAATTTAAAACTTTGAATTGATGGATACAAAATTTGATTTTTATTTTTATTTTAACCTCTTGATGCCCTGATATTGTGTCAATTGTCCTAGAGACCCGTTAAAACTTTAAAAAACAAGAGTAAAAGTGATGAATATGAATTGAACGGATATCTGTGGTGATGATACCAAGCCAACCAATCAATGCCCATAATAAAAGCTCAAGCTATAGCACCAGCAACTGTAGTATCTAATTTTTTTTTTTACTCTGACCAAGCTCGATGAGCGAGAAGTACGACTTGGTAGTAGTCGGGAGGAGGAAGCGGCTGGAGCGGTCGCCACTAACAAGCGGCTTGGCCGAGTGGGGCGAGTGCACAGAGCTAGGGATTCTGGGCGACATGCTCGCGACACAGGACGGCGAGAAAGTGTCGATCATGGTGGTGCAGCAGCACGTGTGGATCGGCTCCGATGAAACAGCCGTGGAGGTGCCAGAAAATGTCACTGATGGTACAGCAGAACCGACGAACCGGGAAGGATCGAACGATTATCTCATCCCTCGTGGTAGCATCTAAATTTGTTTTGCCTGCTTTTATTAGTGAGAGATTGTATTACGGTTATAAGTTCAGTTGTAACTGTAGAGATAGGAGTTAACCTTAGTCATATGATTGTAACAACCCAGTAACCAACTGGGATTGCTTCTATAGCTACTCTATATAAACAGAGATGTATCAGTTGTAAACGATGATGAATGAATAATCTTTTTCACAGAATCTATTCTCTTCTCTTCCTATCTCTAAGCCCTGTTTCAGATTGGCATTTGTATTTTGTATTTTGTATTTTTCTTTTTCCCTCTGCTTATAGCCATATGTGAAATCTGTGGTAGTATATGGAAGATCTGTTTATCTGTAATACTGTATTGTATAAGAAGCACATTTAGGATTTAGAGTTTAGGGTTTCATAAAAAAGGTATCAGTAGGATTCTGGATTTTTTTTCCGGAATATACTTCTTTCCTAGAGAAAATAGTTGGACAAAGAATTGCGTCCAACTTTTTATTTGAAGAAATTAACTAGTGACATTTAATTATTGAGGCACTGATGGTACAGATGACATCCATTTAATTATTAAGGCACTGATGGAGCTCCCTCAAGTAGCATGGTACATGGTATCTCTGAATTCAGTCAGATTCGTACCCGAATTCTTTTACGAAATTACAAATGAAGCTCGTGAACTCAGCTTGGTTCACATCACTGTACCAATTCTGCCAGTTTGGTTTAGCACATTACCTCATTTGATCCTCCTCTCCACCGCAGAATCTGACAGTTGAAGGCCAATCGTCTGTCAATCCGGCTTATCTGACATGGCATCGCCAAGACCGGTTCTTGCTGGGTTGGCTCAGATCGACAATTACTGGACCAATTCTGTCTCAGTATGTCTCGTGTCAGACCTCTCGCGACCTGTGGTAGTCTCTTCACACAGTCTACTCCACCATTTCCTCGGCTCGTGTCATGGAGCTCCGCCGCTTGCTTCAGACCACCACCAGAGGAGGAATACCGTGCAACGACTATTTTGAGACTATGCGAAGCATCTCCGAGATCTGGTTCGCTACATTCTAAATGGTCTTGGAGCTGAGTTTAATTCGTTCGTTGTTGCTATCACGACGAGATCTGATCCAGTGAGCATCTCAGAGCTTCACGCATTTGTACTAACTCATGAGAATTTGATTAATACTCAGCATGCCGCCATCACCATGCCTGTTGCTTCTTCTGATCCTGCTGCTTTGTATGCTGCCTCTGGTAGAGGGAAGGGGGCGAGGTCGCTCCAACAGAGGAGGCCGAAATAATAGAGGCCCTGGGTACTTCTCTTCTGCAGCCCAAGGCCGTTCTGGCCCAACTCATCAAGCTCCTCCTTTACTTCCTACACCAGGCCAAGGCAGATCGGGCCCCATTCATCCAGGCTCAGCAAGAGGAGCTCCTCCAGGCATATCAGCTCCAGTTCGCAACTTCTCTTTTGATGGTTGGCGGAACGCCAACAAATTTCCAGTTCGCAACTTCTCTTCTGGTTCTACAAATTTCCAACCTGATGGAGAGCTTCCTACGTGCCAGACCTGCAACAAAAGGGCCGGACATGGTGCCTTGATTTGTTGGTATCGGTATGATGATGCTTACTCAGCCGAACCTCTAGCTCAATAAGCCTTTGTCAACACAACAACCACTTCCCCTAATGAAGGGTGGTTTCTTGATTCCGGGGCTACTCACCATGTTACAGCTGACATCAACAATCTCTCTTCCTTCACTCCGTATGTTGGTCATGATCATCTTCAAGTAGGTAATGTATCTAATCTATCTATTTGCAATCTTGGTCATTGTGCATTATCATGGTGAATGACATCTGAATGATGTCCTACATGTTCCCTTATCACAAAAAATCTCATTAGCTAATTTGTCAGTCCGATGGAACTTGAGATCATCTAACAGCTGCTCTACATCACGAACATCCGAGAGGCAATCCTTGCCTCCAGAGCTCAAAAACATCGGTAGGTTGGCCGGCATGTTTGTTAGGTTATATACCGGTGGGGTTTAGGGTTCGGGGTTCGGGGTTCGGGGTTGAGGGTTGAGGGTTGAGGGTTGAGGGTTGAGGGTTGAGGGTTTGAGGGTTGAGGGTTGAGGTTTGAGGGTTTGAGGGTTGAGGGTTGAGGGGTTGAGGGGTTGAGGGTTGAGGGTTGAGGGTTGAGGGTTGAGGTTGAGGGGTTGAGGGGTTGAGGTATGAGGGATGAGGGTTGAGGTTTGAGGGTTTGAGGGTTGAGGGTTGAGGGTTGAGGGTTGAGGGTTGAGGGTTGAGGGTTTGAGGGTTGAGGGTTGAGGGTTGAGTGTTTGAGGGTTGAGGGTTGAGGGTTGAGGGTTTGAGGGTTTGAGGGTTGAGGTTTGAGGGTTTGAGGTTTGAGGTTTGAGGGTTCAGGGTTCAGGGTTCAGGGTTCAGGGAGGGTTGAGGGTTGAGGGTTGAGGGTTTCGGGTTTAGGGTTTAGGGTTTAGAGTTTCGGGTTTAGGGTTTCGGGTTTCGGGTTTAGGGTTTAGGGTTTCGGGTTTCGGGTTTCGGGTTTCGGGTTTCGGGTTTAGGGTTTAGGGTTTCGGGTTTCGGGTTTTGGGTTTCGGGTTTCGGGTTTAAGGTTTAGGGTTAGGGTTTAGGGCCGGAGACGTAGGACCTTTAGTGACCGAACTTCGTTAACAACTCCTGTGTCACTTTCTCTAACTCTATCTATTTACTTTACTGCACTTTAATATTAATTAGTTATTTAAATTTACAAGTTCTTGATTCCGCCAAGAACTTACAGTAGACATGTTAGTTAAATTAGTTAAACACAAGAATGACTTTGAAACTTGTCTATCCAACCGATAGTCACAAGTTGCAGGGGTTAAATTTTAAACAAACCTATTCACTTGATCACTTAAAAGAGAGCGATATTATCTTTTAAAATTTATAAACTCAAAAATACTATTGGTTCGGGTCGCAAGCGCACAATCCTATCGAGTACTATAATTGAGGTCGATCTACAGGGAATATTGGTCTACAGTCTTGAGCGATCAAATCATAATCTTTCGAAAGGCTAGACGAAATCATAAAATTTGAGAGATTAAGTTTTGATCAATGTAAATTTGGCAACAATTAAAAGTAATTAAAATAAAGATAGAGATGAGAATTTCTAGAGTTTCGACACACCATTGCTACTCAATCCTCTTTGATATTCTACTTCTGTCGGGTTTGATTTTCTGTTGTTGTTTATGGAAGACACTACATAGGACACTGCGAGTTACTTACGCAAATGATGAGACTTCCATCGAGATACTACATAGGACACTGCGATTTATCTTACGCAAATGACAGATCTCTAAATACACAAATTACTACATATGACAATGCGATTTATCTTACTCAAATGACAGAACTTGGTTTGCGTTTTGTGGTTCCGATTTATAGTTTCCTCGCGAAGGTTTTCTTCACATAAATCTAATGGCTCTCAACGAGGCTAACTCGTCCATCATAGTTTTTCTTACCATTAAAGTACTGTCACTACCCTAACAGATTAAACTAGATAATCGAAATCAGGTGAAGGGAGAATAAATTGCAAAAGCATTTCAATCAACAACAATAAATCATAATCAACATAAAATATATATATCAAACTATCATGAGTAACAAGGTTTACTGCCTAGCCCCTAAGAAATGAACTTAGCCGCGGAACGGCATCATTACAACACTCCTCTCTTTCTCACTTAATCAAATCTAACCCTAATTACCAAAATTACAAAGATAACTTCTTCTTCTGTCCAGGGTGCTTTATATAGGAGTGAGGGGACGTTTGGAGATGAGTGGAGGCCAAGAAAACTGATCTGGATACAGCTGTAGCGGTTATTCCCCAAAGGGCACCTGGTTACGAACAGTATTGGCTGATACGGTCTGTATCCACACCATGTCACTGTGGGGTTTAATGCGTATCACGCTATCTCCTAGTCCGTATCCGGCTAGGTCTGTATCAACCAATACGGACCGTAACAGTGACTTAGTGATCAGAATCAAAATGATGATGAATTACGTAGGGTTTTGGCTTAGATTTTGCATATTATCTCACACTTATGTTTAATTAATTAGAGGAAAAGGCTACTGTCACACTTCTTTATGTTTTATTGCATAAAACAGATTTTGGGACTATTTCACATCAAATAGAGCAAGAATCAGGTCAATTGGATAAGCGACGCTCATCGACTAAGGCTCTGTTACAGCTCGTATTGGTTGATACGGACCTAGCCGAATACAGACCAGAAGATAGCGTGATACGCATTAAACCCCTCAGCGACATGGTGTGGATACGGACCGTATCAGCCAATACAGTCCGTAACCAGATGCCCTTTGGGGAATAACCGCTACAGCTGTATCCAGATCAGTTTTCTTGGCCTCCACTCATCTCCAAACGTCCCCTCACTCCTATATAAAGCACCCTGGACAGAAGAAGAAGTTATCTTTGTAATTTTGGTAATTAGGGTTAGATTTGATTAAGTGAGAAAGAGATGAGTGTTGTAATGATGCCGTTCCGCGGCTAAGTTCATTTCTTAGGGGCTAGGCAGTAAACCTTGTTACTCATGATAGTTTGATATATATATTTTATGTTGATTATGATTTATTGTTGTTGATTGAAATGCTTTTGCAATTTATTCTCCCTTCACCTGATTTCGATGATCTAGTTTAATCTGTTAGGGTAGTGACAGTACTTTAATGGTAAGAAAAACTATGATGGACGAGTTAGCCTCGTTGGGAGCCATTAGATTTATGTGAAAAAAAACCTTCGCGGGAAAACTATAAATTGGAACCACAAAACGCAAATCAAGTTCTGTCATTTGCGTAAGATAAATCGCATTGTCATATGTAGTAATTTGTGTATTTAGAGATCTGTCATTTGCGTAAGATAAATCGCAGTGTCCTATGTAGTATCTCGATGGAAGTCTCATCATTTGCGTAAGTAACTCGCAGTGTCCTATGTAATGTCTTCCATAAACAACAACAGAAAATCAAACCCGACAGAAGTAGAATATCAAAGAGGATTGAGTAGCAATGGTGTGTCGAAACTAGGGCTGCACAAAAAATTCATAGTTCGTAATTTGATTCGAGTTTGATTCGAAAAAGTTTGGAAAAAATTCGATTCGAAATTGAGTTCGTTCGAAATTATTTCAAACCAAACTTAGTTCGAAATTAATTCAAACCAAACTCAAACTGGACCTAGTTCGTTCGAAATAGGTTCGCAAACCAAATTTAGTTCGAAATTAATTCAAACATGAACCGTTAATTTCTGCTTATAACTTATGTTCACTGATGAAAATATAAGCCGTCCAGTCCATAATTGCTTTGAATTCTGACTTCTGAAACAGAAATTCCCGTCCAATTACAAGCTCAAATAAAAAAATTCAACAACAAAGCTCAAATAGAAAAATTCACATGTTTATACCAGAAATTTTGCTTTTTATGGTAGGATTCTGAGTTTTTCGGGTAATCCAGTCTCAACTCTCTCGTTTTTTTCTTTATTTTGATAAAGTTATTATTAATTTGATAAATTTGTTCAATTAATTTCAACTTTAAGAAACTATTAAATAATAAATAATAAATAATAAATAAATAAAATAAATATTGTACCTTTATCATTTTTTTGACAGCAATACATTTTTTGGCATTTTTTGCATTTATTTTCGGACCGTTCGTTTTACTGCGGAATTCAACGGCCGATCTACAACAAAATCATTCCAAATCTGATCTAGAATGATCAAGGTACAATATTGAACGTAACCAACATAAAAGTTCGGAAGTTTTATTATGTATGAGCTTTGGTCCAACACGAAATGTTTATGGCCATACGATGCTTCAATTTTTGATTAACTAGATGGATGGGTAAATCAAAACAAAATTTTATCAAACTTTCATAGAAGACGATAAATGCAATGCTCTTTGATTTCAACGGCCCCGATTGGTCAACGGACGACATGTTTACGTGCGCCTTCATTAACTTAGAAAGCAAGAGTATATGTTTCATGAGACATAAACTCTTGCCTTGTGAGTTAATAAAGGTGCACGAAAATATATCGTATGTGGTTCGATCGGGACCATTGAAATCAAAAGGCACTGCATTTATCATCTTCCATGAAAGTTTGATAAAATTTTGTTTTGATTTACCCATCCATCTAGTTGATCAAAAATTGAAGCATCGTATGGCCATAAACATTTCGTGTTGGATCAAAGCTCATCAAATAATAAAACTTCTGAACTTTTATGTTGGTTACGTTCAATATTGCACCTTGATAATTCTAGATCAAATTTGGAATGATTTTGTTGCAGATCGACCATTGAATTCCTGCGGTAAAACGAACGGTCCGAAAATAAATGCAAAAAATGCCAAAAAATGCAAAAAAATGCAAAAAAAATGTATTGATATCAAAAAAATGATCAAGGTACAATATTTCTTTTATATGTCTAAAAAATGCAAAAAAATGTTGTTATTGATCAGCTATTCATTTAGAAAAAAAAATTATATGTATTGCTGTAAAAAAAAATTCAAAAAATACTTATTTATTTGATAAAAATAAAAAAAATAAAAAAAAACATGCAAAAAGTAAAAAAATATAAAAAGTTTGAAAATATATATTTTTATTTTTTTCCAAATTATTTGCTGCCTAATTTTATTTTGTATCACTGCAATGCACTTTTAAACTCACTCAATAAAATATTAAATAAAATATTAACTAAGCGAGTGACCCCATAAATCCTGCAATCCGATCATCTCAATAATTTCACACCCTTAGATCTATCTTCTTACCAACGTCTAGATCTCTTCCATGTCATCAATTCGCTCCCTTTCCATTCAACCAATTAACCCGCTATTTTTTCCGCCACTGCCTCCAATTTTTTTCCCTCTTCCCGCTAATTTACGCCAAAACCGCTCGCCCAAATTTCTCTCCCGCTAAGTACCAAAATAATCTCTCTCACGTCTTCTCTCTCTCCCTCTGATGGCCTCTCACAACAAAGACTCATCTCTCGCCCAAATCCCCTGTTGCGTACATTCAAACTGAGTGTGGTATTTGGTTGTAATTACTTTTGGAGTGCTTGAGTTTTTATTTAAATTGTATTTCTATTGATATTTGGGTTTTATTTAAATTGTATTTTGAATATTTTGGAGTGCTTGAGTTTTTATTTAAATTGTACTTCTATTGATATTTGGGTTTTATTTAAATTGTACTTTGAATACTTTAGTTTTTATTAAAGTGCTGTAATTTCGCACTATGGCCCAGTCAGAAGTCATAAATCGTAAGTCGTAACAAAGTTCGTAAAGGTTTGAAATTGAGTTCGTAAAAATTTCGGTTCGAAATTGGGTTCGTTCGAAATTGAGTTCGTTCGAAATTAATTCAAACCAAACCTAGTTCAAAATTAATTCAAACCAAACTCAAACTGGAGAGAAGTTCGATTCGGTTCGGTTCGTTTACAGCCCTAGTCGAAACCCTATAAATTCTCATATCTATCTTTATTTTAATTACTTTTAATTGTTGCCAAATTTACATTGATCACAACTTAATCTCTCAAATTTTCAGATTTCGTCTAGCCTTTCGAAAGATTATGATTTGTCGCTCAAGACTGTAGACCAATATTCCCTGTAGATCGACCTCGATTATAGTACTCGATAGGATTGTGCGCTTGCGACCCGAACCAATAGTATTTTCGAGTTTATAAATTTTAAAAGATAATATCGCTCTCTTTTAAGTGATCAAGTGAATAGGTTTGTTTAAAATTTAACCCCTGCAACTTGTGACTATCAGTTGGATAGACAAGTTTCAAAGTCATTCTTGTGTTTAACTAATTTAACTAACATGTCTACTGTAAGTTCTTGGCGGAATCAAGAACTTGTAAATTTAAATAACTAATTAATATTAAAGTGCAGTAAAATAAATAGATAGAGTTAGAGAAAATGACACAAGAGTTGTTAACGAAGTTCGGTCACTAAAGGTCCTACGTATCCGGGGCAACGCAACCTTAAGAGGTGCGCAACCCACAGTCTCTAAGTTTTGACTCTATAACCTCATTCATCAACTTTCTATTTTCATTCATTAGATTGTGTGAGTTCGATTTTAACATTTCTATTTCCCTCAAATGCAGCTGGCATGTAGTTGGTTCTAATAATACCAAGTTAATTTTCTTATCGTCCGATTCAAGCTCTACAATTCTAGCTTTTAGATTTTGTATTGAAACCTCCCTTTTAAGCAATACCCTGTTTGATTCATTTAAGTTTTGTAGTCTAATTTTCTCATTAGATGTCTGATTCCTATTTGGATAGATAATCGCATTTTCGTTTTGACTACTCTTATCCATGGACACATTGTATTCCTTAATCAATTCAATGTTGTGAATCTCTATCTATGATTTCATCTTCAGATTCATAATGATAATTATCAAGTGCTAGAGTTACCTCCTTGACGGAAATTTTTTAGGCTTCTCTTGATCCATGTAAATTCTCATTCTACTTCTTGGATTGAGCGATCTCTCTCAGCATTTCGATAGTGCTCTTGTCAGTGATAAAATACAACTAGAAGTATTTCATCTTCTTCTAGTTGTATTTCATATTATTTTAGTTGTATTTTATCTTTATCTAGTTAGTTGTATTCTAGTTGTATTTCATTTTCATCTCGATGATGCTTTTGTTATAAGGTAAGTACGTATTATATATATGGATTAATATAATTATATCGAATTTGAAGGTGTTTGACGAATATTAACTAATTTAATATGATCTTATCTAGAAGCTCATGGATTAATCTATGATTAGCTGTTAACAGAAAAGGAGACCGGCTTAAACTTAATTACCAAGCATTTAATTTGCAAATTATTCGTAGGATCGAGAAGCATCTGTTGATTTTATAATATCATAGCACTGCAATTTTTATTCTAGCTATGACGTATTTCTGAAAATCTGATGCGCACAAATTGAACCGTTTTGATGATATTTGAACAACTCAATTCATATATGTATATGCTCCAAAAAGAAGATAGTTTAATAATTCAACTGATGTATAGATCGAAATCTTAAAATGATTATATACTTTTACACCCTTGATAATTGGCAACCGACGCCGATATTTTTATTAATAACCCCAAAAAAGAAAAATATTAAATATAACTCCAATTTCAATTTATTTTTAAATCTAACCTAACCGCCCCCTGGGGAGGCGGTCCACTTTCCAACCAAACCGCTCCACAGGAGGGGGGTCAGCTGTGCACACTGAACCGCCCCACAGGGTTTTTTTTTTTTTTTAGATTTGAGAGACAATATGAATAAAATTTAACAATAAAAATTCGAATTTTGTTTTCAATATTTGTTAGATTACTTCTTTTGATGTATAAACCGACATTTTTAAAAATACCCAAAGTTAATTAAAGATAAAGAATCTCAAAACTTCAGTTGAAGTTTCCGATTGAGATTTTCATTTTTATTCTCCAATCTACGTAACTCAGTAAATTAGTTATATAATGAACTTGTAGAATACCAATTTTTATTATTTTTGAAATTTTTTTAGTATTTTTTATGATTTATGAAAGATGGCACAAAATAAGCTCTATTCATACGTAATTTAGCATAATTCTACATAATTATTGTAATTTCAGCATAAATTAACATAATTTCAAGTAATTTACCGTATTTTAGCATAATTATAGTGTAAATCAGCATAAATTAACATAATTTCCAGTAATTTAGCGTATTTTAATATAAATATGCTATCAAAAAAAAATCACGGGACCGGCCATTTAATGGCCGGTTTGGGTATTTTTAATAAAAGTTGATGAGTCTGGGCATTTTTATTAATCTTTAATTAACTTTGGGTATTTTTAAAAATGTCGGTTTCTACATTAAAAGAATTAATTTAACAAATATTGAAAACAAAATTCGAATTTTTATTGTTAAATTTCATTCATATTGTCTCTTAAATCTTAAAAGAAAAAAAGAAACTGGACCGCCCCCCTGTGGAACGGTTCAGTGTGCACAACTGACCGCCCCCTTGTGGGGCGGTTTGGTTGGAAAGTGAACCGCCCCCCCAGAGGGCGGTTAGGTTAGATTTAAAAATAAATTGAAATCGGGGTTAGATTTAATATTTTTCTTTTTTCTGGGGTTGTTAATAAAAATATCGGCAACCGACGTGTAATGGCAGAGAACAGATTTTGGTTATGTCTCTGGACAAGAAAGAAAGCAATTTGATTAAGTATATTTTGTTCCTTTAAAATAAAATTAAAAGAATAACTAATATTAACATGAGGATAAAAGAAAAATGAAATTAGGATAGTTTGTCTCAACATTCCTCTCTCTTTTTTTGTGTTTTTTTATTAGGGGGTGTAGGGTAATTTTCCAAAAAAAAAAAAAAGAATTTGGAGAATAATTTTGTAACTTAGATTTTTTTTTTTTTAAATTCAGCCACTAATGGCAACAAGTTAATATATTGAACTAGAATTACGTCTGGTACAATTAATTAAAACATTATTTTCTAAGAAAAATATCACTAATTTAAAATTCAATATCTACACTGAAAAATGATTTAAGAGTTTTAATTCTCAAGTCATGTCTAAAGTTAGCAAATTAGAGGTATATCTTACAGTATCACCCAAAAAAATTAATTGGCTCTTCCTAATTCCTACATTAGAAATGATGACAACAGCACATAATTTTACGAATTAAACCCATGACAGCAAAATGAAATAAAACCTGTCCTTAATTGAGAAACCGTACCTTGCTCTACTAGAAGACTAATTTGTCCGAGATTTTTATTAATACCCTAAAAAAAAAAAATATTAAAAATGCCCTCACATTGAAATTTTTTTTAAATATGCCCTAACCGCCCAATAATAGGGCGGTCCACTGCTGCTAGAAAACCGCCCCATTACTGGGCGGTCTACTGCCTCTAGCCAACCGCCCAGTGGTGGGGCGGTTTCCAATTTTTTTTTTTTTTTTTTCAAATTTTATATATTTTTAAGAGGTATTGTTGTTTGTAAATAAGGTATATATTTTTATAAGAAAATTAGCGTTGATATATATATTTTTAATATGTATATATTTTTAATGATTTAAGATGTATATATTTTTAAGATGTAGGTATTTTTATTGTTGTTTGTACTAATTATTAATGATTTATGTTGTATATTGTATTCCTTGAAGTATTTATTCCATCTAGTTATTGTTTATTTATGTTTTATGTTGTCAATCTGTGCATATTTAATTGCGTTATGAAAATAACAAAACTGAAGCATATAAAATAGTTACAAACTACGAATTAAATCAGTTCACAAACAAATCGACGACGACCGAACAAATTTAGAAATCGACGAGTTCTGGATCTGCTTCCAGTCTGTTGTGCGACACTACTACCGCTACCGGATGCCTCTGCATGACTACTACCGCTACCGGTGGCCTCAGCAACAACTCTAGCATTTTCTCTTTCGTTGGCTTCGTTGATGGCATCTGCATTCCAATTCACCAAAAATGATATGTTATTGAAATCGAAAAATATAAAATGAATTATAAAATACAAGATGAAATGTACCTGCTCGCTGCCTGTCACAAGTTGAACGGCGAGCCTGATGTCCCATTCGCCTACCCTGCATCTGATCCATTGTCATTACAGCACGCTTGTGGGGCCTTCTCCCTTTTCTGATATAAAAAGAAGTTAAATAACTATATTAAAAAGATGGTCAGTGCATATACAAAGTATTCTCCCTAACCTGATCTTCTTGGGTGGGTTGAGTTCATCCCCAACGTAGGCTGGCCAGGCATGCTGGTTGGGATAAGGATGGAAGGATGCACCCCAAGTACTCGCAAGGTAATCGGTACGGTACATGTCGGCGACAAAATCATCCTCACGGAAGTTTCTCACTCGGCACACCGCCATAACATGATAACAAGGTAGGTGAGCTAGTTGGATTCCTTGGCATGTACATGTTACAGTATTGTCCACTCCGATAATGGCAACATACTTGTATGGTCTTTTAATAAACTCCATAGTCTCATCTGCTCTACGGCTGGTTGGAACATACTCATTCGGAGAGTGCACTTCGAATTCCAAGGTGCGATCCTCATACGGGACAACGGTCATAACTGAACCCTTCTTCCTATGTTTACGTAGTTTGCCCTCCACCCTTGTTGAAAATGCCTGGTTCCTGACGAGTAATTCTCGTGCTTTAACACGCCGGTCAACGAACCATGCATTTAGCTTGTAGAAAGTGTCCTCCACAATGGCTGCCACGGGCAACATTCGGCTCTGCTTGAAAACAGCATTCAAGGACTCGGACCCATTTGTCGTCATTATTCCCCATCTCCAACCTCCATCTTTTGCTTGAAATATTTTCTCATATGCGGGTGCTTCTTGCAGATCTCTCGGATTATTTTTCCCCACCTTGAGTAAGTACGAATTTGCCTTCGGACAGTACTACACAGAAATAAATTTTCAGATTAGAAAAATATAAGTAAATAGTTTATTAAAGTTTCATCTAAAATATACATACATTGGCAAACTCTTTGAACATCTCTTCCAGCCTCCTCGGCTTCTTCCTTCTGCATCCAATTTTAAATGTATCTGCAACCCATTGGTCGTGTTCGACATGCTTGTAGAGGTTCTCTGCAACGTGCTGCATGTTCGGTTTTGAGGCTACCCAAAGCCATTAGGCTTAAGCTGCGGAAAGACTGTAAAACAAAATTTTACTTCTAACTTAAGCCAAAAGGATTGAAGTGGTATGTCGGATAATCTACCGAGAGTTACATACCTGTTCAATCCTTTTCTTAGATTAAAAACCGTAAGTAAAACTTTACTAATTCAGATCATATATTAAGTAGTATGTCGGATAATAACCGAGAGTTACATACCAGATTAATCATGTATAGACCCAAAGTAGTAAAACCGTATTTACTTGTATTTTAATCAGTTTATAGATCTACTCCTTTGATTGATTTCTAAAAGATTAAATCTATTTAACAATTAAATAGATTAATATAACATTTCTTTACCTTGCTTCCAAATTCAAATTGGAATGCGGTCTGACCCGACTGTCTGACCCGGCTAAGCAAGCACCAAAAATATAGTGCCTCTATCAGTTATCCACCAGGAACTACCAGAGAGTTGGTATTTCTTTTGCCAGAAATACTATACCAACGGTATTCGAAAAGTCGCGGTTTTCGGTAAATCACTATTCACCAAAAGTACGAAATTTCTGACAAAACACTATTCACAAGAATAACTTTTATTCTCGCAAAAATATATATATGGATAATCAGATTTTCTGCAAATCACTATTTGAGAGAGGAATTAGATACGAATCGAATCAGATTCTGATTCGTACTTTGATTAGAACTTAGAATGAACTTGTTATTTTTTTCCTTCACATTTCATGACATTTTATAGCCAATTAATGGCGGTTCAAATTGAGTCGGTTTCAAGAAGTCAAAATCAAATTGGATTTGTGATTAGTTTAATATATTTAATTAAACATTTTAATTTAATTTAATTTAATTTAATTTAGGCTTTTAATTAAATTCTAAATTTAATTAAGGCCTAAATTCAAATTGAACTTTTTGATCCAAAATATTAATTCATAATTAATATTTTAATCCATATATATATATATATATACAATTATTCTGAATAATTGTATTTCTTGCGTTTGCGATAAATTTATACGACGTGTCATACACGTTTATAAATTTAATTCGGTTTTAGCATGTCATCTCCATGACATATATTTTATTCTTAATTATAACACTTTATAATTAATCATAAAATTTCTCTGATTACTTTCCTATTGGTGTGACCCGATAGGATCTGTGTTATGTTGGTAAATAGAATTAGAACTGTTCTAACTTCTATATATCATAGGTGGCACCTGGCAAGTACATTATGACACCAATTACACAGATGATGCTGTACCGTACAATATCACGATCCAGTAAACGATTTACTTCGTGTTAATTCTTTTGTCTCATAGCTATCAGATTAGTTTCAAGGTAGGTGTGTGTCATCCTTGAAAACTTAATCTTTTCTTGATCCTGAATAGATTATCAAATATGTTTACTCTTGTAATCATACTGGATCCAGATAATCATATTCTATCAAGGGGCCCAGTGACGCTATAGCTCGTATTGAGATACGAGGGACAATAGTACTTTTGATAAACCATCTTTTCCTCCGCATAAGCTATGTATACCGAAGAACTATCCTTATAGCTACTTTTTACGGATAGCGTTAGATAGCAATCACACATATACATTTCTTATGTAGGAAAAATGAATATCTCATACTTTAGAACTTAACACTAAAATGAAAACATTAATGACACAAACACAATTCCATTTAATGTTTCATTTGGGGTCTGTCAAATATCATGTTCTCTAACATGTATCTGTGTGATTAAAATGACAACTCTTTGTCTATGGTTTGTAAAACTTAACCATCATTTAATCCACACACTAACCTTATCGCGGTAATTAGTGTTCCTGCTAATTACCTTGGTTAGAGACTTTTTAAGAGTATTATCATCTATATTATGAAGTTTCACAATTCCAGTCATGAACTCGAAATGATTCATAAATTCAATAATACTCAAGGTAACAAAATGATTAAACATTCAATTCATGAACAAAGCTTTATATAACAAATTTATCGTATTATTGACTTCTAGATTATTACAAACTAACACTGCATACACAGCCTGTGCACACATTCGCCGTGAGCTGTCGACCACCCGAAATCTGTTCGATCAAAGACATACTTGATTCCTTTGTGCTGGTCTGATATGACGCAGAAGAACCTGTTCCCAACCACCTCTCTTCGCAAGAAACTCATGAAAAAACCCCAATTTTCACCGTCCTCCTTCTCGACAATTGCAAATGCCAAAGGCAACAACTGGTTTTCGGCATCATATGCACATGCTATCAACGGCCTCCCCTCGTAACGGCCAGACAAGAAGCATGCATCTATACTGATAACAGGTCTAATATATGGCACAGCTTGAATGCACGGACCAAACGCCCATGCTATGGCCTTGAACTGCATCGCGCCGAGCTTCTCAGGATCGGTGACATTCCAACATTCAAACTTTGTGCCGGGATTTGTACTTGATATGGCCTGGAGCAGTGGTGCAAGCAAGTTGTATGAACCCTTCCAACTACCGAACAATCTGCAAATCGCAAGTTCACGCCCTCTCCACAACCTGTTGTACTTTGGGGTTACATGGTCGTAAGCGTGTCTCACCGCTCTACCGACCTCCTTAAGGCTGATCGACGGGTCGTCCTTAACATCCCTCTCAATTACATCGGCAATAAGTGATGCCGTAAGTTGTGCATGGTCTGTCCTTGACGACGCAGACTTGCATGTATGAGGTGGTTCACATTTCTTAATGATCCATGCGTCCCCCTTACCCACAGGGGTTGCATACAGTCGGAACTCGCATCGCGGTGAGTCTTTGCAAACAACAACTAACCTTTTTCGATCTCTCTTTTGTATTGTGCACTCCCAGTTGCCGTGAATATGAGTTTCTTGGACTTTCTTCACAAGTTCCTCTATGTTGGTATAAACCTGATTCGGAGCAAGTTCTGTGTTGTAAACGACACGCTTCCCAAAATAACTTATGTCTGCTTCTTCAAAAGCAGTAGTATCGTTGAATGTGGCTACCGGATGTCTGTCTGTCCGACCTCTAATCGGAAATCTGTCATGGCTGGGTGCATAATCTCCATCACCGTCTGATAATGCATCAGAATCCCAATCCCCGTCCTAACTATCACCCGAGTTAATTTCATGTTCCGGTATGGCATCAACCCCTTCAGCCTCCAGCATAGCATCTCTCCGGGGAACAATAACAGGTACAATTATAGGTACGGACGGTGGTACAGAAGGAAATCTGGCTTGGATTACGGGTTGAATAGGAGGCGGTGGTGGTGGTGGTGGTAGGTCGGTGGTATAATCAGTGGTGTAATCAGTGGTATACTCAGTGGTGTAATCAGCGGTGTAATCAGTATGAACGGGTGGTGCATGATCGAAGTTTCGGTCACCCGAGTTGTCATAACCCGAGTGTTCAAAACCCGAGTGCTGTTGCACCGGGCTATCATGACCTGTATTGTCCGTAGAAGGTCCAACCCCGGACCGACGCAGGACCTTTCTGGAATATAACTCCATTATCGGGGTACCCGCAGATTGAAAAGTATTATAAACACATCTCCAACCATCCTCATATGTTATTGGATACTTTACATAGTAAGGTCTATCCCTCCCTGTGTCAACCCGAGTAACTAAATCTATGTCATACCGGTTGTTGTTTACACCAATCCTTTCGAATACCTTTTGCTTAAGTTCCATAAATGAGGTGTTTTCGTTAACCTCAAAGCCGTGGGTTGGATCTTTCGTGTAATATGCTCCCTCCACACCCACCACGAACTTCCCGCCCATATGCAATGTAACCAACATTTTGATAGCTACATTAATAAACAATTTTTTTATCACTTACAAAATAACAATACACAATTAAATTATTAGTAAACAACAACAATTAAAATTATATTAAAATAAAAAAAATTACAAAAATAATAATAAATAATAAACAGTAACAATGACCGATAATAATGAACAGTAATCTGCATTAATCTACAGTAATCTGCAGTAATCTACAGTAATCTACAGTAATCTGCATTAATCAACAGTAATCTACAGTAATCAACAGTAATCTACAGTAACCAGCAGTAACCTACAGTAATCTACAGTAACCTACAGTAATACACATTAACTAAATAATAATAAAAATAATAATAAAATAAAAATATAAAAAAAAATACCTTCGGAGCACAGTAAAGAGCGAGAGGCGGGGCGAGAGCGAAAATGAAGTGTGAGGGAGAGAGTGCGCAGTGCGCTGGGTTTTTATAGTATGTATAGTGGACCGCCCCATAGGGGGGCGGTTTTCTCGGCCAACAGAACCGCCCAACCATAGGGCGGTTTGGCGGGTATGGTGAACCGCCCCTTCATGGGGCGGTTAGGGCATTTTTAAATTTTTTTTCAAATTGAGGGTAGATTTGATATTTTTTTTTTTTTTTAGGGTATTAATAAAAATGTCGGCTAATTTGTTAATGCGAGTTTTGCAATAACATCCTTGAACAAATTCAAATCTTGTTTTGTCGTACTGCACGATTAAAACATACCCCATTTGACTCCAACACATTAAATAAATTGTTTAGTCTGTAACAGTAGAAAAAAAATGTTTTTGCTCGTTCGTAATTTAGCTTTCAAGTTCGTCCGGCATGTTTAATTACCTGTTCTTGTTAGTTAAATTTTTGGGTTTTTGTTTTCGATTTTAGCAAAAATGGTACTCATGGGCTTTCTTCGGACCTGCAGCCCACTATCAATTGCTAGTTTATTTAGTTTCACAGATTTATTTGGGCTTTTCTGTAAACTTGTCCGAAAAATGGGTACCGATTGTTAACAGCAAATTTTTGGCTTCATGCAGCGCACGAACCATATGCATCGCTGTTTTTGATTCTTTAGTCCATGTGCTGCATGGAGTCAAAATAGCTCTGTTAAAATATTTACCCCGAAAAATGGCAAGGGTTTTCCCGCTCGCTGGGAAAAAAGAAAGAAAGAATAGAACATTAGAAGTTTTAGAACTGAAAATAAATAAATACACTCAGATAGATACAACTAGGAACTACGGAAAGGCGAAAAGAAGAACAATCTAGTAAATCCAATTACAAGATTTGAGATAAAGAGAACACGTAGAATCCATTAATGGCGAACTATCTGACGGACGATGTCGATCGGTTATTCGCTTGCTTCAAGTGTGGCATCTCTCCTCCGCGTACGCTCCTTTTTTTTTGTGTGCTTGTGTTCAACAAATCTCGGTCTTTCTTGGATTGTAAATCAAACTATAAATTGAATTTGGTGGCTTAATTAAGCTCTAAATCAACCAATTTCCATTTCCATAATGCGTGCAATACATTTATGATTCCGGGCTCTATTTGCCTCTCAAATCTTGACACATTTTAGGCCTTGTTTCATTTACTGTAGAATCTGCACTTAGAGAGAGGAAGAAGCATAAGGAGGCAACTAGGGGAGAGACACCATGTGAAGGAGAAGGTGACAGAGAAGAAACACCGAGCACATCACACAAATGTGAAAAGAAATCCTTTTCAACGGGTAAAAAACGTAAGTTCTCTTTCCTAAATAGTTTAATACATCATGTTGTGTAGTTATAACTTATGTGAATGAGGTTAATTGTGCTTAGTTGAGGTACCATGCAATCTTGAGGGTTAATTAAGACACAAAATGGAATTGGGCTCCATTTGGGGTTAACTTGGGACATTAACTTTCTTTAAGTTAAGTATGGCAAATTGACCTTGGTATTTCCTTTAAAATGTCGAATGGCTTTTCTAAATAATGTGTGTTGATTTTTTTCTTCTTATTCTGATTTAGACGGGAGAAATTAATTCTATCACAGTGAAATTAAGGAGTGGAAAAAAGTTATCTCCAGTTGTTTTCTATGGGTCTCCGCAAGGTGTACCCGCCAAGAAACCAGTTCATATATTGAGACTGCTGCGTGAAATTCGCCTCGACTTGAAAAGGCAAAATGACTTGATACGAAGGTCTGATTTGAAAAGGCAAAATGACTTGATATCTCATTGATCTCAGTGTTCACCAATCCGTACCAGTACTGATACACCAGCATGGTATAATATAGGTCTCCAAATTTGCATCGAGACTGAAACTAAGCTCATTTAGATCTCTAATTTAACCCAACCTATCCTGATTTGTGCATTTTAGTTTTACCCTTTTCGGTTTGTCATAGTACCATCGGTTGAGACCCTATACATTAGCCAATAAGTCCCAAGAAAAAAAAAAAAACCAAAATGGTCAGGCCCTATACATTAGCCAAAATATAACATAGTTCAAACACATTCCATTCTGGAACTGTGTTAATAGTAACATAAATATTTTGAAAAAAAAAAAACATCTTCATATTTTGTTCAGTAAAGAGGTATGGGCTACATTCCCAAGGCAAGAAGAGGCAATAAGGTTTGGTAACACACATGCAGAGGCATATGTTTTTAGTTATCAGGACCATTTCACGGGTCAAAGGAGATTTCTTGTTTCTACACACGAAGAGTTTTGGAGAAGGTTAATTCATTTTTTAATTTCACTCTTTTTACTATGTCTTAGCAGTTCTTTCATGGTTCTTTGGTATTTGATTGAGCTATGCATAATATAAAGTTATGGCCAAAAGAATACTTTTTATAGACACTGGCAACTGAACTAGTTTCATACTGTATTGGTATGTTCTGATACTAGGGAGTGTGTATTTAGCTTTTTTTATTTGATATTTCAGGTACCAAAATATGGACTCGAAATTGCGCCATCACTATGAGGTCATCCAAGAGGTAATATACTTATAAACTCATTTTTTGGGGGGATACAAGTTCTGTATATTTACTAATTCAGTTTTGCTGTGCTCTTGCAGGGTTTACCATGTCACATCTATTTTGATCTTGAATTCGAGAAGAAAGTAAATACCAACAAGAAAGAAGATTACATGGTAGATATATTATTATCTGTAGTTTTTGACCTTTTATTAGAAAAGTATTCTATACAAGGAAATGAAGATTGGGTCATAGAGCTTGACTCTTCCACTAACGGTTAGTACTACATGCGAATATCCCCTTTTATTTTTGGTCAGTTGCAAACATAACCTGACACGTTGCTGTACTTCATTTAGCTTATGCATGCCTTATATTTCGAATTTGGATTAACTTTAATAAATAGCATCCAACCACTAGATTAATGTGTTGGACTGGCATATTGTATCAAATGTTGACAACACTTTTTGCATAGTCCTTACTAATAATAAGGCATAGTTGTTATTCTAGATCCTTGTTAAAACAAAATCATCAGGGATGCAGGTACCAATTCAGACAAATATCTAGGTTTTTCTAGTTGTCTTATATATTAACTTAACCTTGATTTTAATTGCTAGATATAATTTTTGAAATAATTAAATAATTATGGGCTTAGTTGCAAAAAGGGAATTGTGGGTATCATATGTAAAAGGTGAAAGTTCTTGAGTATAATTTGCTAAAAGATACTTTTTTTCTTAATTTATTTATTTTCTTTTACTCTTTAGGGAAATTCTCACGCCATTTGATAATTCGTATACCTAAGATTGCCTTCAAAGACAATTTACATGTTGGTGCATTTGTTTCCGAGGTAAACATTTATCTACTTTTGTTTTACTTTTGCTACAGTTCAGTACCAAAATAGGTGTATTGGTTTCCACTGGCTTCAGTGTTGGACCATATCTCTATATTCATTTTTTACTTTGGTATTTCTTATGTGTGATAGGTATGTTCACGCATATCTGGTATGCGTGAGGTTGAGCCGAAACTGAACCAACTATTCATAAAGAAAGAGTCTGGCATTGCGGATGATATAGACCACCTATTTTTAGACTCAGCAGTGTATTCTAGAAACAGGTGCTTCCGTTTATCATACTCTTCAAAGGCTGGGAAAAGTGCCTTTCTTGTGCCAACTGGTCGTTTTAGATGCAGAAATTTGGTACGTTTTATATCCTTTACCCAATTCTGTAATATTTTTGTGGAAAGGGTTGTGATATTCTCCAGAAGGCCGAAAATTCACCTGTATATGCCAATTGTAGCAATTATATGGTACAACATTGGCATGTGGTTTATGTTTCTATTTTTTTGGGTACTCTCTTAGACTACTACTGGATTGGTACCAGTAAGGTTTATATTCTATAACTGCTACAAACTGCTTGTTACAGAACTATTGAGCACAGTAATCCTGGTAATAATTGACTCCTGTCAAAAACATTGAATAAATTGTCTTCTTGGAGCAATCAACTTCTCCAGTGATTTTGAATGATAACTGGACTGAGACTTATTCTTTCTGCTGATTTACTGACATCGATTCATTCATGTAACAATATTTTCTGTGTTGCAGAGCGAAAAAGAAGTGTTCATGGACTCGCTTATATGTAAAATCGATGGTGATTGTCAAAAGCTTCTAATTTGCAAATTGGATTTAGATATTAAGAAAACCTTGTGCTTTGATTCAGAGGTTGGCATTGTGATGAAAGTATAATCTTGAGTGTAACTTAAATCATCATGTGTACCCTGCTAATACAAAAAGTTTCCCTGTACCCCCCTATACTTATTTACTTGAAAAGAATCCTCAAGCTCCCAATCTTACCTTACGGTCATCCCAATAATAAGGAATTTAATAGGGGTGATTTGTGATTTCAAAGACTTTTGGGAGTGAATAAGGTGGAGACATTATTTACTGTAATTTACAGGGGCATTTATGGCATTCATTGCTTCAAGGAGTATACATGATGATTTCAATCCTCTAGACAATGCATGAAATTATTCCAGTAAATATGCAGGTAACAAAATATTATCCTTACAGGTTCAAGAAAGAAGTTCAAATAATATTGTTCTAGATGCATTCAGAAACCATTTCAGCGGCTCCTGTGTATATGGGAAATCTCCCTTTCCAGCTATTGACTCGTTTATTAAATCTATTGCTTCTATCGGAAATGTTTCAGGTTAATGTTATTTTCAAATGCATTATCCTTACAATGTTTCGTTTTGTTATCTTCTATGATTGTTCTTTTCTTTTGTTCAAGTGCAGGGAAAATTAGGTGCTGGTACTGGTTTTCGGATTATAATCTGATGATTTACAGTATGTTAAAGAGTAGGTATTGCGAGCGAATTGGAAGAGAACATAAAAGCAACCATGGTAACCCCACCTTGCACATGTGTGCATGCAATAACTACATGACTACGTATTGTGTTTATGCCCTGCTTTTTAATTTTATAAACTAACCGTTGACAATTTTTTAATTTTCAGTTATGTTCATTGTCGATTTTCAGAAAGGTGGCTACTATCAAAAATGCTATGATCCTGATTGTAGAGGTTGTTGACCATCCTATTTTATTGTTTCATTGAGTTTACTTCCTTTTTCCTGCATATCCTGCGCATGCTCAGAATATCCTATCCCTTAAAAAATAGGAATATAACATCTATGGCCTCTCTTGATTGATTCAGAAAATACCCAAATTACCCATCATTTGTTGCCTGCTTGTGTATGTAGAGAGAAACTGAGTAAGCACAGGCAGTTTTGACATCTCATTAGCAAAACTTTCGATGATTCATTTCCAATTTCTTGTATTAGGGGAGGGGGTGCCCTTGTGGTCTGAGGTTTGCAAGGACATGCAAGAATATCATTTTGGGTTACTGAGGGCACATATTCAATTCCCCTCTGTTTCATTGAATTTTAAGCTAACCAAAAATAATGAAATAGGTTACAAGTCACCACTTCGTCCCTTGCCTTGGGACATAATCCCTGACCTGACACCTGTGTTTGATTTAAACCAAGATGAAAATGTTGATACACAACAAGGGGGACAAAAGAACACAAAAGATCATGAGAAGTCTGAAGGTACTGATTCGACTACTGACAGCTGTAGCAGAGATAATGGTTGGTGGAAGGAGGCTATAAATTTTGCCGACCAAATTGAGAAAATGAAAGATGACATAGCTCTATGTGATTTTGTAAGTAAAACTTTTTGGATTGTTTATATGAAAATTCTAAAATGCTATTTGTATACTTTAGACGTAGTCAATTCCCTGTTAATGCTTCAAGGCTCTTTTGCTGCTTCATGGAGATTAAAGTTAAAATTTTCTTTGATGTGTCTGGCGAACTTTTTCCTGTTTCCCTTTTGTTTTGTGAGAATTGGATTGTGTGTGTGTGGGTGGGTGGGTGGGCGGGGGTCTGGATCCCCTAAGGTAACCCAATATTTTAGTTTAGATCCGGACCGTCTGATCAAAATCCAGGTAAATCTGGCTCGAGGTGGAATGCACGGAGCCCTTTAATATCCGTGCCAGAGCAGTTGAGTTCGTCAATGTACTATTTATTATATAAATATAATGTTTCATAATCTTGACAGGAGGATGGCGACCTTGAATGGTGGATGGATGCTGAAAAATTATTGTCCCAGGTTGAAGAACAAAAATCAGTTGGTCAAGTTTCGTCAACCTAATTTGTGTAATATATTAACATAAAAAGGATATGATCACATAGAAGTTGAGTGTACTATCTAAAAGCCGATTTCTTGTAGACAAGATTCATATCCAGCAACCTATATTTATACTGTCACTGTAAAGATCTTTCAGCTCAGAGGGTTTAGTTAAATGCTGCAATGGGGACTTACCTGTGTATAATATTTGACAAATTGTAGAAGTTATCAAGAGTAAGCTAAAAACAATAACAATTTTGCTTCTTGTGCGCAAAACCTTGCACCGAATCTACAAAAACAGAGGAAATTAAGGACAAATGCACACTAGTGGTACATGAAATTCACCCTTATTTTTAATACTAAGTTAATTTAAGATATCAATTGCAAATGTAATTTTGTAATAGTGTGTTTCTAATATTAAATTCAAAAATATTATTTTATAAATGCTTAATTCTTATACATGGAACAAGCTCAATAAAATTTGTAATATTTTTTTTTTAAGTTTAGTTGGCTTATTGCCACTAACGATTGTATTAAGAAATTTGTAATCTTATCACTTTCTTATAAAATAATTTTTTAATGAAGTTAATATAAAATATTAAATTTATCTAGAGGGATCGGATGACACCTTACATTTTCAAAGTCCAAACAGTTGATCAAACCATTCAATATGATATATATATATATATATATATATTAAAATGTGCTTGCAGATCAAATTTTAAATGTTTTTGAATTTTTTACTATTTATTAAGATGGGTACAAAAATTCAATGGTCTGAAAACAACAATTTTGTAAAATACTTAATAAATAGTAAAAAAATTCAAAAAAATGTAAAATTTGATCTGCAATCATATTTTAATATATTCATCATATTGAATGGTTTGGATCGACTGTTTGGACTTTAAAACTTTGAAAATGCACAGTGTCATCTGATGTCATAAAAAAGGCTGTCATCCGATCCCTATAAAACGCCGCTTTATATAGTTTGCAATCCAGTTAGGATATGCACTTATAATCGAGATTGCATCTCCCAATTATTTGTATGTATGGTCATGGAGGCGATAATATGTCCAGGTTCATTGAATTGGGAAACAAATATCATGTTGTCTATATCTAGGTCAACATATCCGCTAAATTTTATGCATAGAGAGGTAGCGTTATGTCCGTATTCGCTAAATTTTATGCACAGAGGTAACGTTATGTCTAAGTGCATTTGAAATTTTGTAAAATACTTAATAAATAGTAAAAAAATTAAAAAAAATGTAAAATTTGACCTCCAAGTACATTTTAATATGGAGATAATGTTGAACGGTCGGATCGACTGTTTGAACTTTGAAAATGAAAATATGTTCATTTTACAAATAGGTCCTTATGTCCATAGAAGAATTTGCCATATATATATATATATATATATATATATATTGATCTATATTACGCAGCGACCAAGTACCAACAACAAAACATAAAATTCATATATAGTGATCTATATTATAGCATGTCGGTATCTGCATCACAAAATTCATATACCTGTTTCCAATGTTTCTAGATTTATAGCTCATCATAATCTTCATTTTCATAATGTACTTACAGATCAAATTTTATATTTTATGAAAACTTTTTATTATTTTTGTTAGATAAAGTAAAGAATCACCAATTTCAAAAATTTTGGACCCAGTGACTTTCTAACTATTTAAAAAAAAAAGTAAAAATAAAATTAAAAAAATTGTAAATTTTGGTCTCAAATACATTTTTCGTTTGAACTTTAGAAACGGTTCAGATCAATCGTTTGAACTTTAGAAACGAAGATGTAAATCTATAGTACGAGTATTGCGAAGTACCATAATCTCACTCTATTTAAATATAACATTATACCATTACAACATTTATATATTTATATAGAAAGGGGTTAGATTTTTGCAAAGCATCGATCACTCGGTGCTTTGATGTAATGCCTTCATTTGTAAAATCCATAATGAAAAGTTTAGTAAATGTTAAAAAAATTCGAATAATCTAATAGCAAAGATTTGTTTTTCTCTATAAAATTAACAATAACAAAGAAACCTAAAAGATATGAAAATTTAATTTTCTATAAATTTTTCTTACGTAAATCATATTAAGAATACTTAAATCGACCTTTAGAACTTGGAAAATAAATTTTGAAGTCAAAACACCACGCCAACCGTGCTTTACAAAACGTACTGACACTACATCGGAGCATTTAGTTGATCGAAAGTGCAATACGATTTGCATTCTAAATTTTATCTCACTCGGTAATTTTATATGGTGTCTTCAATAATTTTGTTTCAGTTAGAGAAAAACTATAATTATAAAATGTATTATATTATTTAAGATGTGTTTCAAATTTTAGTCCAATTTTAATGTTATATTAAATTATTCGAAAAAAATCAACATTATGGTTTAAACAGTTTATTCGATTAATAAACTAATTAATAAAAATCAACATTAGACTTAAACTAATACAAATAATTGAGAAATCAATATTTTAACCCTGTTTCCAAATACTATCCTGTATGTTAAAAATAATTGAGAAATTGACAAAAATAATCACCTATACTTTCAGAGTTGCAGATATCTTCTTCCATCTAATTTTTTATACTAAATATAATGAAAAATATATCATCACCGTATGAGATTATGCACACAAAAAAGAATTAAATTGTGACTTGGCATTAAAGCATGTTGTGTTATGATAACTAACGTCCATGGAGAGTAATACAGTGAGATAGAAATCAAATTTGCAGCGATGGTAGGGGCGTGACAACTATATGCAATAAATAATATTCAACTAGGATTTGTTGAGGCAGCACTGACAGGAACAAAAACATTATACTAAAACCGTATCCATATACGCATAAAATAGCAACTTGCATCAATACAATATACATAGGACAAAGGGTGTAGTACCTAATTAAAAGATATCCTTGAACATAGTATTTGTGAAATAAATAAGTCATCAAAACTATAATTTGCTCAATTCTGTAATAAACACCATACTACAGCCTTTTCTGTTTACAATTATGTACACTCAACATTAACCTTTTAACAGAGAAAACAGCTAAAAAGGAAATAAATAGAACTTATATTGATAAAGAAAAAAAGAAACATGCTTCACTTTCTATGCAAAATAGCTGAGAAAAAGCCACTGTTCACTGATTTCTTATGATTTCCTATAGGAGATACCTGTGTATAAAATTTGGCGAGCTTTCAAAATTTGTTGAAAGGAAACACGCAGTTATAAAAGACCCTTCCATATCAAGGACAAATACACCTGGTAACACGTAGTTATAAAAGACTAGTAACAATCTCTAGTTTTTGAAGGCTATCCACAACTTCAATGAAAAATTAATTAAATCAAAATGTTTTTTTACTACTAACAAAAATAAAAAGACCTCAGAAAAGTACCTCCTTTGCAATGCTGTAGAGAATATCTAATATCTCGGAGAAGTTGGGTCTTAAAGATGGATCAGATTGCCAGCACTTATCAAGCAACTCGATTAGCTTTGGATGGGTCCCATCTGGAATTGTGGGTCTCAAACCCTAAAATATTAAATCTGTCAACTCCAACATATGTTTTGTTAAATCTTTCTAATTATGGTATGTATATCTTTCCATTCTTCCTCCCTTCTATTTATTAGGAAAAAAAATTTCTCGACCGGAAAAGATTGTCTAAGGTTCACCCGAAGGGCATAGCCAGAAATTTTTTGAATGGGGTCAACTATAATAACAAACGTTGATAGTAATGTAATTATGGGGGTCAACAATAGAACAATTTTGACATTTTTATGGAAGTTAAGTATAAACTTACATAAAAAAATTATTTATATAACACAAAAAAATACAATAGAAGTCCATATGATGTGAAAAAAGAATTGGGGACATTGACCCACATTCACTCCCTTTAAATCTGCCTATACATGAAAACCTCATGAAATCCAAGTCCAATTAGCTGCATTAGCCCATGTGAAATCCTCATGAAAACCTCCGCTAGTAATTTTTTCTCTCCTCCTCTCCTCTGCCTCCTCCTCTCTTCTACTCTCCTCTCCTCTCACTCCTCTCACTCCTTTTCCCTTTAACCCCCACTGCATGAAACCAAATCTATGGCGGACCTCTTCCCATACTCAGCTCGGCTACCCATGGCTGAAGATCCCCCACTTGCCCAGGTCTACTTCCCAGTAACCTCTCACAGCAACCTCCTCCTTCATGATAACGACCATACTCTACTCATCTGTTATCAGAGAACCGCAACAAACCTAAACCCAACCATTGTTCAAGATAGGCTGGCCCAACTTTTCGAGGGAGAAATTGCTCACTACCCCCTTCTACGAATATCTACATCCATGTACCTGCTACGGCTCCCGGAGCACCTAAATCGCCACCAAGTACTACATGACGCCGACATAATGGCATGGGCGGTTGATAACCATCTCTCACTCTGGCCCTGGGGAGAAGGTAGCAGCTGGCGCAACTCCCCGCCTACCTACCGCGTCTACCTTAAATTCCACCATTATCCAACTTTCCTCTGGCACCCAAACTATTTTCGTCTCTTAACCTCTGGTTTTGGCGAATCCCTCTATGTGGATGAGGCAAATCTCCGCCATGCTGACCGGTCCTCACTAAGAATAACGATCGCTTGCATTGATCCAAACCAAATCCCTCGCAACATCCTTATTGTTCATGACTACAAGTGGACAATTTGCAAAGTCACCATTCTTGGCTGGGCATACAATGGCGAACACCTGCCTCCTGAATATCAAGGGCCGTCGGAGGGAGGCCATCAAACTGAAGTACTTTGGACAACGCAGAGCCCCCATTATCAACCCCAGCCAGACTTAGAGCTCAGAGACCAAATCCAGCGTTTCCACATGTCCCTCACCGGGCGGCAAAACAGGGGTTCGCCGGACCAACCGACCCCCACCCTAAACATTGGAAACCAAGCACCATGGTCCAGAGCCCACCTCCATGAACCAAACCCACCAACAAATTTGCACCAAAAACAAATGCCTCCTGCAGCCAACCTGACAATTCCCAGTATGCCAACGGAAAAATTACCTCACCACAACAGAATAATGTTGACTCTGCCAAAAACCATGATGCCATCTATGTGCTCCCCAAAAAACCTACCCAGACGGCCAATAATATTGGAAGCATGCAAAAATCCTATAATGAAACGGCCACAGTACATCCTACCCATGCTCATCAAATTGCAACGCAAACTTGCATGCCCTCCTGCAAAGAAGGACCTTCTGTCACCTGGCCTCTGTCAAGCAGAAAAAGAACACAGAGGAACCTTCTATTCTCCAACTTACAATACGGCCAAACATCCTTTCTCCAATCACATTCAGCCCCTACACAAACAAAATCAGCACCCCCCAACACACTCTCCACACGCTCATACCCAAACCGAGAAAACTTATTCCATCCTAGGCCCATACCCTCACCCAAACCAACATATAAACCACACCCATTACGTAACTAAGCCACTGCACAGAACCATCACACAACTTACTCAACCTCCTTTTGCTGCCCCCAACAAACCCTTCTTCCCCCCAACAACAGTTCAAAGCAAATCCATGGACCCATCAGACGAAGCCCTAATCCGCAAATTCGCCCAGCTGCAAACAGAGTCAAGCAGAGTCATCATCCCGGCAAGTGAGGCTAAATCAAAAAACTGGAACCTGTGTCTCAAAGCAGCAGTGCATACGGACAAAATGGTGTTCTCTACCCAATTCGAAAACCAAATGCGCAAGCTGTGGGACGTCAGGCCAGAGACCGTGTTCAAGCAGACAGCAAAAGGCATTTATCTAATAGAACTGGCGGATAAAAAGGAATATCTACGAGTGCTCAATGGGGGCCCGTGGGTCTACAGACAAGATCTTGTGGCAATCGAGCAATGTGCTTCACCGGAAGCGGCTGCTACTGAGCTTACCACAGGCGAACTCTGGGTGCAATACCATAACATGCCCCATGATGCACTGACGGAGGAGGGGCTCAAAATAGTGACAGACCAAATAGGAATCCCACTATCGGATCCTCTGACGGGCTACATCAATGGTAACCGGTTTTCTAAAATCAGAATGCAAATTCTTTTACAAAGACCATTGAAGGATAAAATTGTAGTTGACCATCCAACATTGGGACAAGTCACTGTTTACACTGTTTATGAAAAAATCGGTCGAGTGTGCCGATTCTGTGGCCTACTTGGTCATGAGATGGATACCTGCCCGGAACGGGTAACTCTCATCAGACTCAAGAATGCACCAGAGAATCAGGGCCGGGATGATCTGCGCAACATCCTGAATCCAACTCTTGGACCCTGGATCCTCAGCCCAACAATGGTCCCTAAAAGTGACGGCCCAGCATATAACCGTTACCAGACGCAGCCTGAAATGTCCGGAGAATCCAATGAGACAGGCCCTCAAGATACGATGGGCCAAAAGAGGCCTTTTGAACTCACATCTACAGCCCTCACTACCATCACCCCTAGCCGAAACCCATCTCAGGAACAAACAACTGTCAGGCGCTACATAAGAACATCACCTCCAAAAAACCACCCTGGCCACACGGCATCACCAACCGCCAACAACATCACCTCTCAAATCCCGCACACAACTCTCCCCCACCCACCAATGATCTTTCACAATCCGCGAAGCACAACCAGAATTGCCCGCTCCCTCACTCACACATTCATCCAGCACCAAACCTCTCCTTCCATACTCCCCAAGACCAAAACCCGGATGAAATACCGTCCAAACGAATCAGATCGGCGGCGAGCCCGGCCTCGCTGCCGGGGCAGTTATGAGTCTTCTATCCTGGAATTGTCGAGGGAGCGGAGGTCTCTCGACAATTCCAACGCTCCGGCGCTATCTACAAAGCACCGGGGCAGATCTGGCGTTCATCTCCGAAACGAAGTGTTCAAAAGAAAAATCTGTAAATAGAATTTCCAAATTAGTGTTACCGAATTCTGAGATAGTTCCTTCCACAGGTAGTGCGGGGGGACTTTGGCTACTATGGTCAGATGCTATCTCGGTTTCAATCTTAGAATCGTCTCAGTTTTTCATAGTTGCAAAAATCCAAATAAATCAGAACTCTCCTGTCTGGATTCTCTTCGCAGTATATGGTGACTGTGAAGACAGAGTAAACAGCTTCATTTGGGACCGAATTGAGCACTACGCAACCGATCAACCGTTGCCGGTATGTACAATTGGGGACTTTAATTGCATATCAGATGCTACGGAGAAGACAGGAGGGAATCCAAACCTTAAAACCAAACACAAAAAATTTCGAGCTTTTGTCCAGAGGTCGGGTCTGATCGACCTAGGCCACTCAGGACCCGCCTACACATGGGCCAACAATCAGCAGGCAAGAAACCTCATCCTTGAACGCCTTGACAGAGGGCTCTGTACAGCTGATTGGCTGCAAACCTTCCCAAACACCAAGGTCTTCCACCTCCCCAATTATTCTAGCGATCATTTACCCGTTCTGCTGAGGACGGAGCCGCGTCCCAGGAAAGGTGTCAAACCATTTCGCATAGAACAGTGGTGGTACCAGCATCCGCAATTCAAGGAAATCTGTGAGCAATCGGCCCAAGAAGGACAGCAACAGTGGCAGGCCTCATATGCAGCACTCAGGAAGGGAATAAAAAGCTGGTCGGAGGGAAAAAAAGACCCCAACTGGGAGCTAAAAAAGATAGAAAGGGAAATGGAAAAGTTAGTAAATGCCCCGCAAGATCAGCAAGTGAGAAATCGAATCGCTTATTTGCAGAAGGAATATCAAAGGTATATAATTGCGCAGGAGGCATACTGGCACCAGAGATCCAGACTGAACTGGAGCCTCATGGGGGATCAAAACACGCGTTTCTTTCACACCACCACCACAGTCCGGAGGAGGCGAAATCGGGTCAGCGCCATCCTAAACCAGGCCGGAGGCTGGGCAGTCGAGGAAAAGGAGATTCGGAGGGAATTCATAAACCACTTCAAAGGAATATTCACACATAGCCCACCTGACCCCACTGTTGCTCCCCAGCTACCAGCAGATCTTATCACGGAGATCACCCCAATACCAAATGAGGCCTCCACGGGCCTTGAGCAAATGCCATCCGAAACAGAAATCAAATGGGCGGTCTTTGCATTGGGGCCCACAAAGGCTCCCGGCCCTGATGGGATAACAGCATCGTTGATTCAGGACAACTGGACGGCTTTCGGACCAGCGGTCACCAGGGAGGTCCTGGCGTTCTTTGAAACCGGGGTACTGTCGGACGGCACTGGCAACACGAACCTGATCCTTATACCCAAGACCAAATCCCCGACAATGGTATCTGAATTCCGACCCATTAGTGTATGCAACTTCATCTACAAGGTTATCTCAAAACTTATAGCCAAAAGAATGCAACCTTGGATGAACGGAATTATCGCACACAATCAAACTGCTTTTGTTCCGGGACGCGAAATCTCCGAAAATGTAATACTCCTGCGAGAAATCATACACACCTTCAAACAGCCAGCTCGAGCAGAAAAACAATTCGTACTGAAGGCCGACTTAGCGAAAGCCTTTGACATGCTACAATGGGACTACCTCCTCACCCTGTTACCGATCTACGGCTTCCCACCAAAAATGTGCCAATGGATAGAAGCCTGTCTCAAATCGGCCAAGTTCACAATACTGTTCAACGGATGCGGAGATGGTTTCATACGGCCAACAAGAGGTCTTAAACAGGGCTGTGCTATGTCACCGTACTTATTTATCCTTGCGATGGATCCCTTAGCAAGATGGCTCAACCTAAGAATCAAGCAAGGACAATTAAGAGGGCTTAAGGTGGCGCCTACTGCACAACCAATCTCTTGCTCCATGTTTGCTGACGACCTGTTATTGATGGGAAAACTCACAACTGAAGAGGTGGAAACAATTGCTCAAACACTGCAATGCTTCTGCCAAATGTCAGGCATGAGAATCAACAATGCCAAGTCCAAGGTATGGTTTTCTAACGCTGTTTATGTGCAGGAACAATCACTATTCTACCAACATTTTGATGTCCAGCCAGCTGCAGCGGATGAAAAATACCTTGGCTGCCCGGTTGTCGTATCGGGTAATGGGTCCTTCGACTACCTCATCCAAAAATTTGAAACTCGACTCAACTCATGGAAAACCAGATTTCTTACTCATGCTGGAAGAATAATTTTGCTCAAGGCAGTTCTGGAAAGCCTGCCCGTCTATGCGATGGGAACTGTCCTTCTCCCCACCAAGGTAACCACAAAATTGACCAGTATAATGCGGAATTTCTTTTGGGGGGGAGACGCTGAAAAGAAAAAACTCCCTTATGTGGCATGGGGGAAAATCACGGCTCCGAAGGGCATGGGAGGACTCGGCCTCAGGAGTTTGCCTGAAATGAATAAGGCCCTGGTCCTTAAAACAGTGTGGAGGATGGCCACTGAAGAAGAACCCCTGTGGACTCAGACATTACGAGCAAAATATTTCCCGAGATCAGCTTTCTGGACCACCAATAGAACATATAACTGCACAAAACTGTGGAGGGACATCGTGCATGTCAAACCGGCCTTGCAATCTCAAGTTATGTGGAAAGTGGGTAGTGGACAGGGAGTAAAGGCCTTCTCTCAACCATGGTTCCCAAACTGGATCCAACACAGGGCAACTACAAATGACCAAAGAGCGAAACGAGTTTCACACCTCATACACCGGCAAACGAGAACCTGGGATTTTGAGGCGCTGCAGGGAATGTTCGGCTTTCAAGAAGCGCTGAATATAGCCATGTCCGAAGAAATCAAGCTAGGGGCTGAGGAAGCCCCAGATACGCTCATCTTCACTTTCGCCAGAAATGGGAAATTTTCAGTCAGCAAGGCTTACCAATTGCTGAAAGGAGACATAGGAAATAATGCTGAGAAAGCTTTTTGGACATGGGTATGGAAGAACAGTCGACTCAGTCCAAAACTCAAACTGTTCATCTGGCGATGTGCACAGAATGCGCTCCCGGTTAGAGCTGTTATAGGTGCTAGAATTCCTGCAGTTGACCCAATTTGCCCAATTTGTAAACACCAACCGGAAACAATCATGCACGCACTATTTCAATGTGACTTTGCAAGAGCTTTCTGGTGGTCATCTGACATGGGGATAAGATCCGACAGTTTCCAAGGAGACTATAAAACCACTATCCAGAACGTGATAAGGGTGCTAGCTGACAGGGAAATCACCCAATTTGTATGCATTACATGGGCAATTTGGAGGTCACGGAATGATGCGGTCATGGGGGGGAAACCGCAAAATAGGCTTCTATGTACCAGGTACTACTCGGACACTCTGCAAGCATGCAATGCCTTAGCCTCAACAGGAAGCTCTAATTTGGTAAGAAGCGTTAACACGGCTCAAATGATCCAACAAACCCATGAGGGCACCGGGTTAGAATATGAATGCTATGTAGATGGCTCTTGGTCGGAAGATGGCAGGGCGGGGATCGGGGTATATCTGAAACGGCATGGCATTGGGATAAAATGGCTGTTCAGATCAATACGAGCCCTGGGACCTACTCAGGCAGAAGCAAGAGGAGTCCTAGAAGCTTATACACTAATGCACCGTCTCCAATGCACACATGGAACTGTTTACTCCGACTCTTTGGAAACTGTTGACTCCCTATCACATAACCCACCTAGCATACATGACTGGAGGTCATATGATCATATCTGGAGCGCATGGATGATGCAGTCCCAAGCAGAAGGAAGATTTAAGCTGGAATACAGAAGTAGAGCAGAGCATGGAATCACAATTGCCCATCACTTGGCAAATCAAGGGAGAATCAGAGGATGCGATATGGAAGGGGATGATATGGAAACACTGAATACTGAGGAGACAGCCCCGACCAACAATTCAGCAGCAAGATAGGAATAGAGGCTAAACATAGAAATAGATCATAGAATGTAGACCTACGGGTCGTGAAAGAAACCCAAAAAAAAAAAAAAAAAAAAAAATCTGCCTATACCGGGTAACTATCCGGAAATTGAGAATTCACACACACGAATTTGATGCACAAATATTTGTATGGCGTCCACCACTTCAGATTCATTAAAAATTTATACTGGGTTAACCTTGACCCTATTCTGATGTATAAAAATTCATGTGCACGGTATCAAAAAACACTGGGGGATTTTTTTTGCGGTTTCTTTGGGTCAAGATAAGTTTGGAAGCCTATACAAAAATTTTAATGCATCGGATTTTGATGCATCAAAATTCGTGCACATGCAAATTCTCAAAATTCATACTAGCCTCTAGACAAGCGTTAGGCAATTACTCCCGGGACAATAGTTAGCACTTTATTAATTTTCTTTCTTTTTTTGAAGGGGAGGGGGGATCCCCCTATATTATGAAGAAAAAACATGACACCGTACTATTGTAGAAGTATGTTTTTTACCTTCTGAACTACAGCAACAGCTGCTTGAAGTGGTGTTAGATCTTCATAAGGTAACTGAAAATCACAAAAATAAAATTAAATACGAAGTCAAAAGTTTCCAAATTTATGGGACAGAATTGCATGATGGTCTCAAAGCATTACACTTGTTGTTTGGATCTGCAAAGGCTTAAAGTCCTCATTTTGACACACCCAAGTACATGATCATTAGGTACCAAAAGGACACAATATATAGTCAGTTTTAATGCATAATGAGCTATGCAGTGAATATACTCCACTTAAAATAAATCATTTTAATGTGAAGTGATAGGATTCCTTCCCATTTTTTAAGCTGAAAGATGAAGACAATTATTATTGCTGATCCCCAGAACGAAAAGATAATCGTACAGGTAAGTTTTTAAGAACCAGATGAGAACTCTTAAAACATTATGGACCAAAACAGAAAATGGATGCCCACTTGGAATGTACTGTAAATGAATGCAAAATTAATACTTCATCTGATTGTACCTTTCCAACTAGTAACTCCCACAGTACAATGCCAAAGCTGAAGACATCAGCCTTGTGATCATACGGCTTGTGCTCTATTACCTACAAATAAAGGAGGGGGAGCAAGAGAGAGAGAGAGACGAATAAGCCCCTGCCAAGTTTTCGAAAAAAAGAGAGAGAGGAATAATACCTCTGGAGCCATCCAACGGTAGGTCCCAGTTTCAGCAGTCATTACACCAGAATGGTCTCTGACACGGGAAACTCCGAAATCTGCCACCTTTACAACCTGACATATAAACAAACTATCTTACATCTACAAGAGAAGTTACTTTATGTGAATTAGATAACATAAACCTCAAGCTCAAGGTAGAGAGTAGGCCTTTGGCTTTGGGAAATGCCAGTTTAGCCCCATAAAGTTTGATTTTGCATGCTGATCCTTATAAATGTCAAAAATATTACAATAATGGCATAAGAGATTCACATTGAGCTTAATATATCCCTAAACATTGAATCTGAGAACTACAAAAGATGGCATAATTTAGTCCATCAAATAAACTCAGTATAAGCTATATTTTAGTAAATATACCTCAGGAAATTTTTTTGAGAAAATATACCTCAGGAAATTGAAATGACATTGTACATAGTAAACTCAACTAATGTCTATGCTTCATGTTATAATTAACAAAAGAATTGGGAGAGCACAGAAGACGATGTAATAGAAGGAATATATGTGCCTGTTATCTTTACCTCTTGCTTCACAAGTAATAAATTGAAATTTTCTCATTTGATAGATTTGAAAAATCCCATCTCGTGCAATGGAAAAGTCAAAATTTGCACTGTTGATAATGAATCATACAAACTGGAAAAGTCAAATTATAAAATGAAGAATGGCAAATTTCTTTGTGACAAATTGGTCAGTAAACTTTCATTTTGTTCCAATTAGATCATTCTCTAACAGATTGCCTTGAATTCTCTAACAGTCAAATTATAAAATGAAGAATGGATGTCAAATTTATGTAGACCATGAAAATTGAATTGGAGCATCTTGGTTATATATATTTAGTACCTCCTTTTCATCCATAAGAAGATTTGCAGTTTTTAAATCTCTATGTATAATGTCACATTGGTGCAAGTAGTCCATTCCCTTCGACACATCTATTGCTATGCGTACCACAGCTGGCAATTCGGAAAGGCCTCCATAGTTGTGAATAAGGTCAAACACACTCCCACCATTCATAAATTCTGCCCATAATAAAATAAATTGCTGAATAAAAGAAAATAAACAAATTTTAAAGCTAAAGAGAAAGACAATATCGGACCAGATTGAGATAAATTAACAATCCATTTATCAAATAATAAAGAGAAAGAATGACACAAGGCATTGGTCTGTGCACCTGTAACTATACATAAAATGGGAGGTTTTGTGCAAGCACCGATAAACTGCACCACATTTTTGTGTCTAACCTTTCTGCAGAGATGGAAGATTGTTATTAATTCAGTATACTTGTTATCATTGCTATCACTTTTATAATTTTGTTCCTACTGAAATTTGACACAATTAAAAGCACACAGGACTACATATATAATATATAATATGAAACTTCATAGTCTGTTAGGAATGCTATTTGGTTTACATGTAAATTTTTTAGGTTTTATAGGGGCCCACAGAAATATAAATATTTCCTAAATAAAAGCTGGACCTCATGATATATATCTCTTGGGCAAACTCGCGCAACATATCAGGGGACACAATCTCAGGCTTCAGTATTTTAATTGCCACATCTTGGCTGCAATATGTTCCTCGAAAACTATCAACAAATAACAAAAAAAAAAAACATAAGATTAACTACCCAATAAAAAATAAATAAATGAAAACTATCATATTTCTGAACTTACAGATCACCGTAAGACCCTGATGCAAGCTTGCTATCAAATGTAAGGAGCTTTGGATCTATTTCCCAATCGTCAGTTCCATCTATAGGTATAGAAATAGAACTGCTTGGAAATTCTTCTACTTCAAGTGTTTCAAGTTTAGGTAATACTGGCTGAACCACAGTCCATGCTGTACTCTGCCAAACAAAAAGAACTTGAGAGTGTAATCTAATTTTGCAAGAAGACTATAAATGTTCCTATGTAAGCAATGGAAAGAAAAGTAAAAATGCCCTCTTGTCATGGAACGGGATATTGCGAGAATTCCCTGTAGTTTCCCTGTTTATACAATTATACTAAAAATCTTCATGGATTTTATTTAAAAGAAAAAAAAAACATAGTGCACTTTATGTTCTAGTATTGCAATCTCTGTAAATTCATGCATTGGAGTGTTACCTTAGCCTTGTCTATTTGCTTCTGCAAAGTGACCCTGAGGAGGTCATTTTCCTAATTTTTCAAAAACATATAAGTGCATTAGCAACTCAACATATAATATTGAATAATTATAAGAGGTGGGTAGATCCTGCATGCCCCTGCAAAAGTTTAAAGTACCATATACCTCCTCAAAATGTGAAATATTATGGAAACTCTGAGAAACGAACTGAATTATTCCATCTACCCTCATTTCCACTCACCAAATTGTTGAAGGTCCTTATTACTGGAATTGTCCCACATTTAGATCCAACATATCTTTTGAGAATATTCAAGAATATTTGCAAAAAAAAAAAAATTCTTGTATGAAATAAGAATATGCGAAGCACTGTACAAATTTTACTACATTGATCCCAAGTGCAACAATCTTGTTCTAATTTTTTAACACAATTTTTCAATTAATGTTAAGAACTGTTGGTATGAATTAAACTAACAGAGTTTGAAGGACAAATGACATTACGGGTTTCAGTGACTGTTAATAGCTTCCTAGGGCCAACTGATGCATAAATAATGCTGCAGGGGTGCTCATGATTTGTTACATGCAGGATACAGAACAAATTGGACTCGAATGAAGTTTCAACAGCAAAAAAAACTTTCATCTAGGAACCTAATATTAACCTTGCTCATGCAGGAGGTCTAGGTTTTACTCCTTCCTAGCAAAAATTAAAAATGGAAGAAAATATTTGCTTTCTACAAGCACTTCATTTGGAAACTCCAGCAATTCTAACCAGATTTAAAATAAGTGAGTAGTCATACAACTATTAATGAAAAATGAATCCTCTAAAATATTTTACATAAAAACAATTTGCCAACTAGTGACTTACCTGATAAGGCCAACCATCAACAATAAATACAGTCAAGGAATAGCCGTCTTTAGTTGAATATGAATGTGCTTCTTGTATATTGAGGTTCAGTTCGGCAAGCAATGTAGTTAGCTTGAGAAACACATAAGAAAAAGAGACATGACATTCAGGAAATAAGTTAAAAAAACTTAAAATTGGGTCAAAGTTCAATTAAACAGTGTTCTCAAGTAAATTACAAAAATCATCCTGACAATAAAGCTTAGAAATTTCAATTTTGGTCCTCAAATATACAACTGTACAATTCTGCATTTTACCTCACCTCAGTTTGGAAGGAAAAGGGGAAAATGTCCAATTGTTTGATATACCTGTCCGTGGCCGAATTTATATCTAAATTATTACTTGGGATTCATGGGAGGCAAATCAGGACCAAAGCATGATTTTTTTGCAATTGACGTACCAGCATGGGAAATGCATGATACTAAAAAGGATGATTTGATTTCATTGGCTTGGTAGATTTTTTTCCAAATTCAAAGGGAATAATACAAGGAAATTACCTGACTGAGTAGCTTTGGCCTGTCTTCTGATGAAAAAATGATCTCATGCATAGGCCTGCCAAAGCATCAACGGTTCAGAATAAGTTAATTAAAGTGAAATCGCACAAAATGAATATATAGTCACTCAAAAGTACCTTTGAAGATCAACTTCATTCTTAGGACCTACCTCTGAAGTGCAATGATCATTCATTATCTGAAAATAGTTTCATTAATACATAGATGGCCAGATAATTAGAGTGATGTCAAATTATGTGTCTTAATGAACTAACTACTATACTTTTTGCAGCGAAAGATGTACTTTTAAGAAGAGTAAAGCTACCAGGACTTTAAACTCATCAAGGTAATTTATGAGCTTAACTCCAAAATCTATCATATTGACTTCAAATGACGAATCAAGCTGAACTTATTAATGAGTGAAGCATTTACATATCAAATTTCTGAATTTTTAGTTCATTTAGTATAAAGTCAGGAGGTAAAAAATATGAAGGTTTAAATTCAGTATGCAAATACATCACTCATAAAATAGATCGGTTCAATCAGTTTGCACTCGTAGTTTGAAGCCAATTCAATAAAGTTCACCTTGGTGCATTTCTTAAATTAATGAGTGATTTTTTTATAAGATATGGACATATGTAGTGCCCCTCACAAGTGGATGGTATTTGGTTAACACTAAAGTGGAGGAAATTAGTTATAAGAAGCAAAAATTAATCACCAAAGGATAGTATTTGGTTCTCGCATACATCCAACTTCTATGTATAACCATTTGATATGAGTATTGTTCAAATTAGAAAACTAAAATTCTTTATTCCTTAAATATCAAGTATATTAAATTTGCATCAATTTGAAAGCCGTTTAGCATTCCATCATCATTTAAATGAGATGCACCCTTTTATGATGGTTGTTGCACAACATCATTATTTGAGAACTACGCAGTACCTGAGCAGCACGAATCTCAAAGGCAGGTCGAAATGCAGGGTTACGCACTTGTTGAAGCAACCTCATGTGGATAAAAACATCTTCTGCTGTATTTGAGTGTATATCAAATGCATATCTACACAAAGAAAATTACAATGACAATAGGTTGGTATATATAGATTCCATCATAGATAGAAACCCACTCTTCTATATAATTAGTGGCAAGCGGCATCTCTTTCGCACTGTGGTTGAGGGTTCATCTCAAATTCTCAATAGATCCATTTAATGAAATTTATTATTCTCAACTAATTATGGATCAAAGCATAAACCAGGAATTTTATTAAATTGTACATAAACTTAGCTTTTGTCACGGATGCCTTCCAATTTGGATAACTGAAAGTTGTACAGAAAATATGGGATAGATTGGGGTAAAAGAGATGAGTCCATAAATCTTTGTCAGAAGTCCACGTTTGTTTCTTACACTTCTAATGCACTTAATGCCTACCTTCATGCAAACGTTTCAAATGTTATTAAAGAAAATAAAAAGGTTGGAACCTGGAACTGATGGAAATGAACAAAGATACGCAAGCTTTTTCTTTTTTTTTTTTTAGTTAAAGCCCGTAGGCGTACGCAAGCTAAGTCTAATGTGAGAGGTTCACAGAAAATCCCAGGTCACGAGGAATATTCCTTTTTTTCTTTTCTTTAGATAGAAATGGAGCAAGCACGAATCCTGCCATAAAGTGATCCGGATTTGACAAAGAAAAATGAGCGAGAGAGAGAGAGGATCAGAGGAACTACGGCGAATTTACGGGTCCGGTGTGAACTCTTGCCTTATTTTCCTCCAGTTTTTTCCGCCATTTTTTGTTTCTTCTTTTCATGTTTTGAACTTGAGCCTATCTCATGTACGGTTACGGTTACACTTACACAGCAGAGTAGTGTATAACTGTATACTAATCAAAAGTTGAGCGGAGCCGGAGAGAGATCGATTTACGGTTAGAGGCATTTATAAAAAATTTCCTTCAAAATTTAGTATTTGCAAACAAAAAGCTCTCAGCATACCCCACTTGGCATTTATAAAAGCATCAAGGAATTTTTTTAATAGTCTCTTCCCTATCTACTAAAATAGTAATCTTGAGATTTCCATAAATGGAGCAGAAATAGCAGCACTGGCACTGCAGCAGCAATAGAACATTAATTAAGAACAGCATCAGATATTTGCATAGATACCCTTCAGATAATAGCATTTGCAATGCACGACGATTGTACAAGTACAAAGCAGTCCAGCTGCTTTCTGGCGCCTGCCTTTAACCACATTTATGATTTATCTCCCTTAAACTTTACAAAGCGATAAATAACCCATTTTCCTTTTAAAAAAAAAATACTAAGGAGATTATAAAAACAAAATTCCAGAGTTCAGAATACTCTAGTTGGTGCACTGATTAAAATAAAGGGAAAAACAACAAAAAGAAAAGATGGAATGGCGGGGTGGGGTGGGGAAGGAAAGAGAGAAGGGACCTGGAAGGAAGACGATCGAAGTGGACCCAGAGTTGGTCAGAGAACGTGGGAGAGATGGACTCAGTGCATGGGGCACTCGTGAGCCGATCTAACACTTCGTTGTAAACCTCTCTCATGCTCCGCCATGTCCGTACCATATTCTCTTTAGACAGAGAAGTGAATGTGGGTCTCTTCGCTCTCTCTCTCTCTCTCTCTCTGTCGAATAATCGAATTGTCGATCGATCAGCTACCAGTCTACAACATAACATATATATCCACGTGAGGAGAGAGATTTCCTTTATTTTTCCTACCGCCGATCTTTACTGTCTTTTACAAACTTTGGTTTATGTTTTTTTTACTGCCTCAAAAGAGTTTCTACTTTTTTAGCGAGAACAAATGAGAAAACCATCAGAAAAAAAAGTGAGCTTGAGGCATATATTTATTCTAAAAATGCCCGAATTATAATATACATCTTTTGCCCAATAAATTCAATACAGTTACAAACTCTTTTGTATTTTAATTTTAAAGTTTGATCTGTAATATTTTTCTCAATTTATGAGGGATGTGTTCATGTAAACTTTTATGATTTATTTTGTTTCGAACAATCAATAATTCATAATTGTCAATATATTTATGAGGAATGTGTTATGTGAAATTTTATATTGGTGCATTCATAAAAAAAAAAAATCAATGGTTTGAATTCAATCGTTTGGACCTTAAATTTTAAAATATAACCCATATCTATAATTATATTGCATATATTTTTTTAGATAATAATTATATTGTATACTCATGTATTGAATTAAATGTTCTTTTTTTATATGCAAGCAAAAATGATCAAATGATTTTCAAAAATTTTAAATGATGATACTACATTTGTACATTTTTATAAGTTAGTTTTAAAACTCATATTGTGTGTGTTTCTTTGATTATCTGATAAGTTCATTTTTATAAGTGAACTATATATGTTGTACTTTACCGCCCATTTAAACTTGCAATTCTATATAATCAAGGGAAGATGGAATATTCTTAATTGATGCTGTTGATACGCATGCAGGACTGCAGGAGCCAATCTGTGAGAGCGTACGTGTCATCAATAACAATAAATAAAAGTGCGTAGAAATGGGTGATTTAAATAACTTCCTTGATAGGAGATTAGGAGAGGAGAGAACGGGGATAGCATGGGAAATTCGGATCCCCCCGGTAAGGTACCTGAGGTGCAATAAACAAAATCTGGATCGTTCTTTAACTTGGCACGAAGCAGACCTCTATAGTTTCTCCGGACTGAGTTTGGTCCAGCTAAGATTTTATTTATCTCACCCCTCCATTACCTGAGGGGACACGCACCCATAGAATGGGACGGGCCGACGGGGAGACCGGAAGCTGCTACAAGAAAGGCTTTCTTTTATTCTGGTTTCGAGAAATTACTGCATTTAAACTAAAATAATAGAAATACAAGGTTTCCAAGCTTTGAACAATTGTTGATAAGTGCGCTATGATTATCATTTAAGGTTCTGTGTGGCGTACGGAACGTCAGATGTGTTGTGTGGCCTTGTCTTATTAATTTTTGGTGCGTCGGGTCATTGGGATGGAAGTTAAATGACACAATTAGAAATTCAAAAAAAAATTATATTAGAATTCGATAATATTTTTATTATTATGTAAATATTATATTAAAATTTTTAATTATTGAGAGAACATAAAATTATGTTAACAAATCAGAACAATTATCGAATTATTCATAAAATTTGTAAATTTTGTGAATAATACGTCAATAATTTAGAAACCATTTAATTCATTTATTTCTTAGAAAAGGTGCTTGAAATAAATAATTCATGAATTATTCACAAATCTACTAAAGTATAGCAAGCAGCAGGGGAAAACCAGTAAGGGCTGGGGGACAGCTGCCTTCTCTACTCCTGAATTTTGAATTTTCATGGAGATCTATATATTCGGATTAACTTTGTTTTCTCTGAAAATTTATTTTCCCCCTCTGAAATTCTGATTTGTAATTAGAGTTAAAATTAGAATAAATTCCTTGAATTTTGATTGGAAATTGGAAATTAGAAGTCAGAGCATTGGAAATTATCTAGTACCCGATTAACTAATAGATTGAACCCAATTAACTATTTAAATCTCTTTTCTCTAACGAAAATTCTAAATCCGCCCTTGACAAAAAGTATAAAGAGAAAATAATAATCAAATAGTAAAAATAGAAAGCGACTAATTGTACCCAAGGAGTTGTACCAAGTGTTTACCCAAATCAACTGTCATTTGACTTGCGCAAATACTGTAAAATTACATACTCAATATTGTATCTTCAATGGCAAATCATATATAATACGTAATTCAAAATTCTAACAACCAACAACTCTTACAAGTGGTCCCAAGTTTGTTGCTAACCGTTTACAACTTCCACAACTGCCAAACTACCAATACTTCCTGTATTTCAACTGGGTGTACTTTTAGAGTGACAGCTTCTAAAAGATTTCAAAACCGAACCACTTCTCGAACTTGCAATTATTTTCAAATAACACCTAAAATTATGCAAAATTAATTTTTTTTGCATCAAAATTAATTTTTTTTTCCGAAATTAAAATTTTTAATTTAATTTTTTTTATTATTTTATTTTTTTCATCATTTTTTTTCTTCAATTATTAATATTTATATATGCATCTATATCATGTAAAATAAGACTTCAATACTGTAAAACTCGCAGATGTAAACTATAAAACTAACAGATGCAAACTATAAGACTTCAATACTGTAAAATTGACACCTGAAACTATAAAACTAACATATACAAACTATAAAACTTCAATACTGTAAAATTCATAGATGTAAACTGTAAAACTAATAGATACAAACTATAAAACATCAATAATATAAAACACATTGTTCAACAAAAATAACCGTTCACAAGCATAAAATGTTACTAGTCACAACCACATTGTTCAACAGTAGCAAACAGAAACAATAACATCAACACACAAATACATCTGTTCCACACAAGCATACTATTCCACATACACAATGTAATTACTTCATAACCCTCTGGTGAACGTTATTTGGATGAGTGAGAAGCATCATCATTAGATCAACTTGTTCCTTCAAAATATTATCCTGCAAAAAAACAAAATAAACAAGGTTATAAATTGGAGTTACCTTGCTGAGAGAATAAAATACAAATAGGAATTACATCATAAACTATAAAGTTAAAAAAATTACTTGTGTGAAAATTGATATCAACAATTAATACCTGCTTTGGGCACACATCCTCAATAATACCAACATCTTTCCAACCTGGTTTAGCTGAAAGAAAAGTTGATATCAACAATTAATAAAAACTTCAAGTCCTAATCCTGTAAATCATTGGCAAAATCCTGAAAAACTAGTTGAACAACCATTTCATGAAACTATTGCATGAAACCTGTAAAATAACGAATATATTATATAAAACTATTGCATGAAACCTGAAAAATTATTGAATGAAACCTGTAAAATAACTGGTACATCATATGAAACTTTTGCATGAAACCTGTAAAATAACTGATACATCCTATAAAATTATTGTATGAAACCTGTAAAATGACTGATATATCCTATAAAACTATTGCAAGAAACCTGAAAAACTATTGAATGAAACTTGTAGAATAACTGATACATTCTATAAAACTATTGCATAAAACATGTAAAATAACTGACATATCATATAAAACTGTTAAGTAGATCATGTAATAGTTTAATGCATTTCAAATTCTAATCATATAAATCATTGGCAAAATCCTGTAAAACAATGTATAAATGAGTTTAAATCAGCAAAATTTACATGTCAAATAATGTAAATAAAAATAGACATTCAGATAATACGAGATATGTGAAAACAATTGCATATATCTTGTAAACTATTGCATATACCCTGTAAAATAAAGAAAAGAAAAACAATGCATATATCCCGTAAACTATTGCATATATCCTGTAAAAATGTTAAATAGATCATGTAAAATACCAGTGTTCTAAATAGCGCGCTATAGCGCCGCTATAGCGTTTTTGGACCCCAAACGCTACGCTATGACATCAAAATGCGCTATTTGCGCTATACAATATGAGTTTTTTTTTTTTTTAAGCAATTTATATGGGTCTTAAATAAAGATAAAAAAAATCTCAAACCGAAATTGAATTTGTTGCTACTTGATACAGATAAATCAATTTGAAATTGGGAATAGAAATAGAAATTTGAATAGAAAAAAAGTCCAAATCGAAATTAAAATTTGAATAGAAAAAAAATAAATTATGTCATGAATCATGATGCTTAAGATATTTTTAATAGGAAAAATCGATAGTTTATGATATTACTATGGATATTTTGAACCGCAATTTGGATTTTGTACGGGTTCAGTATGAATATTATAATTTCTTAATTACTTTGGTGTTATTTATTGTTCTATGAGACTTTAGAATGTTGATATTTAGTACAAATATTGAATATACGAAATGTAAAAAAAAAACGCTATTTGAAATAGCTTCCGCTATAGCGACGCTATTCGCTATAGCTTTTTTTTTAGCCTTCCCGCTACGACGCTATAAACGCTATTTAGAACCTTGTAAAATACTCTACAGAACATTTAAACCTGATTGGTAGATCATATAAAATACTGTACAGATCATGTAAACCTATTAGATAAATCCTGAAATTTTAAATCAGAAAAATAAAAAATTTACAAAACTAGACCAGATCGACAGCTGATATGTTAGATCAGATCAAATCAGACTCGAAATATTACCAGATGGGATCATCATCCGCCAAAAGCAGCGAATTGGTAGCGATATAGCACTACTACATTGATACTGTAAAACTAACAAATCAATCTTGCATATTTTGTTCAAATCACTTGCTTTCTAATTTTCTCAAGCGACAATTTCCAAATCAAAATTTAGGAAAAATGTACAACTCACCGTTCGGGACCTAAGTAATTAGCAAAGTTACCCACTCAATTACACTTTGACAAAGACGAAAGAGAGATAATGAAGTTATAACAAGGGTAGATCTCGAGATGCAGGACCTACCTGGAAGTGAAAGTCGGAAGCAAGGTGCATTTTCCACAGACGCAACCTCTGTGCTATGGAAGTTATAACAAGGCTTCTTGCTGACGTGGCGTCGAATTGCTGGGGGGACGAAGGCGAAGATGCACCACACTCACCCGAGAAATTGGTCTCTACTAATTCTAGCTTTCAAAATTTTATTTCAATGATAATACCAATTACAAAATGAGATAAACTAACATAATAACATTAAAAATGAGATAAAAATAGAAATAAAGCGACTAAAAAGAAAGTAGAAATTGATCGAAGATTTTCAAGTCACGTAGATCTTCATTCTCATTATTAGAACATTGTAATGATCTCTTCGGTGGATTTGATGGGTGGTTTTAGTAATTTGAGGACTAAGCTAATAGCATGACATAATAGGTTTGTCACTCATTATTTTCCTTAAGCTCACTCTACTAGGGTTTTACGAGGATATTTGTAGAAAGCATGTTTTTCTCCCTTTGCTTTTTTTTGTGGGCTGAAATCTCAACGTTTTTTGCTCTTTTGTGTGCTTAGGATGCTCTAACCAACCATGAAGATGAAGTGAAGATGTAGGGGGCTATTTATAGGTGAAGTTTGAAGCCTCTTGAAGCTCAAAAACGTGCTCAAACTGCTGCTACATGGCATACCCCACATTTGATTCTGTTTTGAACAAAAACACATTTGATTTGTATTAGACAAGAGTTGTGGACTTCATTATAATGATTTTAATGCAAATACAAAATCTAAACCATGCATACAGGTGTTTAGCAGGTTTTACTTAATTTATATAACCATTTTAGCATATCATAACCATGTTTATTTCAAGAAGAAGTGGAAACATGGCAGCAGGATTCTAGCCATGTTCATTGCTTCATTTTAGAAATTTGCACTATTCTAAGGTCAATCTCAATGGATAGAAACTGAAATTTGCAGCAAGGATATGACAAAGTTAGGTGTACTTTGAGTATGCATAAGTATGATAATTAAATTACTCTTAATCTCATTTTGTGTTGCTGAATTTGCTGCTGGAAAGAAAACGTTGCTGCTGGAATTTTTCCTGCTGAATTTAGACAAGAGTTGTGGACTTAATTATAATGATTTTAATGCAAATACAAAATCTAAACCATGCATACAGGTGTTTAGCAAGTTTTACTTAATTTATATAACCATTTTAGCATATCATAACCATGTTTATTGTCAAGAAGAAGTGGAAACATGGCAGCAGGATTCTAGCCATGTTCTTTGCTTCATTTCAGAAATTTGCACTATTCTAAGGTCAATCTCAATGGATAGAAATTAGAAATTTGCAGCAAGGATATGACAAAGTTAGGTGTACTTTGAGTATGCATAAGTATGATAATTAAATTACTCTTAATCTCATTTTATGCTGTTGAATTTGCTGCTGGAAAAAACGTTGCTGCTGGAATTTTTCTTGCTGAATTTTTTTTAGTTGCTGGAAATTTTTCTATATATGAGAAAAATTATAAAAATGTACTTAATATGTGTGCATGGAGGTAGATAATTTAGGGTTTAAAATTTAGAGTCCTAAATGGTGATTTTTATAAATTTTTAGGTGTTTTGATTCAAAATACAAAGTTTATACCGTCATTTATATTTTGATAGGAAACTTTAGCTAGCAGTTTTTTCCTTTTTGAAATAATGATTTAGACTTAAGAATGATACAGCTTTTTGTAGCCCTACAATGCCTAATTTGACTATTTGATTGTCTTCATGATTATTCTAATTCATGTATGATTTTTTCCTACTCATTAACGTCTCTAATTTTGGCTTAATATGCATGAAAACTTGTGAATGAATAGCTATTAATGTTTCACAAAATAATTTTGCCAAGTCTAAATTATTTAAAAGATGACTAAAGATGCCCAAAAATTATTGTTGTTCTCACATTACATCTTTTTTTTTTAAGATTTAAATTTTAAGATGAAAATAAAATATGCTTGAATCTAATGCTAATTCGTAACAAGATAATGAGTGTAGAGAGTTTTACATCGACTCAAATTGATCAACGTTTAAGATAACATATGTATGTAAATATTCTCATAATTCATATAACATTTAAATTGATGTAAAACTTGACTAATCAATAATTAGAAATTTGTCTAAAAAAATGAGATTCTGATGATAATAACTTTTCTAATTGGTTCAAATTAACTTGATATAGGCGCTATATAAAATGTCAGATTTTGACCTAATATGGTTAAATTAGACTAGGAATATGATTCAATCATACATGTGAAATCATGCAAATATATATTATAGAGTAGTAGATGAGGTTCTACATGTTTAGCCATATGGATATATTACACATATACCAAGGTGTAATAGAAGGTGACAATAGGTACCGTGTGGATTTTGCCTAAACCATTGTAGGGTGCTAACTCTCTTCTTTTTAATGTTGAGACATGAGACTATGCACTTACCATGTGATCATTTATTGTATTGTGAGATTGAAGTCCAATTTGAAAGAGTCTCTTGAGTTCACAGCATGAAAAAAATACGATATTATTATAGTTCAATTAAGATGACTATGGTATATTAGTATAATGTTATCATAGTTAAATAAAGTATGCATTGTAGTATTAAAAAGTCATCGCTCATGAATATGTCCATTAGATTTTATCTTAATTTTATGAGATGATTTTTTTTTGTTTAAATATATTTTCCTTACTACATTCTTAGATTTTATCTTTACGAGATGATATATATACACTACTATAATTCATCTCAAGACCGTGGATGGCAAAATAAATGATCAAAATGACTAATGTGATAAGTATCCCCGTGGATAGAATTATTTGAAAAAGATACCTTACAATATTTCTTTTCTTAATTTCAAGTATTAAATGCGTTGTCATAATTTATTCTTCCAAATTAAGACATTAATTATGCAATTTTTCCAGCATAACATGAATTCTTTTAAGCTTAACCAATGACATTCAACTTGTTGTGTGCATATTCAACTCGAAATTAGGCAGCAAATAATATTATCTTGAAAAATTGAATTGTAAAGCATACCTTTTTGTGTAGAAGCATGAATATTACATCCTTGATTTTAGAACTTGTGCTTGGTGCAAATATATTATCTGCTTTCAAGATTATACAATTTTGGGTGTCTACACCTTTCAACCGCCATTGACCCAAAATAAAAACCTTTTACTCTCTTTTGTAACCAGGAGGAAAAACAAACCGAAAAATAAAAAATAAAAGGAGAAAATGAGAAGAAGTATTTGATAAATATTTTGATACCGATTGTTATTTGATTTTATGTCCGATTAGAATTTCGACTACGTTGCGTAGATTCTGAGCAACAGTTGCAACTCAAATTGGATTTCTGAATTGATCGCTATCAGGTAACCGGACTTCTCTATAATCTGTGTTTTCGATTTGTATGGTTGATTGGGTACTGATTTGAGTAATCGGATTATGATATTATATTTAACCGGAATATGGGGTCTGGAGACTGAAATATTTTTAATGGACTGGAATACTGGGAATCGCTTGTTTTAGGAATTCCAACTATAATGGAACTGTTGTTATTGAAAACCTAGACCCAATTGATATTGTTGGTTAAATATGCATACATAATTTGATATTTAATTGTGTGGATTAATCCAATCCTATTGAAATGGTTGTTTACTGTTATTAAGCTAATTATAGAGAAGCTGCGTCGTTAAATAACTGGTTACTCAGCTTTGTAGTTGACTCCGTATTATTTTTGTTTCTTTCTGTTTCGACGTAGGTTGACAGGACGGCGGATGGATGCGAGGATGTCGTTCTGTCGCGTCGCGTGCCCGGCCTGGCCGTCAGGGCATGACAAAAGGTTTTATTTAAGACAGTGAGGGAGGTTGGAACTGTTAAAAAGGTTGGGTACCGTTAAGAAGTCTTATCTAAACTTTTGGGTAAAAAGCAGGTACAATAGGCTGGAGGTACAATAGACCGGGTACCAAAACCTTTTCTCAAATCTAAATATCTTGTATTATAAAAAAAAAAATGATTTTATTGCTTGGGGCAAAATCGTCCGAACCTCGCACGCCCACGTGTGTGAGACAGGTACAAAATTTATTACATGCTTCACACACATGTCGTGCTCTCACTGGTGGGCGACCATGGGGCAATTTTTTTTCCCAAAACAAAAGTTAGCATGATAAACATTTTTGGAATGTATTTGGACGGGTACTGACTACTGAGCTATTATATGGCACGGATGAACTTCTAGCTTAAAAATGAGCAGGTCTTTTGTGACTTATTCGTGTTTTATATTTTTATTTTTATTTTTAAAGTTTAAAAAATTGATTATAACTGTTTAATATACTTTTTATATTAAAATATATTTGGAGACTAAATTTTATATATTATTTTGTTAGATAGATACCAAAATTATTGTTTTTAGAAAATTATGGACCATTCAAAAATAATGTTATCGTACTGAATTTTTTATTAATATCTAAAAAAATTCAAATTTCACAAAATACACACGTTTTCTGAAAATTTCCAAAAATTACCAATTTGCTAGATTATCAACAAAAATCTAGCCCAAATCCGCTAAATAATTCAACGGAAATGGATTTCCTATTTCTGCTGGATTATCCAATGGAAATATGATTTCTGATTTTCTATTTTTAAATAGAAGATGTTCTAATTTTTTTTTCTATTGAAATATTAGAAATATTTTTATATTTCTTGAAAAATAGATGGAGTACTATAGAATAGAATTTACTAGAAATACTGCTACAAATAACCCAGATCAACCATTTTCAGGCAACATTTTTTGTGGTTGCAAAAAAATTAAAATATTTCTTGATGTGTTATTGGAAAAAAAAAATTCAAATTATAAAAAAATATTTCTAGGTAAATAAAAAAATTATCGTGGTCCTTCTAGTAAATTCAAATTATAAGGTACTCCGTCTATTTCTCTAGAAGTGATTTAGAAAAATATTAAAATATTAAAAATATAAAATAACTTCTAAGAAAATAGATGGAATACATGGAAATTGATGGAGTGCCGTAGAATTTGAATTTACTAAAAGAACCACGGTAATTTTTTTATTTACCCAGAAGTGATTTTTGAACCGGGATCAATAACTCAGATCCAAAATATTTTTATTTTTTCAGTAATACACCAAGAAATATTTAAATTTTTTACAACCACAAAAAATCATGCCTGAAAAATATTGATCCGAGTTATTTGTCGTAGTCGTTTTAGTAATTCAATTCTATAGTACTCCGGGTTATTTTCCAAGAAATATAAACATATTTCTAATATTTTAATAGGAAAAATAAAAAATAAAAGCATCTTTTATTTAATTAAAATAAAAAATTGGAAATCTTATTTCTGCTGAATAATTCAACAGAAATAGGAAATTCACTAGATTATTCAGCATATTTGGGCTGAATTTCTGTTGAATAATCCAGCAGATTGGTTATTTCTGGTAATTTCTGGAAAACCTGTGTATTTTGTGAAATTTGATTTTTTTTATATTAATAAAAATTTCGGGATTTTGTACGTATCTAAAAAACTGTAAAATATTCTGAAAAAATGTAAAATTTAGTCTCCAAACACATTTTAATATGGAGATCTTGTTAAGTGGCTTGGATCAACCGTAATGAATTTGTAAACAGGGATAATAACATGAGGCACGAATGAAACACAAACCATTTGAACCTTACTGATAAATTTAATTTAACTGCAAATTGAGACCGTTGAATTTTTATAATTTTTATCTTCATAAATGAAATGAGTTTATAGAAATGATTTATATTTTTACGTGTTTATTCAACTTAAAAAGTATCAAAAGATGATTGACGTGATCTTCGAATCTACTTAATGTTGAGCTCCTTTTGTTCATGAAGCCTGAAAAATATTAAGATTTGAAATCTAGCATATATGCATCTAAAATATCAAGATCATATTACACTGTGACTTTGGTGATTAATATTTTTTTGTGGATCACTTTTATAAAAAGTGCCGGATAAATTCAATTGTGAGAGTAACAATTTTAATTATACCCTATTCTGCAGACACAGTAATTAATAATCATTTGATTCAAAATTAATGATCCTGATTACTAGACGGAATACAACAAAATTCGAAAAAATAGAGAGAACCCTAATTGTTTCACGATCGTTGGAGTTAATGCACGGGGTCCATATTATTTATAAGAGCAATTGTTGATTTGTAGGCCAATTTTTACGACGTTTTTATTACAATAAAATAATATAATAATTTTGTATATTATACTATTTGTTATTTTATTACTCTTTGTTACATAAAACATATCGTCTTTGCTGTTAATATTTCTGACCAAAAGAATAATTTAGTTTTAGTCGTAGAGTTTACATCTTTCACTGTTGATTGTATAAAAAAAAAAGGTATTTGTTGAGAAAAATTGTTGAGAAGCTTGATATAAACTAAAGAATGATGCTTCTATGGACATAAGGACCTATTTATAAAATGAACATAATTTCATTTTCAAAGTTCAAACAGTCGATCCGACCGTTCAACATTATCTCCATATTAAAATGTACTTGGAGGTCAAATTTTACATTTTTTTTGAATTTTTTTACTATTTATTAAGTATTTTACAAAAACTAGTTAAATTTAGACCATTGAATTTTGTAAAATACTTAATAAATAGTAAAAAAATTCAAAAAATATAAAATTTGACCTCCAAGTACATTTTAATATGGAGATAATGTTGAACGGTCGGATCGACCGTTTGAACTATGAAAATATGTTCATTTTACAAATAGGTCTTTATGTCCGCAGAAGAATTTGCCTAAACTAAATGCTTGAAATCGAACCTGTTACTATATAAACTAAATGCTCGATTTGCAAAAGAATAGTTAATTAATTAAGAGCGGGGTCATAGAAAAAAGGGAGAATTGGTTTTTTGCCACTCCAAAAGTCTGAAATCTGAAAAATGCCACTGTAAAATTTGAATTCATGCTAATGCCACTATAAACCTAATTAAATCCTAAATTTGCCATCAATACATATTTACTCATGTTAAAAAAAAAAATTTAATAAAGACAAAATTGCCCTTATGAGAAGAAATATCAAAATCGTAATTCTTCTCTCCACAGAAGTAGCCGAACCCTAAAATCTGAGACGCCTAAGCCCCAACCTCCGATCATCTCCCTAGCCACTCCGCCCAGCCTCCGCCTCGCCTTCCAGCCAGATCGCCCAGCCCTTGCCTCCGCCTTCCAGCCACTCCGCTCACCTTTGCCTCCGCCTTCCAGCCTTTGCCTCCGCCTTCTGCCCCCACTCCACCACTCCATCCCAGAGTAGATGACATGGACAAATCATGGATTCCTAGTGGGTAAGTATATATTTTTTCCAGATTTTTTGTTTGAGTGTTTCAATCAAATATGCATTCATTTTTCAGATTTTTTGTTTGAGTGTTTCAATCAAATATGCATTCATTTTTCAGATTTTTGAGTTCATAAATGACTAGCAATTAATGTATGATACTGACCAGAAGATATTTCTTGATCTTGATACCTTAAAGGAGTATGGTATACAAATTAAAAACCAATTTACTATAAACAAAATTCACCACTGTAATTAGAAAAGTACCTTATAAATATGAATAATTTTTTTTGGGAACAATCAGAAAAGTGCCTTACTCTAGTATAGAAAGGGAATTTTTTTTGGGAACAATTTCAGGCAGATTCTATGTTTCTTCAAATTCAGCTCAGTATTTTCCATCAAATTCAGTTCAGATTCTATGTTTATTAACCATGTATAATCTAACATTGGCATTTTACATATAGGGTTGACCCAGAAACTGCTTACAGGATACAGGTTAAGATTGAAGGATTTTGGAACAAGGAAAATGATGGTAGGAAGGTATATGTCAAGGGAAGGTCATTGAAATGGGTTGTGGATTCAGATAGGTTCTCCTTGTGTGATTTGATTAGTGATATATCCGATGAGATCTCTTGGGGGAGTTGTCAAACGCTAAGGGTGAGTATGTTTGACAAAAATCAGGAGAAGGATGTGAGCATATTGTCTGAGTCACAAATATTAGAGATGTTCAGAATGTACCAAAAGGAAAGGAAAATCTTACTAAGCCATGGAGGCATGCAGTGGAATTGGATAGAAGAGAGTGTACATGTAGAGAATGGCAAGTTACTGGCAAGCCATGCATGCATGTCATTGCATTCATTTGCACACTTAGAGGAGCATGTATGCAGGATTATGTGCACGAGTATTTCTCAATTGCTAAATTCAGAGTTGCATACGAGGGTGTGATAAGACCTATGACGGATAAATCACAATGGGTAAGTGTTGATCCTGGATTCAAAGTGCATCCACCTCAAATGAAAAGACCACCCGGTAGGCCTAGAAAGGAGAGGATTCCCGGTTGTTTGGAGTTGAGGACAAGAAGACAAAAATGCAAGACATGCAAGCAATTTGGCCACCAAGAAAGAACTTGCAAAGCTAGTATTTTGGAGGATCCTCAGGATGCTCCAAATAAGAGGTAAATGTCATTTTACATCAATTAGATTAAATTAGAAATGCCATTCTCACTTTTATACTTATTTCTGTTGTTTGCAGGAGAAGAAAAATATAGCTGTGGTGTAATGACAGCTATGATGTGAGCTAAATTAAAAGTTTGATGTAGTTTGATGTAATGATTAAAAACTAGATTAAATTTGATGTAATGACATTTTTGTAATTTTGGATTAAAAGTTTCATGTAGTCAAGTCATTACTGTAGTGAAGACTTTTTTGTAATTTTTGTAATTTGATGTAGTTTGATGTAGAATGTTGGCTGAATTATGACTAATGAGGCTGGGTACCCATGTGCGATTCCAGGAAGGTCCCAAGCATTCTTCCAATTTCCTAATTTCAATTGTTGTTTTCGTATATGGCCTCATATTTGTTTTGATTCCAGTTTTTGCAAAGATGTTAGTTTTAATTTCCATCTTAGTACTGGCTGAATACTAAATACTATTATTATGTTTTGAAATTTGTACAACATCCTTTGCATCCCTCTTAGTTCCTCGTCATGGAGATACTACTCTTTATCTCCTTCTCCTCCGTTGGATGAGAAAGAATGAAGGTATGATCTCAAATTGTTATTTCCTGCTATTCTTTATTTGTTGAAGCTTTGCATCTGTTGATCCGATTAATAATTTGACCAATTGAATTAGTTTGAACATTGTTCTTGTACTGAAGTGAAGTCTTTTGTACCTGTACCGAAATTATTGTAGCTGATATTATTGCATAGCTCATAACAATCTGTCTTTTGTACCGAAATTATTGCATACCAAAATTATTGTACCGAACCAACTTTGCAAGATCATAGCAACTTTGCATAGCTCATAACAATCATACAATATAGTTTCATCACAAAATAAAGGAAATAACACAAATTACAATTAAAAAGACAAGTATACATAGGGACGATCGATACACTTCTACACTACTTGCACATAAATACAATTAAAATAGCAACCATCACAACAACATGTACAACAAAAAGGAATATTATTTTCTCCGCTAATACAACCAATTTTCCAATCTCATTATCAAATCGAGCAACAATTCGATTAACATTGGATAGGTCATGCTCGGGATGACTTCGGGCGGCCACAACTCCAATCTTACGAAGATATGCCTCGTAATCCTCTTCCCACATCCAGAACTTGCACGAAAATGTCTTCTGCAAAATAAAATAAAACCAGCACATTCGGACAATAAAAGTACTGTAATACATTTAGTACTGTCAAGTAAAATGCTTTCTGATGGCACCATCAGCTTTTTCAGAATGATGGGTGAATATGGTGAAATCACCATGGTTAAATTCTAAACAATATCAGAAATTCTTCATAAAAATGGAGAAGGCGTAGAAATATCAGACTATGAACACTCAGAACCATAATATACTGATACGCACTCTATTTTATTTATTTCTTTTGTGTAAAACCAGCACTCTATTTTATTTATTTCTTTTGTGTAAAACCAGAACACTCAGAACCAGAACAAGTTATCCTTGAAACTCAAAACACTCTAATTACATCAATTCGATCCAACAATCTTGCAGTAAGCATAATAGTAAGCATAACAGTAAATTATTACAACATTTGCTTCCCCAATTCACCAACTTGCATTTGCTTCCCCAATTCACCAACTTGCATTTGAACCCCCAATTCACCAACATTTGCATAACAGTAACCACTAACTTGAATTTGCTTCCCCAATTCACCATCCAAAGGTATTACAACATTAAGCACAGCTTAAAAAATCAACAGTAACCATAACAGTACTGTCGAAAATTGGGAAAAATCTAGCTAGTAAATTGGTCAAAAATTCAGTACCTTTTTGTAGTTCACGCATCTGTAGAATATCCTCTGTGGATTTGCTTCCGTACCACTCACAAGCCTCTTCACATCGATCCCGCAATTCGGGCATTGCACGATTGGCAAGATCCTGTCACTCGGCTAGGCAGCAGTTGACGAAATTGATTGTGTACAGTTCCCAAAGGAGGGTTCATGGCGGGACATACTGATTAATTTCGGAAGGAGGAGGGGCCGAGTGGCGGCAGAAGTGGATAAATGTTGTAATCGGAAGAGAAGGAGGAGGAGGCGAAGGAGTTGAGGAGGAGGTGATCTCTTGGAGGACGAGGAGAGATCTGAAGGGTAGAGGAGGAGGGTTAATCAGAACGGCAGAGGAGGAGCAGGCGAAGGAGGGAGGTAGCGGAGCTGCGGAGGAGGCTGTGTAGCGAAGAGCGATTTGTAGCGGAAGGAGGAGGGCTGTAGCGGACCCTGGAAAATAAATCAGTATTTTCGTTGATGTAAGGGTATACATGGAAATACTAAAATATGTATTTGAAAAATGTATTTTTTAATTAACATTTAATAAGAAAAGTATAAAAAATGTATATTAATGGCAAATTTAGGATTTAATTAGGTTTATAGTGGCATTAGCATGAATTCAAATTTAACAGTGGCATTTTTCAGATTTCAGACTTTTGGAGTGGCAAAAAACCAATTCTCCCTAGAAAAAAATAGAGCTGTTCCGCAACAGATGGGAATCCTCGGAGCACCAACTGACACGTGGCAAGCATAACTTTTTTTTTTAGGTGAAGCCCGTAGGCAACTGACACGCGGCAAGCATAACTTGGGTAATGGAGGAACATATGCTCGCATATCCACTCCGACTTTGTCAAAATGGAATAGACATTAGACCAAGACTTAACGATAACATAAAATAATAAAACTCAATCAATGTGCCGAGTAAGATCGTCAATCAAAAAATAACGATAACATAAAATAATAAAACTCAATCAATGTGCCGAGTAAGATCGTCAATCAAAAATTAACGATAATATAAAATAATAAAACTCAATCAATGTGCCGAGTAAGATCGTCAATCAAAAATTGCACTGCTTTGCTTTGCACTTGATTTATAGATTAAAAAAAAATTATGTTGTACTTTATTCTGGTGTTTTAGGATCCAAATTAAGGTTTCTCTTCGTCAGATTAGGATAAACAGTTATTGACCAAAATACCAGTCGCATATAAAGTCTGTGGCAGACGCATAATAACCAATGGATCAACGGGTCAAACCATTGCTTTTGTAAATTGTAATGAAGAGATACAAAAAAGGGTTCAATAATTACCCTTGTAGGAATTTACATTGAAATAATCCTTGTAATACACTATTTCCTTTAATGATTTGCCATTTTTAATTGCAATTTTACAGAGTTTGAGAGCTTAATTTAGTATATTTTGACACATATTTTTTTATCAAGGTACTTGTATTTTATAAACTTACTAAAGTTCCTATGTTCCTCTTTTTCAAAAAAAATAAAAAATAAAAAACTTATATTATTTGCGAACTTACGAACAATTATAAATTCGAGTTACTTGTGAACAATTATAGATTAAAATGTATCATGTTTCTATTTTCTACACATCAAATTACTTGCGAACAATTATAAATTCCAAACTTTTTGTCAATTTAATTTACAACTCGCTCTCACGTTAAGATGAAGGAATTCAGTTCTTCTAAAATAATTCAAATTTGACCTATAGAGTTATTTTGGGAATCCGGACAAAGAGGAATTGGTGTCCCCCAGATAAGTAAATCCAAACCGTTTTTCTAATTTAGTACAAATCTCAAACACAGACCCATGTAATTTACATTGACATTGAATTGAGTTTGATTGACTGAAATTAATCCGGTCCGCCCATTTTTTATTTTACCCCTCCAATAACTGGGGGGACACCGGGACACGTTGACACGCACTCGACAAAGAGGATCACCTTGTATTGTATAAACTATAGTTAATTTTATTTGCTGATTTCAACCTTGTTTTTTTTTTTTTTCCGTACATGAGACTGAGGCTAAGCACCATGACAATATCAAATTAATTTATAGGTCTCCAGATTACGATGTGAAATTTATGTAGACAACCGATCTTATCTCAATTCTCATGCCTCCTTTTCAGGGATGTAAATCTGCTGTTATTCTAAAGGGATCACACGACCTGTTATTTCTATCCCAACTGTTCAAACTTTTTTATGTGCAAATCTCAAGAAATTTTTTTTTTTTGTGTCTGAATCTCAACAAAAATCAACGGCTAAAAAAGAAATAACAGAATCCTGTTATCCTTTGGAATAACAGCAGATTTATTTTCCCTTTTCAGAGCATTGCCTCTGTCAATCTCAAGTTGTGCATTGTATTAAATGAAGTATACATACTATACAACACTGGTATATCCTTATTACCAGTGTAACAAAATGCGGTTCATGCGGCCGCATATGCGTATGCGGTTGGAAACTGCATAGAAAATCAATATGCAGTTTTATATGCGGTTCCGCATATTCGGCCGCATAATTTTTGCCACATATACTATAATCGGCCGCATGAAATCCGCATATTTATTATTCGGATCCGCATGAAATCCGCATATACCATAACCTAACCCGTTACCCGTCTCTTGCCTCCGTCTCTCACCCTCTCGCCCTCTCTCCGCGTAACCTGCGGGCTGCAACTCCTGCCTCCGTCTCTCACCCTCTTCCGCCGGCTGCTCTCCACCCTCCTCCGCTGCCTCCTCTCCAATCTCCACCCTCTTCCGCCGGCTGCTCTCTACTCTCCAATCATGTATGAGTTCAATTTTAGGGTTTCTGTTGTAATTGACCTGTTGTAATTGTAAATTTGTAATTGACCTGTTGATTTTCCCGATTCGAGTGATTTCTTGTTGTGTGCCTTGTTGTGTTGAATTGTTGGTGCTTTGCTTGATTTTCTGGTACACTGGTACCCCCGTACCAGTACCCTGTTGTTTTTTTCCTTGCTCTTGTTGCTGGTACTGACCCGAAACTGCCCTTGTTTCTGTTTCTGGGCTGAATTGCGGAGATGGGTGCCTTGTTCTATGTTGTGTTGTTTTGGCTTTGTTGGTTCTGGAGCCTTGCTCTTGTTCGGTGCTTGTGCTGGTTGTTGTTATTTTCTTGTTCTTGCACTGGTACCGACCGGTACTGGGCTTTGAGACCACGTGTTGGCCTTCCTTTCTTTTGTAATTCACCCGATTTAGACCGCATGTTGGCCTTCCTTTCTCATATGGAAGAGTAATTGACCTGTTGTAATCCCTATTATTTGTAATTCACCTGATTTAGACCTGATTTTGGCATTCCTTTCTTAATTGACTTTGTTCTAGTTTTTAGTACTGTTTACAAATTATATAGCTTTGCATACAAATTATATTTGAATTCTCATTTTAAAATCTGCATATGTAAGTACCGCATGAAAACCGCATATGCGGCCGTATACCGTATATGCGGTATGCGGTGGCCTTCCGCATACCGCATGAAAACCGCATTTTATAACCTTGCTTATTACACATCACTAGCCTCTGTCAATCTTTATTGCTTACCCTTCGCGAACAAATTAGCTAATCGGCCTTACGAGGTTTCCAAAGGTCACACAATTAAAAATACAAATTTTTTTCCTTGGATAACTTACAATATAGCCCTCCTGAAAAATTATATTATGAATAGAATTATGAGTACAAATTTAAAAATAAGAATCGGTCTTTGGTCTAGGGACAGAAGACAACACTCTCCGTATAGAAGGTCACGAGTTCAAAACTCAAATAAATGATTATTTGTGGACATTAAATAAAAGTTGAAAGGCTACTCCATCTTTCTATCTCAAAAAAAAAAAAAAATCTAACATAAGAATATGCATGCAATATGATTATATGTAATCCAATACAAGCATACAACATATCTTAACTAACATAAAAAATATCAACCAATAACCAACACAGTTAATATAATATATATAAATCATTTTTTTTTAAGAAAAATAGATATAAAAATTATTTCGACAATGCATAAGCATAATTTATTTTTGAAAATTATGTTGATCCAATGTATAATTTAGAGCTCTTCCAAAAATTATGGGAGACACTAATTTTATTATATTACGTAGCATGGTCAGATTCAAAATATTTTTATTTATCATCTTAAAAAAACAATCAATTATTTTTCTGAAAAATTTCATATTTACTAGGACTGCAGTTTCAAATTGCGATACCAAATTAATGCACTCAGTGTGATATTAAACGCACTACTGAGTACTGCAGTTTGAAACTGCGATCCTGATAAATATGAAATTTTTCAGAGAATAGAGTTAAATGGTTTATAAAAAAAAATCGGTGGTCAGATTGTAACCGATATTTTTGAAAAAAATCATAATAAATATGTATTTGACGTGTTAAATTAAATTCAATCCGTATTTAATCAAATAAAGTTTAAAAATTGCTATTTTTCTTGATTCAATAAGTCGGGTTGTACGGATCGATCGAATGAGATAAATTGTACTAGATTTGCTTAAAAATACGAAGTAGACTTATCTTGTTCTTATATTTTTTTTCTTAAAAGTACGATATTGGAGTAGGTGAGTTCGCTTCTGTCAAGTCAAGGTAGAAAACGATCTCCATTATTGTAATATCTAAAATTTGAAAATAAAATATATTATCCTGAAAATATCTAAAATTTGAAAGTTGGAAATTGATGTATTAATATCAAAATTATTACTACCAATATTTTTAATTACTCAATAATTTTAATAATTTTTTTTCACTGATTCTCACTTCCAAATCGATGTATTGAGAAGATGACCTTTTAATCTGTTCTCTTCGCCTCACCTCTTTTTTTTTTTTTTCTTTTTTTTTTGTACGTTCCATTCTGAAACTCATTCTAAGTCAAACTTACGAGTGAGTCTGATACGTCCTATTCAAGTTCGAATTAGAACGTAGCGGTCATTAGCGAGTACTAAGCGGAGGCGCTTTTGTCCTCGCGTGTCAGTTCGCTAATTCTCTCCTCTCTTCCTTGGGACGGGTCTAGATTTTATGAGTACGTTTACTCTATCCTTTTCGTACCAGTGTTCTCCTTTTTTTTTCCCCTCTCCTCCGGTCCCCGATGTCAGGGGCTTCTCGGGGTATTTATAGGGCCCCCTGTCGGTTTTCCGGTTCCGGATTATTTGTAAGTTTCGGTTAGCAGGCCCTTGTGAGTAAAGTTGGTAGGCCGGGTTCCGGGTTTTGGAAGAAGGACTGAATGTATCGTTTTTTGGGCTTTTGCTTAAATGGGCTTCTAGGAAGGGCTTTATGAGGCCTTTATTCATGGCCCTATCAGAGTCTATGGGACTATGCATAACATGATTTGATTCGTAATACGGATTTATATTTTCCTTTTCAAAATTTCAACGGTCGATCCGAACCGTTCAACATGATTTTCATATGAATATTTACTTGCACAGCGAATTTTATATTTTTTAGAATTATTTTACTATTTTTAAGATAGGTAGAAAATCACTGTTTTTGGATGGTCCAAAATTTTCAGATCGAGTGATTTTCTATCTATCTTAAAAAATAGTAAAAATGTTTAAAAAAAATATAAAAATTGATATGCAAGTACATATTCATATGGGGATAATGTTGAACAGTTCAGATTGACTGTTAGAAGTGTAAAAGGAAAATATTGATCTGTATTACGGACTAACTCGTGATATGCATAGTATCATAGACTCACTCTTAATTTAAATGTAAATTGAATTCCAGTAGAATGTAGCTTGAATATGAGGTAAGAGTAATCCACATCTCAAGTAATCTGAATATAAACAAACAAAATAAACTGAACACTAATCAATTAACCGTATCAAACGAAAGAATTGTAATTGTTAGGGTAAAAAATTAGAACGATTGTCACTTTTTTATTGAGGGTCAAATATTATTAAATAAACTATGCATAAAAAATATCAACTCATACTTGTATGATCAAATAAAAAAAAGAGAGGGGCATTTGACATCGTTCTCCGGTACTAGATCCGGCAGAGTTTTATTTTTTAATATGATTATTTGAACTATAAATTATATCATAAAATATTGTAACGAATCTTAAGTTTGTAATATATAAACATAAATCTCACATTAAAAAACAACCATAGCTAATTGTGGCTGCAATTGCTCTGCCAAATGACTACTAACCCTTCCAATAATCAAATTTAACCCTTCAAAAATAATCACTGATTTGTATAATTGTCAGTCAGAATTACCACCAAAAATAGTAATTAAAAATGATTGTATATATTTCTTCAGTTTTAAATACAGTTTATACTATTTTGTACCAGTGCTGTAAATAATGGTATGAGCTGGTCGGACGGATAGAGTACCGTCAAGCGATTAATTGGGAATAATCGACTGATTAGTCAGAAAAATCTGTGACAGTTTGAACGCCGCCAACGATTAATCAGCCGATTAATCGGCGTTGTTTACAACACTGGTTTGTAATTTGTAGTTGATTAGTTTAAATGCCACGAGGAAGCGATCAGATATTATATTAGTACAATGCTATACATCCAAGCCTACCGGTGAGATATGACCATTAATAGCGACCATAGAAAGAGAGCATATCCTAACTTGTAAAGTACGCATATGACCGACTATAGAGACAGCAAATAAAATACATGAGAAAAATTGTACAAATATGGGAAATTAGAAACATGGCTTAGAATTTAATATTATTCATTCTTTGGTACGGAATATGGACTAAGGTAAGTTCAATTATATAGAAGTATATATAATATATTGAAGACTGAAGATTGAATGAGTGAATGAGTGATGCCGAAGGAATCGGATCATGCTTTAGATATTTACAAATGTGAAGGTTATAAATAAAGGATAGCAGAATTAGCAATCATATAATATAGTGATGATAGTTGTACTTCCCCAACTTTTTTTTAATCACATTATTGCTTAGCAATAATGGAATTACAACACTATTTATTATCCACGATGGAAATAATATATGCTCTTGTCAAAAGTTTGTGCGCCGACAAAAGAAAGGTATATATATATATATATATATATATATATTGACATCAAAGTTTGGCAGCTTGAGAAAAATATATGCCCTCGGCCTTGATGTATTGTCAATTTCTCAAAATGATGTATTATCACTCTAATTTGGGCTTAATTTTATCGACTTATTGAATCTTCATAGAAGGGCTTGATCAGGCTTATTGGAAAAAAAAAATTAATGGCTTAATTTAGGCCTTTTGCGTTACTTTCAGGCCTGTTTGTCAATTTAGTGAATTGACCGTGTGGAATTTGGATATAGATTTAGTAAGGCACAATATGAGGCCCACTTTCTAACAACAAATTAAGAGCTCAGTCTATCCCAATTTAGAATTCCAATTATAAATTGGGATTCTAAATCGGGATCTTAAGGTGGAAAAAGGGGGAAAGAAAAGAGCAACATCTTTTTTGAGCCCCTACAGACGAACGTTTGCAATAATTTATTTCTTTGGAGAAGTACCCAATTCGTAGTAAGTTTGAACCCAAAATGTATAGAAATTGGGATTAAGATTTATCGGAGTCGTTTGATTTGTATTAAGATTTGTTTGAAAAACTTTCAGAATAATACTATGAATGAAATGAGGATTAAATCATTATTTTTACTTGAAGGAAATTTCAAAATTCATATAAATGAAATGTATACAAATTTTTAACGCTCATTGAACGGTTCCATCCGTATACATCAGAGAGAGTATCAGACCGAACTGCCTCCACTACAAAAAAGTATAAACCCACAAGAGTGAAGAGTCGGCAATAACCAAAGAAAAGAATTATTGATATTCTTTTTAAGATTATGGGCTTATCCAAAAGAAGGCCTGTTTGCTCTTTATATCAGGGCTGTTTAGGCTTGTCACCGGTATTGGTCTCCTCATCAATCAATATCCTTAAATCCTACAAGTCCCCGCTCTTCACCACGGTGATATTTGGTTGAAGATTAAAGTTAAGTCTAAGTTAGTTATTTTGATTCAGGCTGGTTGAAATTATTCATGTTTGATTGAGGTTTAAAGAAAAGAGAGGAGTAAAATCTGCAAATAGTCACTGATAGAAGATCTAAGATGAAACACAAAATTAAGGTACATGGGAACGGAGGCGAAACTAGGATTTGAATTAGGGAGACTGAACATTATTTAAAAATAAAATTTATATAATACTCTTAAGGAATTTTTTTAAACCAATGATATTGAAACCTACGGCATTGATTTTCTTGCTCAAGATATGGATATTCATCCATATGAAATTGGTAAGGCCCCTTGAGTATGTAAATTTTTTCTAATTTCATCTCTTTTACTTTGATCTCTCTCATATTTAAATGATTTAGAAGAACTACATGAAGATTGCTCTTGATCAATATTCATTACATGTGGAATTGGTTCAAAAATCTAATTATCAAGACTTAAATTTTTTGTCGGAGTTTGAGAGTTTGAGAATTTGAGTTACTTTCTTTATTTTTAAATAAGAATATAGAATAATTATTTCAGTACCCACGCTACAGTACCTGCACTGTACGCGCTACAGTACCCGCACTGTTATTTTAGGAAAATTCATATATCATATGTAGTTTCTTGTATAGGTATAAATACTTGCCCTGTTTGAGCTATATACTCACAGTGTTACTATTAAAATTTGTAAAACAAAATTACAGTTTTGGAACAGTTGCGGTCCCCACATGCCGTTTGAGTGGTCCCCTAATGCGGGTACAACACGAGAATTTTTGAAAAAAGGTGCGGGTACAGTTATTTTAGAATTTGAGTTTGAGAATTTGAGTTACTCTCTTTACCTTGAAATAAGAATATAATGTCTTTCCCTTAGATATAATTTTATCTGTGTAAAATTAAAAAAAAAATCATCATTTTTATAGCATAAAAGTGAAATGAACTTTAATCTCAAAATTATAATGAATAGTAATTAAAAAAAAAATAACAAACAAACACAAATCTCAATTTTAAAAATTGAATCTTGTCGATTTCAAAGCTCAAGAGGTAAATTTGCACCGAAGATATAAATTACTGTTCTTTGAAGATGGTGAATTTTGATCAAACAAATTGTATTGCGCCTTGTAATTTTTTGTTAGTTAAATTAAGTGGATCGAAGAATTGAGATGTTGCTGGGATTTGATGATTTGGAGATTTCTTTCTTTCATTTATATTGGTTGGCCACTTTTTTTTTTTTTTTTTTTTTATTGTTTCTTCTGTACGTTGACAAGTTTTCCTTGAAAGGCTGTTCGAAAATGAAAAAGGCATGCAGTCCGAATCTGAAATTTGATCTTCCAAGGTCTTGGAAGTTGGTAAATAAAAATTCAATTGAACTTTTATATATACATTTGGTAGAAATTTTCTGAAATTATAGGGGAGTTCCCTGTTCCCTGTTCTTCTCTTTCGCCAAATTAACCATCTGCAATTAGTCGATTTCTCTTTCTCTCTGTTTTATTTTTATTTTTTATGATGAGCTAGTGGCTTGATTTAATAGAAGAATGGTACTCGTCTCTTCTCTTTACTTTGAAATGCTTTTTATCATGTCTTTCCTAATTCCTATACTGATGCGATGACTTCTGCTCCCTTCTTCTTGTAGAGTTCTGCCCAGGCTCTAACAAATTAATATGAGAGTCACCTTCCGTTGTTGTTGAGGGTTTCAAGGTCGTCTCCATGTGCACCGTGAGTTGAGGGAACAGTTCAGGCGCCGTTGAGTTTTCTTGGATTGGACGATTGGTCCAGACTCCAGACGCGGCTCCGGAACAGATCAACTCACCAAAACTTTTGGGGTATTGCGGCTCATAGATCCTTTCTACGGTCTTCCATGAAAGCTTAACGGCTGAACTGTTTCAAATTACGTACGTGAAGTTTCATTTTTTTTCAAAATAACATAAGATACATTTGTTAAGATACATTTTGTTTCAAATTACAGGAATAAAACATACATCAGGCCGACTGTTTTAAGCTCAAGGATAAACAGAAGGCCGACGAGGCGATACTAATTTAGTTGAAATTCAAGTTGATGATATGTTTTAGGGGTTTATATTGAGATTTTGTTTCAAGATGAGATTTTAAATCAAGGGGAAGATTGTTGTGTATTCCTCTCATCTCATCATATATTTACATAAAACTAAATTTAGCATGATGTTAGAAATAGTAAGTTATGTTTGATAGACTATAAGTATATAGAGTATTTTAGGACGTATTTATTTATAGGTTTATTTTTTTAGAGATTTATATTATTATAAATAAATCAATTGTACTCTAGTAATTATAAAGTTCAAGTAATACAATTAAATTTTCTTATAAAATTATGTCTCTTATTTCTTCTTTATTTCTAACCTCTCCTTAAAAATCCTAACATATCAAAATAACAACGACCCTTTCCCTTGATATAAATTACCTTAAGAAATTCTTTTAAGTAAAAAAAAAAAAAAGTTTTGGAAATGTGAAGTCATCATCTCACTTTTTTAATTATACACTTGTAATAGTAATAGTTACTGAATTATAATATACAAAAGCCAGTGGTAGACATATTCCCACTAAATAAAAAATTAAGGAAAAATGTTAGACATATATTTTTTTGGGTTAATTTTTGGTATACCCCTAAAGCCGGTCATTTTAATATTCAAAGTTAATTATAAAATAATAATAATGCCTACCTTAGCTTGGTATTTTTAAAAATTCCCAAGCCGGTCATTTAATGGCCAGTTGACACTTTTTTTTTGCTATTTCAAACTCGATAATTATTCATATTTCTCTCTTCTACCTCTCACAACTCACTCAAATCCACGGAACAAAAAGTGAGGAAAAGAAAGAGAGAAAGACAAGGAGATTTCTGAGGCAAAAAGGGCGATATTTGAGGCGATTTTCCTGTAAATTTATTTATTTTTTTTCCTTTTTTTATTTTTTCCTTTTTATTTATTTAATTATTTTTCTAATAAATTGTTTAGAATTAATATAAATTGTCTAATCCATAACTTTCATTTCAATCCTAGATCTTACCATGACACCCAAACCCGAACTTCGAAAAGGAGGAAGTGAAATCGCATGCAATGCTCGCATATCCCTCGCTAACAATTTTTAGACGGATGAAGCTCACTTGAAAAAACACTTATCTCGTTTAGGGTTTCCATCCAAAGATGTTGAAGAATATGCTACCACAGATGATCTGACTATTAGAAGCATTCTTTACGAGAACTTCAGCGATATCGACCCTCCACCTGAATGGCTATTGTGCCCCGCATGTCAGGTCAAGGGATACATTGAGAAAATGTTATTTTGTCATCTCTGTGACGTAAGAGTTCACTCCAAATGTATCGACAAGAATGTTGATATGGTAAACGATTATCGTTTCCAAACGTGGGAGTGTGCTGCGTGCTACTGATCACTCAAAAGAGAGCGATGTTATCCTTTAAAATTTATAAACTCAGAAATACTATCGGTTCGGATCGCAAGCGCACAATCTTTATCGAGTAGTATAATCGAGGTCGATCCACAGGGAATATTGATCTGCAGTCTTGAGCGATCGAATCACAATCTTTCGAAAGGCTAGACAAAATCTGAAAATTAAGAGTTGGAATTGTGATCAATGTAAATTTGGCAACAATTAAAAGTAATTAAAATAAAGATAGAGATGATAATTTCTAAGATTTCGGTGCACCATTGCTACTCAATCAACTTTGATATTCTACTTCTGTCGGGTCTGATTTCTTGTTGTTGTTAATGGAAGACACTACATAGGACACTGCGAGTCACTTACGCAAATGACGGGACTTCCACCAAGATACTACATAGGACACTGTAAGTTATCTTACGCAAATGACAGATCTCTAAATACACAAGTTACTACATAGGACACTGCGATTTATCTTACGCAAATGACAGAACTTGGTTTGCGTTTTGTGGTTCTGATTTATGGTTTTCCCGCGAAGGTTTTCTTCACATAAATCTAATAGCTCCCAACGAGGCTGACTCGTCCATCATAGTTTTTCTACCAATAAAGTATTGTCACTACCCTAGGATTAAACTAGATCATCGAAATCAGGTGAAGGGAGAATAAATTGCAAAAGCATTTCAATCAACAACAAGAAATCATAATCAACAGAAAATATATATATCAAAGCATCATGAGTAACAAGGTTTACTACCTAGCCCCTGAGAAAAGAACTTAGCCGCAGAACGGCATCATTACAACACTCCTCTCTTTCTCACTTCAATTAAATCTAACCTTAATCACCAAAATTACAAAGATGGTTTCCTCTTCTGTCCAGGGGCTTTATATAGGAGTGAGGGGACGTTTGGAGATGAGTGGAGGCCAAGAAACACGGTCTGGACACGCTTGTGGCAGTTATTCCCCAAAGGGCGCCTTGGTTACGGACCGTATTGGCTGATACGGTCTGTATTCACACCTTGTCGCTGAGGGGTTTAATGCGTATCACACTATCTCCTGGTTCGTATCCGGCTAGGTCCGTATCAACTAATACAAACCGTAACAGGGCCTTAGTCGATGAGCGTCGCTTGTCCAATTGACCTGATCTTGCTCCATTTAATGTGAAATAGTCCCAAAATCTGTTTTCAGCAATAAAACATACAGAAGGGTGACAGTAGCCATTTTCTCTAATTAATTAAACATAAATGTGAGATAATATGCAAAACCTAAGCCAAAACCCTACGTAATTCACCATTATTTTGACTCTGATCAGCTACTGCAGGCTTTCGAAGATAACGGGAGAAAGTTCCACTACTCCTAAGCCATAGTATTTGCTATATAAGAATATGTGGTGTGTATTTTATGTTATTATAGTATTTTTTTGTTTAGATTTTATGTTGTAGTATGCATGTTGTTTATTTATTCGAACCCTCCCAATTTATTTTAGTATAATTTAGCATAATTTATTTTATTTTAGTATAATTTAGCATAATTTAGTTTATAATTTAGTTTATTTAGTATAATTTAGTGACAAAAAAATCTAAAAAAAATCTAAATACTACCATAAAGATACCATAAAGTAGCACATAAAGATAATCCAAACATAAAATACCCAACATAGTATACCAAATGTAAAAACAACAAAACAATCTAACTAAAACTACCATAAAAACGGGACTCAGCGACGATGACCACCAGAGGGGCACCATCGCTGAGGTGGTTGTCCCCTGTTTTCTCTGTCGGGGAGTCCCTCCCATCCTCCCTGATCAGGTGGTCCCTGCCAGACTCCCTGATCAGGTGTAACGTCATCGGCATCGGCCTCGGCCTCTATGCTCATCTATACCACGGTATCCCAGACATTCTCATCCTCACCCCTAGGGACTGGCGGGGGTGTAGAGAAGATGTATGTTGCCAACTCAGTTGCAAAGTCAGGTTGAGTCTGAGACCAGCTACCATTGGCCTCTATATCATGAGGTAGCTCTATATCATATCGTTGTCTCGGAGGCTCCTGCTGCGCTGGAGGTGGCGGCATGTAGGCCGGACCCTGCAATCATACAAATAGTTAAGTAAATTTGCTATGAAGGAAGAAATTTGTACTAACTTGACAGCTAAATAAATATGACATACCGGAGGGTGAACTGGACGTACCTGCGTGTTATAGAATGCATGCCAGTTAGTCATGGACAATACCCAACGATGGTAGTCCCACTCTAGTTGCTCTCGACGGGGGGAGGGGGGTTGACATCTCACTAGCTCTAACGAGGGGCGCATCAGGCTCAGCCGGATCTACTCTATACCAGTCGATCTTCTCTCCGGCATCTCGCAGCATGTTGATGAGCCGCCCCCGTGCCCGACATCCTCAACTAAATTGGCATAGCTCTTTAATAACAAACACCAAAAAACTCTCCAGCCCTTTTTTTCCAGTATCTTGATCCCATGCGCGCAATCTTTAAGCGCCACTAAAAGCTGCCAAAAAAATAATTTGTCAGATCAAAAATTTATGAACTAATCAGTAAGTAAAAAATGTGTTGTTTTAGGTACATTACCGCACGAGCCCATTTGCGACCGTTGGTGGTGTAACCCTCTGGGTCTTACTGGATCTTCTGGCGTAGGAAGAAACCGTAATCGCCCGGTAAATACACTGATGCCATGCAGACCCGTAAGTACCAAGACTCATATCTCAATAGGGGATGTCCCAGGGTTTGCGTAAAATCATCTGGCATCTGCCACATATCGGCTTCTCCCGGAGCCGCTGCCTTAGCATAATAATCCCCATAATGCTCACTCTAGTCTCTGCCTCCATATAAACCGTGGCTAGTACTATAAGGAACATGTTAGTTGCAATACAAAGCTATCAAGTAATATGAGGATAATAGATAATAGAATATGACTTACTGGTGTAGCTTTTTTATCTCAGACCTCGACAAATCTGGATCTGCGGGAATCAATGACACCTAACCATACTGACGAAGTACCTGATCTGGATAGTAGTGCTCCATTATCCAGAAGCAGACTAGCGAACCTCTGTACCACCATCTCTCATACTGCTCATCGTAGAGCTCATCGTACAGACAAATCCCTGACAACCTCTGACTATCGTAGAGCTCATTGTACGGAGTCCAGACAATATGCTCTGCAGCTGTCTTCGGATCGGTCTGATACCCAAGGAACCACCGTGGCCCTGATCTATGTAGTGGTGAGTACCATGCCATTTCTTGACGTATGCCGGGCATCTGAACTGATCGGGCTGTCCCCACATCGGAGGCTCATTCGGGATAGGCCGGCCCACCAGTAGCTGTGACACGACCAATGCTGCAGTAAAAGTACCGGCCCATACATTTGCTTCGTCTCCTTCTGCATTTTCAAGAATATTAGCCATCAGGGTATTTAGATTGGTTGAGAAAATAATTAAATAAGAGAAGAGATAGGGAATTACCCTACAACCATGGCACATGCTGTAGTATAGATGGGCTAGGACAGCCCCACCCCAGTTGTAGCTCGACGAAGTGTTAAGGTCTGCCAGTAGCGAGAGATACATCACGAAGCCCCGTGTATATCTACAATACAAAGTAGATAATCAAACGATTTTTGAAATAATATAAAGTGGATAATAAATGTAATAGAAAGAGTTTATAGGTATTACCTCTGAATATCCTTAGCAGTGGACTCTTCAGTCAGACCGGCGTTGAAGTTCCGTCGCATCTTGGTCATCTGCATATGGAACTTAGACATCCCATGACTGGCCCGTATTCGTCCGGATCAGCCCCCAATAACTGATCGATGTGCTCAGCAAAATGACTGCTGTCAGATATGCCACTAACGGGTGTGCCCCTGATAGGCAAATCCCATAGGGCACTCACATCCTGAAGTGTCACCGTTATCTCTCCAAATGGTAAGTGGAACGTGTGGGTCTCGGGACGCCATCGCTCCACTAGTCCTGTAATGAGAGATACATTGATGATGTCACTCCCACTCTGCACTATGGAGACAATACTAAACAACCTCAAATTGATGAGATATGAGTCCATCGCCTCATAGTACCGCATCCGAATGCACCGCAGCTTGACATCTAAAAGCCCCGTGTCCTGCGTTGAAAAAAGTAATCCACAATATATTATAAATAATGTTAACATGACAAAATTTAAACTCAACAAAATTTAAACTTTAAAAAAGAGCTAAAAAAAGTAACGTACCTCACGAGAAGCCAGTGAGACTTGGTGATCATTGTGGGGCATCCATAGGAGAGGACTGAAATGGTCCGTGCTATCTGGGACGATCGTCTCATCGGCAGCAACTGGTACTGGCCGGGTCCTAGGTCGTCCTCTAGCCATCCTAATTTCAAAAATAAAATTATGTTAATTTACACTAAGTAAATCCTAAACCCTAATTTCAAAAATTAAATTATATTATAATTATGCTAAGTAGACCCTAAACCCTAAAACATGCTAATTAAACTAAATTGCGCTAAAATATGCTAATTACGCTAAAATATGCTAAAATATGTGAAAATATGCTAATTGCACTAAAATATGCTCAAAAAGTTAAAATATGCTACATTATGCTAAAATATGCTAAAATACGTGTAAATATGCTAAAATATGCTTAGGTGCACGTCTTCTTGTGCGCCTGGATTTGGAGAGTGGGAGGAATGTTTTGCCATCTTATTCTTCGACTTCTTCCTCAGTAATAGACCCGAGGGAAACTTGATCAGTCGCGGGAGGAGAGGCTTCAAAGTTCTTGATTTTAGCCATGAGGACTGCAAATGCCCCGAAGAACATCACTTCCTCTTCAGCAGGGAAGTTGGTCATCTTGGTGAGCGAGTTGGTGGCTGCTGCGAGATAGTCCATTCCTGCAAGCAAACAAAACTCAAAATTTCATTAGTTAATTTTCATATGAAAAGTGAGAACCTAATTTATGTACATGAGTTTAGCCCGATTATTTAGTTCATAGGCATCGATCTCGAACATAAAAGGACATGACACAACCTAAGTGGTCCAATGACTTGTTACTTGAGTGTTTTGAAAAGTCATTGGATGCTTAGGTATGTTCCTTTGTGTTCGTGTCGGATCCCGAACCTGTGAGGAGAAAAATGTCCCATCGGGCGTGCCAAAACCTGTAGGGCGCAGAAAGTTGCACTTGAGAGGAAGGTGAGTGCATATGTGTGTAATGTTTCAAGGTTCAGTGCTCTCTGTTTTCAAGACATGGAGAGGGCATCGAACTTGAGACACTCGTTTCTCCTTGCTATTCCTTCTGGTTCACCCTCGATGGGCCTACCGTTCATAATCGGCCCATCGAGAGAGTTTATTAATTGTGGGGACGTTTAACTCCCGACAGGCGCAAGTTCCGCCGTTAATTACATCAGCAGACCCTTCCAAGTCAAACTACATACCTCGTTCATTTCAAGATTTGTGCCTACTTTTTTGTAAACTGAATAATGAGGCTAAAAGGAGGGGCTCATCTACTGGTTTCAGGATAAAGTCATATGATGTAAAGAATAAGCAATCGAATAAATGTTCACGATGCGAAATGTTAGGTCATCATAAGAATACTTGTAAAAATGCTATAATGAAGTGCAAACAACTCAAGGGTCAACTAGAACAAGGTATTTTTTTTTTCTGATTTGATGTTTCTTGATGAACTAAGATATTTTGAATATTTTAATAAATATAAGTGTATCAATCTTTCCATAATTATTTTCTGGGGGCAAGAAAAAGATGAAGTCTGGAGTAAAGAAGATGGCATGCACAACAAGTTTATTCAAGCTTCTACAAGAAGAATTCTAATAGCTTTTCATTTATTTTCTTATAGTAATTCCTATTAGCTTATTCAAGTTTTTTGATGCAAATTGGTATACTGCTGCTAAGGTGTTTTGTTGTTTTGTTGTTGAGATCAATCTGATCTGCTAAAGTGTTTTGTTGTTTTTGAAGGGAAATGAATACCCTCTAAGATACTGGCAGTCAGATGTGTTCAGGAAATGAGAATGTGGCTAAATTTCTACTAAATTTGGTGGTTTTTACTGTTTTTCAATTTCTCATTTTACCGAGGGGTAAACTGTAAATTATGCTTTTGTGTTTCTTTTTTTACAATGAGTGCTGTGGGTGTTTTTTTATCTCAATCTTTATATAAAGGTGGGTATGTAGACTGCCATGTACCAGGACTGGTACAAGGCATAGCGGGTTGGCAAGGTACCTAGACTGGTACAGTGCATACTGGGAATGGGATGGTGCATAGAAGTTTTTTTCTAATGAACCGGCACCGGTGGATAGAGTGTGAAATGTTCTAAAAGAAGCTGCTGTCGGATTTTAAAAAAAAATTATTTTTTTATACAGGTCAAACTTGACTGAATCTGATAATTTTAAAATTTATTTTTATAAAGTTATTTTCATGAGTTAAACCAAAAGTGGCTGAATCATAACCCAGTACAGCTGTACAGGTGTTCAAAGATACATGCATGATTGAAATATCTAATGAATCCCACTTGTAGATAAGCATATAGTTCCTATATATATGAATTAAACCTCGTCAGATTATTTTCGTGTTTCGAATCTATTAGAAGCGAAGGGTGAAACAGGAGACATACAGTGCGTATTTCTTTCAATAAATTATAGTAGTTCAGTTTTTGTTTTCTCTTTCTTTATCCGTAGAAAAAAGTTCAAGACAAAAGAACAAGGGTAAAATGGAAAAATATAAATTATGACAATACTTAACTATAGTTAATTAACTCTAGGGGTAAATAAAAAAAATATAAACAAGAGTTGAGAAACATATTAGATATAATAAAGAGTGTAGGGGCAAATAGGAAACTAAAGAAGTTTTCAAGGATAAATAGAAAATTAACTTTTTTTTTAATTATTGAAAGGCACGTAGGCTGGACATGCATATATATCTTTTGGCAAACAAAAAAGAATTAATGGTGGACATCGATCAAACTGTAACTAAAATATATAAAGACACCCATCAAGATAGCGTAATTATGAAGGTAGACAGATTCCCTCTAAATAAAAAGAGAAAAAAATGTTAGAAATAATTTTCTTTTGACAAAAAAAATATATGGTTGACAAGACATAATTTTATAAGCTCTTCAGAGGAATAATAATATAGTCCGATATCTACAATTCGACATGGAACAGGAGAAACTACATTTACAATTATTTTCCAAAAAAAAGAAGAAGAAGAAGATAAAACAAGGCAGATTAATTAATGTGTTCTAGCTAGTAACGACGCGAAGCGCGTGAGGTGGAGGCGGAAGCGGCGGCAAAAAAGCAGTTGTAAAAGGGAGGCAGCGGAGCATCCACACACGCATCCGCCGCGGAACAGGCAACGCGTTTGTCAGCATCAGCTGTTCGAGCACCTTGGCCACCGCCTCGGTGTACTCTCCCAGTATCTCAGCCATTGCTCCGACCATAATCATCGATCTCTTCCTCTTCCTCTTCTTGTCTATGTATCTGAATCTGATCTCCTTGGTTGGTTCTTCTTTGTGTAAATATTCTTAGGTGTGTAATTCTTTGGGTTCTATTATAAGAAGAGGTTTCAGGTTTAAATAGGTAGGAGAAAATCAGAAAAGTGGCTTGACTTGGTTCAGTTCCTGTTCCTGTTCCTGTTCCTGTTTAGCAAAGCCGGAGATGTCCGTCCTGGTCTTATCTCCATTTTCGCAAGGCGCGGAGAGTTCTGTACTTTTGTGGGTAAATATATTGACAGTGTAGTTTTCACTTCATGCAGGGCATGAGTCATAGTGCGGCGCTCTTTTATTTTTGTTGTCTGTGTGCTGTATGAAGCAAAATAGGCACTGTCAATATTTTTAATTGTCATGCGTTCTTTTTAAGCTATTTTGGGCAAATGCTATGTATGCCACTTTAAAAAGATATAGAACAAATTAATTTATCATTGTCCCATGTATTTAGTAGTTTTAACATTAGCTTTGGATATCCTTTTCTACACGTGACATAATATTTATAGCTGTATGCCTGTATCTTTCTTAATTAATATGCTCATATTATTAGTTGGAAGTTATTTTTATATAGTAAAATGCGCTTTCTGATTTTTTTTCATGAAGTTTCCGGTAAAAGGTACTTTCTACTAGCTAATGGAGCTTTAATCGATGCTTAATTAGAAATATATTAACTGTCATGGTTTGTGATTTTGAAAAAGAACTTTTACATAATTGCATACTAATTATTCTAGTCCAATTATTTTTCAGTTAAAAAAATATAAGTGAAATATCGAGACAATATATATATATATATATATATATATATATATATATATATATATATATATCAAAATACAAAACATCACTAGGGGTTTTATTAAAATTAGTCGATCACTGAAATAATTTGCTAATTATTGCAGATTCTAAAGGGAAAATGGATCCTTTTCATATTGGAACAAATGGAGAGGATTTAAAAGTTTGGATTATTTGGTCCGTGGTTTTGTTTCTACGGAAAAGGTTTTGTTTTGTAGACTCTGGTTTCAGTCTTTTTCTTCTTTAAAATTAATGTGTTCTCTACTTCTCTATCAGAAGCTTGTCTTACGGCTTTCTTTGGTTCGGTGTGCGCCGATTCTCATCTCCCATTTTTTTAACAATTTTCATACGAGTACATCAGAAACCATACACATATACACCTGTATATGTATCTAAAATTTCATTTCCGTGCAACATTAAGAGTGAGGTTACGTACTATGATTTAGACAATAAAATAATATTTATATATTCAAAATTTAAACAATTTATTCTATTTAAACCTTTTAACATGATTTCCGTATAAAAATGTGCTCATAGATCAACTTTTATATTTTTTAGAATTTTTTTACTACTTTTTTTAAATAAGTAGAAAATCATTACTTTTGAATGGTTTAGAATATTTAGATCAAATGATTTTCTACCTATCTCAAAAGACAGTAAAAAGTTTCTAAAAAATATATAATTTAGTCTGTAAGTAAATTTTCATATGAAAATTGCGTTGAACGGTTCAGATTGACTGTTATGAAAATATTAATCGTAGTACGAACCAATTTGTGGTATGCATATAGTACCATAGCCTCTCTCGAATATTAATACTATTTAATGACAGGTATTATATTATGTAATATCACCAGAACTTGTAACGAGTATTGAAAATCAAGAAAACATCATGGATGTGTCATGTACTCATATTAGACACAAGCGACAGTTTCCAAAATGTAAAACAAATTAATTGTAGTAAAATATAATTGATAAAAAAAATTCGGACCTATATATAAAAAAAATGAAAAAAAAAATAGTTCAAAATAGCAAAAAGAAGACAAAGTTTAGAAGTGACATAATTACATAAATCAATGATGGAACGGTTGCACTGAGTAAAAGTGTGATTATATAAAACAATTATGTCTAGAGAATCTGATTTATTCCTGCACAGTGATCATATATATTGCTTTGTAATTGACAAAACCAATCAGTGCATAAATAAGGTGGACAATAGCACATCCAATAATAATGAACAATTGGGGCTGTCGACTTGTAGAATAATTAATACAGTCAAAGACGGCCATTAGAAATTTTATTTTGGATTTAGCTAATAAATATTAATGGATAAGGTAATAAAGTATTACCTTACTGTCAGAAAGTATCATCCTGAATTCCCGGGGAATAAAACAAATTAGTACAGTATGGGTTCCGCGTGATGGTAGAGTTTGCAATTTTGTATTTGAAGGAGATTTGTAATCTTATGGGCAATTTAAAGATTAAAATGCGAATCTAAACCTAGCTTGGTCTTATCCGTTAACAGTAATCTTATGGGCAATCTCCACCACCCATAGAATGATAGAACCTACCCACGTCATAATTTCGGATCCAAAACCACTAGCCTGTAGTCCTGTACCGGTTTAAAATATAATAAAGAAAACGTAGAACAAACAGAGAAATTTGGTACTGGAGTTGTCCGGTACAACGTTAGTCCTTTTGAAGCCTGGTACTAAACTTTCGTAGTTGCGCACTGTCACGTGTGTTTATTTGACCTAACTCCACCTTAACAAATCTTATCAATTCCAAATCATTTGTAATATTTCTTTCTACTGGACTAAATTGAAATTTTATATCACACGGTCTCGGTCAGAACTTTAGAATGTACCAACCTTGGATAACAGCTTGACATGGCACCACACAAAGAAATAGAGGCTTGATTAGAGTATAATGTTATCAAGCTCACCAATTTAACTCTAAAACCTATCATAATAGTTAAAACTGATCAGTTTCACAGGTAATGTAATTACATATCAAGTTTATAAATTTTCAAATTAATTTAATATAAAATCACACGTTCAAAAACTGATGACAAATAAATACATTAAAATTAATTTATAATTTTTTCTATCGCTTGACTGAAAAATTATAAATTTGACAACAAACGCATTACTCGTGAAATAAAATAAATCAATTTCAACAATTTGAATTCATTATATGAAGTTATTTCGATAAATTTTGAAATTAAAAAAAAAAACTAAGGACTTGGTGAACTTAGCACCCAAGTTCTACTCGGCTTAATTATGGATTTTGCGTCCATTTGTCAGAAGGGAAAAAGGAAAATTTTCAAAAAATTTATAAACTTTTAAATAAAGATTTTTTCTTGGTTTTTAGTTTGCTGAAATATGTTGCAAAATATATAAATATTAACACATTCAGAAATAGTAAGTACATATATTAGCATCATTAATCAATGGACTAGGCGAAGTAACAGGCTCTTACGGATTGCCCTCCAAGAAATAAGAAGATGAGACTTATATCAATACAAAATGAAATAATACATTTTCAATATTTTGTGACGAATCTCTCATTTATCATAATAAACCTTACAATTTGCCTAATGCATCCTCCAAGATGATGCACTCAGCTGGTTCCGATTATCTCACTATAAGTTGACTTGATTTTGTCAACCAACGCCTCCCTAAAACAAAATTCCAATTTGAAGCATTATCCAAGACAATTGGAGATTCTTTTCATAACAACAATTGAAAATAGGTTTATTTATTAAGTTGGTTGGTTGCTGCCATTGTTTATATAATTCAGGGCACCTATACCAGTAGTGTTAGGTTCATACCAGCAGTGTACATAATCAGTACTATGCTGCTTCTATATCAATTAAGTCTTGAGTAAATCCAGAGATGGAAAAAGAATAAAAATCTGAGGGGCTGATTTGAATCTTGCAACAAATACATACATGTTGGTACCATACTAATACAGTTATTATGCATCACTTGGTAACTTCCTGGTGGCAAAACAGATAAATTTTGAAATACAATACCTTAGATAATGGTACATAATTAGGTTTAAATGGAATGACTAAAAAATAAAAAATAAATATAGGCAAGTCAGTCTTACCTGTCAGGCTTGAAGACCAGGTTGCTATACACAAACCACTATTACAATTGAAAAAAGAGGCAATCAGATTAAAGTTAGAACTATAATTGATATTTTATCGAATATGCAAGTGAGATAGAGAGAGAGAGAGAGAGCTTACAGCAGTGTAACCAATCCCTACAAGCTCAAGGACACCTGGCACCACTGGAAGCCTATCAATGGCCTGACAAAATCAAAAGAAAAAAAAAAAAAACTAATACAATGTCTAAATTATACATACGCAGAATTGCAAACACACTGGATATAGATTGATGTTGCTACAAACAGTTTCCCACCATAATACCACTAATCTAAATTCTATTTAAGGGTTCTGAGATGTTCATTGTAATCTAAAACAGCAAAAGCAAGAGTCAAATTCAATTTAATTTTTCATAGCAGCATCTCAGACTTATGGTAAAGCAATTAAAATGAATGGTTACAAAGACACCATGTCTCACGGTGAACAGCTTGGATCACCTTTTCCAAATTAAGGAAGTGGGTGGAGAGGTATTAGTATAAGTGCCTTTGTATTAAAAAAAAGAAGTAAAATACTGTGGTCATGCTAAATTTAAAATAACCAGTTCATATAAGAAAATGCTATCTACAATTGGCAACCCCCAATTTTTCTATGGACAAGTATAACAATAATTTGAAGCATTACTTCATCACCTAAAAGAATCACTCACCGAAATCATACCAGTAGCACTCCAAAGAACAATGATACCGACAGCACCTAGTGCAGCCACTGCATACTTATCCTCCACTTTATCCCACTGTCTACATAAATTTTTACAGAAATTATAACCCGTGGCATAATTTGAATACAAAATAGCTACCCACACAAAAGATAGCACAATTAAAATTTAAAAATACAAATTAGACACAACATATACACAATGGCAAATTTCTCAATTTTAATTGAAATGATTTATACACCTGCCAAGAGAATTTCTATATGTTGTGAATCAATTGAAAATGAGAATCTTTTGAACTTTCAATTGTTGTCCCTATTGGTTTTCACCATACAATCTCAATTTTGATTCCATCATTAATCTAAAAATAAAGGAGCTAAATTGCATATAGAAAAATCTGACCGTATCTTGCAACTTTGTAACTATTTCGGGTAGCTCGGTGGAAGCCTCATCTCCAGTGGCCTTCACTGACACATTATTTGAAATTCTCAGACCTAAAATAGAAAGGATCAAATCAACCAGGCGGCGTATTTCAGCGAGGAAAAGTAGTAGTCAAATGCTCAAAAAGTGATGTACTCTGGGCCCGGTTCAACGACACGCCACCAAGTGGCGCTGTAGTAGAGATGCTGACGTGGCGTCGAAGAGGCCTTGCGCAGGAGAGAGAGGCAGAGGCAGAGGCGAGGCCAGTCGCGAAGCTGGTAATGGCAGCTGTAGCCATTGCTCCTTCCACTAGCGACCTCTGTTCTTTTTGGATTTTAAAACTGTTTCGTCGTTAAAAGTAAGTTTGTCGTAATTTGTGAACGTGAGAAACGTGAGTCGGAGGCACAGTAGAGTAGAGGGAAATCGGAGGTTGTGGCGATGGCGAGAAGGAAAAAAGAGAGAGATCGAGATCGAGATCGAGATCGGATAAGAGGGGCCCGGTGGATCTCTACTCGCCACGTATATCCTCTTCAGGTATCCCAGTACAGCCCAATTTTATGTGTGACACGAAAATAGCCATTTTAAATGTCGATACGTAGGCCTAAAAATGGCCCAAACCGGTTCTCTCTCTCTCTCTCTGGATCGAGTCCTCTGTTGCAAGGACTACATAGCACCTTGTGTGGGGAGTCGCCAAACTTTACAGCGCACCGCACTATCTTAGAAATTAGACTACATAGCAGTAGCATCTTGTTTATTATGCCGATGCATATTTATCTTTTGTTCGATACATACTTGTCTATTTTATTTAAAACATAATTATGGACAACTATTAAGTAATTGTGACCAAATCAAAACAAGTTTCGAAAATTATTAACAACTATCAGAATTTTCCAAACTTATTTTTATAATTTTCTCAAATGTACACTTGACGATTATTCAATGCACATTTGGATATTACAATATCCACTTGACTATTTCATAATGTACTGACAATTGTTTAATGCACATTTGAATCCAATATATACTTGATTATTACATAATGCACACTTTCTTATTCATATTTTTTTTTAAAAGTTGGAAAAAGAAGAAGTTAAAAGGTGTTTTGGGATTGAAGACTGGGGGTGCATATAATATTCTTTATTCCATTTAATAACCAGAAGGTTAAATAAGGAATAATAGTACACAAGCTTCATTGCTTCAAGTAGTTCTTGGACATATTCTCTAACCAAATGTCAAGCAAATGAACCCCTCTTGTATTCCTTGGTTAGTGCAGTCGCTCTAACTATTGTTCTATAGAGCACTTATTTCTTGAATTCCTAATGAATTCCATTTTATTATCTCCATTACCAACTTTCACCCAAAAACATGGATCAAAATCAAAATCTCACCGCATTCTCTCGCTCCGCCAACATTTTCTCACACCAAAGTTCTACCAATGCAACACCTCAAAATGTATGATGCAACCTATGCTGTACTCAAAACCTCTGTTAGTTGCAGCACGGGGAGGCACTAACAATGCAGCTCAAGAGCCTCCTTCCCCTTTACAAGATTTGGTACATCAATTTTATACATATCTAAATAGTAAAGATGTGAGAAGATTGGAGAAGCTATTTGATCCAGCTTGTGTAATAGAAGATGAAGCATATTACCAACCTCTAGAAGGACAGGTAAGACATTAATTTAACAACATATATATATATATTATCCATTGTTCCAAAATACAAAACTAAATGAAATGTGTATTTGTATAATTTGAGTGCAGAATGTTCACAAATTCTTTGAGAAATTAACAGTGGCCATGGGTCAACATGTGGTTTTCGCCATCGATGGAATTTGTGAGGGAGATGAATCTAGCATTACAGTACTGTGGCACCTTGGTACATATCCCTATTTCAACAAATAAACAAATTAATAAATAAATTTTCTATTATACTTTTCCTTTAATTTTTAATGTGAAAATATAATCCAATACTTACCTAGAATGGAATGGAGAGTTCATACCCTTCACAAAAGGCTGCAGCTTGTATACATGTTCAGAGCACAATGGAACATTTCGTATAAGGTACAAAATTATCTGCAACAGATTTTAGATGAAAAAAATATCTCTGTTCCATGAATAACATAAAGAATTTGTTTAACAGGAGAGCTAATGTGTTCATGGAGTCACCATTTAAACCTGGAGACATTGCACTGGTAAGCCCCTTAACCATGCATACCAGTATCAGTACTGCAAATGCGCACTACATGTGGAATTTTGATACAGTATTGACTGAGCATAGTTCTCAATGAAATTAAATTAACACAAGTACGTAATAGGAAACTTTACATAGGATAGAAAAATTGAACTGAATACCTCAAATTTTACACAAACTGTTAGTTAAGCTCTGCACTTGCCTTGACTAATTCTTAAAAATGTTTAATGAAAATTTGTCTATTATTTTTCTCTCCCTTTCTTCCAGGAAATGCTCAAGATAATTGTTGCCCTATTTGATCGTTTTCCAAAATTGGCTAGGAGTACGTATCCTTTTACATTTAACCAGTAAATTCATATAATAAATGGAATACTCAAATGATAACTTTGAGTTTATTTTATTTTTGTTTGTAGGTTTCTTGAGAAAACCTGGTGCATTGGTGTTTTACGTGGTTAACTTATACAAGTTCATATTGGAGCCACTGATTCGCCCAATTATAGTGTATTATACCCTTATGTTTTCATACACAGTCAAAATAATAACCACTGTGGTTACAATTATATACAACATGTTGAAATTATTCTTTTAAGCTTAGAGCAAAGAAGAAAAATGTTCATTTACCTTTTTCTCTTCCATACTGCAATTGGCAGGTAATTGTATAAAATTGTTGTTTGAATATGTTCGCCTGAGATAAATAAGGCCATGTAAGATACATACTTCAAATTAGAATTAATAAGTAAATCGAAAAACCAAAAAACGGTACACTAAATTGCAGTTGTATTGTCAGCTTTCATTCAAATTACTCTATATAATGTGTCACGATTACATCACCTGACCAGTTGACTTTGATTCGTGACCCTTAAACCTTCCTCTCTGATCCCCTTTTCTCTCATCAAGACATGCATTTGCTCAGTCATATCACACCTACCCGCATCATCATATAAACCCGCTAACAGCCTGTACAAACTCGGATATGAAGGATCCAACTCAATTCCTTTTTTTGCCACATATTCACCAAATACCAGATTTCATGCAGCCTACACCAATCCAACAGAGACCTACAAATGGACAGGTCCATTTCATATGGCATGGTCTCCACCGTGCATGCTGCCTCCTCTAGCCAACCAGCGCGACCTAATAAGTTTGGTAACACTTTGTAGTGTTTGCTTAACGGCTCTAGCCGGTGAATATCTCTCATAGACTTGAAATACTCTATAACCACATCCACTGAGGCAACAATGTTACATGCATGTAACACAACGAAATAGTGTCTCTAGCGAATTGCACGTCTTCAGAACAATGGACAGGGTATAAGAGTTGGGTTGAATTCCCAATTCACGCTTCTCAGCCAATATAGAAAATGCCTCTAGGCAGTGACCATGGTTAATAAACGCCGAAATCAAAGTAGTCCAAGAAATTACATTTGGTTCACTAAGTTGGTGAAAGACATGCAATGGGTCCCACAAATCAGACTAATATTTATTGTATAATAAAACTACCAAAGAGTTGCCAATGAATAAATCATGCTCTAATCCGACTTTAATAATTCTCGAGTGGATCTGTGCTCCCAATTCCCATGTTGGATGAACAAGCACCGATAATTCTTGCGTAAGTGATAGAATTAGGACTTGTGATGAAGCATTTTATTTCCCTAAACACTCGCGGTGCATTTGTCATATCACAGCATTTGCAATACATGTCAACTAGCATGGTTTTGAAGACATAATTCAGCTGTACTCCTTGATGGATAGATTGACAAATGACAATAAACCATCTTGCCTCTCTAGTACTACTAGGGGGAGACAGACATCAATTTGGAATAAGTCCTGTCATGTCGTTTATACACTCCCACAGCCTTTTCCCACTCTTCAGCCTCTTATAAAGAGATGTCATGGCTGTGTAAGAAATTGCATCTCTATAAGGCATTCATCGAACACCTTTCGTGCAGAACTGGGTTCCTCAAGCCTCAATTAGAATTTATACAGAGCGCTCGAAACAATTGAATTTAATGCAAACCCGTGTTTCCAAACAAGCCCATGTAACTGTGAGCCCAATTCATATGGCCGGTCTGCTACAAAATTAGTACAGCAGCGCAAAACAGTTGAGCGCATGTGAATTCATTAGGAATTAATACCGCATTGCAACGTTCTAATGCCCGTATTAGGCATGGGATGATATCATAGTAGTCCATGATGTGATATCCTTCTCCGAGACATTTCATCGAACAGTCTATGTGCGAGACAAAGATCGGTTTTTTTTTTTTTTTTGGTTAACATCCCGTAGGTAAAGATCGGTTTTTGAATAAAGGGACAAGAGAAGGTTGCTGATGTAAAGGTGAGAAGGGATAAACCCTAATTTGAGAAACGCTGCATTGTGTATACGTTCCTTGGATGAGCGATCTAACAGTTGGACTCGCTCAAATCTCTCTAAAACAAAGGAGATAAAACTAGGGGTGTAAACGGATTGGATATTATCCGATTTCGTCCCGATTCAAATTCGAAAATTACTTAAATTATCCGATCCGTATCCGTATCCGAAAAATTATAATAATAAGAATACGATAAAAATTTTAACTATCCGTATCCGACCGTTTACACCTCTAAACTATAATAAATGTATTATATGTTCTTAAATTAATTTATTAAACTGTATATACATACCAATGATTTATTAAACTGCATATACATATATATTCTGATTAACAATGTAACACTATGATGTGATTAGTAACTAATGTTTTGATAATATGATATATGTTTTGTAACCAACTAATTTATTATAAAAAATATTATATCTAATTTATGAATGAAAAAATTATATTTAAATATTATTTTTTACTAGAATATACATTAGTAATTTATTTTTAATTATCTGAATTATATTATGTGTATCCGTCCGATATCCGATCCGTATCCATCTTCGAGACTATTTATATTCGTATCCGAAAAATTATAACGAATAAAGATATAGTTTGACCACTGTCCGATCCGTATCTTTACATCCCTAGATAAAACAGTATATCATATATTCCGTATCTTTACATCCCTAGATAAAACAGCATATCATATATTCGTACTGGTTTATTTCATATATCACATATGCATAAGCACTTAATTTTAAATTTCTCAGCAAAATTTAAAAATTATATGAATTTAAATTTCTCAGTAAAATTAAAAAATATTTGAATTTGGGTATTGTAGGGCCCAGTCCGAAACGGAAGGCCCTTCCAGAAATTCTCAGAGGCACACGGACAAGCCGCGGCCAATGAGGGGGTTTGGAAATAGTTTTCAACCAGCAATTGACGCGCTTCGGTATGACCTCACTAGCTGCGTCATTGCCCCAAGCGCAAAGATGCCTCTACCCAGCCCCCTTCTTCGCCTTTTATAATTCCGCTACATGGGAGGAACTTTAGTCTAATCAGTGTGGGACTATATCGCTGCTCCGGACTATCGTGCTTCTGTTCCGGAACTCAATAAGAGGTCAATTTTGGGCCCGTGTCCTTCGAACCTACAATGAAGATTTCAACGAAAATAGATATGGGCCAGTAGACTTCATGAACGACACCAATTTAGCCCAATAGGCCTTTTCATGGGAAAAGAAGTGTGCTTTCGCTCTCTCGGTCTCTCCGCAAATTGCTCTTCCCCTCCCAAAAGAGGAAGCGATGTACTGAACACAAGCACGAACACAACACAAGAGAAAAGGTTAATGGCAGAGCCGGGAGACCTACTGGCGGAGGCGATAGGCCACAGCCCGCCGGTGGGCCGGGTAGTATTGATCGGAGACTGCGTGGAGATCAGTGGAGCCTTCCTGCTGCACCTCCTCCTCAAGCGCTGTCTCTCCCTTGATTCTTCCTCTGTCGTCTTTATTGCCCTCTCCCATCCATTCTCTCACTATGAACGCATCCTACGAAAGATGGTAAGTGTATGGGTTAAGTGTTGATCGTGCTGTTCTTTCCATTTAACCTTTTTTACAAATACCTGCTGTGGTGCACACATTGTTAGTTCCTAGATTGATGAAATTGAAGTGCCAAATTTAGGTCAATGAATTCTACTTGATAAATTATTGGTTCCTGTAAAGGGTTAAGTGTGGTGAGCATTAAACTACACAATTCATGTCTTTATGCCTTTTTTTTGGTTCAGTCTTTTTCACAAACAGCTTTAGCGCAAGAAGACCAACTAATGTTAGTTGACAACTTGTTTGCTTTTCTAATGTGATGTCATGTTTACTAATTCCACTCTTCAGGGTTGTAATCTATCAGTGCAAAGGAAGAATGAGAAGCTACATTTTCTCGGATTGCAAGATTTCTCAGGTGCGAATCTAGTTCGTTCAATTGGCATTGCAAATCTAATTTCGAATAATCTATGTTTAACAACCTCTATTGATAGCTGGATGTAAAGGAAACTTGATTGATCATGGCTTCTGTAAATTGTACAATGAGATTCGAAAGGCAGTGGAAGCTGCCAGATCAAAGGAAATCAAAGCAGGCTGTGTTTTTATTATGATAGATGATCTATCCCTTTTGGAAATAGCGGGAGATGGATCTGACAATGATGTATTAGACTTTGTGCACTATTGTGCCACATTTACCTCTAAAATGGTAAATAGCATAGCACTTCATCAAATATTTCATTCACTCGATACTTATTCAACCAATAAGAAAATGTATCAGTAAGACGATGATACTTCTAAATTGCAACTCATTAATATTTTATTGAATTAGGATTGTTCGTTGATAATTCTAAACCATGACGATGTATATTCAAGTGAAGAAGCTCCTGGACTTCTGACACATCTGCAACACATTTCAGATATAGAAATAAAAGCGGCGCCTTTGAACACTGGTTTGGCTGCTGATGTACATGGACAGGTATCAACAAATTCTTATTTCATTTTGACTGTTTCTAAAATCTAATTGAGCATGCTAACTTGTATAAAATTGGTTGGGCAGTTGACAGTTGTAAACAAGGGGTTATTCAGTGATGTTTGGAGATCTGCACGCAAGATTTGGAATTTTCAGTTCAAAGTGAAGGAAACTTCTGTTGATTTTTTTTATCCGGGAACTCAGCTTTGAGATTTATGTAGTTCATTATCTAGTTTAGTGTTTCTTTGGTGTCAGATGCTTAAAGAAAACTATTGTGCTGTAAAAATGAAATTTTAACTTGTTTTAGGTTTCACTTTCTCATACCAATTTGCATTGTTGATTGTTGGGTCAGTTTCTTAGTCTGAATTCTGAAATCCATTCAGAACCTGTCAACGGCAACATTTTGTATCCTCTTCTTTTGTGAAAGTATTTTCTCATCATCTATCTTTGCTATTGCTTCCTGCATGAAACAAGGCTTTAAACGTATACTTTTTAGTAAAGGGTCTCCGAGACTAATAATTGTTATAGGAGTATGTAACCTAATAATTATAATTATAATAATAATAATTACATAATAGACAGACTAACAGACACACCCACAGAGTACATGCACACAAAAATATCAATAACCTTGTATTCAGGAATTCGAAAAACAAAAGTAATTTTGGGCTTCTGGTCCTTTGGGCCATTTTGGAAGAAAACAAATTGAAAGTATTTGTTGGACTATAACTATTACTCAAAGTGGCTCAATTTAAGCACATATGGTAGTGTTTGTTGAGATCTGAAGTTTTGAAAGCCTAAGTCGGTCATTTCAATTTAGATTAGTTTAAGTTATTTATGTTTAGTTGAGGTCTAAAATTACGTATGACCCTAAGCTATTAAGAAATAGTATTGACTAAAAAAGAGGGTGGAAAACCATAAATAGTTGTTTATAGTAGGCCACAGGGAGACTTAACTTTTAAGCTACCTGGAGAGGTGGCTTAAATTTAGAGACATAATTTCTATTTTGTTTGTAGGGCACTTGTGTGTTTTGGTTGAAATAGGTATGTGCTTTAATACCTATAGTTAGATGTCTTTTATTTTGTAAGCTGGTACTAGAGTGGTGGTACTGGGTCTGATACAATATGCAATGGTTTTCTATTTAATGAAAATCGGTGGGATTACCCCACTTTTCTCAAAAATAAAATAAAATTAGAGACATAATTTTAGAGTTAAAATGATAAACTGATCTAATTAATTTGCATTTAATAGAAGAGACTTTTATTGGAATAACTGAGGTCTAAATCCCTTATTCCATGATTTAGGTCTCAACCAAACACCACCAATAGACTTGAGCGGCTTGAGATAATTCAATTTAGGCTTTCAAAACTTTTCTCTTTTTGTATGGTTGTGTGAGAAGCTCAAGTGCACCACCTTGTGAACCCTAAACCCTAATCTTCTTCTCCTTCTCTGTCACTGCCCACTGAGCTTGTTTGCGGCTAGACGCCTATTCGACAAGGTTTTCTCTCTGCTTCTCAAATGAAACGATAAGACTGCAGTATATTTCCTTTCTGCTTTTCTAATGATAGATTATGGCAATGGTACAAACTGGGGCCCATCGTGTTCTATGATATTGTTTGATCTGGTACATGCATATACTGGTTCGTATGGTGAATAATTCGGATATTATTCATAAAATTTGCCAACTTGTTTAGTTGATGGTGCAATTTGTTACTAGGGACACAACCATGTGAAGCTAATTAATTAATCTTTGCTGTATCTAGTGATTTGGTTTTATTTGCTGCAGCTCTCTTTGTGGGGCGAGCCTCCAATTGCCTAGGAAATATCACATTTACATAATAGACCTAAGTATATTAAAAACTGAAACAACCCTCTTTAAAAGCCTTTTGGTGAAAAGTTCAGGTGCTTGGAGTAACACTGAGTAACTAGAATTGCTGACAGATTATTACTAAATAAACTATAACAGGAATTTTGTACTGGCACTGTGAAGTGTTCGGAGTGATCAAATACCAGGATGGAATTCCAACAGATGAAATTGCAAACATATTGTATACTTCTTGAGTTTATTCTCCTCTCTCTCTATCTGTTCTTTCAAATTTAAAGGTTACTATACTAAGAAAACAGCTCCTGATCTCAAAATCTGTGTTTCAGACCTTGCAATAAGAAGCAATTTTGTTCTGGAAACAGGACTACTTATTGGAAAGCGAGTTGAAATTTTAGATTGAAATATAGGCTATTAAATTAAATACAATATCAAGAGATGTACATAAATTTCAAAAATGATCACACATAATATAGTAATTTATGTCATGCATTGACTGAGATAGATCCCATACACAGATGAAACAATCCATGAAAACATTGAATGCATCAATTTTATAATCCAACAAAAAACTTGAAAAAATGGATCGGACTGATAAAACAGTACAAGATGCGGCATAACTTACAAAATAGAAAATCCAACTCTCTTTATTGATTATAAATTTGCCCAGAAAGACTTTATCTGCAGTTTGATGCTTCTTTATAATTCATTAAATTTATGTTTTAAGGTGAAGTATCTTATGATTGCACTCCTCTCAGTATATTCTCTGTTTCCAAATGAATGCTTTTCTTCCAGCCACTAGTTCCATATAATCCAGCTAGCATATTTGAAAGAGACATCAGCTCATAAATATACCTATGCGTTCTATCCACCAATTGTGTCGATCGAAGATCAAAATTATGTACCAGTATGGCAGTATTGTTATAGTCAATTGTAATATGTTCTAGTCTAGTGTTCTTTTACTGATTTTTTTAGTTAGTTTGAGTTTTTCCTTAATTTTATACCTTTCGTAGTTTGCAATTACTATATACAGAATGACAGTACCAGTTCATCCAGGTACTTGCATGAATCAGTGACGACGTGGGAAATTTTGCTAACAAGCACATTGCAGATCAAATAAAAAGGATCAAAAGAATAAGTAATAAAAAATCAAATTACATCCTTCAAAAGCATTGCAATTAATGATACAAAGAACAATATGAAGGGAAAAAATAGTTGCGATTTTTTGGTCCGACCTTGAGATAGTTGCTGCTCAACTCCGAAAGGTTATTCGTGCAACAAGAAAATCATGAAAGCTAATATTTGCAAAACCCATAAATCACTCTACAAATGGGCTTTGCGAAATTCATGAATTTAAAAAAATTAATAAACAAATAAATAGGCATGTTATTTCCTTAACATTTCCAATGTTCGCCGCATGAAAGATGCATCACAAGGCAGTACCAATGGCCCATCACTTGCTATGCCGTACTCTTCTTCAGCGAGTTTTAACAGTTCTTTGAAATTTTTTGAATTCAAATATGAAACTGGAATCAAGAATCGTTGATCATCTCGCGTGTAAGCCGCAAAATGGCCCTTTGGAGAAGCCGGTGTCTTGCTTTTAGTTTTGTTTAGTGATCTTCTTGAAATTTCTACTAGCCTTATTGGGTTCAACATCATTTAGCAAAGGCGTTGGATGTGCATGTGTGTGTGTGAGAGGGGGGTGGGGTGTGGACAGAGAGACAACAGATGATCATGGCAAGAGCTGGCTAAAATGGAAAGATATAAATAGAGGCAAGGAGATACTGTAGCACTGAAATTGTGGGTCAAGATTTTAACAGAGACGTTTTGGCTTCATGCAGCGCACAAACTATATACAGTACTGTTCTGATCCTATAGTATTTGCACTGTATGAAGACAAAACTGCTCTGTTAAAATCTTTAGCCGAAATTGTGCACCCAGATTTGGAGGTTTCATGCAATTTTTTAGAAATGAAGGTGGTATCTGCAAATATCTTTTGAAATTGATAAGTTTGTAGTTTTTTTTTTTTCTTTTAAAATGTTTGAAAGAGATTTCCCTTACCTTTAGATCGTTCAACAAAATGTAATTATAGACTATCTTATCTCCTTTTTTCTCTGTCTGACTGTCTCTTTTCTAATTACAGAAACAAATCAATCTTTCTATGAATATTTTTAAAGTGAAACAAGAGATTTTATTCACTCATATGTAATGGGGTCAATTGAACCTATTATTTCTCGAGAAGTATATATCCATTATGTCATATTTTTACATATTTTAAACAAAATGTCATAACTATTCTAAAATTTATCTTCAAACTTTCTAAAAGAATTTATATGATTTATATTCATACTTATTCTCAAGCAAAAAAAAAAAATGATGTAGTTGACTTCCATAGTTCAAAATTGAGCATCTCCTGTAGAAAGCAATAATTTTTGTGCAATGGACCAATAATCATGATGATCTTGAATACAATTAAGATTCTTTTATAAGTGGGTATGTTGTTTAAAAGTGTCGTTATTATTTTCATTTTTATCAATTTGGATTTTTTTTAAGGAGCATAAATACAGGGAACCCTCCTCAGTAAGGAATATTTAAAAAGAATAACATGTAATTAAATTTCAAAAGCACACAAATAAGTTAAATAAGGAACTCTGATGTAATTACCAGAATAATAAGAATTAAATGATTATCAGAATTTTTTATTCACCAATATTATTTTAAATTCGGGAATGAGTATTTTTCTGGTCATAATTAATATATAAACTTCTAAAATAAAATTACAAGTTAGATTGTCAAATTCTAAAACATAGTCTTGGCAAAAAAAAATATAAATTATGTAAAAAAAAAGAAAAGACTTAAGATAATATGTCAAGGTTTTAAATGCAAAATCTTCCTTTTTGAATTGCATTCATGTTACGTTAGTGAAGAGTTGAACAAGTTGAATACAGGAAATGGAGAGGATTGGAAAATTGTAAGCCCATAGAAGAATGGAGAGGAGTTTAGTACCAAGAAAAAATACAGTCGAAATAAGCAAATCGACCGTGCAACATCACGCAGGAATTAAGGCGACAAATGGGAGCAAGTACATAATTGGTGTGTGGGACCATTCTTTCCTCTCTCTCTCTCTCTCTCTCTCTCTGGATAGAGAATTAGAGATTAATGAATTTTCGTTTTGGATAAATTTTTAAGTCGTCCCTTGAAGGCAACGGGCAACCTCAGACCATATCACATATGACGAGTCCGTGTCCCCCAAGTGCCTAAGGTGCAATTTTAAAAAACGGACGGACGGTCCAGATTAATTTTAGCCGGACTAAATTTAATCCGGTGTCTATTAAAACTATAGGGGTTTGCTTTGAGATTCGTGCCAAGTTAAATGAGCGGTTCGGATTTATCATTTGCACCTCAGATATCTGAGGTGATATGGATTCACATATGACATCAGATTAAATTCAGTATGATATTCGGCGGGAGCCGTCTTATTCACATTAAGAATTGTGCTCACTTCATCTGCATGAATTTTAAAATTGTCTGCACAAACTTTGATGCTGATTAGATGGTTCTTATATATCTGATATCGAACCAAATTTGATTCAATACCTATGGAACTTAGGGGTTAGACCTCGAGTATAAATGCTGATTTTTAAATGGTGTTACCTCGTACATGACAATAAATACTTTAGTTATTAAATTAGACGTGATTTTTGCGGTGAATTTATTATTATTCTGGAAATTTAAAATTTGATAAGAATAAGATTCTTCTCATAGTTCATGATACTTTTTACTTTGGGGGTTTTAATTTTAAACGACCAGGTGATTGACAAAATAATTTTTTGACAAGGATGATCTATTTAGTACTTCTATATGTGAAAAAAATTTATTCCTTTTTTGAGAATACTGTATTTGAGAAATTTGAATTTCGGACTGATACAATATACATTAATTCAATATATACATCTGAGTGTGATAACAAAGCAACCGGAAAGTTACTATGGACATGTTAGTCAATAGGAATATTTATAGGAATGAATTTTTTTTAATATGAAAATAAGAATATGAATGCAAATTAATTCTCTGTTCAAAGTTGCAATATCGATCATTGCGAACATAGCTCATGGTGAACTGCAGTTGAACTGTTGAATAATTTCAGAGATGTCATCATATCTAAAAAATAGAATGCTTGCTCATTATAATTAACTAATTAAATTCAGGCCTTTCCAGTACTGGTCCTAAAATTTGAAAGAGACTTCTTTTTCTTAACCTAAAAAAACCATTCGCACTATATATAACTAGTTAGCTTAGAGGTTAAATTACAGCAGTAAGTTGGTGAATGTTAATTGGATATATGTGGATTATCATAGCTAACTTTTCAGGATCAGATTTATAGCTAGTAGGTCATGATCATGTCATATTATTCAATAATATACTTCTCAGATTATCTTTATATAACATAGAAAAAGGACCTCGATATATGTGAATCAAGTGTGGATCAATATCAAGATTCGTGCAGATAGATTCTAAATTTGTGTGGATCAAGTGTGCACAAATATCAGATTGAATTTAATCATACGTCCATCATACTGTCCTCCACTCCATCAAACAATTCTAATTTGAATAGTAGGATCGTGTTATATAAGCGTAAAAAGTAGCCGATTTATTTAGCATAAAAAAAGAAATAAAATTTATGGTATTAAAACCTCCATATTCACAAAAAAATGTTGAAGCCTGTAACGACTTCACACTGCAGCGGGTCTCTTATACATAGTTCAGTAAAAATTAGAGTTCTAAATAGCTAGCTAGCGCTATCAGCCGAAAACGGCACTATAGCTATTTAGAACTCTTATTTTTTTCACAATAATGTGATAACTGCTATTTAAAACCTTGATAAAAACAACACAAATGAGATAAGACAGGACAATCGCTACAGATTGGAGCGTCTTTACAGTCGCTGCAGTCTTTATCCACTCTATTATTTTGTTATTATTTGATCCTAAAAATATGGAAAAAAAAAAAACATCAACAGTTATTTTTGTGAGATGAAAATTTCAATATCACGACTATCACGAGTTCAATTTTTTTTATGTTATAGAAAAAGAAATCAGGAGCAAGTGGCTCTCTTGTTGCAGTTCTACGTACAGCAGCATTGACATCATCCCATTTGGCCATCTTTATCAGAGATATCCAGCATCTCATGTGCTCTCTCTCTCTCTCTTCCTCTCATGGCCCCATCATCACATGCAGTCAGTCCCCCCCCCCCCCCCCCCCCCCCCCCCCTCTCTCTCTCTCAGCCACCGTTATTTAGAAAGTTTTCTTAAATTAATTATTGTTAAGAAACAGATAACACAAATCATGGTTTTGAGTTCTGTTGGAACGGGTTAACACATTTTTAGCTAGAGATAGATTCTACTAGAATTCAAAATTAGAGATACAATTCTTGAAAAGCGAAATAATTGTGTTTTTGGGTTCTTTTACTTTTCTTGTAGAGTATAGAATATATTGTTGTTTCCAAAGTAAACAATACTAAGCTTGAAATCCATTCAGACGAAGCAAAAAGAATATCAGGAGTAGAACCAGGGTGTTATTAAGCTCACCAAGTCTCTTAAAAAACCAATTGAATTTGCTTCAAACAATGCATTCAAACCGTTGAAACCGATCTACTTCACGAGTGATGCATTTACATGTCAAATTTATAAATTTTTGAACTAATTTAGTATAAATTCAAGCGGTAAAAATGAGATGGTTTATAAGTTAATTTTAATGTGTTCATTTTTCATTATTTTTTGACCGCTTGACTTTATATTAAATTAGTTCGAAAATTTTAAAACTTGACATGTAAACTTATCACTCGTGAATTATATCGGCTTCAATAGTTTGGATGCGTCGCTTAAAACCAATTTGATGGGTTTTTTAGTTAAGCTCACAAAAAGGGTTGGTGAGCTTAAGAACACTATAGTTCTACCCGAAATTTTTATTTTTACTATTTAAAAAAAAAAAAACCAAAACACCCATATTTATGGAGAATTCAAATTCTACCCAGGCCGCAGCGGCATTCTGCGAACTCAAAGCCTGAGTTCCGCACAATGCCGATACGACTCCAGGCTAGGGGCCGCACAATGCCGTTGCGGCCCAACTTTTTTTTTTTTTCCTAACAAGCGCCACAGAATGCAATAGCGTGCTTTGATCAAATTAGATTGACTCGGTTCTCATGTGGCACCGGCCTAAGAAACTGTTTGTAACTTCATATGCAGTTCTACCTTCTTAACTGGTAAACTTTTAAATTCGCAAATTTAACAACGAGATCTAAAATTCATGTATAATATATATATATATATATGATTTTGGAAATAATTCATTTTTATAAGGCATATATCATTATATTGTATCCAATTTCTGAAGTTTTAAGAATAAATTATGAAGAGCAAATAGCTAAACACAATAAGCTACACAAACAAGCGCCATAGAATGAAAGGACTCAAAGGAGGCTGAAAAGCAAACAAGAGAAATTTGAATACATTAAACAGTTTTGAAGTCTTCACTGCACATTGTGCGGCCGCATCGGCATTGTGCATAAACAATGGCCGCGACTTTGGAATTAAAGCTATTCAAACCGTCTGATTTTGAACGGAGCCAATTCGGTTCGTGTCTATAATATACGGACCCTTTAATATTAGTGAAGATCTAATTTGTACGAATCTTAAAACAGATCGGACAGTCAAGATTCATTAACTCAAAAGATTCTCTTTTGAGTTAATGCAGAGGATATGAATTCAGTGCGGCCCGACTAAAATTCGAATTTTCCAGAAAATGGGGTGTTTTGGTTTTTTTTTTTTTTTGAAATATGCTATAAATAAACATTTCAGTAGTTCTACTCGAATATCAATCATATTATGCTATGGTTCACCACACCATGTGCCGAGGTATATCTGTCATAGAAAATCCTGGAGATTCTACTTTCTGGTCAGCAATGGTTGTATGATTGTATCTGTGGGGTCACTAAATTGGATCTTAAATGTGTGGCTAGGAATGCAATTTAGAAGATCTTCATTAAGATGGTATTTTACAAACTTAGATTGTATATATTACATAGGTAAATATAATTTGACTATATATATATGAGATGGACTTAGCTACTTCATGAAGTAAAACGACTTTGTATTTCACGCCATATCTTCATTTTCAAAGTTCAAATAGTCGATTCGAACCTTCCAACATGTTCTTCATATTGAAATGTACTTGGAGACCAAATTTTACATTTTTTGGAATTTTTTTACTATTTATTAAGCCACTTTGAAAATCTGAAAATCCTTATGAACAGTAAAAAACAGTAAAAATTTCTGGACCGCCGGATCAGTGATTTTCAAAGTGGCTTAATAAATAGTAAAAAAATTCCAAAAAATGTAAAATTTGGTCTCCAAGCACATATCAATATGGAGAACAACTTGAGCGGTTCGGATCGGTCGTTTGGATTTTCAAAATGAAAATAATGAGGCGTGGAGCACCAAGTCGTTTTACTCCATGAAGTAGCTAAGCCCAGCACTATATATATATATATAGAGGAGGGATCCAATTACACCTTTTTTGGTGACACATCATGACACCGTTTTTTATATAGGTCAATTTTGCGATTTCAAAATCCAAACAGTCGATCCAAACCGTTCAACATGATCACCATATTAAAATGTACTTGGAGATCAAATTTTATATTTTTTTGAATTTTTTTACTATTTATTAAGATGGTTACAAAATCGCTGTTTTTCAATGGTCTGAAAACAACGATTTTTGTAACCATCTTAATAAATAGCAAAAAAATTCAAAAAAATGTAAAATTTGATCTCCAAGCACATTTTAATATATCCATCATGTTGAACGGTTTGAATCGACTATTTGGACTTTGAAAATGGTAGGTGTCAAAGTGTGTCACCAAAAAAGGTGTAATCGGATCCCTCCTCATATATATATATATATATATATATATATATATATGAAGAGGGATCCAATTACATCATTTTATGGTGACACATCTTGACACCATATGCTTATAATAAGTCATTTTTGCGATTTCAAAATTCAAACAGTCAATTCGAATCGTTCAACATGATCTCCATATTAAACTGTGCTTGGAGACAAAATTTTACATTTTTTGAAAATTATTTACTATTTTTTTAGAATTTTTTAAAATAGTTGTTTTTCAATGGTCCAGAAATGTCTGAAAACAACAATTTTGTACACATCTTAATAAATACTAAAAAAAATACAAAAAATGTAAAATTTTGCCTCCAAGTATATTTTAATATGGAGATCATGTTGAACGGTTCGGATCGACTGTTTGGAATTTGAAAAAACAAAATGACTTGTAAGTATATGGTATCAAGATATATTACTATAAAATAGTGTAATTGAATCCCTCATCTCTCTCTCTCTCTATATATATATATATATATACATAGAGTCCGACTAGGCTACTCCATGGAGTAAAACGACTTGGTACTCCACGCCATATCTTCATTTTCAAAGTTCAAATAGTCTATTCGAACCTTCCAACATGTTCTCCATATTGAAATGTGCTTGGAGACCAAATTTTACATTTTTTGGAATTTTTTTACTATTTATTAAGCCACTTTGAAAATCTGAAAATCCTTATGAACAGTAAAAAACAGTAAAAATTTCTGGACCGCCGGATCAGTGATTTTCAAAGTGGCTTAATAAATAGTAAAAAAATTCCAAAAAATGTAAAATTTGGTCTCCAAGCACATATCAATATGGAGAACAACTTGAGCGGTTCGGATCGGTCGTTTGGATTTTCAAAATGGAAATAATGAGGCGTGGAGCACCAAGTCGTTTTACACCATGGCTTAGCTAAGCCCAGCACTATATATATATATATATATTATGACTATATTGTTCGTACATTGCATCTGCATCTGCATCTGTCATTTATCCTATTACACCACTTGTTTTGTAACAATTTAATAGCGAGCCAAGTTGAAAATATTCTATTTAAAGAAAATATATCTAGGGTGACATTTATATTTCAATCTTACAAATATTGATATTTGGAAGTTGAAGAGTATATCTTATCGTTGTCGAAATAATAGTCTATTTGATTTTTGCAATCTCTATAGAGCTTTAATTCATGTTATACGGTCTCTTTCGAATTTTGGTTCTCCCTATCAGATATCAGCTAGCTACTAGCATACATCAAATATAATAAATAGTTTTTTTTTTTTTTTTGCAAACCAGCTTTTACACTTTGATCTAATAATAAAAATAATATCTTTCGTGTAAGAAGTCACAAGTTTAAAATTTGATTGGAGAATTATTAATAAATACTAAAATTGGAAGGCTTGGTTTCCATTTAAAATAAATAGTTTTTCAGAATGTAGAAATTAGAATCCATGTAATGAACTTTTCCCAAAAATAAATAAATATTAAAAGTGATGAAAACTTATATATTCAAAAAGAGGAGAGTTTAAATGTCTTTATTTTTGTGTTAATACTAGAGTAAAGCGTGTGCTATGCTCATCAAGAGAATTTGATGAGTATAACTCGAAAATCTATCAGATTGACTTCAAACGACGAATTCAAACTATTCAAATCGATTTACTTTATGAGTGATGCATGTACATGTAAAATTTTGAAATTATGAAATTTGTGTAGTACAAAGTCTTATAAATTATTTAATGCACATGCTAGCTTGGCTAAAAAATGTCAATTCTTTTTTTTTCTAAATATAAAAAATCTAAAATAAATTTATTATATGTGATTTATATTATTTTCTCTATATGCACAAAAATTATCAATTTTTGTTTTTTATATGAATCAATAAATTAAAAAATTAATATCTTGAAATATCCACTTCAAAATATTTTTATAAGTTTTTGATATCAAATATCTTGATCTTTTAATGTGCATAGACAAATGATATTATAATATTTAACGATTTTATATTTGACATTTGAATTTAAAATTTTAACTTATTGAAGTTTTAATAACTGAGGCACGATAAAAACACAAAAAAAAAAAAAAAGAATTGAGGAGGAAGTTTCTGAAATAATTCATTGCAAGTGAATTTGATATATATTTAACAGAAAATAAGGAAAGGTTTCGAACTTTCCTAATAATTGGTATGAATTTGGCACAGCAGAATTAGAGGATTTGACAGTTGGCAAGCTTTTTATAACCTTCTCGATCGGCTTCTCTTACCGCCAACAAGAGATTGGTAGTTAATTCAAGAATTCCAAGGATAAGTTCTTTAATATATAAAATTAAAAATTCCAAGGATAACGATGCCACGTAATTTATCACGGAGCATATTTTATTCTCTATTTGACTGATTTAATCGATTATTCATCAGCCAAAATATTAAAATAACTTCAAATTCTCATCTCCATTTGAGTACTAAACAGATGTATCCATTGTTTACAAATCAAGTCAAAATTTGACTAAATTTTATGCGAATTACTACTTCACAACTAACTATTCATGTGTTTTGTTTTTGTATCATCAAAAGCATACAAGTGTGTGCCGCTTTATGAAAATATACGAAATATACATTTCATTTCATTTAAAATTCTTTAAAATAGCTAAATATTCTTGACCGAGTATTCTGTTCTTTTGAAGTTGTGTACCGAATTGAAAATCTCTTAAAAGATTATGAATAAATACAAATATTTATATCCTTTTCGGCTCCCTTGTATTTTTATTTACAAAAATAAACAAGTTTGTATTGTTATGAAGACATTTGGGACAATTGTCAGTTGACTTGTAAATTTTATGTGTAGTTTCTGATATTCATAGTAAAATTTTATAATTAATCTATCCTCTATTAATGAAACATTTGTTTAATTTAAACAACAATTATATCTTGCTCTAACTATATCTTATTAATTATTATATTTTAGTGAGATTATGGTAATATGCATATTACTGATCGACCCGTACTATGGATCCATATCTCTATTTTCAAAGTTTAAATAGTCGAACCGTAAACATAATTTTCATATCAAAATATACTTGTAGATCAAATTAGATATATGTTTTAGAATTGTTTTACTATTTTTTAGATAAGTCTGCAAATACATTTTCATACAAAGATCACGTTGAACAGTTCAAATCGACTATTTTGAACTTTAGAAATAGAGACATGAGTCCATAGTGCAAGCCGTGTAATATGCATATTACCATAGCCTCACTCATTATTTTTTATCAAATTCAATTCCCAATATAATAAGTTTCTGATTTAATGTTGATCACAACAATCATTTATCCGTTGGTGATTAATGCAACATATAGATTTGCATACACGGTTGGGATGTTGGGGGACCAAATATCTTGTATGTCTCTGTGAAATTGGGCTTTTTCTTTGTTTCGAAAGAATTATACAAATTTTGGTTAGTCCCAGTTAGTCTAACTTGGTATAAATAATAGCCTGTCAATTTTATTCAAAAAAAAATTATAACCTGTCACTGGCCTAATAGGATATACTATCTGCATGTAATGTTGGGCTTATAAAGGCCTGGTTGGTGATGGTCCATATTGCTTAGGGAGTGGGGGGCAGTCCAATGTCCGGTCGGAAATGTATCAAGATTCGTGTAAACTTGATCTACACAGATCTTAAAGCTGTCCACATGAATCTTGATTTGTTGTCTAACAGAGTCTATTATTAATAGTTGATAACTGATGCTAGTCTATTAAGTATAGTTGACAGTACTGACGCTTGAACTGTACCACATCAAATATCAGACCAATTTATCAGAAAAATAAACTAAAGACAAACAGGAACCAAATTGCAATGAGCAAGAACTAAAAAGTTAACCAGAGTTCATTTTCCTTTCAAATTCAATCCTTGAAAAGCTACCCAACAAACAGCAGTGAAATTTTCAGAATATGATACTAACCAAATATACCACAAACCTAATAATATCAACATACAAAACACAACCAACTCAAAGTGAATCACAGTAAATCCCCAACCTAAACAAAAACCAAAAGTAAAACGATAATTTTTCACTAATGACTCCAATTTTCTCAGAACCTCCTGGCTACCGACCTCGTACCGATCCTCCTTACACTGGTACCAACACTACTCTTATCATCAAAACCGAAACTGGTAGTATTCTTTTTCATCTCCTTACTTGTTCTAACCGCTGATCTCAGAGTTGGGATGCGACTAACTGATATATCACCTGACATTGATTTACGAGCACTTTCATTTTTCTTTGTAGTTTTCTTCTTGGCCAACTCAATTGCAACTGCAGGATTTTGAATTACCTTCACTGCCTCAGTCTCTTCCAGCAACTCAAGTTGCCGCCTTCTCAGCCGTTCATTGCGTCTCGCTGAGTAGAGTTCATAAAGACGGCCTCTTTCGAACAAGGGGCTGGTAGATGACTTGTGTGCAACTGGGGTAGTTGGAACAAAGAGCATTTTGTTTTCTTTCTCATTTTCTTGGTACAGGTTTTCTTTGAATTCCTCTTTATTTTTTACTAGTGCAAGTAACTCATAAGAGACGAGGTCAGGTTCAGTCCGAAAGAGAGATGCACCAGAGACAGAGGCACGCAACGGGTGAATTGCTTTGGAATTTGTCACTGTTACAGAAAGCAAAGTCAAATATTGAGTCACAAATTAGTATCAATTCCCTAATTTGAAAGAGAAAATTCAAAATTGGGGATACAAAGACCGGATTTCAGATTACTAAATTTGAATAACAATTATTGGTAAATTACCACAATCCCTAATAAGTTGGAATTTCAAAATTGGGAAAGAGGGGATTAATACATGGAGATTTTAGGCATTTTTTTCAATTTCAACAGATTGTAAGAAAATAAACTAATTTCAAAGAGGGAGACAACAGAACAAACATGTTTGCAACTGGCAGTTGAAATATAAAAATGCACTTCAGAAAGATAAAAATAAATTCTTCCTCAAGAAAAGGAAAAAAAAAAAAAATGAATTTTCGTTTTTTGTTTTTTCTCTTCGACTTTAAAATTACCTGGAGATTTCTTAGCAGGTGGAGCGGCTGGATGCCTAGGTGGGAGGCGGGGCCGAAGCCGACGGGGCGACATTGCAAGAGGAGGCCTCCTATCCATTTGAAGATCCAATCTTTATTTCTGAACCACAAAAAAAAAAACATATGTAAAAATAGAAAGAAAAATATCATCTTTTTCCTTCCTGTAAAGAACCTTAACAGTAAGTGGATCTGGTTAGATATAGTAGGTACTGGGACGTCGGATGTGACACTGGAGGAGAAGACCTCAAATATGAGGCTTGATTGAAGAACGTAGAGAGAGAGAGAGAGAGCAGTTTACCTTTGTTCTTTTTGTTTCGTCGTCTCTTCTCTGTTGGTCGCGTAATCGATTTCTTGTGTTTTTTGCTCTAAAAATTACTTGTCTAGTTTTTCTCTCTTTCTTTTGTTAATGGAATGGAGAATTTTGAATGAGAGGGGGAGCCTTGTAACGGCTATATTCTTTCCGATCTGAACTATCGCCTCCACGAGAAAATTTTACGAACATCTACCGTGGTACACGTGGCTTGGTTTTATTGGACGCGTCTGCAACATTCCTAAGGAAGAGTAATGTACAGTAGAATTTGTATATTTCTGTTAGGTACTTTTCGTCGTACTGGGAGATATTCTGAAAAAAAACGATAGTTTTCTTACGAATACCCAGAATGTCCCCAAGTGCAATCGATGACATATTTAGTATACAATAATAATTACCGCGTCAACATCAATACTGTTTACTTGCGACGTCTGAAAAATGCCAAGCACCAGATCATTCGGATGCGATTATCTTAACTAGAGGATCACCAAAATTTATGATAATTCATTGAGAGATCACCGAATCTTGGTGATTCGTTGAATGTGTATGTATATGAATTATGACAAATTAATGAGCATTAATTAAGATAAAGCTCCATGCACATTTTGATACATATTCTTTGAATTGGCAAGGAAATTATTTCAAGCAAATTGAAATTTTGCAATTAGTATAAAAGGACAACGATAGAGCATTAAATGCAGGCAACCATATAATTAGCGTAATTTCATTATGGTAACTCTCAATTGAAAAGTAAAATGTAGGGTACTTGACTAAAATGAAAAACTACCCCACATTTTCAGAACAAGAGATATATTTCTTTTCTATACATTTAGTACACGACCTCACTAGCCATAACTCATATATGTGTATATATATATTATCCAATTAATAAATATTTATCAAAAATGGACAACAAAGAAAAGATACAAATTCAACCTAGGGGTGCCAAAGGTGGAGAAAAAGAATATAATTCATATTTTTTTTTAAGGTTAAGTAAATGAAAATCTTGAAAAGAAAGTGGTTCCACTATCTGGCATGGGGGCCACCTGACTCAAAGAGTCTCTCGACACTTTGTGTGCTTGCTGACACTTCTTTGTCTACAATAGCAAATAAGCGTAAGGTCAATACGATAAAAAACCTAAAAAAAACAATGAGTTATTTTATAAGTTCTATACCTCTTCGGGGCTGAATTGTAACAAAGTTGCAACAACAGGGAGCAATCTGTCAACTTCCCCTACAAGAAACCCGAAAGTTAGTAAATGCAAGATGTCTGTCTGTTTACCTTCAAATTTAAATCGCAAGGAATTATTTTAGCCAAATAATATTTTCCTTCTCTTTAGTAAACATTCTCATTTCCATCAAATTTAGGCAAACGGTAACTGGCACAAGGTAAGCCAGAAATTGTTAAAGGGATATTGAGGTTATCAGATTAATGGTGAAACATTTATTTCCATTACAATTGTTCTAATACTATATCTCAACATTACTCTTGTGGATGCTCATATTAGGTAAAACAGAATATAATTGCTTTTGCAAAATGCTCGACTACTTCAATATTCTTTTTTTTTTTTTTTTCATTCTCAACTTTGTTAATTTTCAACCTGTTTCAAGAAGTTTAAGGATGACATTTTTAAGGTAGGTCATATCGATGCCTTCTCTCTTTTGTGACCTCTCCATGTTTCTTAGCTCATCCTTTAGCATGGCCTCCTGAAATATCATCATAAAGTTTTATGTATAAAACAAAATGCAAACCAATAACAAAAAAAATCAACAGATAAATCTTTTGAGAAATTAAAACCTGTTGGTGGTGGAGACGGTTTTCACGCTCCAGTTCTTCAATCTCTTCCTGCAGATAAAATTAAAAAATAAATAGAAAAGAATAAGTAGCAATAGATATCTGAAGTTTACTAGGGAGACAAAGAGAGTGATTATTGATTCTAACAAAAATGGCTTACTTGAAGTGCTAAGATATGTCTCTGGGTCTGAGCAAGTTCTTCCTCTCTCTGAGCTTGTTGTCTTGCCAGTACCTGAAAATTTCAATTTAACCCTTGGTTTAAATAAAATGGAGTTCTTCAAAATGATGTCATATGTTCACAAACATAAACACACACAAATGACGGAAGGAAGAGAGAGAGATGGAGATAGACAGATAAAGAGGGAAAAATACAAGAATTTGTTGTTCGGCGATTTCAACACTGAGACCTTGGGAATCCTTTTTTGACATTACTGTAAAAAAATAAATAAAAAGAAATGAGATCCAAAAAAAGTAATAAGAAGAAGAAGACACTAGGAGAAAAAATAGCGTAAAATTTTCAATACCAGAGACTTGTCTGTCGCCATTTTCAACCTGAAAATAAGGAAACAACCACAAACTGCTTCAACAAAACTCGTACTAGAAAGAAAGAAAAATGCATTTTTTTTCTCAATTTTCGGTCATTAGAGTCATTTAGGATACATTTTTTAAACTCACACAGTTATGTTGGATATTTATTAATCTTTCATTATTTGTTATTTGGACATTTCATAGAACTAAGTTTGTATTAGTTTCTTTAGGGCTCATACTAGACAACAAAGTAGAACAAATCAACTAACTAAAATTGAGAAAAAAAAAAGATTATTAAAGCACTGACAGTAGGTCTAGCTTCTAGAGAGGTATGTAGGCCCTTGTTTTCTTCTTGAAGCGTTGCAATTTCCTTTTCTTTCTCTTCAATCATTCTGTCTGATATTTCTCTGAATGTATCATGTTCTTCCTACAAAAGAATCACATGATATAAACAATTAAAGGTCAAACATAAAATCACCATTATATATGTATAGACTACCTATGTTTAACTACATTTATTTGGTTTTTCTGAGTTTGTGTTGGGTCCTCCAATAACTAAAGTAAATGTATAATAAAACCTTTAGTTTCTTGTATTTGATCTTGAGCTCATCTAAATCCTTCTTCAGGTCATCTCCAGTTTGGTCCATCTTCTGAGCCTCCAGTGTTTGGTACCTCACTGCATAATATTTATATTAAAACCAGATCGGCATGAAACAAGAGTGATGATCATGATGATGAGAAACAAATTTTAATCAATCAACAAATTACATCTCCAAGTTTCTTCTATACTCTCTAAATTCTTGCGCCAAGATTCCTTCTCTGAATTGTACCGCGTATTGACCGAATTTAATTTTGAATTAGCATTTTTTAGAAGCAGATGCACATCAGTAAGAGCAGCATCCCTATATTAAAAAAATATTAGAATGACGTCATATACTAACTCTATTACCAAAACTTATACAAGATTTACCTCTCAGAAATTTCTTTCTCATGCTTCACCATAGCATCTTGTAATTCTCGTACAGCCTTATCTCTCTCTGCTAAGGCCACAGCCACCTCTCTCTCAGCTTCCTAGAGATAACATGGTTTTACTACTTCAAGTTTACCATTTCAAATTTTTACAATGAAATTTAGGAGAAGAATAGAAGTCGATTCCATACTTTGACAGCCTCCTCATGAGCTTTGACCTGATCGGTACTTTTGGCAGCCGCCAGATCAGCATCTTTTTTTTGTAGAAGCGCATGTGCACGGGCCTTATATGACGAGAATTCACTCTCTAACCTACTAATCTATGTATGATAATATATTTATTAAAATCGGTTACTAACATAACAATAAAATCATAATGGAAGTTGTGCCTAAATACGAGAACCTTTTACTTGCTATTTTGTCCTGTCCAGCAAATAAGGATATACCAAAGGCAGAAATTTCTAATTTACCGGGGGGAGGGAGGGGGGGGGGGGGGGGGGGGGGGGGGGGGTTATAAACAAATTTCACACAAAATCACTAATCCTTCAGTACCTCATCTTTAGCTGCAGATAGCTCAGCATCCCGCAACTGTACCAGTTGGCTTTGCATTTTTATTTCAGCCTCCAACTGACCTAAATTCAATCAAAGCAGCAACTATTATTTCAAAAATAAGGAAAAAATTATGAACCATAGTTATATGTGACAATATTTCACCACCCAGTTTTTGTATCATTACATACAAATCAGTAACAATCACAATATCTGAATCATTTTTTTTTTCTTTGTTTTAATTGGGGCTCTTAATTGGATGAGGACATAAATATCACTCAAATCATAATGATATTTTTTACTCTTAAGAAGTACAAGCCCGTACAAGGACATATTACTGATTTATTTAATTGATGAAGTATCATCAATTTATGAACAAAGAAATATACTTTTAGCATTAGCAGATTCAATCTCCATTTGCACCAACGCATTCTCTGACTCCTCCAGTTTAGATTTTAGTGATTTAAAATTTGCCTCCCAATTTTGCCTCTCTTTTTCCTTGAAATAACAAAATTAAGCAACATTAAAAAATAACACAGCATACTCCTCTTTTCTTTTTTTGTTAACAAAACAAAACATAATGAAAAATGTAGCAACTCTTACATGGTGGCTCTTAACCAGTAGGAGTTCTCCTTTCCATTCCTCCATTAATGCCTTTAGCCTAACAGTTTCTCCGGTTGAGGCAGCTTCTATCTCTGCTATCTCAGTGTCTTTCTCTGCTAGTACTGCCTATATATTTTAGAAGGATTTAGGGTTAAATCCAACATGAATTACTTCTCAAAATGCCAAAGTTTTTAGAATTCCAGTGGTTACTGCAGGCTTTTATGGCATTTAATCATTTGAAATGTAAAGATTGGGTTGATGCTTGTGTCTTAAGAGAGAGAATTTAATTTAAACAGTAAGCTGCATGGTCAATGGTGAAAAAAATTTCAATGTGTGCTCGTTAATTGCAAAACTTAGTATTAGAGATTTAGTGTGTGTAAAATTTGGATATCATTTTGAGAAATACAAAGGGATGGTATACATGAAATTATAGAGATCTAAATTGATTTTAAGGTTAAAAGGGTACATTGTGTTGTTGATTGCAAAAATTTTGGCAATTTTGGTAATTTTGGTAATATTGCATTTCCATCTGACCTGAAGAGAAGAAATAGTTTCAGCAGCTTTATTTCTCTCTTCCAAAGCATCTCTCAGCTGTGCTTCTAAACTTTCTATTTGCTATTATACAGGATGTAACAAAAAAGAAGGAAAAGAATTCAAATTATCAAAAGAAGAGATACCAAATAATACGTAGTTCAAAAATATAAGCAAAATAATTACATTGGCTCCAATTTTGGTACTTGGGGTATTGTGGTCTTTTTCCTAATATTTAACTATTCAAGTGACATCAAGTTTTCTCACTAAGTAGCTAACCTGAAGAGCACTATCTCATAATTAGTAGACAATTTATCAAGTTACTCAGAAAAGAAAATGTAGAATATTATAATTTAGGTTTACATATGTAACCTTTTGATGCTTAGTCGAGAGCTCTGTCAGAGAAGCTTGTCTTTTCTCTTCGGCCGATTGAATTGAACCTTTGATTTGATCTATCATCTAAGGATGCATTCGATTAACAATTACAAAAAGACAAATTATAATGAAAAAAATTCAGAAGAAGTATTAGAGTAAATTAACAATAAAAGGATACCTCATCTTTTTCAAAAATAGTCTGTTGTAACTTCTCCATGGCATTATCTTTGGCTTCTGATGCACGCCGCATCTCTTCAAGAGAATCCTTCAATCTAAATTAAACATATAAGCAACTTCCATGGCTAGACTGCTTAAGATACTCTTTATAAAGTCAAAACCAGAAAATAAGGCAAATAAAAATTTCTGATTTGGGCTTAATTGTCAGATACCAGCACTTTGTACCTATCTCAACCAGGTAGAGAAAAGAACATTAAAAAATCCTAATTATATAGTATAAATGTTCCAAATATTATTGTGCTGGTATGGACTGACCCATAACAGCAGGAAATTGATGACCTGAGCTGATAAGCTTTTGTCAGCACTCATTGCTAGACCCAGTTTCAAGTGCATAATTCCAAGAATTCAAAGTACACATGAAAACTTATTACAAAGCTTCATATGATCAATACATGATTGTATGCTTCGACACAAAAAGATGAATGGGAGAGTACTCGTTTTTATAGAAAAGAGGGATTTCCGAATTAGACAAAAAGAGAATGGTCAACGGGATAAAATGCAACAATTATATAAGGTTTTCTGATGAACTTAACCCCAAAAGTTAATGGCATGGGTGAATCTGGTAATCTCAAATGTAGGATAGATAAAGTTGAGAGCATTTAAACTAGATAACTGATCTTTAAAAGGTCAAAAAAATTAGTGTTAGAGTTTTATGCATCAAACTACACATTTAAAAACAGTGCGAAGATGACAATTTGAAACAGCTGCACCTGACTAAGTATTATTTGATCCAACCGATCTTAAAAATTCATAATTGCTTATTTGAGAGCTTACTTATTATTAGCTGCGCGTAATTGTTGTCTCTCTCCATCGAGGGCCCGCAAGGCCTCATTGGCCTGGTGACGAGCACGCTCCAGCTCATGTTGTGCAGCTTGCTTCTCTACTTTTACAGCTTTCTCTATCTTCTCAGCCTCCTCAGCCTTATATCGTGATTCCAGATCATCTTTTTCCTAACAAAAACAGTAAAAAAAATTATAAAACCAATCAAAAGGATTTTTGTAGACTACAAACACAGTTACGCGTTGAGGTGAAGCACAATGACTTTATTCTTGGCTTTCTCATAATAACTCAAGCTGTCAGACCAAATCTAGTGATAACAATCATTTCAACTCTATGTTACCCAGCATCTGAGCTATACTTGTACAATAATGTATCACAGGCATATGTAGTTTATTTTAAAGAGCAAATGGCCAGCAATACACATATCCATGCATATAAGACCTCACAACTTTTATTGATTGGTCACTCAACAGTCAACACTGATTCGTCCACCTTGATTTACTGAACTTTGTGAAAAATTATCCCAACCTATCAAATGGGTGTTATTTACATTTCTGAAATTAGGTTGGAAAAGGCTGGTTACATAAGAAATATGAACACATTTAGCTCAATTTCTGTTTAGGGTCTAAAGACCACAAAAGAAAAATAAGAGAAATCAATTTATTACAAGTGTTAGCAAGAAGTTTTAAAAATGGAATCCCAATTGTTGTGACCAGACTAGCAGTTTGTACCGGCACTGGTATGGTTCAAAAACCAAGAAAAATGGATACAGTAGTGATTTTATTTTTATTTTTTATTGATTAACCTCTTGGGTTTATATAGGCCTTACAATCTTACAAATAAGTCCATGTCTATTCCCTAATACCTATTTACCAATAGGCCCTTGAAACAACTACAAATCTCAACAGATACCTTCTGAACTTCTTGGATGCGTTGTTTGGCACGTTTGTGAAGCCTCTGAAGTTTGGTATCCAATTCTACATACTTTTCATCCCTCTCTTTTATTTCTTGTTCCAATTTCTTCTCAGCTACATTAAAACAAAAGGAATCAGTTCAAGTTTGGAAATCGGGGTATATTTCCAAAAAAAAAAAAAAAGATTTAACAATTTGATCTTTTTGTTAGTTATGACAACTAATACAAAAATCGGGGTATTTCCTATAGAAACTTAAAGGACTCGATCATATGATATGTAAAATACAGGATTTCCAATACTAAAAGAAAGGACATAGTCAAATTTAGCACCTCTCCTATTGAGGACAACTGGGTGTCATTACTGGTCCAGTACTGCTTAACTCTTAGGACCTCTAAACAAAATTAAAAATAAATTTTAGTTCGATTCTCTAGGCTTCCTCGAATTTTGAAATGGTGATGCAAATAAGGCAAAGTGACAAAATTAACAATTTGCATATCCACTGGTTTGAGATTATTGTACTGCTTAACTCTTAGGACCTCTAAACAAAGTTAAAAATAAATTTTAGTTCGATTCTCTAGGCTTCCTCGAATTTTGATATGGTGATGCAAATAACGCAAAAGAGACAAAATTAACAATTTGCATATCCACTGGTTTGAGATTATTGTATTCTGATAGTTCAATTCGATCCAGGACAAGTACAAGTAAGAACTCCTGATACCATTGCTGATACATGGTCCTTAACAATAACCTAATTGTAGTGGTCTTTTCTATGCATGACCTATTTACAATATGAGGTGAACCAAAAAAAGTTTAAGAAGTTTTTAAAATAACTACAAATGAACAAATATATACACAGAATAACTGAACTAACCTTCTAAAAGCTTTTTAGATAGCTCCTGAGCCTTTCCATCAGCTTCAGCATGTGAAACTCGAAGATGTTCCAAAGCTGCTTCGGCCGCCTTTTGGGTCTCCCTTTGTTCACTAATTTCCATTTTTAACCTCCTTATTTCTTCATTTAATCTATTTACTGCTCCTGACTCTTTTTTTTTTCTTTTTGAAAGCTTTGCAGAAGCTGCGAAGTCTACTGCTTCTGACTCGTCGTCAACTTTACCGATTTGTCCCTCTCTGGCCTGAGACTCCTCCACTGTCTGCATTGGTTGCTCATTGACCGTCTCGTCATTCTCTGAATTGGAATTTACAACATTACCGTCTGTAGTTTGGTCATTCTCTGAAGGGTGCTCTTCTATGTGATTTTGCGATAAATTGTTCTCGGAAGGTTGCTCTTCTATGTGAGTTTGTGATAAACTGTTCTCTTCAGGACCCATGTTTTATTTGATTGAAAAAAAAAAAGAACTTAAACCTGAAAAAAGTAAGGGGCAGGTTGAGAGAAAAAGAAATAGTAGAAAATGTAATGCTTTTCCTAAAATATGGCACTTAACATAACTGACATATAAATGTAAACCCCAGAAAGCTCTAATTCAATATTCATTCGAGATCCAAGCGGAGCTCTTTTTCAGATCCAGAATGTAACAAATCATAATTTTAACAATAAAAGTCAATAATTTGCGGGCACAATTGCAAAACGGGATCTGCTCAATAGTCAATAGTGCGTCGCCTTTCTTTCAACTGTCAGATTGAAATTACTTGGGTGATTGAGACCGAGATTAGAGAATTTGTAGAAACAAAATCGAAAGATCTGCGACGGAGCTGGGGTTTAGTGTCTTTTACCTTGTCGCGTCGCGAGAAGTGAAGTCCAATCACCAATCCAAAGGAAATAATAAAGAAGAAAAAGAAGGTAATTTTGCTAACTAGAAAACTGAGGGTTCCTTTTTAAGTCATGTTTGTACTTACGGAGTTACGGTTACCGAGGAAAACCATGTGGAGTGGGAGTGGAGAGATTAAAAGCCTCCAAAAGTTGAAGAATTCGTATCACCTACCTAAGGTAACAAGAGTAGAACTAGGGTGCTCCTAAGCTCACCAAGCCCTTCTATGAGCTCGACTCAAAACCTATCGAATTGATTTCAAACGACATTTCCAAACCGTTAGATGTTCAATCTATATTAAAATGTGCTTGGAGACCAAATTTTACATTTTTTGGAATTTTTTTACTATTTATTAAGATGGTTTGAAAATCGCTGTTTTCCAATGGTGCAGAATTTTAATAAAAACAGCGATTTTCAAACCATCTTAATAAATAGTAAAAAAATTCCAAAAAATGTAAAATTTGGTCTCCAAGCACATTTTAATATAGATTGAACATCTAACGGTTTGGAAATGTCGTTTGAAATCAATTCAATAGGTTTTGAGTCGAGCTCATAGAAGGGCTTGGTGAGCTTAGGAGCACCCTAGTTCTACTCAGGTAACAATAACATGATATTTGCGTTTGGATCTGGACCGTTCAATCATCATCAGCACGACTATAAAAGTGGTTCCGTCCGTTCCATCTCGGCAGGATTGGTCCGGATCCGATCCAAACTTAATTTTTGTTACCTCGGATCGGAGAATATGGATTCCTAACAGTTTACTAGTATATAGTATATTTAATTCTAATAGGGGATTTCATTGAAAATTTTCTCTCCTTATGCTCAATTTATTTATTTAAGAATTTTTAATTATGGTAGGAATTTAAATAAACTTGTATCAAATATGTGAACGGAAATTATTAATATTATTTGAAAGAAAATAAAAGAATGACTTGGTTTATTGTCTTTTGCTTTTTGTTTTTGGTTGTATTACTATTTTGAAAGTTGAATGCACAATGCAAAGTTTGATAAATTTTGTGCATCAACATATTGTTTAAAAAAAAAAAAGAGTAAAGTATGGTATGCTATAACAATATAATCTTCGACTTTCTTTCTTAAAAGTCTTTTATTAAACATTTTACTATACTTGATCTAAATTAAAACTCAGTATGATGCTCAAACTTTGATCTAAGTCTCTTATTTCATTTTGGTTTAATTAATTTTATTCTTATAATTTTTGCCTACTTTATAAAAAAAAAAAATATTCTTATAGTTTTCAGAATAAAATATCAATTCTGTAAATGATTAATATAACTTTATTGTTGCTGAGGAGTTTGGGTATTGGTCATCTACTGAAGAAAATGCTATTTTATTTCATTTCAAAAGTTCTCTCAGTTGTAATTGCTTACTAATAGATTCATCATTCTTGTCATATATTATGAAAAAATAATTTAGGAGCATGGCAGCCGGTACATCAAAAGTATCGTTAAATACACACAATCGTTGCTCCAACTATTTTGACCAATAAACTAAATAGTAATACAACCTAAGAATTAAGAGAGAAATAAACTAAATCCAGTGATGCTCACTCTGACTAACACATTTAAACTGAAAAATGAAAGACATAATTAAGATGAATACCAAGTTCAATAAATTGAACATTAAAATAATAATGCAGTTTAAGCCTTATATTTCAGGTTTCAAATCAAATAATTAAGATGAATTAATACTAAAGTTAATAACCTAAGTATTTGACAGCTGAATATTAAGACAATAATTGAATAACAAAACACACAGCTTTAATTGTAGTTCGTCGGACCATCACCAAAAATTCGTCGGAGCACACAATGTCGGCAGGAGAGATAATTAAAACAGCGTTAAGTTAACTAGTCAAAATAAAATAATATCTAATCAAATTATTTTATTAGATGTGAAGTTGTAGTACTTGATTCAAGTTAGGCTTAGTTGTCTGTAGCGATGACATTATTCATAGAGTTAGGTGGGTTATTATATAATGATGATTGATGAGTTATAATTTTGTAATATTTCGGAATAAAGTATAACTGCACATTATTTTGATTGTTATAATGAAGATTAGTTATTTATTATATTTGGTTTTCTCTAATCGGACAGCAATTTTGAGATTTTCAAATTTTGTAAGTATCTGGACTTCAATGGTTTTTCTTAAATATATTTGTTTCTTAAAATGAGTATCCAGAAAATTTTCTCTATATTATTTAAATTGGTTGATTTTCGCACTGTAATTGTTTCCTTAAAGTTGATTGTGAAAAGTGGTTAATTTTTGTTCTCTCTAATTGGACCTTGAATTTTGGAATTTTTGGATTTCAAAATATCTAGACCTTTTTTTTTAAAAACCTGAAAGTGGCTATCAGGGGATTACATCATGTTTACCAGAAAAATTCCAATTAAAGAACTGAAATTGCCACTCCTCTCAAGTAAGCTTCATCCACAGCCTCGCCTCTCTCGTAGCATGATGTGCTATCCATGCTAGTTGTGTTGTTTCTCCTTCAAAGATTCTGGTATTGCGACTTCTCCACAGGAACCAGCACACTGCAAAAAATAAGCTCCCCGCTGCTTCTTTGAGAACCTTGGACGACTTGCTCTCCATGATTTGGCGATCGTTGACTGAACTGTTTCACCAATACTCTTTTTGAGCAGTATACTATACTGCCAAAAAAATCACAAAAACCAGTAAACTTCAAAAATCATAAAAAAAAAATTCTCTTTTTATCCGACTGAGAAATAAAATATACTACCTGAAAAATTGTTAACTTTTTTTTTATATTAAAGGGTCCGGTATATCCCAACATCTTAAATGTTATTCTCATTCTCGAGAATGAATCTACATCTCTGTGTAGAAAGACGGAGCTCATACCAATGCACTAAATTAACTAAATTAAATCTAAAAATTTCAAAAGTCAATCATGTTAAGATAGAATAAAATATATACAATGCTTGTACAAAAAAGTTATAGTGCAAAAAAATTAACCAAATTCAAAATCATAAAAATTGCTCTGAATCTCAAACTAAGAAGAGTTAGAGAAGTTAATATTGAATTCTAAATTCTATAAATAAAAACATAAAAAATTGAAGTTCAAACGAAGAATCTTTACAATACTAACAAACAACGGCGCATGGCCTACTTAGAAATCAAATCCTAAACAACACAGCTCAAATGTCTAAACTAGTGTTTGTTTTCCTTTGCATAGATAAAGAACGACATATATTCGAGTAGAACTAAGGTGCTCTTAAGCTCATCAAGCCAAACCGTGAGCTTAACTCAAAAACCTATCGGATTGACTTCAAACGACATTTCCAAACCGTTAGATGTTCAATCTATTTTAAAATGTGCTTGGAGACCAAATTTTTCATTTTTTGGAATTTTTTTACTATTTATTAAGCTAGTTTGAAAACCGCTGTTTTTCAATGCTCCAGAAATTTAATAAAAACAGCCGTTTTCAAACCAGCTTAATAAATAGTAAAAAAATTTTCAAAAAATAAAAAATTTGGTCTCCAAGCACATTTTAATATAGATTGAACATCTAATAGTTTGAAATCAATCCAATAGATTTTTAAGTTAAGCTCACAAAAGGCTTGGTGAGCTTAAGAGCACCTTAGTTCTACTCCATAGATTCTATCCTTAAATAGGTAAAATACCTTATTTTTGTTATAGTTGTAGATATTTGTCATGCAATAATACAAATGTCAAATCTCAAAGATCTAATAAATCAACCACATAATAATTTTTCACTTCATTGTGCTCCATTCATCTACAAAATACATATCTAATTTTTTTCTAAAAGAAACAATGAACCCCATATAAGTTTATAGATAAATATTAAGTATGGACCATATATAATTTGACAGATCAAATTAAATGTCAAATTTGTACAAATTAACTTGCACGTAATTCATAGTTCCAACATACAGCTCTTCAAAAACTTGTAGATTAAAAAATGAAAAAATAATTGTTTGTGGTATGATACAAAGTTACACACAAAAGAATTCCAGGTCACAAAAGAGAAAACTTAAAAAATGAAAGTGAAAATATTTTTACCGGGCCGTATTTAATCCTCTACCAGGCTCAGATCCAATCAAAATCTCATTTCTGAGCCAAAATGTGAAGATTCATAAATTTCAAAAGGAAAAAAAAAAGAAACTGATAATTCACAGGCATGTATACATATATTTCTAAAGTAGAATGTTCCTTGTCATTTTGTTGGTTCTCCACAAAATTCTCGGATCCTGGCATGGACCGATCAAATAAAATACCCCCCCTGCATACCTCGTCATTTCTTTCTCATCATAGACACAATCTTGCAGCCCTAGCCATTGTGATGTCTTGAGCGGGTATTGATGCGACCCGCCACACCAAGTCTACTCATGGCAATTGCCACCCGTCCAACTGCAACAAGACCTGTATCAGTACGCAGCCTCTCATCTCTGTTGTTGCTGTCACTGTCACTGCTGCTGCTGCTATTAATACTTCTTGGCTTCTCATCTCTGCTGCTGGTGTCGCCAATGTCTTTGGGCTTCTCATCTCTGCTGCTGTCATTTTTGTTATTATCTGTCACCTTTGATTCTCTGCCAGTGCTGCTGCTGCTGCTGCTATTGCCAGTGCTGTTGCTGCTGCTACTGCTATTGCTGTTGTTGTTGATGTTGTTGTTGTTGTTGTTAATGTTGTCAATGATACTATTAAATTTACTCACACCAATTGCTACTCTCCTTCCACTGACAATATTTTCATCCTTCCTTTTTACATTTTCAATCTTATTGTCTCTATTATTAGAAATGCTATTACTGCTGCTGCTGCTGCTAGGAGCAGTAACAGTACTAGTTTCAGTTGTATTATTTCTGGAATTGTTAACACTACTAGTAGCAGTACTAGCAATATTTTCTTTTGTAATATTACTGCAACCTGTATTAGTACTAGAACCACAGTTGCTTTCACCAGTACTACCAGTAGCAGTTAGAGTTCTATTTACATTTTCATTCTTCTCTTTGTCAGCATTAGTTTTGAGCCATGGATGCGAGAGGCATTGTGCAGCAGTGGGGCGCTTCAGTGGGTCAAAATCCAATAATGTGCACAGAAAATCGGAAAACTCCTGCGCATCGGTTTTCTTAAACTTGTACTTCTCAGTTAGGATCTTATCCAATGGCCAGTACTTGAGTCGCCGTATCCTTTTCAAGTCACCATGCCGGTCAAAGTAATCCTTTGACCGCGAACCCGCTATTGCTATCTGAGATTAAAATTAATGGATGAAATTCAGGGCATTGAGAGTATTTAAATAAAAGCGTATTTAAGTAAGAGAGGTATGTTAGTCATTTGTTACCTTCTTGGGCATTTTTCCAAGGAGCTCCATCATCAGAGCCAAGTGATCCTAGAAACAATTTCCAGAATACAAAAATATGATTACTGAGAACCAAAAGTTAACGATACAATCAGAAATTGGGGTTATAAAATAACATACATTGGATCTAATACCAGGTCTGTGTAGTACTGGAACACGAGTATTGAAACTTTCATTTCTTTTTCCCTTTTCTTTTCAATATTTTCCCGGGAGGTTACTTTAAGCATGGCTTGGAATTCATAGCTGATTTAGGCTTTATCTCTACCCTTCCACTGTGTTTAATTAGGGCTAAAATAACTACTACAAAATCAACATGACATTACTTGAAAAGTGTTTCTCAGAAAATAAATTATCGACCCATTATAGTGTACTTATAATCCCAAAGAAAAATTATAAAAAACAAAAGACTCTGGGGGGCCACAGAGTACAGTTTTGGCATTTCCTCAACAGGGATAATTTCCCTATCCAAAATTAAAGAGAAATTAATTGTATTCCCCCAAGTTCCCGCACCAAAAAAAAAAAAAGAGTACCTCATCTTCACTGAACCCGTTCCCCTCCTTTGGCGTGAAGAGCATATCTCCAGTTGCAAGCTCATATGCAATACATGCAAATGACCACATATCTGCTGGAAAGGAATACCCCAAACCAATAATAACCTCTGGGGCTCGGTACTGTCTTGTTTGTATTATTTCAGCAAATTGTTTATGGGCCCAACATGCATTCCCAAAATCGACAATCTTACACCTCAAATTTATCCCATCTAGATTTCGCTCCTTCCTAAAGCTCGAAGCGTTGGAGGCAGCCATCGATGGTCTTTGCTTCGAGATCCGTGACATTGCCCTTTTTGCCCTTTCCTTTAATTTCTTCTCTAAAATGCTAACCCCTCCAATACTTCCATTAGGATTTCCTTCAGGCTTTTCTAAAATCGGTACAAATCCAGCCCGCACTGGGTCTTTTGATGGATCAATGGTGGATATTAGTAAAATATTTTCAAGTTTTAAATCAGTGTGGATTATACCAAGATCTCGGTGCAAATAATCGAGACCTACAAGCATATCTCTGCAAATTTGGCGCACCCGGTTCAGGCCAATGCCCTTGTACCTGTTATAGCGTACCAATCTGAGGAGGCTGTCACCAAGAAATTCAAAAACAAGACAGACGTGCTGACCATTGGGGCCCGCATGCCTGAAGTGGTCCAGCAGATGAACTATACACTTGCAGTTCTCTGGGTCCTGTTTGGTGAGTTCTGACAAGAATTCGATCTCATGTAGTGCTGCCTGTGCAAACTCTGCCGCGCTCTTTTGGATCTTAAGTGCCACAAATCTCTGTAGGAGAAACTTTAGGGTTATGATTTCATAACCAAATTGTTGTAACTTAACATGATGCTTTTTTTTTTTGCGAACAACTAAGGATAATGAAATGACACAAGGTAGCAGACAGTCTTGTAGTTTCATATTGTATCATGTACAAGCTATATCAATTTTGTGCAATAATATATTTTACAAACTTCCAATTTATTTATCACTCCACATAATTTACAAACAGTGGTCCATAAACGAATGAGAAAAAAAATACAAATAGAATAATTTCTCCTGCACCTTTTATTTCTTCATTTAGCAAAAACAGTTATTTTAGCTTTCTTCATCAATGTATGAAGAAGCATCAAACATTTATTGTTTGAATTCTATTCTAAAACTCAGTTTAAACTAGGTCTATCCATAAATTTTCTTAAAGGAGTCCTATAAGGGACATTTTCCTAATTTATCAAAAGCACAAGGGCCCTACCAACAAATTTCCAAAACAAATTATAAACTTCCTAAACAAAACCAGATCAATATGTTTCATATAGATTGCAAGCACTGTCAATAAGTTCATCATCAAGATTTTTACCGGCCTATCCATCCATACTTTCCACTTACCATAATATCTTAGATAACATTGGATAAAATTAAAAATAAAAAGAATCCGAATTTGATTGGACTGTCTGGTAAATGTTTAATAGCAACGATGCTTAGGCAAAAATCCAAAGATCGGATCATAAAACTTTTATATGCAAACCTGAAATTTAGTATCGTAGGCGAGCCAAACTGTGGAGAAATTTCCCCAACCAAGCTTTCTCTGCGCAATATACCTTCCAGCGTTGAACTGATCGCCTATTCTTACCGCGTGGTAACCACCCTTCCTGTACGCCTCCGAGCCTTCGTCTTCCTCCGACGATCCGCTCGATCCCGACGAGGTCGACGAGCACGACATTTCCTGCAACCTGATGCGATCGCAACCAATTCGGATTCGACAGGTTGAGAAAATTGAAGTGGTTTCGAGAAAATCTCTCCTTTGTGTTTCTTTTTTTTAAATGGGTTATTTATTATTTTTATTTTTTCTGAATGTTCGTTCTCCTTTAAAGTCCTTTCCCCATAAATGGAGAATTAGTTGGGGGAAGGTACCGTATGGACGAAGAGAAAAAGAAAAATAGAAGAACACTTCTTCTTTTTCGTTTCTTTAGTTCCTATGTAACTTCCACTTATACCCCTAAAAATATCAGAATCATGTTTGCTTATTTTTCCTAATTTCATTTTTTTGACGTACCTAGATTCACGGACGGATGTTTCTGGTAGTTTTAAGAATTTTAATGATATTTTCATTTTTTTTTTTTACGTACCTATATTGAAATTTAATTTTAAAAATTAATATTTTTTAATATAGTTCAGTTTTTCGTTTTTTCCTATTATAATGCTAAATATGTATTTGTAGTTTAGTAGTTAAAATTTTATTTTGTAGTTATAAAAACTTGAATTTAAATTTCAATGATTACTGAGTAAAACTAGGATGCTCTTAAGTTCATAAATTTTACTTAAAGAACAACCTAGTTCTACTCATAATTACATATTCATACTATGTATTTTAGTATTTTACAATTCAGCCTCTCAATCTAAATTTTATAATTTCGTCGCTTCATAAGTTTCTGCTTTCTGCCTTGATCAATCGATCAGAGAAGCAAGAGCGCGTGAAAAAGGACTGTTTGTATAGAAACACTCCACAATTTTTTGCAAGATTTATTGAATAAATGGTATTCAAGGGTTATTTCTCCAAACACTTGGATATATAATTTTTTTTAATTATTGTTGTCATTGTAAGTAAAATTCTAAAGAAGCATGTGCGTTCACTTGTGGTACGATGAAATTTCTGGTATGTTTACTTTGTTTGATTACATTAGCATGAAAAAAATGATGTTCACTTCAAGTATTTAAAAGAGGCACGATGAAATTTGTGGTATTTTCTGGGTGGATAAGATATTGGAAATAAATCTATGTCCAACGTGGCGCAAGAAGAGAGAGATTGGTATTTGGTATTTGGTAATTGGTCAGGTGAGAAATAAATTCAGACTAGACCAAGACCATACGAAACTATAGCGAATGCTTTTCACGCTTCCCATTTAATTCGGAGCTTGGTGAATTCAAATCCAGTCTGAGTCAAGTACCTCATCTCATCTGGCATAATGAAATCCGGACTATTTATATTTATTTCAATTTGACATCGAGTACATGACTATCAAAGACCTTGTGTACATCTAACACAAATTTGAAAAATATCTTTCGACTGCTGAGATTCACTCAGGTAGATACGGTAATTAAGGGATATTTATTTTTCTGCTCAATCAGAAGCGAAACTAAAATATTTATATAAGAGGTTGAAAAGTCAAATATAATAATATATAATATGGTAGGTGAAATTTAAATTTAAGTACACTCGTAGCTATAATGAGCAACTTTAACTACTAAGTGTTGTATGTAAATATGTGATGTTTTATAGGAGGATCAAATATATAATAAACTTACATAAGAAAATAATTCGATTAAATTTTGGTGTACATAATTAAAAAATTTAAAATTATGCGCATGACTTGGCACCCTTTAACACTAAAATCTGCCTCTGCGCTCAACTTAATATTATAATTTGAGGAGTGTATATATGTGTTTTTAAAAAGATAAAAGTCTACCCTTTCAATTCAATGCAAAAATTCTTCATTTGAATTTCAAATTCACGATCACCCACACACACACGAGTGTTGCTTTTTTCTACTAAATCAGAAGCCAGTTCTTAATATATGCGGTGTGTTGTTTTTTTTTAATATTTTTATAGCTTGCCATAGCATAGTACTAGTTTGTCATGATCCAAAAATGATATATAACATGAGAAAACTGTAGCTTTCTCATGTTTCACTTATTGACAGTATTTAATAACAAAAGGAAGTAGTAATATATATTTATAATATCATTACAATAATTTAATATGATAGCTGTTATAGTTAGTATGTAATATAATATTAACCACAATATAATAATTACAATAACAATAATATTTTATATATATAATTCACTTCTATTTTTAAGTAACAACAAATTAATTTTTATAGCAACACTTCACAGTTTTTAATTTATTTTCCCAAATTATGGTATTTAATGATTTTTTTTTATAACCATGACTTCCTGACCTATAAATGCGACTTTTTGTGATCATAATTTACTAAAATGTATAAATGAGAATTTTTTTTTTTAGTAAAAGTTGGAGGTCAAGCCACCTAATTATTTAATACCCTTATTATTACAAAAAAAAAAGATTTCCCTCATCATATTTCAAACTCATAATCTCTCACATAAAGACCATGTGTCTTTGCCACTAAACCAAATGCTAGTTCTTGTAAATGAGAATTTATTAATTCATCATTTCTATCATTTCCATCATAATACATTCACATAAAAGAAAAGTGTTAAAGCATTGACTCGCAAGTCTAATCTAAAAGTACAAAAAACAAACAAGTTACTTATGTGAAGTATAAAATGTAAGCAGCTCTTTAAGAAGCTTTATTTATAAAGGGATAATTTGAAAATGAATTATCTTGATAAAATTTTAATACTATTTTCTCAAATCAATTTAAAGATAGTTAAGAATTAAAAGATAAATTTATAAGTATGTTATTGGGTATATAGATTGAGTGTTACTTGGCAGTTGGCAGGATTTTATATTGCATAATTCAACACATCATGCAAATTTGGCAACATCATTAACATATAAAAAACACCTAGTAAGGTGGATAATTTTCGTCTATGTACCTTGCTGGTACACCACAATAAACAGCAAGAGTAAATTCTTTTCGATATTGATGATGTGTGATCAAGGTTCTAAATAGCAATTATTGCGTCATTGCAAAAATGTTAAATAAAAGAGAAGGTTTCTATACCCATCATGTTTATCCGGTTTTTACCCAACCTGATCCGTTCGACTAATCAAACGGGTTTTAACTGTCCATGCGGTTCCCACTCAAACTTTACTTATTTAAAAACATTCTTCATTTACGATTTGATTTCTCATCTCTATTTCCTCCGTTCTCAGATTTAGCAATTGGTAAACTGCTAATTTCCAATCTCTCTCTTCTCTCATCCGTTCTCAGATCTGGCAATCTCTCTCCGTCGCGCTCTCTCTAATCAATCAAGTAGTCTCCAATTTTTTATTGATATTATCGAAACCTTTGTCTCAGATTTGGCAACGACGGCAGCGACACGCGAGCAACGGCGAAGAAAAAGAAAGTTACCTATCAACGGCAGCAACGGCAACGAAGTACTGGACCACTTGGATGACAAAGAATACAACGGTGGTGTCACGCTACAGCTTCGTCCCTCTCAGAGCCGGTTTAATTTTGAAATTTTGAAATATTTATGTAATATTTTACAGGATTCATACAATATTTTTATAAGATGTATGAGTTATTTTACATGATTCATACAATAGTTTTATAAGTTGTATGAGTTATTTTACATGATTCATACAAATTTTTTATAAGATGTATGAGTTATTTTACAGGATTCATATAATAGTTTTATAAGTTGTATCAGTAATATTTTGATTTTTGATTTTTGTCTATTGCAGATTCTGATGCATCAGTATGATGAAAAAGCAGCATTACAGGCCCTTCCGCAGTTGTTTGGGTCTCAATTTGAGAGCATCAAATGGCTGTTCATTCCAATTTGCAAGAAAAATAATTGGGTGCTCTTTGTAGTGGATGTTCCTAATGTGGAGATGCATTATTACACCTCTTCTGATGATGTTGAATACATGCAATACCACTGGCACACCATGAAATGGGTTAAAGATTTTCTTTGCTGGAGGACTTGTGAGTGTTTTTCTTCAAAATTATCTATGCAACCTTTTACATTATTTTTCAACTATTTTTTCATTATTCTGCCAATGATTTACAGGATTAGGTGTTGAATTGCATTAAACTATTACATAATATACTTAACAATTTTATAGGATATATGAGTTAGTTTACATGATTCATACCATAGTTTTATAAGATGTATGAGTTATTTTATATGATTCATGCCATACTTGAAGTTATTATACATTAAAGATGTTGATATTATTTTTTTCTTTCAGCTAACGCTTCTTGGAAAGATCTTGGCAGTATTCATCAGAACTGCCCAAAGCAGGCACCAAAATCGATGGATTGTGCTATTTTTTTGCTGCGCTATGTGTACAATCCGATCACTGAGATGCCTATGAACTTTACGCAGGTAATTTATGATGTATATATTTTACTTTCAAATACCCGTAGGCTTTCATTCTACCAACAGTAACATTACATATTTCTTGATATTACATATTGTATAAAGAGGGTAGTGTATATCCCTGATAATGGATATTACATATTCATTATTCATCATTAATTTCATAGTATTTTATATACTTCATAAGTAATTTTACAGTATTGACATACAATTTTACAGTATTGTTTCATTCATCATTAATTTCACAGTATTTTACATACTTCATAAGTAATTTCACAGTATTGACATACAATTTTACAGTATTCACAGTGTTACTTTGCAGTATTTGTTTCATTCATCATTCATCATTAATTTCAGTATTTTACATACTTCATAAGTAATTTCACAGTATTGACAAACTATTTTACAGTATTCACAGTGTTGTTCTGTAGTATTTGTTTCATTCATCATTCATCATTAATTTCGATATTTTACATACTTCATAACTAATTTCACAGTATTCATATAATTTTTACAGCATTCACAAAGTTGTTTTACAGTATTTGTTTCATTCATCATTAATTTCACAGTATTTTACATACATCATAAGTAATTTCACAGTTTTTCCTAATTGTGCTAACCTATGCGCCCTATCATTTTCCTCTCTACTGATGTGCATAAATCTAAATCCCTTACAAATCTTTTTTTTTGTAGGATGACATTTTTAAAGAATGTGTCATTCTAGCAATGAAGCTCCTCACGCATCCAAATAATTCGCATCAGCGGTGTACGAAGTAACCATCCAAATATTGCAATGATTGAACAGCTTTTTGTTTGTGCTTGATGTTAGATACAGTTGAAAATATTTGTGAATAGTGAAATGGTAAATGGTACAGTTGATGGTGAAATGGTGAAATGAAATGGTTAAATGGTACAGTTGATTTTAATGAACTTTTTGTGTTGAAATGGTGCAGTTTATGTTGTGGTGAAATGGTACAGTATATAATTTTTTTGTGACTGGTGTCATTTTATAGTTTGTATATGATGATTTTATAGTTTCATGTGTCAAATTTACAGTATTGAAATTTTGTAGTTAACATCTGTTAGATTTATAGTTTGCATCTGCTAATTTTATAGTATTGAAATCTTATTTTACATGATATATATCCATATATAAATATTAATAATGGAAGAAAAAATGATGAATTCAAAAAAAATTCAAAAAAAAAATTTAATTTTAATTTCGATTTTTTTTTTAATTTTGATGCAAAAAATTAATTTTGCATAATTTTAAGTGTAATTTGTAAATAACAACAAGTTTTAGAAGTGTATTTTTCAAATCTTCTAGAAACTTGAAGTACAGCCGTACAAGTATTGGAAGTGGTTTGTGTTAAGTCTTCTGGAAGCTGAAAGTACAGTTGGAAGTACAATTACTTTTCTAGTTTTTAACTAACTTGGGTAAAAACTGGGTTGTTATAATTTTTAACTAGGTATTATGCATGATTTATTGTTGAAGTTACAGTATTTATTATAGTATTTTACAGTATTCGCACAAGTCAAATGACAGTTTTTTGGGTAAAAACTAGGTACAAATCTTTAGGTACAATTAGTTGGACCCTAAATAAAAAGCTATCGCAAATAGCATAGCTATAACGAAAGCTATCCTACATAGTGTTTTTTGTTTAAAAAATTATGTTTTATATTTTTACTAATTATCAATATTATCTAAAGTCTCTAAGTAACGCAAAATTGATTAAGAAATTAGAATATTCATATTAAACCAATGCAAAATCCAAATTGCTATTGAAAATATCTCTAATAATATCATAAACTATCTATCTTTTTCCATTCAAAATAACCTAAGAATCATGACATAAACTATATATTTTTTTATTAAAAAATACCTAAGCATCATGGCATAAACTATATATCTTTTTCTATTTAAAAACAAAAGCAATCCAGACTTTGAAAAAAAAAATTGATCCTTAAAAAAAAAAAAATTCAATTTGGACCTTTAAATAAAAGCCTATGTAGCACAGTGTGCGCTATAGCGCGTAGCTTGTAGCGCAAATAGTGGACCGTTATTACCACTATGGCAGTCGTAGCTGACATAACGCACTTTTATCCCATAGCTTAGTATTTAAGATCAGAAAATGCTATGGCGCCGCTATTGCATTGCTATAGCGCGCTATTTAAAACACTGTGTGTGATATGTTTGTCACCAATCAATTTCATGCAAGTTTAAATTTCGTTTGATCATACATTAACAGAAGTAAATTTCAAATCATTAAACCTAGCTAATACTTTCAACATTCTTTTATATCTCGAATCTGACCTCAATCTTAAATCACTTGACATATCCTTGATCTTGTACCCTCCCATAACCAAACCCCTCATGTATCTTGACAATTGAAGATGGTGCAGACTTTTGAGTTATGAGAGTCAAAAAATTATTTTCACAACAAATATAGAAATCAATTTACAATATTCATAGTATTTTTTTTTATATTTTTCTCTAAAATATATAACAAAATTATGCAATATTAAAAATAAATGGAACCAATTGATCCTCATTCATTACATACAGCCCCACCACTATAGACAATAAACATGTTACATCCAAACATTCTTTTTTTAGAGAATACATTCAAACATTCCAGCAAGTACTAAGAAAATATAGGTTTTAAGTAGGAATCAAAATCTAGATTTTTAAGGGTTTTGAATAAAAGCAAAGTTACACTTAACTTTTCTTGTAAAGTTAATTTTGTTTGGTTGAGCAAGGTGCGCAAATTGTATTCATGTCATTGTATAAAAAAAAAATATAGGAAATGATAATTATGACAATAATAATGACGATGATAATAGCACCACAACAATAATGATAACAATAGTTAAACTAATTATCAACAATAATAAAAATGATACTAATAACAAAAATGACAAAAACCATAATAATATAATCATATTAAAATAAATATAATAACAACAATCATCACCATCATCATCATAATAATTCTATAGAAGTTAGACATCTATTTTGTTATCTTTTTAAAATTGAAGGATCAACCTGACTATTTTTTAAAATTGTAAGACTAATTTAGTGTAATAAAAGTTGAAAAACGAACTTGGAATTTTTTTAGAATATTTAAAGATTAAAACTTAGAATTCTCCCTTCCTCTTTCCCTCCCTCTATTTTAGAGGCCTTCACCTTCACCTGGAACTTTGTTATCTAAATTCTAAACAAATGATTTCACCGATTCCATCCATATTCTGTTTCTCCGGGAGGAGTCTGCTTCATTCCTTGTCCCAGTCCCAGATATTGGCGGTTTTAAAAAAGAAAAGAAAAAGAATTGTGCATTTGTGCATTTGTGCTTGAGTGCTTCTTAAATGTAGCGTCGTTCCCTTTTAATGTGATCCGGGTGCACCGCATATTTTGTCTGAACAAATAGCCCTTCTAGGTGCACATGGTCCACCAGTGGACATGCGATTCGCATTTAATTTTTTTTTTCCTTCCTGTGCTGCTGTGCAGGAGATTTTATTAGTGTGATATAGAGACTGGACCGTGCAAGTCGGCTGATCTGGTCCGAGGTCCCTTTTTTCGACGTCGGCTCAACACCTTCTAACCTGTCTTGATTCTCTGCGGTCGCAGTTCGTGTTTCACATTATGTTGCTTGGGAAGCAACGGACCTATCCCGCTTTCCCATGTTGCAAAATGGAGAGAGTACTTTGAGACGTTCTCTCTCCCCCATTTATTTCTGTATATTTATCTATTCAACATTATTTCAACTCCTTTTCTTTGTTTTTTTTTTTTCAAAGTTGAGACTCCGAAGCGTTAAGCCAAGGATCTCCTGCGGCTTTAATCTTTGAAGAAATTCTTATAATAAAGCACACTTTGCCTATTAATTCGATCTGTTAAGTGACCCGCTACACGAAAGAGCACTTATAGTGGCACAGTAAATGCATTTAGTCAGCTCTTCTCGCGTTTTCCTCCATTGTTGGATCCGACCGACTCTTTCGAAGGCCTTACGAATTGATCCGGATATTACTATCACCGTCTCTCAGTAATTCTGCTCTCTGCCTGGGGTAAATCTCTCTCTCGATCTCTCTCGCTCGCTCTGTTTCCCTTTCTCTCTACTGTTTTTTTTAAAAAAAATATATATATATATTTTTGAGAAATCTGTGTATATAAAATTTTCCAGAAGAAAATACACAATTAATGCTGTCCAATAATTCTGAATACATTTTTTTTCGGATATACCCCTGCAACCTTACTTTTTGTTATGTAGAAATTGAAACTTTTTGACAGACAAATGTCAGTAAAGCTACCTCATTCAGTCATTTAGGTCATTGTATCCAACAGTCTGTCCAAATTTGAACTGAATTCAGCTTTTCTGAAATCAGCTGGTGCCTCCTGTCTGGGTTCAATTTGATGCCAATCATTCAGTACACTCTAATTTCTACAAATTTTGCAATCCTTTGTGTCAGTAGAAGGGGTTCCATACAGAATGTTTGACATAATTTTCTTTTTAATTCAGAAGATACACACAATGGTGACAAGGCTTGTTTAATTTCAATGCCTGGTACTAGTTCTTTGCTTTGGCATACCAGTACACAGGCTGATTTTTTCAGACTATGGTACAATACAGCGCGGAGTCTCAAACAGATTGCACTGAATTATATTTTCGTTTACATTGCAAGCTGATATGTTCATATTAGATGAGATGAAGGGTGTTCAGACATACAGTGCTGCTATAATGCCATCCCCGGTTTTGTTATTTCGATTTAAGGTTGGTTTTTCAATTTTGAAAGAACTGATGGAGTTGCATAAATTTCTGTTTACACATTTCTAGTAAAATTTGTTCATCTTTTAACTGACTTATGTTGTATTTTGTTTCAGGCAGTACTATTTGTCGCATGGTTCATTTTCTGTTTCGAGGTTAGTTTACAACTTGTATTCTAACAAACTTTTTGAATCTGCCATACATCACAGAGTGAGTCTATGGTTTATCCGTAGCACTTATCAGCTGGTACTGTGGCTCAAAATCTCAGGTTTTGAGATTCAAACGGCCGGTCCTAGTCGGTTGATTTGATCTAAATATTGAAATCTTATAGGAAACCAAATTACGCATTTTATGAATTTTTTTACTACTTATGCATAGGGAGAAAACAATTTCTATTGGGCGGTTTAGAATTTTAAAAAATTAATAACTTCCTCCTATCCTTAAAAATAGTAAAAGGATCTTTAAAAATGTAAAATTTGATTTCCTACAAGATTTTAGTATGTATTTGAATTGAGCAACTGAGGTCAACAGTTTGAATCTCGAAAATCGAGATTTGGAGCCTTAGTACGAGCCGATCGGTGCTAGTACCATAGACTCATTCTACATCTCAACAAGACAAAAAGAGAGACAATATAAATAATAAATTTGCAAAAGCCCTTACTATTGCAATAATTCCAAAATGCATACATTGTTGAATGAATTCAAAAGATGGTCCCTAACAAATTGTCTTAAGAATCTTTGTCGCATTCGGATTTGAACAATGTGATCATAAAATCAACCATACTTAGAATGATTTATTGTTCATTTTTTATTTTTTATTTTTACCTCAGTCTTGTACTTACTATTGTTTTTTGGTTAATATAAATTTGGAAGGCAAAATGACTATCTTTCATAAAAATGTCGTGAATTTTTTTTATAATTGTTTTTTTTGGTTTAGATATTATATTTAATTATCTAGATCATCATATCAATAAACATATGCATAGAGTGCTGTTGTCAGAAAGAAGAATATATTATGTAATTATCTGATTGTAAATCATATTATTGAAGGATGAACCTAACATCCTCAAAGGACTATATAATGCAAGGGTCTGTTTTGGAATTTATCTCTTACAAATCCTGGAAATAAAGGCACTTTTAGCTAACTATTTTCGCCAATTTACCTGATCAACTTGAATTTGACATCCAATGAACCCAAAAGTAATTATCCATATAGCAAGCTAGTTATTGTCACAGATGGAAACTAATTTGGATTCCTTGTTTCTTTTACTGAAGCTAAATGTGGGAGGGATTTAATTGATAATTTATGGTAGCCATTATTTTCAAATCTTTGTACCAATTTCCTGCCCCTGGAGTTGGTTAGAGATATTCTTCCAGTAAAATAAGACAGAGGAAAGTAGAGAAATTTGATTAATTAGTCACCTTACTTGATTTGTTCTCCAAAGCCATGAGATTGGTTCTGTTACATTTCTAGTCTCTTAACCATGATAAGCTTGATAAGGTAAATGATATTTTTTTGTTTGAAAATTTTCTTTGAAGGAATATTGATTTTGAAAATGCAGATAAGTTGGTATTCAGTTAAGAGGATGAGCACGGATCTCCAAGACTTGTTCCTCTATGAGACGTTCTTGTACTACAACCCCCTTCTTCTAGTGGTAATTTCTCTCTATATTTTCTGTAGCTCTTTTATTGTTACTTCTACTGATATGAGATTGAAGATATCTATCTGTGAAGACATTGATGGTGTGGCTATGGGGAATAAATTTGTGGGTATTCGCTCAATCTTCAGTCATCTATGCTCAGGTTTTTGACCTTGATCATACTCACCTCACACACAATGAAATATGGAAGGTATGAAATTTAATTTCAGAAAGATCATGCTCATGTTTTTTTGTTCATTCTTTCTTATGTCAGACCAATTTTATTTAATTTTATGAACTTTTGTGAAGTGTGCTACATGGATGACAATAGTAGTACCAACAAGCATGACAGCATACCTGTACCTCTACTCTCATGGAGAAGTTGCTCTAGCTGCATCACAACCTGTATATATCTTCTATTCCAAAGTTTTTAAAATACAATTTTGAAAAAAGTAATTTAATTATGTCATGCTGTTTTTTTATTTGTTGAATCTTTTTGCTTTTCAGGTAATGCTTTATGTGGTTGCGCTAACTCTTCTCATTTTTCCTTTTGATATTTTTTATTTGTCCTCTCGGTATTTCCTCCTAAGGACCATTTGGCGTATATGTCTTCCTTTACAGGCAATTGCTCTCTCTCTCTCTCTGTGTAGAGAACTCCTAGTCATTGTAGACATGGCATGAATACATTTTACCAAACAGATATAATGATAAATTGAATTATTACACATCAGTGCTAATTAAGATCTTCGGTCCATTATTTTACTAATACATAATAATAGCCGGTACCGAACAAGTCACCAAAAATGTACAAATTGAATTTTATTTAAGGACCACTAGCATAATCTACTCCATATTTCTAACAAATATGAACTTACCAAGATTTTTCTATAATGTCGCACTGATCAACTCAGGCCATCACCTTTGCTGATTTTTTCTTGGCAGATATCATGACCTCAATGTCAAAGGTTCGTCTTATATGTTCCACCTTATGATATTGTTGTGTTCAATTCCAAATAAAAATCAAGTGATGCCTCCCTTTGTGAGAGTAATGTAGAGCAGATTCTATAGCATTTGTAATGACTCTTCTTTTTTTTCAAATTAACAGGTTTTTTCTGATTTGGAGCGCTCAACTTGTAGAATGGTCAATAGACAGGTTGGCTTTCATTTTACAATTCCTTTTCTTCTACTTTATAAAAGGCTTAACCAACTACTACTCTTTTATGGTGAACCGAAAATTGTATTTGCATTTTAGTTTTATATTGTTTATGTTTGTTTTGTAGGTTGCAACAATAGCTTGGTTTGAGGCTCATGCAATATGCGGGAGCCACTCAGTCACCATACCTCTTGTGCTTGTATTCCCTTATTTATGCCGATTCTTTCAATGCCTGCGCCAATACAAGGATACCAAGGAGAAAACATGTCTTTTTAATGGTATATTTGTTACCTATTCTTTATTGCATTTATATTTCCAGTCTCACCAATTAGTCTGCAAATTCAAAGTCTCCATCACTATCTCTCTCATGTTTAATATTTATTGAATCCTAAATCCTAAACCCTAAACCCTAAACCCTAAACACATATTTAGCATTTTATGAGGGTGGTTGAGCCATATAAACACTTTTAAAAAGAATTAAACTAAATTTTAATAGACGTGATTAAAGTTTTTCAAATCATGGGAGTGGCTAAGCACGCCCTAGCTTGGCAGTAGATTCATCCCAGTATCAATCTACCGTACCGATCCTTCCGGTTCAGTTCTGAGAATGGGACTATAACCTTATTTTCTGTGATTTTACTCGTAATTGTCATCTAGTTCTAGCAGTAAATTTTATTCATCTTTTAAGATGTTATAAGAGTGAGGCTACTGTACTATGCATAGCACGGATTGGTCCGTACTACGGATTGATAATTACGTTGTCAAAGTCCAAATAGTCGATCTGAACCGTTCAACATAATTTTCATATAAAATGTACTTTCAGACTAAATTTTATATTTTTTGTATTTTTTTTACTATTTTTTAGATAGATAGAAAATCACTGCTTTTGAATGGTCTAGAATCTTTAGATCAAGTGATTTTCTACCTATCTAAAAAATATTAAAAAAATTCTAAAAACTGTAAAATTTGATCTACAAGTACATTTTCATATGGGGATCATGTTGAACGGTTCAGATCGATTGTTTGGACTTCAAAACTGGAAATATTGATCCATAGTACAGACCAGTATGTGCTATGCATAGTACCATAGTCTCACTCATGTTATAATCATTATTAATTTAACTTTTTCTATATTCAGCTTTGAAGTACACAACTGCAATCCCAGTTATATTCCTTTCGGCCTTAAAGTATCATGTTATTGAGGAGAGTTGGACTAACTTTTACCGGCCTCTTTGGCTTATTTCTAGTGTTATTAATTCCTTGTACTCCTTCTATTGGGATATTACCCGAGATTGGGATTTGAGGTACGTAATTGCTTCTTGAAGGTTTCCTTGTTTCTAATGGAAAATTTGGTACATATTTTGTTGATTAAATTATCTACCTTTTCTTTTAATTTATGCAGTATTCTTTCAAGGATTTTTAAGTTCAAGAACCCTAACTTTTGGTCAGATGTTTTGCACGGCAAACCATGGGTATGCATTCTTACTTTCCCAGTCTTCATCATAGAATTTGTTAATTTTTTTTCAATTTATTATTTCTCCGTAAGATATCACTAAAGAAAGCCTCCAACATTGATGATTCTGTACAAGTTTTTCAATGCAAAACACATATTCCTTACGGTATCCAATTGTTGATTTCTTCATAAGAAATCCAAACATGCATTCTTTTTTAGTATATACATGTTAATTTCTTCATAACAATTATTTGGAAGAGCAGGGTTCAAATGCCTCATCTCATTCATGCCTCATTCGTGCCTCACATCATTATCTCCGTATTAAAATGTGCTTGGAGACCAAATTTTATATTTTTTCGGAAATTTTTTACTATTTTTTTAGATAGGTACAAAATCACTGTTTTCAAAAAGATTCTGGACCATCCAAAAACAGTGATTTTGTACCTATTTAAAAAGTTCCAAAAAAAATATAAAATTTGGTCTTCAAGCACATTTTAATATGGAGGTCATGTTGAGTGGTTCAGATTGACTGTTTGGACTTTGAAAATGGAGATAATGATGTGAGGCACGAATGAGGCATTTGAACCCTACTCAAATGGAAGGAATTCTCTTTTGAAAATTTTGTTTGTCAACATCTATATTATTTGATAGTTTCCAAGTTATTCATGATACCAGGTTTATTATTGGGTGATATTTAGCAACTTAATCCTTCGGTGCACCTGGACATACAAGCTCTCTGCACATCTTCGGCATGACTACTTAACGGTTTTCACAATAACTGCTTTAGAAATTGTTAGACGGTTCCAATGGATATTTTTTCGCGTAGAGAATGAATGGAATAAAATGACCAACAAACAATGGACGGAGCTCACCACAGATATCTCTAAAACTGAGGAAGATGAAAATCTAATTGGGTCGACAGGTCATGAAGTTTGAATCGTGCATTTTTTTCTCCAGAACTTTATATAACCTATTAAAATTTTGAAATAGGGATAGTTCAAAGTATAAGGATATAGATGTTTGGTTATGATCTGTAGCACCTGAGAAAATTACACGTACAAATCATTTGTTTGTATATTTATTCTTTTGGCATTTCTTTAATATAATCGAGGCAAATTACTTTTACTTCTCTCATTAGTCTATCTAATCTTGATTAAGATCATCTTAGCGTACAAGTAATGAAATGATAACCCAAGTCAGCTTTCAATAAGCCTAATTTGTGTATATTATATTATTTTCAAACGTATTATGAATAGCTTTTATGAAACAATGTATCTTTCATGTGGAGAATTATTTTGGCAGGGTGTTGTGTTGGAAATAGTGCGTTATTGATAGATACTTTGTGATAAAGCATGCTACAAAAAGAAGTAATTGTCAAATATAAAATCTCACATTGCCTAACAATTAGAACCTAACAAAAAAAAATAACAAGTATTTGTCATGGTAGGGTCTACTAGCCACTCACTAACACACGAGGAAGAAAATAAATTTTGTCACCATAATGCATTACTAGGTGGTATCGTTGTAAATTCCATCCTGATTATAAATGTGCCATTTGTGAATTGATATTTTGGAACAAACATTTAATCTTTGGGCAATGTATGTGGTGATCAGAAAACTATAAATGTGTTACTATGCCTCCAGATAAGTTCATCTGTACAGACCGCTTCTGTATGGTGGGGTCCAGTAGTCAGGTTTATTGCTGTCTCTGTAGACTTGAGGTGTACAAGAAACTGGTACCAAGCAAAGGCCTCTGCTTCTAAGGTCTTGGTTTGCCTCTGATTTTTCTTTTCTTTCTATGGCTCCCCATGCATTGCAATCCTGAGAGAAAAAAGAGAAATAAATTATTTCTGTAACATTGTATAGTGGAAGACAAACCATGTATATTTTTTTTTTCTTTTAACCAAGTCTACATAATTTACATTTGATATACACAGACACAGAGTCTACTTGGGATCCAAAAGAAGAATGTGTTAGCTTGAAAATGAGAATTCAAAGAGAGGTAGAAATACCTTATTAGCACCTGCCTTCATGTACGGGTCACTGAGCAACTGCACAATTATACACCAAAAGTGAACAAATAATAGAAAGTGCAAAAGAATTGTTATTTGTATTCTAGAAAATATCTTTTTTCTCAAGGAAGGAATCCCTTGGTGGATTTAAAAATTATCTCATCTTTGCAATTTAACAAAGTGTACAAAAGGTCAATAATTTCAAATTAAAGTGCACGTCATACTTTTGGAGCATAATCATACTATAACTTTATGTGATTCCACTTTCAAGTAACATACACAACCTAAAATCTTATTTTTATTTTTATTTTTGGTCTATGTTTGTGCCTATATATAGCCCTCTCAAGCCCTGCCTTTTTTATAATTTTATCTGGATAACTTTTTCCAAAACAATATGTATATTCATAAATACCCAAGGAAGCAGTGATATACGGTTTCGGTACCTTATGATTTGAGTTACAACCATTAAAAAATTTTAATTCCTGACTGAAAATATGTGCAATGAAGAAACTAGCATCAATTTTATTAGAGAAATATAGCTCAGAACGGGGATGATCAAACCTTAAAAGATCTAGGTACAATTTAAAGATTATATATATAGGCAACTAAACAAAGGTATCTCAGCATAGAATATGCAAAAAGAGAAATAGCATATTGCTGTAATTATGACATGAAAAAAATGAGTATCTCTAGGATAGCAACTATAATGAATCCTTTATGAGAAAGTTTGAAAAGCTGTAACTATGAATCTATGATTAATCAATAAAGTAGCATGCAACTATATATAATTTAAAAAACACAAAGTGATGACCATACCTGTACATGTTCATGCAAAAACTTTATGTAATTTATTGCTTCGAGCAGTACTGATGCTGTGTCTGTCTGATAAAGGAAAAGAAACAAAGAAATGGGATTAATTAAGAATATTTCTTTATCACTTAATCATCAACAAGTCTTATAGAAACAATTATATATACTTGAGAATCACCAATATGGTTTACATAGCTAGCAGAAATATATTTTTGTTTGTGCAAGTACAGTATATTCATGTTCTTGAAAGTTCGTATCCTTAAGTTGGTTTGAGGAACTAAATAAGAATTATTTGAAACTATATTATTTTGAAAGAGTAGGATTAAAAGCACCATTGATTTTGTGCTCCAATCATGTTCATATTTTTCTCTCCATTTTCAAAGTTCGAACAATCGATCCAAACCGCTCAACATGATCTTCAAAATTTTGGAGACCAAATTTTATACTTTTTGGAACTTTTTTACTATCTTTTACATAGGTACAAAATCACTGTTTCGAGAATATTCTAGACCATCCAAAATAGTGATTTTGTATCTATCTAAAATATTAGTAAATATATTCTAAAAAAAATATAAAATTTGATCAACAAATATATTTTAATACAGAGATCATGTTGAGATTGTTCGCACTTTGAAATAGACATAAGGATGTGAAGCATGATTGAAACATAAAAGCAATGGTACATTTTAACCCTACTCATTTTGAAAAAGATAAAAAACCTTCAATATACCTTTCCAAATGGAGAAACAATTTGTTGTAATGCCGTTATTTTCTCAGCCATTTTCACTTTTGGTACCTGCACCTGCTATACAATACCTCTTATCATCTCCATCTCATTAAAATCAGAATGTGTTTAATAGAAATCAAGATGTATGTAAACTATAATTAAATTAATAGTACATTTAGAGTTATCTATATGTTTTTTGTACCTTAGGAGAGGATGTGGTTGATGTCTCCTGTTTAGACTTCTTTGCTTGTGCTGCCTCTGAACTTTCTTCACTTCTTTTCTTTTTTCCTTCACTGCTTGTTCCACTGCCTCTACTATTTGTCCTTGCCTTTAATACATATCAGTGTGCAATTTTAAATAAAAAATACTACAAACGACTTAATCAAAATACAATGATATATAATCTTCTTAGAATATTAATTACTGTAGTACCGGAGCAAGTACTGTAATATAATTCTTAAACTTGTAACAAGGTTTATGATACCAAGTTTTGACAATCAATATGTACTGATATATGGAACAGTTTAATTCTTACCGGCGAATCATGTCTCGGTTTCCTACTCTCAGCTGTATCAGGGCTCTGAACACATGTCTTGAACCTTTTCAAATCAGTAGTCGGTTTGTTTAGTGACCCACTAAAAGAAATGATATCTGTCAAACTTCTTGTGCCACTGTTGCACCAAGGAGCCTCCATCAAACCATTACAGAGCTTGTTATTTAACCCCAAAACCGGGTTATTGTTCATACCGAGCTGGCATGACCGTAAAAATGAACTCACTGGCGAACCAAAATCCTGATAATCTATCCCGCCAGCGCTAAGTACCGCATTATTGCCATAAGATGGTACATTAGGGTTTTCGTGCTTGATAAGAGAAACATGGTTTGCATCCAAGCAATTATTGCCTGTCTTTGAAGGGCAAATTGTGGAGTTACATTGGTTAGGTGGTGCCAGAATATTAGGGTTAGTGTTTGGAGGAGCTATAGACCAGTTGCTAACCAGGTCGGACAAGTGACCCAAACCCGGCTCGGTCGGGTTAGGGTTTGGATTTGAGCTGTAATTTGGCAAGGGGTTAAGTGACATGGAGGATGCAGAAGCAAATTCCCATGAAGTGTTTGCGGCGGTTGTCGTGTCCATCTTTTTCAAGTAGTCGCAAGCCGGCAAGTCAAACATGTCATGGGCTAAGTTTTTCGAGTTCAACAAATCGAGAAAATTTTCACTGTCCTCATGGTTTTGCTGATGCATGCTTCTGGCACCTCCCCCAGTGCTCCTGCATGCATGTGTGATCAAGTTGTGCATATGCATATGAATTTTCTGTTTATATTATATATGTATATATATAGCACATAATTTTTAACATAATATATCAGATATTTTTATTATTATTTTTTTTTTTTAATATTATTATAAGATTGCAATTTGCAAACATAATTGTAGCATTATTGGAGAATAGAATATAATAAAAGAAAAGAAAATAACAATAATGCAACGATAATAAGTAATTATTGTTGTTATTATTACAGCTGCAAGTTTAGCGCAGCGGCATGAGTTCCTTTTCTCTACGGAGAGATGCAAGTCTGATTCTCATAAAAAAAACATCTAAAAATATTGGAAATATTGGAGTGTATCGGATCCTTTAATTCAAAAAATATATATTTAGATTAAAGAAATATTATTATTTTTAGTATTATTATTCCTCTCATCATCAATTCATCATTATTCTTATATATATAGTATTGACAGCAAACTATATATATGTGTGCGTTACAATCCGAGCGATGGGACTTGAGGGGAGAAGGGATATGCATGCGTGGTCACCGAGAGACATAAAGCATGCATAGAAATTAATGAGAATATATCCCCTTTGCTATGCAACAATTATGCATGATTTGAGGTTCCTTTATGAGCCGTACAAACAAAGCTTAGTTGCCTCTCCACTTATATTATTTTTTTGTTAAATTCTAGCTAGCTACCAAAGCTCAATGAGTTTAGCATTGATTTATCTCTTTCTAGCTAAGAATGCGCATCACTTGTAATTTATTTATTGACTTCACATCAGAATATATATATATATATATGAACTCTAAAATAATATTCCTTTATTTTTTTTCCTTTGTTTCATTTTTCTTTTGTATCCCTTCACCACGGAAAAAAAAAACAAAAAACAAAAAATTGGCACTACAAAAAATTCTGCATGTCATGATCAAACCATCACCATTGGCCAAGGAGATTATTATCACAAATCCAACATCATCATCACTGTCGATCCGGTGTAGAATAATTCACATGATTTTATTTCATGCTTGAATTATTCTTTTAAAGAACAAATAAAAAAACTTGCAATTTTATTTTGTTCATAAAAGTGCTGCTAAAAGTATTACAACTATATACCTTCAATATTGTTACGATGCAATTGCATTAGTTTCGAGAAAGATCGATGATCAAAAGGGAGAACATATGAGGGTTATCTTAATAAAATTAAGAAATCAAGATAAGCCTTTTTTGGAGTTGCAATTCATGTTACAAACTCAGGCAACAAGGGGGAAACAAATAATATATTCTTCATTTAAAACTTCATCAAACTTTCTTTTTTTTCAAAGTTTGTTGAGGATAAAAATTCTTTAACTCAAATTCAGTGTAGGCACTGAAACTGAATTACAAATTTGTGACCTTTCACACAACGAGCATGCACCAACTGACAATTTTGTTGAACAAATGAAGTGCAATATCATAACATGATAGATATATACTCACAAGAGAACTTGGCTCCATAGATGAGTCGTCTCAACAGGCGAAGTAGAGTCTATAGTAAGACCGGAGCCGGTGAGCGATGTGCCATGATGAGATACTGACACATCACCCTCACACTGCTGTTGTGGAAGCGGCATCTGTGGCCACCGACTGATAGTAGACCCGGTCCACGGAATATTCGGAACGGTTTGAGGCGTGGTGGATGCATGGTGTTGTATCTCTTGCCACCATGAGTTGGTGGAGGAACTTGTTGTGACTGAGGCCTCAGAGCCTTCTTGTGCCATTATTTCTAGGGTTTCAGATAAATATAAGTAGTGTATTGCACTAAGCACTTATTTTGGGGTTGCACTGAGGCTTGGTGGTTTGTAGTGTGTAGGTGGTTTCTTTGCCTTTTTAACAGGCGAGATTTGAAGGGATACGTATGCATGATGCACTGATTTAATATTGGTTTTTGTAAAGATAATAAAGAGGAATTTTTGTTGGATAGATATGAAAGGAAAAGGTGAGTAATGGAATAAACTTTGTATATTGTATTTTTTTAGAAAGAACAGAATTTGATTGCTAGATTATTATAATTTGCTTATAATTGAGTTCCTACGTCCGAATGGAAGTCTAATAGATAATTAAACAATATCTATATTAGATTCATTTATTGAGATCCTTTATTTGTAGTCCCCTAAATTATTTCTATTTCACTAGTGCCAATCATACTTGCGTATGTATATATACATTGGTACTAATATATGCTCTTTAAATATCTTTTTATTTCACAGTTAAACTACAACAATATGTTTTAAATATCTTTTGCATCATTCTCCAATTCCCGCCAGTTCCGTAATATATGAAATAGTGAAAGGATAAAGGAAAAGTGAAATTTGGAATATAGGTTTCTATTTCGTATTATTTTTGTTGTGTTTGGTTGAGGGTGGAAGAGTGAAATAGTGTGAAAGTATTGGAAAATGAGTCAATTCTACCTCTTGAATAAATGTCAATTTTCCTATATATTCCACCGTCTCCATGGAATAGCTATAGATAATTGACTCAAAATAGAGAAGGGAGCAAAGTGTAAAAAACAAAAATTTGACTGCAAAAATCAAATCAAATTTCACTCAATTTTTTCTTATTCAGTAGGAATAAAACTTCTATTTCACTCTATTCCTTTTTATAACACTCTTGCATAACATTCCTAATACATAATTTATGTGTGAGAAATTAATTAGAAATCCTCAAATTGCTATTGCAATAGTATAATGGATGCCTCTTTGGTTAATGGAAAAAAGATATATAATAATGTTAAAAGGTTTGAAAAGACTAGGAAAACCAAGTTCGTTTCAAATTCCATTGTTATATTTGTATAAATGAAGAATAACACTTTGGAATCATATTATATCATATGCAGTAAGTTAAAGAAGAATATACCGACCTAACCAAAAAGTTATTCTTCTTTGCAACACCTACAGAATTTTTTTTTTCTTTTCTATTCATGTTTTAAACGACAACAACTTTATCATTATAAAATATTTGTAAACTTTATTGTCTTTTTTTTTTTTAATAAACATATGCATCCATGAGTACTTGTAATTAATGTATGCATCCATACTTTCTCATCACTCAAATATCTCTAATTTTCTCTTCAACACTTAAAAAAAAATTGAGATATTTGATGCATATAAAGAATGTGAAAGCATACAGATGCAGTGAGTTGTAAAATTTACATATTTGATTCATATATACTTCTAAATGCATGTACTCTGAATACATATAAAATTGTCAAATATTTGAAAATAAAATTATTGTAATGATGTGATCATTATTTGAGAAATCGGTTTATCTCGAAAGAAAATTTCACACCTCCATGCATAGCAGATCAGGGATGCAGCAACTATATATAAAAAAAAAACAGAATAATAATTAAAACTTTTTAAAGCAAGCTACCGATTTTACAGGGGACAAACACAGAAACACAGAAACAAAGATTGGTGCTGGGCGCTGCTAGCCAGTAGGTGGAATGGATATTTCAAGGTTTGCAATTGATTGCAACTTCAAATGTCAAACTTTGTATTTCATAGATAGGTCCGGACTATGTAGTACATATGAACTATACAGATCCTCAAAATGGAAATTATAATAAAAAAATTAGTGGAGCATGAACTATTCGATCCGCATAATAAAATTCATGTGTATTTCATCAGCACGAATCTCACAAATGTCAATGTCAGTGTGAATCTCAATGTGAATCAAACTGTTTTAATCAAGTATTGGACCAATTTTGATCCGATACCAATCGCAGTGAGCATCAGTCGAAGCTGTTCGATCCATGCCAAGTTCGTGCGCACTTGACCAGCATGAATCTCAAAGCTCAATGTGTGAATCTTAATGTTGATCAAACTATTTCAATAGTTATCATACCATTTTTTATTTGCATTGGTCAAAGTCGTTTAATCCACATTAAGATTCGTATGTACTTGATCATCATGAATCTCAAAGTTATCAGTGCAAATTCTATTGCGGATCGAACTGTTTCGATCGAATATCAAACCAATTTGATCCAATACCTATCGAATTGCCACCGATTTTGTAAAATAAACATATACACAACTAAAAAAGAGAGGCGGCATCCAAAAAACTTGACAACTCATCTCACAGTGGGATAATGTATATCTGCCACAAAGGATCCCATTTTAGGTATAATGGCCTCCAGACTTGTCTCTATTGAATCCAGGCATTCCAGTCTCAACGGTCAACACGAGTGCACATGGCTCATGGCCAGAGCCCAGAGGAAATGGATATTGGTGCTCTACAATTGTCACCATCTGTTTATTTTATTTTTTAAATTTGAAGAAATAAATATCTACTTTTAGATATTTGAAAAGTAAAGAAGTTGGTTTTGGCCGATATTTTTATTAATAACCTCAAACAAAAGAAAAATATCAAATATAATCCCGATCTGAAACTATTTTCAAATCTAACCTAACTGCCCAGAAATGGGACGGTCCAGGTTGCCTACCAAACCGCCCCATAGGGGGGCGGTCAGCTGTGGACACTGAATCGCCCCCGGTCCGGTTTTTTTTTTAAGATTTGAGAGACAATATGAATGAAATTTAATAATAAAAATTTGAATTTTGTTTTTAATATTTGTTAAATTAATTCTTTTGATGTATAAACTGACATTTTTAAAAATACCCAAAGTTAATTAAAGATTAATAAAAATATCCAAACCGGCCATTTAATGGCCGGTCTCGTGATTTTTTTTTTTGATAGCATATTTATACTAAAATACGCTAATTACTGGAAATTATGTTAATTTATGCTGATTTACACTAGAATTATGCTAAAATACAGTAAATTACTTGAAATCATGTTAATTTATGCTGAAATTACAATAATTATGTAGAATTATGCTAAAATACGGTAAATTACGCTAAATTACGTATGAATATGACCTATTTTGTGCCATCCTTCATAGATCATAAAAAATAGTAAAAAAATTTCAAAAATAATAAAAATTGGTATTCTACAAGTTCATTATATAACTAATTTACTGAGCTACGTAGATTAAATAATAAAAGTGAAAATCTCAATCGAAAACTTCAACTGAAGTTTTCCGAAAAGTGGTCATTTGCTGAAATCGGACACTCGAGCGCCGTTTTATGGCCGTTTGAAGTTTCGTCGTCGTTTTTCGCCTTCTCAGTGAAGATATCATCCCTATTCATATGTAATTTAGCGTAGTTTACCGTATTTTAGCATAATTATACATAATTATTGTAATTTACTGTAATTCAGCATAAATTAACATAATTAACATAATTTCAAGTAATTTAGCGTGTTTTAGTATAAATATGCTAATTATATATCAAAAATGTAATCTAGCAAATATTTAAAAAAACAATTCGATTTTTTAGTGTTATATTTTAGTATTTTAGGTATTTGTCTCTTAACAAAAATTAAAAAAATTAACATAATTTCAAGTAATTCTCAAGTAATTTAGTGTATTTTAGTATAAATATGCTATCAAAAAAATAATTTGACAAATATTTTAAAAAAAAATCGATTTTTTAGTGTTATATCTCAGCATTTTAGTTATTTAGTCAAGGGACCGGCCGGTTTGGACATTTTTATTAATCTTTAATTAACTTTGGGTATTTTTAAAAATGTCGGTTTATACATCAAAAGAATTAATCTAACAAATATTAAAAATAAAATTCGAATTTTTATTATTAAATTTCATTCATATTGTCTCTCAAATCTCTAAAAAAAAAAAAAAAAAAAAAAAAAAAACCGGACCGCCCCTTTGTGGGGCGGTTCAGTGTCCAAAGCTGACCGCCCCCCTATGGGGCGGTTTGGTAGGCAACCTGAACCGCCCCATTTCTGGGCGGTTAGGTTAGATTTGAAAATAGTTTCAGATCGGGGTTATATTTGATATTTTTCTTTTGTTTGAGGTTATTAATAAAAATATCGGTGGTTTTGGCAAGGGCAGAAGGAAGGATTTGAATTTAATTTCGGATTGTCTGTCGTAAATGTACACACAATTAAAATTCTCGTAAATTCTAACCATGTCCGAATTATTTTTCTGGTTTGATTTTGAACAAACTCTAAAACTGAAATTTGCATTTTTTTTTCTTCAGATTTTATTATTTTAAAATTATTAATATTTCTTGGCTCTTCTCATAAAATCAAATTACAATAGAAACTTATTCGGACTCTTACAACACAACTAATAAGCAAAAAAAAAAAAAAAAAAATGAACTTCCAAATGAAATGATATATTACTCAGGAGTCAGGACCAAAAGTGGTGTACTTTTTTTTTTTTCCTTTTTCCGAGAATATATTAAGAGAAAGTTTTCTACTGAAAAATAATAATATTTATTCTACTGTTGATTTTTTTTAATATTTAAAATTAAAAAACTTGACTTCATGTTTATTTTAAAAACCTGCCGACTTTTCTTGCAAAATAAATCCGACATGCTGACATCTAAAAAGTAAGGGAATAATATGTAATATGTAGCACACCTGAACTGTTTGCTCAACTTCTCTTGTTTCCCACTAAGACCTAGTACTAGTATAGTCAAAATCACTATGCTACAGTCTTAAATGTACCTTTTTATGATTTGATTGAAAAACAAACGGAGTGAGGATATGATAATACGCATGTTACGGATTGACTCGTGCTGTGAATTTATTTTTTTATTTTTAAAGTTCAAAAAGTCAGAGCTATTATATATGAAAATGTAATTGCAGATCAAATTTTATATTTTTTAGAATTTGTAGATAGATAAAAAATCATTGCTTTTGAATAGTCTAGAATTTTCAGTAAGTGATTTTCTAGAAAAATGATGTACATATTTTCATATGTAAAATTTTTATATTTAAAAAAATAGCAAAGAATTCTACAAATTTTACATATTTTAGAATTTTTTGTAGAAAGGGAAAAAAAAATATAAATTTGATTTGCAAATACATTTCATAAAAAAATAATGTTGAACGGTTTATATCAACTGTTTTGACTTTAAAACAAAAATATGTGTCTATAACGCGGATCAATCCTAATATGCTTATTACCATAGACTCACTCAAACAATATAACGATTGTAAGAAATCAATACGGGAATATGCAATTAAGCAGCGAGGCGGGTAAATTTTTGGCGAAGCTTACTTACCTTAAAACAGAAATGTGTTTGTAATTTCTTCAAATTGCGCCTTTTCGTTTTGATTTTTATGTCAGGATCTGTTTTCATTTTTTGTTGTTGAATGAGATCTCTTTTCTTGTTCTTTTTGATGATCGAATGAAATATTTTGCCGTGTTGATTTACTAAAAATTCCCTCCAATTAATGATGCATCATACGCACCTTCTCTCCATTTTATTGGGAACTGGAGAAATAATTCGGGCGTTAAAAGGCCATCCTGTAAAATATATACAGATGATCATGAGATAAGGCCCATATATGCCATACACTCGGAATGTTTTAGTTAAAAAAATTACGTATTTTTTTCTCCAAAATTTATAATATTTATTTTATCCTTCAAAATTTGAAAACCTACAAATTTATCAATTTTATAGTATTTTCTATTAAATATTATTTTAATTTTATAAAGTTCTCATTTACTCTTTATTAAAAATATATATATAATTTGTGCAAGTAAAATGTTCAATATTTTAATTGGTTGTATTCGAGAACAAAGAGTTCATTTATCTATTTATGACGCATGCACAATGACATTTAAGCATACACCTCTGTGCGTGTCATAACTAAAAAATAAACAATTTGCACTCGCAACCGACTAATTTGAAGGCTTAACATTTTTCTTAAACATGCTACATATTATTTTTAATAAAAGATAAAATGAGTTTTAATACAAAAATATTTAATTGGATAGATTTGCGAGTTTTTTTTTTATTTTAGATGGAAAAAATTCATAATTTCAATTTTTTTTTTTAAGAGTCTACATGAAATTCTCCCAAAAAGGAAAGACATCTCCAAACGTATCTTTCATTTTTGACACAAAATATTGTTTTAGTTTAATATACGGTTTTGAGTAAACATATTAATTTCATTAATTTTTTTGTATATTCTAAAACTATATTTGGATGCTCATAGAGGCGCGGTTTTTTAGGATTTATAGATTGATCTAAAAAGAGGAACAAAGGATGGTGCATGCCCACACAAACAAGTAAATAGCCGGACATTATCTTCCATGTGTCTCCTTTTACCATGGCATGATGATGTTGCTGTCAATATTTTCAAAGTACAACTTTATATGGCAACCAAAACCCAAACACGACAAATGGTAATCTTATTAAATTACTACATGTCGTAAAACATATAATTGGTGAAACACCTAACCAATTAGTGAACGCTCCGGGATCATATTATCTTTGATTATTTTATAAGAGCGAGACTACAGTGATTTGAAATGCGCACATAGGTTCAAGTTTATTTTCCCTTCATTCCCGTCAAATTATATTGTTGAACAAATATTTTCAAATTAAACTTTCTCAAAGATATAATTTGAAGAGGAGGGATCCGATTACAACTTTTTTGGTGACACACTTTGACACCTACTATTTTCAAAGTTCAAATAGTCGATTCAAACTGTTCAACATGATGAATATATTAAAATGTGCTTGGAGATCAAATTTTACATTTTTTTGAATTTTTTTGCTATTTATTAAGATGGTTACAAAAATCGTTGTTTTTAGACCATTGAAAAACAACGATTTTGTAACCATCTTAATAAATAGTAAAAAAATTCAAAAAAAATGTAAAATTTGATCTCCAAGTACATTTTAATATGGTGATCATGTTGAACGGTTCAGATCGACTGTTTAGATTTTGAAATCACAAAATTAACCTATATAAAAAACGGTGTCATGATGTGTCACCAAAAAAGGTGTAATTGGATCCCTCTTCTAATTTGAATTGAACTTATGAAATTACTACAATAAGACATCAAATTCTGAAACAAAATTCTGCAACAAATAGATAAGGTAGAATTTTAACTATCGATCAACAGATTAATGTACAGGTTCAGATCAGTGTTATTCGAACCATATTCTTTATTTTTTATTTTGGAACAAAATAATGATAACCAAGCAACCATTTATAAAATGAAAGAGACAATATACTGGAAAGTGCATGTTCAAGAGATTCAACTCGCAAACTCGGCTCGGCTCGACTCGGTTAGGTTAGTGATGGATTATTTCGAGTTCGGGCCAAGTTTGGACTAAACTCAAATTGAACTTAGTTCAATTTGACTCATTCAAGAGCCCAACTCAAAGTCCATGAGTCGGCCTGACTCGTTTAGTAGGCCTACGTCCAACGCGATCTTCTAAACATACTTCAAAACTAAATTTTTTTATTTTTTTTATTTTTTTAGATAGATAGAACATCACCTGCTTTAAATAGTGGATCATATATATGAAAATAGTGATTTTTTACTCATCTAAAAGAATAAAAAAGTAGTAAACAAAATTAAAAAAAACATAAAATTTGATTGACGGATACATTTTCATATAGAGATCATATTAAGCGATTTAAGTTAAATGTTTAAAATTTGAAAATAAAAATATAAATCTATAACGCAAACTGATATACCATTGCAAATTAAGTACCATAGCTTCAATCTCTCTCTCTCTCTCTCTATATATGCACCGCACTACCGCAGTGACTTGCTTGGTAATTTAATGGTACTTGGGCAGTGATAAATAATGTATGTATCCTATCCGTTGATTCAATGGGTTGAAATAATGGCAAGATACTAGCTAGTGGTGAATTGGTCAGCATGTACAGGTGGCAACGCTGTTGCGATCGATGTCTATTTAAAATTTTAAATGCATAATTTGGGAAGTATCCAACATACAAAAATGGCAAATAATTGATAATTCCAATCGTACAAGGATGGCAATGACAGAATTAAATTTTGGTAAACTTTATAAAGGGCAGTCATTCTCTAGATTGTCTTATTTGAATTATATAACTGCAACCCATAAGTGGTTGTTTATTTCATTTGAGCAAAATTATTTTTTCAATCTATAGTCGAACAAATTATCAAATCATAGTATGTATTAAAATTTTGAGCGAAGTTATATATGGCAATATGCGAATTACGGATCGATCCGTAGTATGGATTAATATCTCTGTTTTCAAAAGTTAATAAGTCGATCCGAACCGTTAAACATGACCTCCATATGAAACTGTTCTTAGAAACTAAATTTTGCTTTTTAAAAAAAAATATATATTGTTTTTAAATAGATAGAAATCACTGCTTTCGGATGGTGCAAAATTATTAGATCAAGTGTTTTTCTACCTATCTAAAAGTAAAAGAATTCTAAAAAAAATATAAAATTTGATCTCCAAGTACATGTTCATATGGAGATTATATTTAATGGTTCAGATCAACTGCTTGAACTCTGAAAATAAAGATTGAATCCATAGTACGGGTACCATAGCCTCACTCTAAATTAATATTTTTTTACATAAAGGATACTTTTTTACTAAATTGCGTTAGGAACAACAATATGTTACTAATTGTATTATGTGAAGTTTTTAATTGAAAATCACGTTTATGACAGTTGATTAAGAGATTGTCAAAACAAATATATATTCAAAATTTAATTTTCATATTAAGAACAATTTGAAAACTCTGACTTTCATCTCATATTAATAAAAAAAAAAAAAACTAAGTGGTACTTTTATGTTAGAATTACACTTCAATTAGTTTTCTCTTAAGATAAAGCCGACATTTTTATTAATACCCAAAGTCCATAACAAATTATTAAAAATAACCACCGGCCCAAATCTTTATTAAAAATACCCATACCGGCCAATTATTGGCCGGATCCGATTAAAACGCCCTACCGGCCAATAATTGGCCGGATCCGATTTTAAGTCCCAACCGGCCAATAATTGGCCGGTTCCGAGGTTAATTCGGTTCTATAAATTGGCATGCACACTCCCTCTTCTCTCTCACAATTCATTTCGTCAAATTTCACACTCTCTCTCCTCGATTGAGCAGATTCTCCCGGATTTCTCCCTCTCCTCCCAGATTTGCAAGTAAGTCCCTATTATTAGTTGGAATTTATTTTTTAGAGTAAACTAGTTGTAAAATGTTAGAAATTGTTAGTAATTACCATAATTTGTATAATTAGTAGAAATAGTTGAAATTAAATAGTAATTAGAGTAATTAGTCAAATTTAGGGTATACAGTTTATGATTTAGGTCAATATATTTTTAATTAAGTATAATTAGCATTGGTGACTATATAATTAGCATTGTTGACTATATTTTTAGTATAATTAGGTAAATTAAGCCTATTTGATCAGTATAATTAGGTATAATTAGGTATATTAAGCTTATTTAAATTAGGTAAATTAAGCCTATAATTAGGTAAATTAGTATAATTAGGTATAATTAGTATAATTAGGCCAATTAGTATAATTTGGTAAATTAAGCCTATTAGTATAATTAGGGCAATTAGTAAAATTAGGCCAATTAGTATAATTAGGTAAATTAAGCCTATAATTAGGTAAATTAGTATATTGTACCGTCGTGAAGCCTATTTGATCAGATTTTACCGTAAGTAAGACAATTTGATCAGTTTTTACTGTAAGTAAGCCTATTATTTCCGTTTTAAGCGTAATTAATTTTATTTTAGATGTTGTGACCGTTGTAAAGCATATTTTAGCCGTTTTTAGCGTAGTTGAGCCTATTTTAGCGGTTTTTACCGTTATTGATTATTTTTTAAACGTTTTTAGCGTTATTAATTATATTTTATCCCTTTTTAGCGTAATTAAGCCTATTTTAACATTTTTTACCGTTATGAAACATATTTTAGCCGTTTTTACCATAATTGAGTCCATTTTAAACGTTTTTAGCGGTATTAATTGTACTTTATCAATTTTTAGCGTAATTAAGCCTATTTTAACTATTTTTACCGTTATGAATCATATTTTAGCGGTTTTTTTCCGTTATTTAAGATTTTGTAAACGTTGTTAGTGATATTAATTATACTTTATCCCTTTTTAGCGTAATTAAGCCTATTTTAAATATTTTTACCGTTATGAAAAATATTTTAGCTGTTTTTATAGTTTTTGAGTCTACTTTAGACGTTTTTAGCGTTATTAATTGTACTTTATCATTTTTTAGCGTAATTAAGCCTATTTTAACTATTTTTACCGTTATGAATCATATTTTAGCAGTTTTTAGCGTAGTTGAGCCTATTTTAGCGGTTTTCACCGTTATTAAGCCTATTTTAACCGATTTTAGAGTAAGTAATCATATTTTATCCCTTTTTAGCGTGTTTAAGCTTATTTTAGCCGTTTTGTTACATTGCTTACGGCAATTATGATTTACGGTTCATATAGCGTCGGTTAACAGAATCTTATTAATGAAATTAGGATGGTTAGAGGACGGCCTAGACTTCGTCCACTGTCACCCATAGTTGACGAGCCGATTTCGACTAGCAGCACAGATCATTTCAGTCCTCTTCTGTGGGTGCCGCACCGCGATCACCGGGTCTCACTAGCTTCTCGTGAGGTATGTTTTTTTTTCACATTTTCAAATTTCTTTGAATTTAAGTGTTGATGTGCTAACCCCATGTGGATTAAATTTGTCAATGTAGGACAAGTTTATTTTAGATGTGAAGCTGCGGTGCGTTCACTTGCCATACTACCCGTTGATGGACCGGTATCTTATCAATCTAGGCCTCTACCAGATGGTAGACATCTTGCGGACTGGGAGTGGCGTCATCAACGCGTCTCTCATCGCGGGGTTGGTTGAGAGATGGCGTCCAGAGACGCACACGTTTCACATGCCGTTCGGAGAGATGACAGTGACTCTCCAGGACGTGAGTTCTCTGTGGGGGCTGGCTATCAGTGGCACCCCCGTCAGTGGTGTATCTGATAGCTCGACGTTTGGTGCTCAGATTGAGGAGCTATTGGGGGCTGATCCTCAGTCCCTCGTTGAGAATAGTGGAAAATCAAAATTCCACTTGAGGATGAAGAGGTTGCGCCAGCATTTCAGCGCGGGTCTGACAGCATACTCCACCGATGTGGAGATTCAGAGGTACAAACTTCAAATTTCCCGTATTATTTTTTATTCTGAATTCTCGTTTGTTGCTGATCTTATATTACATGTTTGTTACTGCAGATATACACGGGGCTATGTGATGGACCTATTTGGTTCCGTCATGTTTGCTGATTCTTCCGGTGACTGTATGCCGATGATGTATCTCCAGCTGCTGGCAAACCTGGATGTCCCGTCGAAGTACAACTGGGGTGCGGCCGTCTTAGCCCATCTGTACTACCACCTCTGCCGTGCTTCTGCGGTAAGTCCCTAGCTATTATCTTACTATTTTACATAATAAATGAAGAAGTTGCACCTGACATATGAAATTATTACAAATGCAGCCAAATATCAAACAGATGTACGGGCCAGTACTGTTGCTTCAGCACTGGTCGTGGTCACGGCTACCGGTGGGCAGGCCCATACCGAATGCGGTGCCGGCTTGGGGAGAGCCCGACGATATCCGCTGCCCGGCATACGGCAAGAAGTGGCACGGTGTTCACAGCTACCAGGATCAGGGCCACGGTTATACATTGGGTATCAGGCCAGTCCGGTCACAGCTGCAGAATTTGACGGCGGAGCAGGTTGAGTGGACCCCGTACGCCAAGATGTACGATGACGGTATGCTACCGCTGAGATGTTTTCAGTCTATGGACATGTGGTATTATATGGGGCCGCTCGTACATTTCTGGGTAGTGGAGCACCACTATCCGGATCGCGTACTCCGCCAGTTTGGACATCCGCCGTTCATTCCCGCAGAGCCATCTTTGCCGAGTTCCACTATCGTAGCCCTGCACACGTAAGTCGTATCTCTTTTGTACTGTCATGTATTACTTGATTTATTTGTGTTGCAACTAACGTGTTTCTTACAGGATGAGCCACTTATCGCGACTGGAGCGCGACTGGAGCGTGCACTACGAGTTCTATTGCAGTATCTTGGCACAGCCGCAGCACGAGCACTACTATGTATACCCGGATGAGTTGATCCAGACCCCGGGAGATCCTCTACTGAGGTACGAGACTTGGTACATGCGGGTATGCATGGCGAGCGTATATCTGGAGGGCGATTACGGCGCTCACTTACGCGATATGATCAAGAACGACGACGGTTACACACCCAACGGTAGAAAATGGGCTCGCCAGGTAATTCACTTGAAAGTAGATGTTTTTTTCCTTTAACTGATTACTTCATCATTGTTTGATCTAACAAATTACTCTTGCAGCTGTTGGATTCGATTAAGACCGTAGCGCACGGGCTAGTAATGCTAGGAAAGAAGAACTGGAGGCAGTTTGGCTACCGTTACGTGGAGAAGGGTGCCCCTTTCATGGAGGATTCTGGGCACGGTGGGCGGCTCATCGGCATGCTGCGAGACGCCAGAGAAAACATCGATTGGCGTCAGATAGATCCGTCCGAGCCCGATGAGTGCCCGGTTCTAGCGCGAGACATGCCACCTCCCCCCGAGACGGTTCCAGAGTGGGACCATCATCGCTGGGTGTTGTCCACGAGGGGATGGCACGCATTCTACGATGACGCCGGTCATCCGTTTCAGCCTCCGGTATGTTTTGTTATTTCAGCTGTATGAATTATTGCAAATTTCTTCGTTCAGTTCTAATTCAGTATGTTATGTGAGTGATTGCAGGGTCAGTCCGAGATGCCACCGGAGCCACAGATGGCTGAGATAGATCCAGATGAGATAGATCCACGGTACAGCGCGAGTCTGGACGATCTCGGGGTGTATGACTATGGGATGCCGCAGATGGCCCACGATGGAGAGGCCAGTGGTAGCGGGGCTCAGCATCAGACTGACTTTGGGACTGATTTCGCTGCATCTATATTCGGTACACCTCCACCGGTCTCTACGCATGAGTCTGTCTGGGATACTGCCGATATGATGTACAGAGAGGCCGATGCTCATGCGGAGACACCGAGAGATAGAGCGTGGCCCCAGCGGGCGAACGCTGGTGTTCCACCTGAGCGATGGTCTCCTTCTCCATTTCAGCGCTGATTTATGTTCATTTTATGGTTATGTTATTGTTTTTTTTTTATGTTGTTGTTCATTTTTTATGGTGTTGTGCTTTTTTTATGGTTATGTTGTTGTATCTTTATTTTATTGTTATATGTTTCGTTGTTCTATGTTTTGATGTACTTGTTTTGTGTTTAGTGTTTTACTATTCGGAGTCACAATCCATTTTGCAAACGCATCATTAAATTCAATATACTCCACACAACTCGGAATAAAAAAAAAAAGTCCACAACATATAAATAAAAAAAGCCATAATAGAGATAAATCACCTTCTACTACTACTACTACGCCTAAAACTAAATCCCCTAAAGAAACCGTGTCCGGAAGATGGCCTGCTAGATGGCTCTGCTTGGGGCTCAGACGGCCCTGCTTGGCTTCCAGATGCCCTTGTCGTACGCCTACTAGTTGACCTTCTCGATGGATTTCTTTGCAATCCAATCGCCTCACCTCCTAAGTTGAGGGTATCCCCCATCGCTTCTGCAAACATAACAGACGCATCTAAATGGCTTGTAGCGGGGGAATGTCGTGGCCCTCCGGACACACTTGCCCTTGCCCTAGCTGGGTCATTCGCGTACTCATTGGTCGCGATTCTTGCATCTGCATTTGTATATGTTGTTTAGTAAGTTGGTGCCAATTGAAAGTAAATATAATTTCTGATAAATGTTACGTACCTCTTCGTTGCCTATCAACGGTGGAACGTCGGGGTTGATGCCCCCGTCGTCTACCTTCCAGTTCATCCATTGTCATTACATGACGGATGTGTTTTCGCCGCCCCTTCCTAATCCATCCCTGCGCGGGGAGTATTGTTGGCTCAGTATTAGGAGGCCAACTTTCCATATTGCCAACAGGAGCAAACATTCCGTTCCAAGTACTCAGAAGGTAGTCCACATTGTACCAGTGTGCAACAAATCTGTCCTCGCACCAGTTTCGATTCCGACAAACCGCTAACACATGGGCGCACGGAATTGACGTCAGCTGGATACCTCTGCAGTCACATTCCATTTGGTTGTCGGGACCGCATTTCACAATGTACATGCACTCCCTGCGTGTCAACTCCATGACTCCCAGGTCGTTGCGACGGGAAGGAATGTACTCATTTGGAACTGAAACTTGGTACTGCCCTTGGCCGTGTGTGTAAGGCACCAAACGCATTGTTGCAGCTTTCTCCCACTTTCTCCCCAACTTCTCCGAAACCCGGGTGGAAAACTTCTGGAGAGGGTTGTCTTTCAATTCCATGGCTCGCTGTCGCCGTGCAACAAACCATTTGTTCGTCTTGTAGAATGTATCCTCCACTATGGCAGCAACAGGCATTCTACGGCTATCCCGGAAAACATTGTTCAAACACTCAGAGCCGTTTGTTGTCATTATACCAAACCGGAATCCTCCATCACAGGTTTGGAAAATCTTCTCATAATTAGACGACTCCGTCGGATCATTCGGACGAACTTTGCCAACCTTCCGCAAATATGCATTACACCTTGGATTTAGCTGTACAAAACGAACATATGTTATTTCACTTTCAAAGTAGGGGCTACAAAAAATTAAATGAAATGTGGTACATTACAAATACCTGAGCAAACTCTTCGAACATCTCTTTCAGCTTTCTTGGCTTCTTCTTCTTTGCTCCTTCCCTGAACCTTTGGCCGTACCACCTTTCTTTTCCACAGTTCTGTACCAGGTTGTCAGCAACATGCTGCATGCAGAACCTGTGCACAAAGAGCTCCGGAGGCCATCCGTATTCTTCAGTCAGTGCAGCTTTGATCCCCTTGTGCTGGTCTGATATAACACAGACGAATTGGTTATATCCGAGCACTTCATTCCTCAACCATCGCAGGAAGAAACCCCAATTCTCGGCGTTTTCCTTGTGCACGATTGCAAATGCTAGAGGCAGCAGTTGGTTCTCGGCATCATAGGCACAAGCTATCAAGAGCCTCCCCTCGTACCGCCCTGACAAGAAGCACGCATCTATGCTGATCACCGGTCTCAAGAACCGGAACGCTGCAATGCATGGACCAAAAGCCCAGGCAACGGCCCTGAACTGAACTTGCCCTTCCTTTATTACTCCTGTGTCTTTGTCTCGTATCGGACTGGTCAGAAAATGGTACTTTGATCCGGGATTTTTGACGCAAATGGCCATCAATAGTGGTCTCAGCAAGCCGTACGATTCCTCCCAACCCCCAAATTCTCGGGCTATTGCAAGCTCACGACCCCTCCACAGTCGGTTGTATTTCGGGGTGACTTTGTCATACACAGCCATAACACAGTTTGCCACCGACTGGATGCTCATACAGGGGTCAGTCTTAATGCTGTTCCCAATGACATCGGCAATGATTGATGCCGTCAGACATTCATTGTCGATCCTTGTATACTCAGTCCTGCATGTGTGAGGCTTGTCTTGCATCGTTATAACCCACGCATCTCCACATCCCGATGCTTTTCCCCTGAGTTCGTAACCACAACGCCGGTCTTTGCACACCACATGAATCCGGCGGGTGTCACTCCTACTCATTCTTATTTCCTGATTCTTGTGGACATGGTGCTCCCTAATCTTCTTCATTAATTCATCCTTGCTTTTAAAATATTGGTTTGCAGCCAGCTCACCCGTGCGCTCGATTCGTGGCCCATATGAACCAGTATCTGCTTCTCTGAACCGAGATACATCATTGAATTCTGGGAACGGGTGCGTATCACTCCGCCCGCTGAGCGGCGCTGAGTAGGAGCTGCTCCGAATGGGCCCTTCAGCTGTGTCAACTGGACCGTCTTCACCACATCCATCTATGTGATCAGAGTCCCATTCATGTCCATCATACTCATCCCCACTCTGCAAGCGTTCATCCGGGATATCATTGATATTTTCAAAATCTGACCCAACTTCATCGTGTACTGGGCCTGGGAATGGTAAAGGCTCCTCATGCACGGGTCTAGGTGGGGAACAAATTCGGAGTATTGGTTGAGGTCGTGGTTGCGGCGGAGTTAGATAGTAGTTTTCCGGGTTAGTAGTTGGATAGTATGTTTCTTGGTGAGTAGGTGGATAGATGGTTTCTTGGTAAGTAGGGTGATAGTTCGTTTCTGGGTAATTAGGGTGATAGTTCGTTTCTGGGTAAGTGGGGTAATAGTTCGTTTCTGGGTAAATAGGTGGATAGTTGCTTTCTCGTTCTGTTGGGGGCACGACGGGAGTCTCCATTGCAACTGAGAATTGACTAGAACTACCAACCCCTGCCTCTCTCGGAACTCTTCTAACATAGATCTCTATTACAAAATCTCCGTTGGCCTTAAAATGCCCACACAACCCTCTCCAGGTTTTTTCATCTGTTATTTTCGCAAGTGCATATTTCCCGGTGTTTCCATTACACACTCGGGTCCCCAATTCAAGGTTGCATCTTTCTGGATTAAAACGGGTGTAACCGAAAATTGTGACTTTCAAGTCCAACAGAGATATATTATCGTCAACCATAACCGAAGCAATTGGTTCTCTGTTGTAATAAGGTCCGTCTGCATTATGTTCAAGCTTACCACCACAGTGTATAGAAATCAATGGCATTGTGATCGAACTACATTTTGAAAGTGATAAACATTTGTCAGGTTACTAATTTACACAGTGACTGAATAATAAAGAAAATTAGTTTAAATAGAGTTCAATTAGTTTTAACTAATTTTAGTTAATTTCAATAAATTATTATTAATTAAAATTAATTTTCATTAATTCTCATTAATTAAAATTAAATCATAAAATTAACTACAATTAATTAAAATTATTTAAAAGTAATTAATTACTTAAAATGAATTAAATTAAATTAATTTATTAAAATTACTTTATAAAATAAATTTAATAAATTTATTACAATCAATTTATTAAAATAAATTTATAAAATAATTTTGTTAAAATAAATTTCTTAAAATTTATTAAAATTAAGTAAAATTAATTAATTAAAATTAAGTGACATTAATTAATTAAAATTAAGTAAAATTAACATTAATTAATTAAAATT